>JAJJWW010010752.1:0-683249 GCA_023531295.1 Papaver armeniacum | reverse complement strand
TAAAGTTTGAACTACATAATATGGAGTGTTTACCTTTTAGCGTTATTTACCTGCTTGATCCTCATGGTCTCTTATATTCAAAAAGAAAAAGAATTACTAAAAGATAGTTTTTGTTTTCTTCTTTCTCATTGTCTTAGAGTAAGTTTCAGTTACAACTATAATAACATCTAATCAAACATCTTAATTAACGTCCACTTCTTTGCGAAACTTAGAGGAAGAAGAAATGGGTTATATTTTTGAGTCATATTCAAATGACCATTAACACGATAACACTACGTCATTGGTCGGTCAATGAGAGTTGATCTAAGACGTTAATGCTACACTCCAAATTATTGTTTAAATTCATTCGAAGCTTTAAATTTAGCAATTCAAACATATCATGTATATTAGTCGGCTGAGAATTCACTTAGCACGTTGGGATATCCTATATTTTCTTTCTTTCTTATTAATTGTTTGATTTGTTTCCATGTATTCAAGCTATGTCACCTTAAGAGACGCTGGAGACACCATTCAATTATCGTTCTGTTTGATTCGGTTTCAGTTCAATTCTACCATCAAAACATAAAGACATGGTTGTGAATGATATAGCTTAATCGACAGGTACGATGTGATTTAATAGATGTCCAATGTTTTCAAATTTTCAATTCTTAAAATCTTTATTTTGATTAATTTGGATTAAGGTTTATTTAATGTGAATGGTATAGCTTAATCAACAGGTACGATGTGATTTAGTAGATGACCATAATGGACTTTTGTGGAAGAAGATAAAGGGAGACAACGTAGATTAGAGAGTCGTGTTTCCTCCATTACCACGCTACACCTCGCATAATCTCATTGTAGATTCTTTGTTGGCATCGTATTTCCATCTATTTTACTGTTGACATCTAAGTTTCATGTAGCTTTGAGATGGCATTTTTTCGTGAGCAAGGATCTCAAATTCTAAAATTTTATGAAATTGGTCATCATTTGTGGATGATTATTTGAACTTCTCTATAACCATAAGGTTTCATAGGATACAAAATATATTTTTTGTTTCTTAGGAGATAGTAGTGGTACTGATTGTAAGCGATGTCATATATATATATATTTCAGGTTGTTGAAGTGCCTAATGTTTCATGAGAGGGTATCCGTGGGTTGGAATATGGTGTGTAGTTAAAAAAATTTAAGCATATTATAAATTAACCGCTTGATGACAAGAGATCATGAAAGTTTGATTATCATTAAATACAGTTGCATTTAAAGTAAATAATGGGTATAGGCTTCTTTCTCAAAATAATTTAAATTTGTTGATTTTATGGAAAACATAAGGAACATTTGTTGATTATTTAGAACTGAGATCTTGATCTCTGTTATTTCTTCAAAGAAAGTAAGACACAATTGTTTGATTATCCAGGTATTTAATGAGCCGAATCGGGTGGAAATATCAAAGTTTTGTTTAGAACCGTGAAGAGGTTGAATTCAGTCTTAGGCACATCCAAGTCAATGATGACGAGTGAGTGCAACGAAGTTTCCTTAAAAGTAAGTTGGAATCATAGTTCTCTTGATACACACAAATTTAATATCAAAAATTATTATAAGTTTTCATATAAATTACCATAATTAGATGTCATTGCTTACAAGTTGAAATACATGATGTAATCTGATTTCTTGATTAATCAAGTGTAAACTACTTTATCTTTCTCAATTTGTATTTATTCGAGGCTTGACATTAATACTTCTTATTCACATAAAACAACACATATATAATTTGGAATTTACTTGGCAAAATTGTTTCAATAACAACATCATGTCAAAGTTTGAAAATGGATAAAAATATTTGTATATAAAAAGTTGTTTAACAATTTACATTCAGGTAACATTCCTTATAACAACCAGTTAGTATTAGTAATTTCATATTATAATGTACTGTAAAATTATTAAAATAAGTTTCACCCTGTTGTTCCTTAAAATTGTACCCAAATGTAGGTGGCACTAAAGATGGAGAAACTCCAACATAAATGGGAGAGAGACTTGAAGAGACGAACTAAGTGGAGATAAAAAATGAGAGTTTCCGACACCAAATGTAAAATTCACTTATGAAGCTAAGTTCTAAAATGCAATTTTAATTTTAATTTAAACTTCACTTATAGAACAAGTTGTTTTTCTTTTTATACAATTCATAAAAACTCAGTTAACTGGCCACAACTTTAAATCATGTAATTTTAGCATGTTTGAGGTTTCATACCCATATGCACCTGCAATTTTAATTTAAACATGCTAAGATTACATTTTTAAAGTCGTGGTCAGTTAACTGAGTTTTTCTGAAGGGAATTAAGATTTAATATCCACTATCACCATCACTACCAACGGACCTATTTTGTTAGAATATAATTAGACCCAAATTTTCTTCTTTTGTTAGAATGTAATTGTCACTTATGAAGCTTCTAAAACACTAGGAATATTAGTTACTATTTCCAACATACTCGATGGTGAAGTCACAAAGGTGGTTAATTGGAAAAAAAATAATAGATGTCACCAGATAGTGAATCCATGTAAGCATTACTCTGCATATCATTGCCATGTCATCACACACCTTTTCATGCACAACCGGTAATATAGGATACATCTGAATATCCATGTCATCATTTCCTAATCCCAACAGACTTCTCTCTATCTTGGCATGTTCTTAAACAATGTACATGCATGGAATTTTTGAAATCTTGGATTGGTTGATTATTAGTCAACTATAAGTTACAAGAATATATTTTTTTCCATGTTGAATTACAATTGAGTATTCATGTAAAATTAGATTAAGATAATAATAAAATTTACATGTTGTCTCTAATTTTTAGTCATTTCATTTCATCATCACCAGTTTATTTTACGATTTTTGCAGGAACATCCTACGACAAAAGAATTGAGTTGTCTATTATTAACCTAAAATGTATACATTCCTCTGGACAATCACTAATGCATTAAAAACATGTACATCGTTTAAGAAATGGGAAAACCCCTTTATTAAGAAAAGAATGAAATCTGGGAATAAAAGCATCTCCAAAAGGTGACTGAGGTCGAAAAACTGAGTTAAATTGTACTGGATCTGGAAGAGGTTGTTCTTGCTGGATTCACCATCTACTTTCAGATAATCAAAATGGCATTTCAGTTGGTTCTGTGTAACTACTTCCATATGTTTTTGATTTAATTTAACCAGAATGATTGATAACACTTACGAATTTTTCAATTTTATAATCATGTTTGCATATTTGAATTCCTAGACAGGTTTGAGAGATTGGGTATACAATCTCTACGTACAAGGTTATTTACCCTTCAAATTCTTATTCTTCTTATTTAGTTTGAGACTGAAAAAGACGATGTTAATATTCAAAGAAAATAATGTAGGTTGTTAACATTCAAAGAAAATATGCAAAAAAATGCAATGTTAACATGGATAAAATTTGGGATAGAGAAAAAAATGAAAATGCAAGGAAGGTTACAGTGTATAAATATGAAGAAAGAATATGAGAAGTTGAGCGCAGTTTAACAACATAGATTTGGTTTTAGATTAAACGAATAGAAGCTATCAAATTGGATTCAGAGATAATGTCATGCTACGTTTTACCTTAACCTTTACAGTTGTTTCCAAGTCGTTTTTTTATCAACATGTGTTACTGTTTTTGTATTTTGGTTGAACATGATATATGTAATAATGCAGACTACAGCAGGTATGAATATGTATGCATCTATGTAGGGATATTATTTTTTTTTATTTTTATTTTTTTTTTTGAGATTAATGATATATTTATAAGGGTTGAATTTTTTCATATGCAATCCTATTGTAATGACATTTAATCCAAAGTTTTTTTCATAAGCAAAAATAATATTACATTATTTTTTTTCCCTATCGACATGTATTTCATGAAATACTTTTTATTCCTTTAATGTAGATGTATTTTAGGTGTCTACTGAGACAGTATTACAATAATTTTTCATATCGACATATATTTTATGAAATACATGTGAACATCATGGGGTCTAAGTAACTAAATTGCTTACTTATCTTTTAAAGTATTTGGATACATTAACTAAGAGGTAGTCTATTTTAAAGTATGTAAGCTGCAGACTATCACGGGAGGTTGAGCCAGGTCGTAAGGCCCTGTGATACCTAGTATCTATAATAAAAGTGGTTAAGTAAAAATAACGTTTAATATTATATTTTATTTTTAAGGGTTATTTAACGAATGGTACCCAGTAAATGACCAACACCTAGCTTTGGTACCTAACATTTACAATATTAAGGGTTGGTACCTAAAAAAAATGTTGACTGTCAAGTCAAACAGTGGACTAAACCTTGTTACAGTTCAGTTACAAAATGTATGTTATTACCTTATTGGCCTTATGATTGCTAACAATGCTTATTCTCATCCTAACGCTCATCTTTAGATTTACGATTACCTCTTCTCTCCCTACAGCCGAGCAGACCTCCACCTCTGCCTATACTACCATCATCAATTGGGATTTATGAAGTGAATGAGGAGTTACATGGGTTTTTGAATTATGTGTATATCAGTAAAGATTTTGGTATTGGAAAATTCAATGGATTAGTTGAAGAAAGGGGATCTTCTGCTATTCAAATGGTGTCTGCAACATGGAGATTGCTGATTATTTTCGAGGTAATTGATTCGTGGTAACCTTATGAAACTTGGGGTATTAATTAACTAACAGATTTGGACAAGAGTTTAGTCGAGAAATCATTAGAAAGAAGAGTCTTAAGTGCCATGGATACATGGGTGTTTGTCGAGGGTTTGTGAAGAATCACCAGATGGGTTTAATTTTAGCCGAAAAATAAGGGAAGATAGTAGTTCTGATGGATATTTGCTAAAGGAAGGGAAATACGCAAAAGAAGATAGACAAGGGGTTGCAAATACGTAGCAAACTGATATCGTCATTAGCAGAGTGACGCACAGAAGTTGTTCGACAAAAAGTCTTGAACGAACAGAACACCACCAACTCAAGGTCAATTCAAAAGTCGTTAGATCAATATATTCGTAACCATAAGATCAAATTGTTTTGATTACACGTTTTTTGAAAAGCCACGTTGCTAACGGCAGCTTAACCACGTTAAGGAAATAGCGTTTATTAATTAATTTAATTAGTTTTGTAACAGATAGTTTAGTCTAACTGTTTGACTTGACAGTCAACATCAGTCTTAGGTACCAACCTCATATTTCAAATGTGGGTTATCAAAGCTAGGTGTTGGGCATTTGTCAAGTACCATTCGCAAATAACCCTTATTTTAATAGTTTTATCTATAATTGAACAAAACTATTTTTCAGAGATATGTTTGTCTTTATCATTTGTTACAAAGAACAATAGTTGAACCTATATTACCAAACACAATTTAACCAATTTTTTAATCAATTTTAACTTTAATTTATATTTTACCAAACGTTCAACTTCTTTTTTTACACAAGACAACAACTTACAACAAAAAACTTATAAAACTCACATAAATACCAAACTAAGCCTTCGACTTCTTTTTTTAATAAAAATAATATAATATTAAACAAATGATGCATTGCTATACCAAATTTGGGAATTGTCTCATACATAAAGTTTTAAAGAAACTAATTTTCTGCCCTTAGCCAGACTATCTCATGAAAACATATGGTCATGGGCTAATTAGATTTTGATCTTTCTAAAGTAAACTCTTAATCTAGTTACTAGCTCAAATATAAAGAGAATATTCTTCAAATTAGTGACTTGAGCTTCAAAATCATCCAAGAAAACAATCAAATTATCTCGTTAAAGTGCAATCGATCGATTAATGATTGTGACATTAGCACAAACTTGGAAGTCGGTTATTATGCCATTTAAAGCTTCTTTCTTGATTAGGACAAACATCTCAAAGAAACATAATAAACAAAAATGGGGATATAGGGTCTCCCTATCTAATACCTTTTTGACTCTTAAATATTTTGGTGGCTTCCTCATTGATGAGAATTGAAAATCGGGCAAAAATATGCATCATCTGATCCAGCTTATCCAAAGAATTCCTAAACCAAATCTTTCCATGACAATATCAAGACAATTCCAATTTATATGATCAAAGGCTTTTTCAAAATCTACCTTGCAAATAATATCACTCTTGTTACCTCTTTCATGGTCAAGCAATTTTCCTCAACAAGAACACTATCATTTATATGCCTTTCGTGCGTAAAAGCACCTTGAAATCGAGATTATATATCTCAATACCATGTTAATTTGTTCTTCTAGTAGCTAAAAATACATCACCAATTAGGTTGATGCGCCTAAAATTGTGCAATGATGACACAACTCCCCTGTATTTAGATATTAGTTTGTAATTTGTGCATCTCAATCCCCAATCCAACTAAGTAGTTGATCCTTGACCACCTTCATTAAATAATGCTTGATGACTTCATGAGATCTTGAAAACTCCATTACAAACCATCATGCCCGGAGCCTTATTGGAGCCAAATGCAATGTCACTTCTTTCACTTATTCTTATGCAAAAAATAGTTTCTCAAGAGCAATGCTATCAGCCATAGAGATGGAACACAAAGTTATATCATCAAACATTAGCGTGATAACATTTTAGAAGGAAAAAAAAGAAGTATAAAAATCTTTAGCATCAAAAGCAATTATATCCTTATCATTACGCATAAACTCATCAATATTTACAGTAAATTTTTTGTAATTCATGGTTGTGATTGATAGATGTTTGAGAGTTAAGAAACTAATTGAAGAATGGGTTTGTTTAGCCGAGAAAGATCAAAGAAGATAAATGTTGTTAATGGGTTTGAATCAAGATTGGGTCTCATGGGTTGATGTGGAGATGTGTCGGCTATTCATTGCAATTGATGGGGTTCTCGTGATGAAATTGACATATGATTAATTGGGTTACAAACCATGGATGGATTAGAATCGCTTATATGGAAGTAATGAAATCATGAAGAAGTGAAGGTGGTCAAGGTATGTTGGGATCGAGAATATGGAGAACACGTGTTGCTTCTCATGTATATCAATAGGGGAGGAATTATGTGACCAATGGAGATGCTAGAAATGGTTTGTGCACTGAAGTCCTCAGAATTGTTGTATGAGATGAATGAATGGGTTGAGAATAGATGAATGTGTAGAAATTGCTTGCAGAAAGAAACGCCGAAAATTTGGCCCGAGAATGACCGGGGACATTTAACTCGCCTGGAGTTCTATTCGACGAGTCAACCTGACTCAAACCCCTAACCCGCTTTATCCAAGTCGAGTAAGACCCGAAGACCGAGTCGCACTAACCGATTCGGGCCGACCACTCTTTTCTCTCCTCTCGACCCTTTCGACCGTTGGTATATCATTAGTTTGACCTTAAGTATAATGGCGCTGGCCGGTAACGTAACAATTTACATTTTTTTTTCATCTAATTGAATCACCAATACATGTTGCTTTATTATTAAATTGAATCTATGAATCTTGATGATCTAACCATTGTCGTGAAGTAATATTTATATGTTTTCAAAGTTCTTCCAATTATTTTGGCCCAAAATGTTGCGAGAACCTTGACTAGGTCAACAAAAGATTGACTTGATTTTATTATATTTTTGATGTTGCAAAGGTTTAGCAACGTCCAAAATATGTTACTAAATTTTGAACCAGAATAACAAAACTTGGTCCGGCTAAAAGGTTCTAAGTTTTTTTTGTTCAAAATTTTGCAACGGCTAACGGAAAGTTGCGAATTTTCAATTTTGCTATACTACAAAATATAGCAACAACAGCCACCGCTGTTAAACTCCGTCGCAACGGCCGAAACAGCTTGTGAAAGTCAAGTTTAAAAAATAATTGGGCGAACCGAAAACCGTTGGAAAATGCAACACCACGTTTTGCAAATATGTGGCCGTTGTTGTAAGTCCTGTTTGCAATCGCAACAGCCGTTAAGCAAACCCCAAAAAATGGTGTTGATACATATTGATTGACAAGAGGTTAGAGATATAAACTCTATATACATATTTTCAAGAATCATTCATTGGTCTAGTTGCAAATGTATTAGGTTTTTCTATACAAAGGCCGAACAAAAAAGTTGGTGGTATACTTGGTACCCCCAAAGTTTTCATTTGTCAACCTCGTGTCGCTATGCCCACATCGACAAACAACTCAGCCTTTTGCTGCGCTTATTCGGGTTGTCTTTTTCTCAGATAGAAGTTATCATGAATGGTCTCATGAACAGATTAACTGGAGTACCATTTTGGCTCCTCCTGCATAACCCCTATCCGGATAGTACAATGCCAAGTTTCGACAAAGAGATAAATCTTCCACTAAGAACGCTCGACATCCTTTTTTTTAGCCATTTGATACTTATTGAATCTTACTTTGTCTAGAACCTCTAATGTCTAAGTGAAAGCTTGTACAATTTTAGTCAATTTTGGATAGATACCATCGGCTAAGAAATAACCCATGTTATATTGGTGGGCGTTGACAACATAATTGCATGAAGGTGTTACACCCTTTGTGCATGTTATCAAAAAGGGGTAAGTGTACCAACACATTCAAATCGTTATTTGACCCAGAATTCCAAAAAAAAGCATGTCAAAACCATAAATCGTATGATGTCACTTCCTCCAACACCATAAAATTGTGTTTCTTTACCCAAATAAGTTCCTTTCCAAGCTTTTTAGAAATTCTTCCATGACCACCGACATATAACCAAGATTTCCTAATATTTCACGCAAAGTATATTTCTCCAAAAGTCGACAAATTATGTTGCAAAATCTTTTAAATAATAATATATTGTTGTGGCACCCGTACAAATATTTTCATCGACACTAACAACAATTGTACTTTTGCACAAACATTTCATCACCACAACTAATTTCATATGCGGAGAATTCCCATAACATCAATTGCATCCTGACGTTGATGTCATTCTTCATCCACTTCAAGTAATTTTCCTAACACTTTCTGGAATAAACACTCCTTCATGCCTAGACCTTGTTTGAATTGTCTTAAAGTATAACCAGTTCCGGGTTTGAAATAATCATTTATTATTTTCATATCATGCGATACCGACCTCGGCTACACACTGTGTCCGCACTTCCTTAGGCATCTACGACGAATAATACACTTACATTCATCCAAACATAATTGTGTAAACAATACTAGAGCTTTTTATTCTTTATCACTTGAAGTATCCAATTTGATTCCATATGTAAGTCTCACATAAGCACACACTAGACTCATAATGTACCTTTGCAAACAACAATTTTAGTTTCAATTTATAATTCAATCAACATTCAACCCCAACGGAATAAAATAGTTCATAACCATTTCTTTTAACACCGATCAAGAGATACATCACAAAATAAGTAATAATCATGGATTTCTAGCTACACATATGCTCTAATGTTGTTATGAGTTATATACAATGTAACTAATCAACCTAATATCAAGAATTTCATTATTATCAAAAATATTAATTTCACTACAAACCCTAAAAGTAGAATGACTTACCTTTTGGTGAATTTGTGGATGGAATTCGAAATTGAAAGATACAACTCGAACCACTTGTAGTTATTTAATAAATCCTTTTAATTTGGCGCAATAAATCAAACTAAACCACCTTCAAATCAAAAGGGGGAAGAAAGGTATATGAGAGTTGGTAGTTAACAAAAAAGAGGAGAGAAGTAGAAGAAGTGTCAAACCACGCTTCTCCCCAGTGTTTATATCCTGAAAATGAAAACTGAGTATCCGTCTAATTGAGGTCAACGTTCGACCGAGACGGAAACTCAAGATCCGTTTTATACCATTGTTGATGGTAGTTTTTAGTTCAGTAGGCTAAATTTATAAAACCCTACATTTAATGTGCGCCACTCGTAAAGAAACAGAGCCATGTAAAAGTGTGATGAGTGTTCAACCTTCACTGGCGCATTTATTAAGAAACATATATCCACATGAAATTTAAACTGCATTGGTGCATGTAGCAACAATCCCGTATATTCTCAGTAAATTTCAAGACCCTTCCTATATTATTCAATTAATATAAGTTTCTTTGAATGCTTTATGTGCTATGTCTCTCGCTAAACCCTTAATGTTGATATGGCATGACAATTTGTGTTCACTTAGCAGAAGAGTAGCACGAATTTCCAAGTATCAAGGATAAGGTCCTTTCATAAAGTATTCAATCGGAAGCATACCGCTTCTCTCGGCAATGAACTTAAAGAACTCGTGTCAACACATAGAATTCAATCAATTTTGTGATAATTCACAAGATTCGTGATATTACCCCGACTAATTTACAAAATTAGGTTTTGCGCGCTGCAAGTATATTAGACCTTGCCTGCCGAACTAGGTAATTAATCCGCCATGGATTAGTAGGTGCAAAATCCTACCCAAAATCATAAAACAAGGAGCCGCGGGAATAGGAGCAGCAACAAAGGGAGGTGTGGCCATGCCATAGCCATCCGGCGCCACTTGCAAGTGGCCACACCCATGTCGCCAACTGGTCCTTCCTTGCCATCGACCAATCAGGTTTCGCTTTAAATCGCTACGACGCGCTGGAAGTGTGGCCACGCCCTTGCTTGTCGGCCCCCTTTCCATCGACCAATCAAGTCGCTCTAAATGCGCCAAATGCATTTAGAATGAGGTCGGGCCCATGTTGCTTGCCGGCCCCCTTCCATCGACCAATCAGGTCGCTTTAAATCCGCCACGACGCGGGTTGAAGTGTGACCACGCCTTGCTTTCCCATTCCTTTCCATCGACTAATCAGTCGCTTCTAAATGCGCCATACGCATTTAGAATGAGGCCGGGCCCATGTTGCTTGCCGGCCCCCTTCCCATCGACTAATCAGGTCGCTCTAAACTTACCACACTCACACCAGAAGTGTCGCCACGCCCATGCTTGGTCGGCCCCTCTCCTTCCTACCGACCAATTAGGACACTTTGAATGCGTCAGCACTAGAGGTGCTACCGCCGCCTCATGTTTGGCCTACTTCTTCTTGACCAATCAAGTCGCTCTAAACTCGCCACCATACATTAAAGGCCAAACGCACCCTGCCGCGCCACCATACTAACTGGAAAGCCAAACGCGCCCTGCCACAACAACGTATTAATCGCCATGCCACAACGCCACAGGTGGCCATGCCACAACGCCACCATGCCGCAACCACGCCACACACGAATCCAATTAGGTTTCGACATGCCAAACCCTAATTTGGACAAAATTTCTACGCCAACCAAGCCAAATAACGTTTCCCAGAAGTGTTGGGATCGATGTGGCAACACGGCCAATGTCACGAGCCATATTTGGGTCAACACCAATATGCCAAAATAAATGCCACGGCCACGCCCGATACATGTGTATCTTCCTTTCCCCTGGGAACTAGTGATCCTCGAGACGAATTGAGGACGTAATGCTACATTAGAAGGAAGGATTGTTTAGGATAAATTCCTAGTTTAGAAGGAGTATTGTTTTGAGCAAACATTCCTAGTTTAGGTAATATACCTGAAAGGGAACTAGTCCTACAAAAGGAAATAGATTCCTAAGAGGTTTGGGAAACTAAACGAATCCTATAAATAGGATGTTTAGCTCATAACTAAACACATCTAGTTAGTGTGTTCTGTTATCGACGCACCCATGATATACTAGGCAATGTAAAACCTAGAGAAAGCTTACGACAATACTTGTGCAAGCTTAGCAAATAGTTTAAGGTTAATCCACTGTTTAGAAGATTGTGAGCGGCAACAAAGAGAGAATTGTAATCGTTTTATTGTTCATAATCTAAGAGAAGATATTTTATTCGAATTAGTACTTGTGTTCTGTTTTCTAAGTTTCTCGTCTATTATTATTCGAATTCCGCCTTTTATAGTAATAGTTACCAAGGTACGTAGATCAATACGCATCAAGTTTGCATCACTTAGCAAGGTTAGTTTTTAGGGTAAACTCGTGGTTTATGGTTTTCACTAGATCTCTACATAAAGCTTGGTGGGAGGTACTCGAGAAGTTGGAAGATTAAGAAAACAAGGGGATCAAGGATGACAAAGTCGATGGTGATCCTAAGGAAGGCGAACCATAAACTATGAAAGAAAAGGTGGCTACGCTGCAGACAGATATGAAGTCAATTCAAGTTACCCTTCAGAACCGGGAGTGAATGTATTCGTTCTCATACACCTGCCGAACACGAAGAAAAAGGTTACACCTTTCACCGTTTCTAAAAGATGATTCAAGAAGAAGATTCAGAAGAAGAAGAAGAAGAAGAAGAGAAGAAGATGAGGAGGAAGAAAAGAAGAAAGAGTTTCTAAAAGTCCTACATCAACTAAACCTCATGGTAAGAATCTCAAAATTGATTTTCGTTGATATTCCACTTTTACGATTGAGTATCGATGTAGAAAAATTAGATACTTGGATTGAACGTCTAGAGACGTATTTTCTTTCTTGAATATGGTTCTTAAAGGAAAAGATTGATTTCATGGCATTGAAGCTACAAAAGCATGCTCTAACCTGTGGAAAGCTTATCAAAGACAAAAACCTGTGTAAAAGAGTATTATCGTGGAAAGATTCAAGGCAAACTAAGGAAACAGCTTATCCTAAGCTACCTTTGAGGAGAGATGGTTCAAGTGGTACAACTTGAAGCAGACTTACAACCAAACTCAGACAACAATATACTTCCTGAATTTCTAATCAAGCTATGATTTTGGATTTGGATTTGGGAGATTATGTTATCTACATGAAATATATTTCCGGTTCCATGAGTATATACGGAAGGAGTCAATATGTTTTCGGTGGATACTTATCTCCGAAGCAAGTATAAAAGCTAATGCCATTGAGGGCAAAGCTTAAGAAATCTGATTCAAAGGGAAATACTAAGGTGAAATCTGGAGGTACCACCGTGAAAGGAGGTGAAATGACAAAGAAGAAGGGAAGTCTAGTGACAAAGAAGGTTTGTCTTGCACCCATTGCAAGCAAACATGTCACATTGTAGACAAGTGTTGGGTTAAGAACCTCATCTAAAGCCTAAAGGGTTGCAGAGGAAAGAATCCAAGAAGGCGCACTAGTTGCTCAAACTCCAAAGGAAGTCCACTGACCGACAACCCAATTCAAAGCTTTCTTATGATACAGGGGCAAAAGAAAGACCTTCAAAAGATGATCTTAGGGAGCAACTCTTCACAAAGAAGATGCAAGTCAAAACTTCACTAGTTGATGTTGTTATTGACCTTGGAAGTCGAAGAATTTGCTTTCAAATTCTTTGGCATGTGGTTGGGTTTGAAAACTTTCAAACATCCGAAACCCTATCCTTTAGGTGGCTTCAAAAGGAAGGTGGGTTACAGTCGCGTAACGATGCACGTTCAAGTTTGCTTTTGATGAGTCATCTCGACCTAGGTTGTCAGCCGACACAAATATAATTACACTTTCTTACTACTCAAAATATAAATATAGCAAGGGCAAGAAAGGATCGATCCCACGGAGAGGTCTTGGTTGTCAAATTGTTATGGTTCCCTATAAATAACACCTGGTAGTTTTGTGATTATAATAAACTAAATAAAACAAATAAAGAAAAGTAAACAAATAAAATCAAGGATAAGAAGATATTGGTTAAGGATTTCGTTTTCATTCACTAACATGCTTTTCACAATAACTAGAATTGATATTTTAATCTCAACTTTTATCAAAGACCCTAGAATACCTTGATCGCAAGAATATCCATGCAAACCTCCTCATGTTATCAACAAACACATTAAAAGATGCGAATATGAATTCTACCTAAAGGAACAACCTAACGTGTAAAAGCACTAATCAAGTTTAATTCCCTAGATGCGTTAAGTTCTATGAAATCAGGCCAATCAAAGCAATCGAACGTGGAAAGCGCACTAATCCGATTTAACAAAGGTTATGGTTCACATATGATCATAAGAATATATCACTACAAACTATAATCATATTTATGCTACTTGCAATCCGGAATTATCACTTTTGCGTATAATAACCCTAATCTAGCAAGAGAGATGAAAACAAACTCAATCGACTCGCGACTCGACTAAATAGTATTCAAATCATATAACAATATTCATGGTGAATCATAAACGATAATATGAGACAAAACTAATATATTGAATCAAAGAATCATGCTTTGTGAAATCCAACTATTCCATAACCAAAAGATAATTAGGTACTCATATTCATGGAGTTCATCACAAGAAGAAAGAGAAGAAACTTCATGGTTCTAAACCCTAGAATAAAGTAGTGGAAAAAGAATAGAATAAAACGTGGTCCCTAAAATTGTAGAAGTCTTCCCTTTTGTAGTCTTTTTCTCCTTCCAAAACTAGGTTTTGTCTTCAAAGTCCATTAGTTGGAAATTCACCCGGCCCACCATGGAGAGAAACCTGCGTGAAAATATGTCCCAAAACGCTCGCTGGAAAAGCTGGGATTGTGGTCGGAATTTGGTCGGAAAAGTCGCCGGAAAACTAGCTCAGGTGACCGGCAAAGTCAAACCAGCCACCGGTCAACGGGTCAAAACGGTCGAGTCAACTCGGGTCAAAACGGGTCAGGGCTCGGTCAATCACCGAGTCAGTACTGGGTCAGATGGAGTCAGGTCTGAGTCAGCTGTGCTAGTGATCTAACTGGGCTGACTTTGCCAGGCCACAGTTCTTGCACAGGCCAGAACAGTGTAGCACAATCATTGTGCATATCTAGCCATGTTAGCCTCTTCCCTGCTGTAACTTCTCTACTTCCCCTGCAATCCAACTACAGCTGCATTATTCTCCCTGAACTGCAAGCCATCACCATTTCAAACATTTACTTCAGTTGAGCACAATACCAACACAAGCTAACTGCACACAACAACACCTATAGCATCTCCCTGTTTTGTTGGCAATACCAGTTCCTCAACCTGCAACAGCACAGCTCCAATTCAGCTGCAACCTCGCTCATCACCACTCCCAGCTACAACAGTTGCTCAAGTCACTGCACAACATCAACTAGTCATTGCCTGAACCATTCCATCACGAGCACGACCAATCAACCACTTCCCTGTAATTTCCTAGCCATACATCTAATCTCAGCTCCTCCATCACTCAATAACCAACATCTGAGTCTCCTCCACAATCTTATCCTGCAATTCAACTCAGGCAACACTTGCAATTCCAGTGGCCAATTGCACCACCAACAATTCCATCATCTTATTCGCCTTCTCAAAATTTGTAGCAGCAACCACTCCACTCTGCCTAGCCAACCTCGACACCACTTCCATCTGCATCCACCAATTCCAGTCCAATGGCAACACCAGGACCATGGCTAAGTCTTGGCAAAGATGCCACAGACCAGCCTATCTTTCCACAGCTCCACAACATTCACTTGCAACCATCTCAAGCCTAAGACTCCATTATCTGTAACTTCTTCCCTGACATAGAATCCTCCTCGAACTCGAGCTCTCAGTCTGAATCTCATTGGTAAATGGTAGCACCAATGCAATCTGCACTCTCAATCATCACAACTACCACCTGAAGCTGCACAAATCTCAGCAACTGCCTCACCAGTGCAGACCACACCCATGAACCCATTTTCTTCCTCTCAATTTGAGCCAATCAATACCACCATCAGAACCCAGTTAACATTCACTCGATCTCGATTCATTAATCTCATCTCCCGAACATCGAATCACAAACCCATCTCTATTCTTCATGAATTTCTCTTCCATCTGTTCAATTCAACAACACATAATCATCTCACAGACCCATCATTTCCTTAAACAAAACCACCAGAGATTCGAGCTTCAATTGAATAGCAGTGGACCCTAATTCCTTCAGACCCTAGCATAAATTATAGCAGCGACCATCAACATTACCTCTCAAATTACTCACCGATTTCCAATCTCGAGCTCATCTTTGTTTCATCAACTACAGCGATTTCTTCTTCTCCATTCACAGACCCAATTTGCTTCCAATCTCTCGATTTCTCTCGATCCGTTCTCCTGATTTCACAATAGCAGCAGTAGCTGCTTTCAATTTCAGCTATGTAAGAAAGGAAAGAGGAGAAGATAATCTTCTCGACTGATTTAGGGTTAGTTATAGCTGGTAGGTGCCCTGAACGCATAGGACGGGTGCATTAGTAATCTTTCATGGGTTGCCCCTTAACCAAGACTACCCTTAACGTACAGCGGGGGTGATACACTCTCTATGAAATAACTATTTAGCCTTCTTTAGTCTTCCAAGTTCTTGTTTTGTCTATAACTTCTCTATATGAACCTGAATGACTCGTTCTTCTGCCATTGTCTTCATCTTCGTCCCTTCACACAATGAAAAGTGGAAATCTTGCATTTGAACGAGTTCCAATTGACCTTGGCCTTTCTCCACTTGTGACTTCACTTTTGTAGCTATTTCCACTTTTTTTGTCTAAATGACTCCATCGCACCTAATAAACTCAAAAGCAAACATAAGATACATAATTACAAGAAAACTCACACAAAGAAAGCATAAATACTAGATATTAAATACGGTGTATTCTACACTCATCACATACATTGACGAGGTTACATGCGACGTGGTTCCATTGATGTTTGTCAAGTTGTACTTGTAGTCCTTACTTGTGGGATCGAGATGCGGCTTTACATAGGAGGGAGCAGAAGCATACCTTTACCAAAGATGGGAAAGCTTTTGTAATACGAGCTATTGACTCTCCTCTTGAGGGAGCAAGTTTGATTACAGCCACTCAGGTTAAGCGGTTGGTGAATGCTAGCACAAAGTTCATTCTCCTTGTGATCCGTTCTCTTGACGAGAAGCCGAGTAGAGTTAGTTTGGAATACATTACCAAACAACAAGAAGAAGACCTAAGAAGGTTAAGTATGTTTGAACCACCATTACTAGATGATGATGGAGATGACAAGATGATCTTGCCACATGTGGAAGACTTGTGGTTTGATAGAGAAGAATCACTCGAAGAAGATTGCATTATGGAGTGAAGAGCGACAGAGACACGCCACGAAGAGAATGAGACTTTCCTAAGTAGATGTCAAGGTCAAGTTCCGGCAAGGAGATGGTTCTAGCAGGGTGAAAGGAACTCACGAGTTCCCCTAACTCCACAAATATAACTTTCACAGGAGTTCAAGTTCTTAAGGGGGGCGATGATACATGTGTATCTTCCTTTCCCCGGGAACTAGTGATCCTCGAGACGAATTGAGGATAGAATGCTACATTAGGAAGGATTCCTTGTTTAGAAGGAGTATTGTTTGGAGCAAAAAGATTCCTAGTTTAGGTAATATACCTAGAAAGGGAACTAGTCCTACAAAAGGAAATAGGATTCCCTAAGAGGTTTGGGAAACCAAACTAATCCTATGAATAGGATGTTTAGCTCATAACTAAACACATCTAGTTAGTGTGTTCTTGTTATTGACGCACCTGGGCGTATACTAGGCACAAAAACCTAGAGAAAGCTTACGACAATACTTGTGAAGCTTAGCAAACAGTTTAAGGTTAATCCACCGTTTAGAGAAGATTGTGAGCGTAACAAAGAGAGAATTGTAATCGTTTTCTTGTTCATAATCTAAGAGAAGATATTTTCTTCGAATTACTACTTGTGTTCTGTTTTCAAGTTTCTCGTCTATTATTATTCGAATTCGCCTTTATAGTAATAGTTACCAAGGTAGTACAGATCGATACGTATCAACGCCACTGGCATGCCGTCATGGCCACGGCTACGCCACTAGCATGCCGCTATGCCACGGCCACGCCAGCGCCACTATGCTAATGGCGTCACTTTTCTACACAACAAAGATATGGCCATAATCAACGGATACCCTTTCTTCATGAGATGCAATTCAGCCATTCAAGTTCGCCACCAAACTGACAGACTTGTGGCAAGTTTTAGGCGGCCGGCCAAGGCAAGCCTAATAGCATCACATGCTATTTTCCTATGGCAAGTCTCTTGACTTTGAC
Organism: Papaver armeniacum; assembly: GCA_023531295.1. NCBI lineage: Eukaryota > Viridiplantae > Streptophyta > Magnoliopsida > Ranunculales > Papaveraceae > Papaver > Papaver armeniacum. The sequence continues at coordinate 665,346 of JAJJWW010010752.1, read as the reverse complement.
TTGCCACGCATAGAAACCTGCTACACATTTTCCACGAAAATACTCTTGAGACATCAAACATGTCACAAACTGGGGGATACTCATCAGGTATTGGTCTGGCGGTTTACAGCGTGCGGCGTGCAATACGCCCGTTATAAGAAAGTGTCATGAACTGGGACAATTAGTGGTGATGAAAGTAACGGTGTTAACTAATTCACTTCCTTCATCATGAAAGCATAATGCCTGACGGTTACATCGTTACTCTATTCTTCCACCAGTCAATCATTTTCATTTCCTACGAGATCATGGTACGTTTCAATATGACTTGTATAAATAGGTTTCACCTATTTACCACAAAACAACAAGTTTTTGGCTCGGCAACAACATAATATCCGTGAATCACCAAGAACCGATAGCTTTTTCACTCTTGCAGCCGCTCCACTTTCCATACAAGTCATAAAACAAGCCACATCTTCAAACATTAACCATTCTAGTCTCAACACTCTCTTCGCTTCCCTCCCTAAGACCAACCCTTCTCCTTCACTTTGTGACCGAAGCAAGCCTGGAACGACCATTTCTTGGTTTAGGCCAGGATTGTACATATTGATATCTCGAATCAAAAGTACTCCCATGCAGTGCATTGTTTAGGGTTCCATTAGAGGAGCGGCAGTGAATAGGACAAAAAGGGTCATTACATGGTAATTCCAAGTGCCCCTTATAAAACAAAAGCTGAAAAATGACTAATTGACCTTACATAGTTTAGTGTTGATAAACTAGTTTAGTGTTGATAATCTAGTTTAGTTTTGATAATCAAATTTCACTTATATTTACTCTAAAAAACCAAAGAAAACGGTTTTCATCCACACACCCAAAATTACCAAAATCAAATAGAAACCGTTTTCACCCACAAACAACCGTATGAACGCAACCAGAAGTTTCTGCCTCATTAGGCTATGAAGCCTTTTTTTTCAATCCTCGTTATAAAAGGGCTGGATTCCATTAGAGGGGAGGCAATGAATATGACAAAAAGGGTCATTACATGGTAATTCCAAGTGCCCCTTATAAAAAAAAAAACTAAAAATGACTAATTGACCCTTACATAGTTTAGTGTTGATAAACTAGTTTAGTGTTGATAATCTAGTTTAGTTTTGATAATCAAATTTTACTTATATTTACTCTAAAACAAATCAAAATCATATTTTTAGAGTAAAGAAAAAAAGTTTAGAGGAGAAGAAAAAAACTTTTGTGATATTTGTGAAACCCTAGATTTTGATTCACTCAACCAAAATGAGTGATTCCAAAGCAAATTTGAGATGGGTGAATCTCTTATATGATAGAGAAAAACAAATACTACATACCTTTGATGGAGATCCCGATATGGGAGTATTTGTTAGATGGTAGAGATGTTTTAACCCAAAGCGAAGTTCAATCTCAACCAATTGAAGAAATTAGCCAACAAAGTGAAGAACCGTGAGCTCGAAAATGACCAGGTATACTTCTAAATTAGTTCCATTAGCTTTTTGTCGCTCAAAATTATCTAAAGTACGTAAAAAAATCGAAACTTTTAAAATTTCAAAATAACTTACAATTGGCATTTAATGGGTTACCAACCGTAACTCACAGCTTATGGTTCGGGTAAGATTAATACCAACCGTAATCGGTTCAATTTGGGGAAAACCCCAATCGTAATACCAAGCCATTACAGAAAAATTTCGATATGAACCGTAAGTAAATTACGGTTATTATTTCCTTCAGTAGTTACCAACCGTAACTCATCATGTGCATGGCAGTATTTACTACACTATTTACAGTTGGTAATATGTGAATCGTGACCAACCGTAACTTCTGTTACGGTTTGTTATCTATTTTTTTTAACAACCGTAAATCACTCTGTATGTTTTCATTTTTATTTCACCCTATATACGGCTCAAGTTATCGCAGGACAATTACCAACCGTAGGTATGTTACTATTCCTACTTGATTTACGTTCCAACCGTAACCCTGTTACGGTTTGTGTTTCCTGTGTCGTAACCAACCGTATCTTTATATATGTTTTCGTTTTGTTACCTCGTTTAGACTAATGTGGGTATATTGTTGTCCAGATCGTGGATGTACCTCCCCTAATGGATGAACAACCTTTAGCAAATCAACTTCTCACCAAGATTCTAGCTTTCACTATTTAACCAAGGAGACATGGGAGGAGAAAGATGATGCAAAGAAGTGGGCCAGAGAACGAGGCAAGTTTATTATGTGTATCATAGTTTGTAATAGTACCACTAGTGAAAGTGCCTTTCAAATGGTTTGCGAGTGTAGTGACAACATAGAAGTCACGAAAAAAGGGCACCTTGCACGTAGCAAAGACAAAGAGGAAGAATACTACTTTCACTAAGAAGAGCCGATGCCCTTCAAGCTTCAATTTAAAAGGAACGCGGCAAAAAGGTGGTTTTTGGAGAAAATTGTATGCGGGTAGTCATAACCACCCTATACCTGGAGAGTTTGATATCACATCTTTATGCTGACGCCATCAAGAAGAAGAGAAGATCGTAGAGCCAATAACACAAATTCGTATGAAGCCCATTGATATCCTCGCTCACTTAAAGGAAAGAAACCCACAAAATGCTTCTACTTTGGCTAACATCTACAATGCAAGAACAAAATTGAAGGCTATAGAATGGGAACAAATGAACGAAATACAACAATTAAGGCATTTGGGGGAGGCGCATAATTACTTCTGTTTTCGACGAAAGATGAGAAAGGATGAATAAGACATCTTTTATTGGCTCATCATAAGTTTGTGAAGGGCACGGGAAGCTCATCAAGTGCTTCTAATGGATTACACATACAAAACCAACAAGTTTGAGATGCCGTTGTTGAACATTGTCTGGGCAAACTTCTACCAATGCTCCTTTTAGTGTTGGTTTTTTCTTTTTGAAAGATGAGCTCGAAGAGAGCTATGTGTGGGCACTAGAACAAGTGAAGTTATTCTACATAGAGGGATATACTCCAAAGGTGATTATTACCGACAAGGAACAAGCTTTGTTGAATGCAATAAGTAGGGTTTTCCTAAGCTCATAACCTTCTTTGCAGACGTTCCACTTGTGGAAAAGTATTGAAACTAAGTGCATGCGCCTTGTCCGTCCAACCAAAAAAGCGAAATGGATAGAATAAAGAAACTATCGTTACATAAACAATGGGAAGCCAAAGAGAAATATAAGAAGGATGACAAGTTGCGTAACTAAAATGAGATAGTTTCAAAATGGAGTGGAGAGCCTTGACCTATTCTATCACCGTGGATGAATATGAGGATAGAGCTCAGATGTTAGGTGGCTCATTGGAAAACAAGTTATCCAAATATCATGTGAAGTATTTGCTGATAATTGGTTGGATCCGCACAGAGAAGCTTGTAGCGGCGTCACTAACCAATATAGGCACTATGACAACCAAGCTACAAGTACGCGGAGTCATCTCACAACCGGTTGAACAAGAAACTTAATATTTGTAATGGTGGGGTTAGTTACGTTATTCAAGCCATGGATTCGTATTTCCGCCGTGATCACGATAGAGTTAATGAGTCTTTTAAAAAAAAGCCGAAGTAAAAAAACACACCAAATGGTTAGACAATGAGTGGCTAAAGGGAATTACATATCAAGTTTTACACCGCGTTAATTAATAAGATAATGTATGAAGTGTTAATTATGAATTGGGGGATTATGAAGAAGAGTGTGTTTGTCCAAACATGACAAGTTTGGGACTCATGTTGGCATGTTATAGCCACATACCAAGACAAAGTGATCCGATTCAAGATGTTGATCCCTTTTGGCAACAATTAACATTCCGTGAAATAATTTTTGATCAAGAATTTGGAGGAACGTTTGCTCGATACTAAGATTGGAAAAAGCTCTACGAGAAATATGCTACACTAAGTCGAGGCCAAAGGAAAATATGGTTGAGTAACTTGAGAGATTTCGTATATACACAATTTAGGTATGATATCAAGGAACCACCATAGGGGAAGAGTAAGGGAGGCCTCCTACCAAAATAAAGAGGTACGTAGGAAATAAAAAAGTAAGGGGAATCAAGCAAGAATCAAAGAAAAGAGATCCTTCGGGTTATGAATGGTTTGAAAGGAATATGAAGGGAGGATGAGATGGAAGAGGATGTTCATGTAGAAACAAACGGAAAAGAGGTCAAGCGGATAAAGGAGAACCAAGTCATTCAAATGTACGTGAAAAATGTATCGAGCTTCCTACTCAAGAAAGTGCAACAAGCAAAATTGATGTTAAAGGAAAATGTCCGGGTATTTCATTCAAAGAACAAGAAAGAAGAAAGTTGTTGTTAAAGGAAATGGTTGTAAAGAAAGTGGAAAAAAATGATGGAGTTAAAGGTAAAGGTTCCTATGCCTGGCCCCATGGTTTCCTCCCAAGATAGTTCAATAAAAAGACTTGTCGGTAAAGTTGGTGTTAAACAATTAGCAAGGAACAATGGAAAGAGTCCGATGGTTGAAAAATTTCGCCAAGTAGTGAGAAGGAGAAGGAGACGATTCATTTAAAAGGAGTAATAAACCACCACCTAGAGATGAGAATGGTCGAGTAGCCGGAACCATTACATTCTATGAATATTACCTTCTGTTTTTTCCGACTTTATTCGTGTGGTTATATCAAGGCCATGAGGATGTTCATGGTGATGGGAATTGTGGTTACCACGTCTCGTGGATCAACTTGGACCCTTTGAAGACGCGAAAGGGTGGGGGTTGTGACCAAGTTACTTACGTAAGGCAAAATGCTTAATGAACTACGTGGTCACCGCGACTTCTATAAGCCGATGATGAGAGTTGAAAGAGACGAAACCGATGAGGTGTTAAAATGAGAGCTTCGCGGAAATAGAAAGGCGGTTAACGGAAATATATGTTTGACAAGCGAATATTGGATGCGCATGCCTATATGTGGCCAACTACTCGCCAACGCATTCAATTGCGTCATTCATTTAATTTATGAGACATGAGCCATACATTTGCACCAACAAGAATACCGCTTTGACGAAGATTTGTCAACAACAAAAACAGTTGTCATGGGTCACGGAAGGAAATCATTACATCGGCCTCCGATCGTGTGAAGGAAGCCCATTACCTCCATTGTGAGGGAATTGATCAGACGGTGAACTCCCAAGTCTTGGTGCAATCGATTTGAGAAAAGGATTGAATTATGGGAAGGACATAATGTTGTCCTGCCATCCCAATTCATAGTTATGACCGATGATTCGAATGCGTAAAATGTTATGAAGGGTGGTGAAATACATTTTATATTTTGTATTTTGGTATTTTGACTAAATGTGATGTGATTAAAAGTGATGAAAAGACGAGGGTACCCAAATACACCACAATCTTTATATTTGACCACAACCTATTCAATCTCTACCGTGTAACCCTTGAGCAACGATCACCTGGAATATTTCAACACAAAGGTCCATTGAAATAGGTTATCCTAACTAGTCTAACACGTAAATAATTATATCATACAAGTGGAGAAATCCAATACACTTTGTGTGATCATCTATGGATATGAATCGAGACAAAGACTTTCACTACAAAGTGTTCACTTGATAACCAAATCTTATAAGATAAATATCAAGTGCATAGTTAACGTACAAGTGTAATTACTTTTAATTATAGTATAAAAATAATTATAATGCGAATAAGGTAAAGCACAACAATCTAATTTTGTTAACGAGGAAAACTACAATCTTGTAGAAAAACCACAGGACCTAGTCCAACATTTGAATACTCAATGAATTAAGACGCTACAAAAAGTAAACCCAATTTTGCGTGTGGACACTACTAAGTAAACTAAGATCCTAGTTACTCACCAAAGAAGATTCTGATTTTATAATATCTAGCAGAACCGAAGTTCAATAATAGATATTTGATACCCAATATCCTAACATACGTTCTCTTTAGAGTAAATCTAGTATATCTTCTTAACGATTCACAACAACTTCTTCTTCAATTCTTCAAATTCTTTAATCTTCGATTTAATCTTCAAAGTAACAATCACGTACAAACAAACTTGATTCCTTATTGATTTGTCTTATCAAAACGGAGTCCGTTAACAATGGCAAATCAATGAGCCCATCTTACCATCTTAACCACTTAGATCCGTAGAAACGTTGATATTTGATCTAGTTTGAGTGAGCCTTATATCGAAGAGAAGGTTCTCAAGAATAAACAAACTAGGTGCAATCAAAGATTCAACAACCGTTAGTCAATCAAATCAATCGAAAACAAAGATAAACCGCAATTATCTAGTTTCCCACCAACTGGTCGTACGAGCTTCTCAATCCCAAAGAAGACTTTAAATTGAGCGGTCGTAAGAGATTTCGCCTAATTAGGTTACTCTTCTCTCCGAATAGGCGGCTACACCAGTAACAACAACAAAAGAGTAAATCTGTTGTTACGAATGATTAGTTTTCTAGAAAGGCAAACTTCGTGTATTTATAAACAAGGAAGTTTGGACACCAAGGAATTTCCAAAACCGAAAATATTCTCAAGATATTCATAAAAGCGCAGATTCGGTTTTCATAATTCCTGGAAATGCTTTGTCCAAAAATAACGATCGAAATCTCTCGGAAAATCTAATTAGTAAATGCACATTACTAATTCTGTAATTTCCCTACAAAATGAAATTAATAACCTTAATTAAAATCTTAACTTACTTATGTTTCGATCCTGGGATTCTCTTCCCTTAGCCGTTAAGGAATATCTTTGAACAATTATAGAAATAAACATTCACAGCACGTGCTCAAAGTTTTTCGACATCTTAACTTTGTAAGTTCTCTTTCACACTTACAACCTTGAAACCTATTTGCCACACTTCCAAACAAGTTTAGAATTGGTTCATCTGACTTTCAAGAACTATGTGATTGATCAAACCAACATTCAATTACAATCATGGGTTTACGGTTCTACCAAAACAAGTTTCGGTTCTACCTCCATGTGAGTACTGTGCATAGTCACACTAGCTTCCCAAAAGTTCGGTTGACTAGGTACTAGGATCGGTTCCTCACATATATATGGTATCTAACTTATATGTGTTGCACATGTCCATGGGATCGGTTCCCCTTTCTGCTATAAACCTTGATGCACCCCATACAAGGATCGGTTCCCTTTGATGTACTGCACCTCTTACTAGGATCGGTTCCCTTTCCCTTACTAGGATCGGTTCCCTTTCCCTTACAAGGTCAGACATACAAAATCCGATCATACCACAGGTGATTAATCAAGATCGGTTTTACTAATAAAAGTTATACCAATACATAAGTCAGGCCTTTGTGAACAGTTCTACCAAGAACACAACAAGTTGTGAGCGGTTATAATCTATCACACATATTGGTTGTTCATAAGATATGCAATGAATAACAAATCCAATAACACCTGGCAATTTCCTTTTCGGTTCACGAACAAGTTTATGAACTTACTTCCTGATGAGTGCCAAATATTGCATATTTCTACACCTTTTTATTGGCATTTAACTCATCTTTTGTGCTCAGAAATCAGATATTATCCCAAATTCTGTATTTTCCCTGTTTTCAAGAATAAATATTTATACTAATTAATTTTGTGTTTTTAGGTAGTAAATAAAGCTCGGAGAAATTAAGGAGCCAAAAGAGCAGAAAATTGGAGGCAAGCGTCTATGGAGCAGAAAGCCAAAACCCGCGCGCGCATCAGTTGCAACCCAACAAGTAGCAACCCATTTACAAGACACGGGTTCGAGCTATCCAAGACCCGCACATAACCCGGATCCAAGCCCATTCCATCTGAGCCGTGAGATCTCGCTCATCTGAATCCAACGCTCGTTCCACCCTACACATCATTTCTCGCTGCTCCCGCTCAACACCAAAACCGCCTATACCCCTACCCATCGACCAAACCCCAACCTCACCTTCATTTCTCTCTTTCTCTCCCGACAGAACTTGCAGAGCTCCCATCTCTCTTCTTCCCCAGACAACACCACACCACCGCCACCATTTCCTTCCCCCGACACCACAGCCACCACAGCCGCACCAGTACAACCACCTTCATCACCTCCTAGTCTCCCTCTATCTCTTTCATAGCTTCTTCACCCTAGAAGCTAAGTGAGAGATAGAAAGAGTTAGGGTTAGGGTTTCGTCAACAGCAGGGGGAACATCAAATTAATGGAGTTCAGAGACGAATTAGCAGAGGGAACAACAAATTCAGAGGTTGTGGGTGAGTGGGTCGCCATTTAACTTCCAAATTGAAGTAAGTTAGGGCTTGCATGTATAAATAGAGGATGAGCAGTGAATGTAAAGGTGACGCCTGGATTAGCCAGTGCACCAACCTTAGTTTAATTTGTGTTTTAACTCATTTGGTTATGTTCTAATTTATTTTACTAGGGTGTTGTTGAAACCCTTGATAATATGTTGAGTAATTCATATTCATGTTGTTGTTGCTGTGCTTAATTGAGATAGGAGTATAGTTAGCTAATTGATCAAATTATCCTGTGATTGGCTGTACTGTAAGAAGACAGCCAATACTAGGGGAGAATTAGATAAAGTGGTTAATAAATTCTTCATCTGAGACTTCCATGGAAGAAGATTTGTGCTTAATATGTTAGGAATGATGCTTAGCTACTTGACCAAGGAACCTGTGATCAAGCTGTCTTTGTAAGAAGACGAGTTGATACTAGGGGAATTAGTAAAATTAGTTGATACATCATTCTTTAGAATCTTCCTTGGGAAGATACAAGAACACAACCTTAGTTGAATTGCCTTAGCATAGGGTCAGGTGGTGGAATCAACTACCCTAGTGTTCTCCAAATTGCTTACAATCTACTTGTTACCTTAGATTAGAGTCACAACAACCATTTAGTCGTATCGACAACCAATATTTGTGTTACTCTCCTGTTAGAAATCAGTTAGGAAGCCTTGAGATCAACCGTACACACTCCATTTCTCTGTGGATCGACCTGTACTTGCCCTGCCTCCAATAGGCACTGTGCACTTGTAGTTTAACACGTAGGCGAAACTTCTTTTCCCAACCTACCACTTCCTTAGAACACATGTAAACATTGTTCCCTAGGATGAAATCCTCACCTCATACCCATACATAATCACAATAGCATTCAAATGATTATGGCGATGCCTTATCTACAAAGTTTAATGGTTAAGCAATAAACCTCGTATTGTATTCCTTAATACTATGTCTATCTAGAGTTCAAATATGCTTCGCAGTTATGTTTTCAATATGTACGACTTGAAAGATACGTTAGGGAATGAAACAGTTCAACTTCAAGTCAAATATCACTAACCTCAAGTGGAAGGATGATTGTTGTCGTTGTAGCTCCTTGCTTCTTCACATCTTCAAGTCTTCGCAATACTTGTAATGTCTCATATCCTAATACTGTCAAGCTAACCTATACAAAGTTTACTCTAGTACATAATCAAGCGACTCTTAACATGAGTTTTGATTCACTAAAATATGATAACCAAACTTGACATACCAACACTTGGTGGGTTCAACCGAGCCATGCTCTAACAAGTGACAATATCTTATCTATTTGATTCACGTTATGAATGAAGTATTTTGTTCAATTAATATATATCAAATCCAAGTATGTTAAGCTAACATCAATAGGATTGTAACTTTCAGGGTTATTTACAGTTGGTAACAAGATTCAATTACCAACCGTAACTAGCTTCAGAAACAAATTTTAACTTTCAGGGTTATTTACGGTTGGTAACAAGATTCAATTACCAACCGTAACTAGTTTCAGAAACAAAATTCAACTGCCATTGTCATTTACGGTTGGTCACGATAATATAGTTACCAACCGTAACTAACCCTGACAACAAACACAAAGAAATTATAAGTAATTTAAAACCATTAAACCATGTTCATTACTAAACCAACACTACAACCATTAAACCATTACAAATATAAATGACATTACAACTCATTCATTCATGCAACTTAAAAGGATACTAATATCCAGGTCTACGAGTGCGATAGAAATCTTTAAGAATGTTGAAATGAGGTAAGTATTGAAAATTCGACCTTTTCCACCGTCTCCATTCTTGAATAGAGCTCTCTAAAACTTCAGCGCCAGTTTCACCCCTTAATCGTATTTCACCCTTAATACGAACTAATGCCATAAATTCTTTAACGTTATCCCGAATAGTTCCATATCGAACATACAACATAATTCCATCGCGGTTATAAGGGTTACGTGTTTCGGAACAAAAGTTTTCAAAGAGAGTTCTCAAATAACTTGTACTCAAAAAACCATATCGACGCTGTTCTTCTCCTCTTTTTGGATAGCATAGAACAAAGTTGCGGCAAATACATAAATCTTCTTCCAAAGTGAATTCAGGGTTTGGAGCCATAATCTAGTTTAAGGTAAGAGATGATTCATGTGGAGGTGTAACTTCCAGCAAGAAGGATAAGCATATATATATAACAAAAAAAAAATCTTCAATAACGGATCTATTTTTTGAAAATGAAGTTGTTGAAGGTCTCAACAGCTATATTTTCAAATTGCACGAGGACATGTCGGTGCAAACAATTATTTTTTTGTGGGAAAAGTAAAGTTACGGTTGGTAACTCGTAATCCAAATATGAACCGTAACTTTGAAGAATTTTGAATTCCGAGTTACGGTTCAGTAACTTTTTAGAACTTACTGAACCGTAACTCTGGAGAAAACTGAATTCCAGAGTTACGGTTGTTTAACGACATAGTTTACAAACCGTAACTCTGCCAAAATCAAAAGATACAGAATTACGGTTGTTAAGGTGAAAGAGTTACGAACCGTAACTCAAGTTAGTAGAAAAAATTGGTTCCAGTGTGTTTTACGGTTCGTAACAAAAATTAGTTACGAACCGTAACCAAAGCTACGTTTCGTCTCGTTATTTGGTTACAAACCGTAATTGACTCTGTAACTTAAAATTTTCAAACCAAAACTGTCACAAACAATCACACATATCCATAACTTCAAATTCATAGATAATATCCATAAGTTCAAATCCATAACTAACACAAATAAGTTCAAATTCATAGATAAATATCCATAAGCTAAAATCCATAACCAACACACAACTATTAGTTTGTCATAATATCCATAAGTCGAAATTCATAACTAACCACACACAACTAACATAAATCCGTAACTAAGCATGGCGGCCACCACGACCCCTTTTGTTGGTGCTACCACCACCACGATTTTTATGACCATCACGACAACCACCGCTAATCATATTTTTTAATTAAGTTGTAGTAATTAAGGATTCGAACTCTAAGACTTGTGAAGATTAAATTTAAAGATTTAAAGGGAGAGTTACTGGGACTAGGATTCCACCGAGTTCATATCATAGGGCTCAATTATTTATTCTCAACAATTATCGCTCAATAAATAAAATAACACCGACTCTTATTTTTGCCATGGTAGATTCTCAAAATATTAGTTATAAATCGTAAGCATGGGACATCAAACATTTAAGCAAGCATGACCCATCAAATAAAATAATAACTAATTAATTCAAATCATAATTCAATTAAAATTAATGCAAAAGTCTTAAAAAGAATTAAATAATTTTACCCATATATGAAATTCGGCTTCCACCATCATCCCAGTGTTGGGTTTAGCTCCACATGGTGAAAACACGCTCAAAGTATTTATTCATCGCTCAATAGTGTTTACAAGAAGTGGAAAACTAATAAAGCAGCGAATTTGCTACGCAAATATGCGTTGCAGACTCTCTGTTACAAAGCAGGTGTCCCAAATTTGAATAAAGTGTTGCAGATACAAAACTAACTGTTACAATGGAACTATCACAGACATTGTTCCTAAACGACAGTTCCAATGCGTCTGTTCTTGGTGTTCTTGAGAACGACACTTCTGTCGTGTTGCTGCAACTCTTCTTCTTCCTGCTACTGCAGAATCACTCTGCAGTAATCTGCCGGCTCTTGTAACTGCTCCCAACTCTCGATAATCCCTCGTATCACCTCCAGAATCCTTTATATACTTAGTTGCACCGAGAATAATCAATAATAACTCCACAATAATCCTCTTTCCTTTAACAGAGATACACGAGAATACTTACCTTTCCATTCTTCTTCACACGTTATTCTCACAAGCAGAACACTCCAGTATGTTGATTGTACGTAGAATATTGAGTCAAGCTTGTTTAATCCACACGCATCTTCTAATCCCGAGAATATCTTCTCTTGACTTCTCTGCCAAATCACAGAGATTTTATTCTCCTTCGCTTCTCTGTTACGTGTATATGAGCTGTCGAACTATCTTCAGGATAATAACAAATGAAAACAGAATATCTTCTTTCCATTTCCTTCCACATAAATCCCAAACAGAACGCCCGAGTTATTCTCTCTTCCCTTCTAACGATAATCAACAGATTTCCTCCCTTTTTACGTGAAACAATCAATTACCAACCCTATTTTGACCTAACAGGGAAATAAGAATCCAAAATCTAGAGAATCTCTGGCCAAAACTCGTGGAAATCAATTCCAGAAATGTACGCAGCTGTAACACCATTTTCCTGCAAAAAAAAAAACGTCTTTGAACTGGTGAAGAAGGGGGTGCCCCTAGCAGGTTCTGGGGTGCGAATAGCCATGAAGTGTGAATAGTAAATAGGGTGCCCCTTAGCAACTGAGATGCCACCGCGACCACGACCACGACCATCTCTTTGGCTAGTACCCACACCGTGCACCTCCTCTTCAAGATTTGTCTCTTCACCGCTAGGTGAAGGTTGACGATGGCTGGCTACTCGCACCTCCAAGAGAGTTTCTCTCCTCTTTAAGCCTCTTTCTTCCGTGACCAACCCCTCATACAATTCTACCATGTTTGGATTATGCATCTTCCTTATTTGCTCTTTGCAAGATCTTTTGTTGAGGAGCTTTAATCACACCATTACTACGGATGCATGAAGTCATGCTACTTGCCAAAGCTTGTCCTCGCTCTTTCTATTCACATATCAAAAGAGTGTTAAGAGATTATTTCATAACATACATTAATCTTAAAATCCAAGGTCATGAGGATAAAAAATTACGTATGACATGAAATATAGCTTCTTCCAAGTCAAACCAAATAGAACCTTTTCTCTTTTGGTCTCCTCCACCGCATCCTTTGTGCTATAGCCTTTTTAATATATGGCTGGGCCTCTGGATCATTATTGATCACATGTGGATGACCAAAATGATAATACCAAACCATGTAATCATCAATGGCTTCTTTCGTGTTGTTACAATCCTTGCCTCTCTCGCTGCGAGTTGGTATCTTTCTTGATGGCGGTTGTTCCAAGCATCAACCGTCGGAGTTGGGCTGTAGTTGAGTACAATGGTGGGGCCTTTTGTCTCGGATCCTTCCTTGGATAACCCTTTCTTGAATATGACCAATTTGGCGTAGAGTTCAACGTTAGGATTGGTCATAACGTAACCCGGGATGATACAATGGTCCGTTGTAGCATGCGGTCTTTGTGAAATGACGAGCATCAACTCCATTTTGAATCCTCAAATAAGGGTCAAAGATAACATCTTCAATCGGTGGAAAGCATCTATTTGCCTTATTTCGAATGATCTTCTCCTCTTTGTTCCTTTGTAGTCTACTGAAGTGAACTTGAACTTCTTTCCCACGTGAGGTCCATAATCATGTTCTTCCCATTCAAGAGGAGGTCTCGGGCTCGGAAAGTGGTCATGAACCCATGCCTAAAAAAGATATTAAGTATAAACAATTGGCACATGACTAAAAATATAACAAACTATCATTTAATAAAATGTAACCAAACTTACCATTAGAAGCGCAACATTCCTCGCAAGCTCCAACCCTCGAGGCCTTTCTTAGGCTCTCAAGTAAATATGCAAGGGTGGCGGGGCTCACGAATAATTTTGACATCGTCCAAATTCTTCAACAAGCGTAGGTAATGAACATTCACCCTATTTCCCGAGTTATCGGGGAAGAATACCCCCAGAGAAGACAACAAATACTGACAACTCTTGTTTCTAGTTGCTTCATCCATCACTCTTGCCATCCGTCACTTTCCTTTAATAAGCGTTCCTCCAAATATACAAAAATATAAACATATTTTGGTGAACTGAAATAAACAAACAAAAATGTATCAAAATAATTTATAAATTGAATGTTTTAAGAAAAGTAAGAAAAATCATACCCTTGTCTCACAGACTTTTGCGGCCCGAGAACCCAGTATAACCAAATAAGATTGAAGACTTATCTGGGCCTCGCTTGAGTCTTTTATTCTTCTTCGTGGCAAATAACAAATCTTTGCCTTTAGGAATATGCATCCCTTTCGGTGCGGGGTCCTTTCTCGGCTTCTTTTCTTTCACTCGAGGTGCATCTACAACAACCTCTTTTCCCTTGGCATTTTCTACCTCTTCATCATTTCTTCCTCTTCCTTTTCTTCATCATTTTCTTCCTCTTCCTCCTCTTCATCATTTGCTTCCTCTTCCTCCTCTTCATCATTTGATTCCTCTTACTCCTCTCCTTCATCATCGGATTCTTTAGATTCTTCTTCATCTTCATCATAATTAGTTTCTTCCTCTAAAATTTCATTTTTCGTTGCCTTCACTATTAGTTTCGACTCACCTCATCTTGATCATTAGGTTCCACTCCTTTTAAATCAACTCCAGATTGAGATACATGTGCTTCTGATAGGCGTCTAAAACACCTTTATATTTATCTATTGTTTATGCTTTCTTTGTTAAGTTTTCTTGTAAATTATGTATCTTATGTTTGCTTTTGAGTATTTAGGTACTTTGGAGTCATGTGGAACAAAAGAAGAAGAAACATGGCAAAAGTTCATTCCAAGTGCAAATGGTGTTGGAGGCGGACTATTTCTCATTATTTGCTTCTTTTTTTTTCTTCATCTCTGTCTAAAAAGTATGTCGGCTTTAGTGATGCAAATTCTGTCTGAAAAGCATGACAACTTTAGTGATGAAAAGACGTTGAAGAGAAGAAGTGAATATGAGAAATAGAAGATGGATGTTGTTGGTGGAAGAACTCAAAAGAAGGAAAGAAAGCATTCATTTGGAGCGAAAAGACGAATCCAGAATTGGCGAAAGAATGAGGCGTTTCCTATAATTTTCCGAGAAAGTTACGAGCAAAATCTATGAATAAGCTTGGGATCCACGAACCGATCGGTACAAGAATTATGGAGACAATGGGGTGGCCCATATCCATTTTGGGCGCCCTAAAATTGAGAGAATTCATTTCTCAATTATTAGTAGTTTCTGTCTCAATTTCAGAGAGTTGAGCTATGGCGGCTTCGTTAACATTCATGGAGAGGAATTAACAGAGAAATCAGTAAAGATTAAAGAGGGGTTTTGTGATTATGAAGAAGGTCTGCTACTGGTGAAGGATCTGAGGCTGATTCAAGGGTGGAGATGTAGAGATTCACAGATGAACTGGGAGTGTGATAATCAAGCTTTTGCTGTGGAGAAGATGGTGGCAGTCGAAATCAGAGTTAGGGTTTGATATTGGCAGTGATAAGAAGACAAATTGAAATGATGATGAGGGTTTGAAGTAGAATTTGCTGTTGTTAATCGATTCTCAAATTGAAGTTGGTGGAGTCCTTATTAGGGTTTGGTGGATTGGAGCTGTTGCGATGTGGATGGAACTGGATGAATTTGTGAGTGGAAATCAACCCAAGAGATGAGATTTGAAGTTGTTTGAAACAATGGGTTATACTTGGATTCTGATAGGGTTTGCACATGAATCAAATTTCAGTCTGCCATGGATTAGAACATTACATAGAAGAAGACCTAGATGAATATTAGGTTTAACAAGTTATGAAGCATGGATTTGTATGGACTGCTGTCTGGCAGTGAAGGGGGTATTGCAGGTGGAAGATTGTGTTGGATTATGAGATGGTGATGAATCTCAGAAATGGGTATTGTGATGTTGATGCCAAGAAATGGGTATTACATAGAGAGAGTCATGGTTGTGTAGAGCTGCAGCTACTTGAGTTCGAATTGGTAGAGTTGCAGTTGGTAATGAAATGGCAGGTGCAGTGTGTTTGTTTGTTGCTGCAATGGATGAGCTGCTGATGATGTTGATTACAGAGATTGGAGTTGAAGCTGCAACAACTTACAGATGATGCAAATGGACTGAGCTGCAGAACTGTGGAGGCTGCAATGAAGTAAAGGGAATGGCACTAATGGATATCTGAAGCTGTGTGTGTTGTTGGTACTGTCGGATGAAGAGAACAGCTTAGAAGAATGTTGCAGGCGGTGCAGGGAGAATAAATCAGTTGTAATTTTTGGTGGAGCAGAACAAAGAAGATCTGAGATGTTTGTAGAGAGGAGAAGGCATTGCAGAATGGTACACCAGGAAGGAATGAGAATGAGTGAGGGAATGATATTATTGCTGCAAAGATTGAGTCGATGGGAGATGATGGTTGTGAGATGTTGAGTTTGTTGTTGTGCGGGGATTAGAAGATAGTGATTGCGTTAGAACTGGGGGTTTGTGCTTGTCGAGAAAACTGCAGGATGGTGGTTGAAGTCGAGGCAGGTTGCATCCAAAGGGTAGCGCAGCTGAACTGAAGCTAAAGGAATGATGTTGTGTGTAGAAAGGATCTCAGTACAAAAATGCGGAAGTGGTTGTGTGCGATTACTCGGGTTGCCAGAGTCAAGTGCAAGAATGAAGCATCAACATGGCGCATGAATGAACCAAACTGTGCAAGATGGCATTGGCCTAGGTGAGTTAGGCTGCGCTCGACATTACTTATCCGACTAGAAAGGCGACTCATCCTATGACCGAGTTGACCAGATGACTCGGTTGTGACTCGATTGGACTGGTCTTGCTTTTGACCGAGTTAAATCGTTGACCTGACCGGTGACTTTGCCGGCTACCGAGCTACTCTCCGAGCTACTTTTGGGCCAAGTTCCGGCTACTATTCGGGTCTCCTGACTACTTTTGGGCAGAGTTTCTACATGGGGTTTTTTTACATATGGGCTTGGTGGACTTCTATCTATTGGACCTTTGAGACTTGACCTAGTTTTGGAAGGGAGAAAATCTATAAAAGGAAAAGTCTTCTACAACTTTTGGTATCACGTATTATTCTTGGAACTTGGAGAGAGCCGCTTTTGTTTACGCTACTAGGGTTTGCTTTTGTTCATCTTCTTATATTCAATTAATATTTCTATGATGAACTCCATAGCTATGAGTAGCTAATTTAATATTATTGGTTAAGGATGTAGTCCTATTTCTACAACTTGTGCTTGTGTTATGTATTAGTTTTCTCTCTTGATTATCGCTCACATATCTACTGTTTTAATAATCACATGATTGATGTATTGTGATAGGACTAAGATGTTTGGTTAGTTAAGTGGCCATTTAATTGAACTTGCATCCTTGTCCATAGCTATTTTAGGGTTTTTCATCGAGCGATAACCCTGAATACAAGTAGCATGATATGTTTACGGTTTGTAGTGATACACTCTCGTAATCATATGTAGAGTTTGACCATTGTCCGAATTGTTATGCCCAATGTATGACAATTGCATTGATTAGCCTATTTCTGAAACTTAATGCTCCTAGGAATTGAACTTAATTAGCGCATGGCGTTAGGTTATTCTTTAGGTAGAGTTCACATACACAGCTCTAATGTGTGTGTTGATGAACTTAGGAAATTAATAGATTATCTTGCTCTCTTGATTCTCTAGGATTTTGATAATAAAAGAGATTAAATTGTAATTCTAATCATGTATGCAAGCACATGTTTACGATTGAAGATGAATTCCTTGACCAATATATTTCTCTCATTGATTACTTTCTACAATTTATTTTGTTTTGATTTACTTTTATTGCTTACATAAAATCAGAAAACCCCCAAATTAGTTACTTTAAGAAATTGAATACATAATAACTACAATTGCCTCTCTGTGGAAACGAACTCTTTCTTATCATATACTTTAGGAAAGTGAAATTATTTTTGACGATACGACATCGATTAAATTTTGGCGCCATGTTTAGCCCGGGAAGCATACGACCGATTATTAAGTTTTTAGTTTCTTTTTTATAATTTCTTTTTATCTTTGCTTTTTGTTTTCTTGTCTTGTTTCGTACTTTTTTATGAGAATTGTTTTTGAGATACCTAATCCCAGCTTCTAAAGATTGGAATTATCCAAGGTGCGAGATAGCTACTCGAAGAGGCACAATACTCCAACCAAGTCAAGAAACAACGAAAGAACAAGAGTTGGAAGTAGAAGAAGAGACTTTCCAGCAAGAAGAAGAAGCTTTAGAACAAGAGGTTCCGGGTGAACAAGAACCACCTTTTGAAGAAAAAGAAGAAGCAATGGGTGATGCAAATCGTTCACTCAAGGACTTGGGTTATCATAGGCTTGATACACAACAGGTGTATTCAAACAAACTCTTACTCCGAGATCAAGCGGAGGTTGCTTAGAGAATTACCAGTTCCATGGCATGGTGAATGAAGACCCAAACAAGCATCTTATGGACTTCCACACCATTGTCATGGCCATGCTTCCAGCGGATATTGAGGCGGATGGTGCAATGTTGAAAGTTTTTCGTTTCTCTTTGATGGATAGTGCTAAGGATTGGTTGTACTATTTGCCTTCCGGAAATGTCACGACATGGAATGGGCTGAAGAAACTCTTTTAGAGAGATATTTTCCTGCATCAAAGGCTACTCAAATTCGAAAGGAGATTTGTGGGATTAAAAAAAATGTGGGAGAATCCTTATATGAATGTTGGGAACGATACAAGAGATTGGTGGCAAGCTGCCCTCACCACCAATTCATTGTGCTATGATCATCAATACTTCTATGAAGGACTCCAATCAAGTGATAGGAATCTTCTTGACGCTGCGGTGGTGGTGCACTAGTGATCAAGACGGTGGCACAAGCTAGAGAGTTGATTGAAAACATGGAAGAAAACTCCCAACAGTTCTTGAGTCGTGGTTCGGATGTGCTTCTTAGGAAAGTAAATGAAGTGAGCGAAGTCGAGGAACTTTATCAACAAATGGGTAACATGACGCAAATGATGCAACAAGTTGCATCCGCGGTTATACCAAGTTCCTCTCAAGATTATGAAGACGAGCAAGCTAATGCGGTCTTTCCAAACCAACAAAGACGGTATGATCCATACTCTAACACTTACAATCCGGGATGGAGAGATCACCCCCAATTTTAGCTATGCCAACAAGCAAGGAGTGGTTCAACAACCTACCTTCAACTATCCGAGTGGATTTCAACCAACAACAACAATTCCATCCGAGACAACAATTTCATCAACAACAACAACAACAACCTCAAAATATGGGTTCCAATATGGAAGAGTTGTTGAAATCTTTTATGCAAAGAACGGAGAGTACGGTTAAGGAATTGCAAACTCAAGTTGGTTCCATGGCTATTGAGTTGAATCAATTGAAGGCACAAAATGGTGAGAAACTCCCTTCTCAACCTATCAACCCAAAAGAGGGTGTCAATGCAATTACGTTGAGAAGTGGTACACAACTTGTGCAACCCGGGTTCTTGATTCTTGGCAAGGTGGAAACACCAAAGGAACCTGTTTTGGAGGATAAAAATGAGGATTCTCCCCAAACTTCTGAGGTACCTATCTCTAACTCTAAAACTCTGGTTTCCACTTATGTTCCTCCTTTACCTTCCCTCGCAGATTTGCAAATTCCAAGAAGGCGGAACTAGAAAAGGAGATTTTAGACATTCTTAAGAAGATCCATGTGAACATACCACTCATAGATGCAATCAAGCAAGTTCCAAAGTATGCAAAGGTGTTGAAGGACTTGTGTACCAATAAACAAAGTATCAAAGGTAATGAAGTGCTTAGTGTGGGGGAGAATGCTTCGACAATCTTACAACACAAACTACCACTTAAGTGCAAGGATCACATGAGCTTTGACATTCCCGTCACAATTGGTAAAACTACATTTAACAAAGCAATGTTAGACTTAGGTGCATCCGTAAATGTTATGCCTGCATCTATGTATAACTCACTTGATTTAGGTCCTCTTAAAAAGGCTGGAATTGTGTTGCAATTAGCCGATCGTTCTAATGTCTACCCAATGGGTATTGTTGAGGATGTTCTTGTGCAGGTTAACCAATTAGTATTTCCAGCTGACTTTTGCGTGTTAGAGATGGATGAAGGTTCACCGTAATCGTCTCTTCCATTTCTACTTGGGCGTCCCTTCATGAAAACGGCGAAAACCATTATTGATGTTGACAAGGGAACGCTAACTATGGAGTTTGATGGAGAAATAATACGTTTCAACATTTTCGAGGCGATGAGATATCCTAGTGATGTCCACTCTTGTTTCTCCATTGATGTGATGAACACATTGGCGCAATAAATGTTTGAGTTGAATGGTGTTAATACTTTGGAAACCGTGCTCACTACACATATTGATAATGTTTTGGAATATAGTGATGAGATTAAAGAAACCATTGGTTCTCTTGACTCATTACCGGAAAAATCAAAGAATTAAGAATATTTCATATGCTTCTTTACCTCTTGCAGGTGATGAAAAACTTTTGACATCTATTGTTGAATCTCCAAGTTTAGAATTGAAACCTCTTCCAAGTCACTTAAAGTACTTGTACTTGGGTGACAATGAAGACTTATCCGTGATTGTTTCTAACGAGCTTAATAAATTACAGGAGCAAAAACTTCTAAGGGTGCTAAGGACGTACAAGACGGCCATAGGATGGACAATCGCCGATATCAAGGGTATAAGCCCTGCCGTTTGTATGCACAAGATCCGTGTGGAGGACGATGCAAAGCCTACAAGGGAAGCGCAACGTCGTTTGAACCCTCCCATGATGGAAGTTGTGAAAAAGGAGATACTCAAGCTTTTGGACGTGGGTGTTATTTACCCCATATCCGATAACAAGTGGGTAAGCCCGGTACAAGTAGTACCAAATAAATCAGGTGTGATGGTGGTGGAAAATGATAAGAACGAACTTGTCCCAACTCGTGTGCAAACCGGTTGGAGGGTTTGTATTGATTATAGAAAATTGAATGCCACTACTCGAAAAGATCACTTTCCTTTACCATTTATTGATCAAATGCTTGAACGTTTAGCTGGACACTCTTACTATTGTTTCCTTGATGGCTATTCAGGTTATAATCAGATTGTGATAGAGCCGGAGGATCAAGAGAAAACCACTTTCACTTGTACGTTCGGTACTTTTGCTTATAGAAGGATGCCTTTTGGCTTATGCAATGCTCCAGCTACCTTCCAAAGGTGTATGGTAAGTATCTTCTCAGAATATGTTGAAAACATAATCGAAGTATTCATGGACGATTTTAGTGTCTTCGGTGATTCATTTGACCTTTTCTTAAAAAACTTGTCTCTAATCCTTGAACGATGTGTTGAAATAAACCTTGTGCTGAATTGGGAGAAGTGCCATTTCATGGTAACTCATGGCATAGTTTTAGGCCATATAATATCTTCTAAAGGCTTGGAAGTCGATAAATCTAAGATAGAACTTATTCGTGCTTTAACCCCTCCCACTACGGTGAGGGAGATACGTTTTTTCTTGGTCATGCAGGTTTTTATCGTAGATTCATCAAGGATTTTTCCAAGATAGCATCACCACTTTGTAACTTATTGCAAAAAGATGTGGTTTTTAACTTTGATGAAAAGTGTGTGGCGGCATTCAATCGTTTGAAAGAACTTTTGATTTCAGACCTTATCATTAAACCACCGGATTAGAGCAAGCCTTTTGAGCTCATGTGTGATGCAAGTGACTATGCGGTTGGTGCGGTGCTTGGGCAGCGTGTGGGGAAGATACCTCATGCCATTTATTATGCTTCTAGGACACTCAATGAAGCCCAACAAAACTACACAACCACTGAAAAAGAGTTGTTAGCCATTGTTTTTGCTTTAGAAAAGTTTCGCTCTTATCTAATTGGTACAAAAGTTGTTGTCTTTTCTGATCATGCATCGCTTAAGTACTTGCTTACAAAGAAATAGGCGAAACCGAGGCTCATACGATGGATTTTACTCTTGCAAGAATTTGACATAGAGATCAAAGACAAGAAAGGGATTGAGAACACCGTTGCGCTTGAGCCGTCTTGCTGTGGACAAGGAAACTATCCTGTTGCGTGAAAGTTTCCCGGATGAGCAACTATTCTCAATTGCCTTTGGAGAACCATGGTACGCTGATATTGTTAATTACTTAGTTTCTAAACAAATCCCAAAGAACTTGTCTCGTGCTGAGAGGGACAAACTTAAGAAGTTAGGAAACCAATATATATGGGATGATCCATACTTATGGAAACATTGTAGTGACCAAGTAATACGAAGGTGTGTTCCAGAATCAGAATTTAATTCTATCTTGTCTTTTTGCCACTCATATGCCTGTGGAGGACACTTTGGAGCAAGAGAACCGCTCTCAAGGTACTAGAATATGGTTTCTATTGGCCAACTTTGTTTAAGGATGCACATGCATTTTGTACCACATGTGATAGGTGTTGATGGTGGATTTTCATTTAAGGTTAAAATTGTAAAAACCAGAAAATCATGCGCTGACATCTTGTAAAAGATAAAGCCATTAATAAGTGTTGGATACTCCTTCACTTTACTAATTCACCTAGAATGGAGAATGTGGCAACAATCCCATTCTGTGAATACATGAAATTCATCCAGGTTGGAGCATGTAGCAACAATCCCATATACCCTGTGAATTTATAGCATTATTAATTAATGCGTGAGCAGCCTTGTATTTCCTGTATTCATTATCAGTGCGGCATGACGACTGAGTGTTGCTCTCAGCAGAGCAACATGAACCTCCAAGCATTATAATGAAAGCATGTGTACGAAATACCCGTACAGGTTGCAACTCTCGGTGTGTTATACTAGCCCGATTGAGAACTCTCGGTGTGTTATACTAGCCCGATTGAGCATCCGGACTGTCAGTATCGATGCGGATATGATCTCGTTCATCCAACCTCACCAGCGTGATTGGATGGCCCAGATCAATTCCATAACCCCCAAGCGGTATAGAATATTCACTGCCAACCAACGCGGACCCCGCATGGTCGGCCTCCCAAAATATTGGCATAGCTTGCCAAAAACGTCCAAACCAGAGCGTATGGACGGAAAACCCTAAATTAGGGTTTGCGTCATATTACATGTGTCGCAAAACAGTCTCAAACATCCATCTTCGCAGGTACAGATGGAGGGCGTAGATGTATATTCAAAGGGCCCAGAGCATGTCAACACATTCACCGTGGGCCCGCCTACATACCTGACCAATCGGTCAGGACCAACCATGGTTGGTTATTCCACCAGTGCGCCCGAACATAGCATGACGCACGGCCGTGAAACCCAAAAATTAGGGTTTTGAGCATCACGAGCGTCCATCTTCTCCCGGCACGAATGGAGGGTCCCATTAGATTAAGCGAGTCCGGTCATACCAAAGCATGACCACCGTGGGCCCGTCTATCCCCTCACTGATCGGCCAAGGCATATCATGCCTCGGCTATCCCAAAACGCGTCCAAACTTGCGTGGTCACACTTCCCAAATTGCAAGGCCGATCTCGACCACTCAACTTCACCGGACGATTTGAGTGGCTTAGATCACGTTTCCATGGGACGATCGGGTATAGGCGTGAACACCGACCTACCACCTACACTCCCGGAGCGATCGACCAAGGCCAGGCCAAGAATTGGTTGTCTTGGGCAACGCCCCAAGATGGCGTGATGTGCGGCTCTTGCGGCTCTTGCGTTTAGTTTTGTCACAAATTGATCTCGACCACTCAACTTCACCGGGACGAGGTTGAGTGGTCGAGATCATACTTTCGTGAGGTAATGGGGTATGGGCGCCTGCACCGTCATGCCGTCTACACGCATGTACGATCGGCCTGGCCAAAATCGTCTCCCAAGCTTGGATTCGACCAAGCTGAAGAATGATGCCTGCGCACCTCTTCAAAACCCTAATTCCATCAACGGTCGCAGATGAGTGTCTCAAAGATCATCTCGTCCGTCCAACTTCACCGGCTTGGTTATACAACCACAGTCGGTGAGGCGTCATGGTAATCACCACCCATCACTCTACCACACCATGATGCGTACCTTCATAAAATACACATGATACTTCACAAGTATCAACTTCCCGAATAACGCGATTATTCAATTTAGCATTACATGCTACCTTTTGTGGGTCCCATGATCCACACTCGAGACATCAATAATGTCACAAACGGGAGATACATCTGGGGTATTGGTCTGGCGGTTTACAGCGTGCAGCGTGCAACGCGCCATCACAAGAACGTGTTAGGAAGTCATGGACGGTTAGAGATGACAGGAGAAGTGGGCAAGACTGTTCGTGTAACACCAACACACACCTCCACTACTCCATCACTCCACTTCCTCCACTTCCCACGAGAGACGTGAATAAGGCTCAAATGACTTGTATAAATAGGTTCTCCTCCCTATTTTACACACATGGAGAAAAAACAACACAAGTCCAGACGAGATAGAAACCAAGTGTTAATACAAAACGTATTCAAACACCCAGAGCCTCTTTGCATCAATCGTGAGCCTGCTCACCTTTACGTTACAAGTCATAAGCAAGCCAACACCTTCACAATCTCAACACCTTTTCGCTTCCCTCCCTAAGATCAACCCCATCTCCTTCACTTTGTGACCAAACAAGTCTGGAACGGCCATTTCTTGGTTTAGGCCGACTTGCCATGCATTGATTTCCGAATCTACAAGCACTCACCGCGCAGTGCATTTGTTTAGGGTTTAGATTCATTCCTCATCCACACACCCCAAATTACCCAATTCGGCAGGAATAGTTTTCACCCATAAATAATTGGCGACCACGGCGGGAGGTTAATCTCTCGGTTGTAAAGTCAATTTCTTCAAATTCGATTCAATTTTATCAATTTCAAAATGGGTAGATATTAGGGCCAATTCAATCAACAGTTCATTTCAAAATGGTGGAACTCAGGTCTGGATCAGCAATCAATTCTGATGGAGCTAGTATGGATAACACTCCCGGTGTCGATGTACCTGTCAGTGGAGCTACCGTAGTCAATACATCTCGAGGAGCCGTTACTTCTATCACTAACACTAGTGGAGTAGGAGACATTCCAGTGGGTGTAACGCCTCCCATCACTAGAGCCAGAGCAGCCGCAAATCCCGTCGTCTCTTCAAGTGTAACACCTCTGGTAGTCACCAGAGAAACAACTTCCACTCCTTCATCAGGACGAGGAGCCGGAGGGACGAGAGGAGGACCATCCCCCATTACCATTGCAGACTTGATGGAGAAGCAGGAAGTTCTTGCTAAGACTCAAATGGATATGGCCGCAACTCAGAAAGAGGTACTCACTTTCCTTAAAACTTTAACCGAACGATTGCCACAAGATTCACGGCAACCTTTGGAGTCGTCAAGAGATGCATTCAATACACCCGGAGAAGGCGCTTCCACTCGGACCCACATGAATGAAGAAACTCATGTTGCTCCTGAACGCCCAAGGGAGAGGGACCAGCCTTCCAACTTCATCACACGCGAGGATCTGGAACGACTTCTCCAAAATCGAGGAAAAGGGGACCGAACGGATGTACACCAGCATCAGCCACCGTACCCTCAAGATGTACAACGAATTCCTCTTCTAAGAGGTTACACCTCTCCCCAGTTCTCCCTCTACGACGGTACTGGTAATGCTCGTGAACACATCTCTCGATTCTTGGAATCCTTGGGGGAACATGAATACAATCATGTTCTGCGCCTAAAAGAATTCTCGAAGTCACTTACGGGGAGGGCGTACACCTGGTACAACAACATCGCGCCTAACAGCATATCCAATTGGAGCGAGATGGTCAGTGCTTTCTACAGAAAGTATTTCTTCGTGTCTGAACAAATCACCTTTTCAGATCTGGGAAGAATTCTTCAGCGGAACAATGAGCATCCCAACGACTTCGTTAAAAGGTTCAGAACCCAAGCGCTAGATTGTCACGACCCGAACGTCACCGAACGACAATTGGTAGAGTTGTGCATCAATGGGATGATACCCATATACCGTGCTCTATTAGAGAATCTGGGATTTCAAACGTTCTCTGAACTACATGAAGCTGCCAAACGTTCAGCAACAACCGCACCAGCACTGCTAGAAAGAACCAGGGTTGTTCAAAGTGAAGATTCACGTGAAAGTCGAGGAAGCAGGCGTCTCATGAACAAGCAATACAACACGGGCCCTTCTGTCAGTGTAGTGGGCGGAGGAGAAAAAAGAAAAGCTTCAGCGACGGAACAACAAACCAAGCGGGCATCCCCGACACACAAGACTTCGTCTCGGAAAGGAGCGGAAAAAACTCCTGCACAAGACACCGAAGATACAGGTTTTCCTTTCCCCATGAACGAAGTGATAGAACTCTTGGAAGCGTGGATCCAAGACGATGCCGTCGATCTGCCTCCTATCGGGCGTCCTCGAACCGAAAAGACATGACAGATCCCAAATACTGTTGCTACCACAGATTCGTACATCATCCAACCAAAGATTGTAACAGTTGAAACAAATATTCAGGGAAAAGATAGAGATAGGGAACTCCGGCTTGGAAAGGAAGGTGTTCGTAGAGACCCTCTCCCTATCAGGAACTGCATGATTTCTGGGGATTCCGTTTGCAAGACTGTACAATCTATGATGGAGCACTTGTGTGAAATCTTGTACTTCTCCAAATGGCAGCGTCAAGACATATTTACGGCCCTCAACCACGTTGTGTCAGGAAGGCGTTTGTATCCGTAAGCGTCCAGGAACCCCGCCTTTCCCGAAGGACGTGAGCAAGGGAGACTGGGGACTCCTAACTGTCACTCGTTTGAGAGACATTGAGTTCGATAGCGCGTTGATTGATACGGCTTCCGAATTTAACATCATTACTGTCAATACCTTGAGAGCGGCCAAGATTTCAAAGCAGGAAGCTACTCGTCACCCAACTATGGTTAAAGATTCAGAAGGAGAACTCAGAGATGCATATGGATACGTCGATCTTGAAGTCAAATTGGGTGATGCCTCGACGCAAGCAAAGTTCTACATAGTCAAAGATCATCCCAACTACGACATGATCCTAGGACGCTCTTGGATGCATGACAACAAAACAATACTAGAAGTCTCCTCCTCTACCGGTTTCGATACAGAAAGAATCTCCAACACGCCTTCTCGGGACTGATGACTGTCTTGCCATACCAAAGAACTTGCCAATGTGACACAACTTCCTGGAGAAAGCCTGCCAGCATACATTGAAAGGTTTCGATCTCAAGTAAGTCTCATCGCGCAACCTTCTTTACAACTTACCGCCCTCCATTCTGACAAGTCCTGGGGACTGGCTCTAGCCAAAAAACCAACCTTGGCTAAGAGATGCGAATGGGAGGCCAGCCCCTTCAAACAGTTCATCAGGAGTCTAGAAGCTGACTCGATCAAAGACGACAAAACCAAGACCCCAATGTCTACACGCCCAAACCCGTTTGGAATTGGGGACCTAGTAACGAAGACAACCGCATTCAAGGTCGGAAGCGTTATGGTGAGAATGGCTACCTCACCCGATTCAGCCACCGAGAAGGAGGATGAACCATACACAGTAGCGATGTCATCCTAGGCGGCTCTGCAAACTCATCAACGCTGACAAGCTAGAAGGCGTAACAATTCACTCACGATGGCTCAAACCCTACCGTAATTAAGACGCTGTGCTATCACTTTCCAGCATCCTACACACTTTAAGACGATGTGCTACTTCCTCCGGCGTATTTCCCTTTACAATTTCACATCATATTTGTGATTCCTCTAGAGAATGATTGCAATACTTGCATTCATAATTAGGGTTTCAATTTTCGATTTTCAAATTAATTGAAGTGTTATTTCCACCTGAGAACCTCTTTACTCCTAAAGACACAAAGCCCATCCTAAATCAACCCACTAGAGCAGGTCAGGAAAGAAACCCTAGACAAAAAACATCTTGAAAAGAGTTGAGGGAAAAGACATGCGCGGGAAGGGAAGAAGCTTTGAGCCACTCACCCCGATAAGGCCGGGAAAATCTTGCATCGGAACACAGTCCGTAGGCATTCCATTATGGCATTATTTCTTTTATCACAAAGAATTACGTGTGAAGGCGCACCCTTGCACCCGAGAAGGTTCAGTTGCAGTCTTGACAAAGGGTTATAAAAAAAAACCTTTATTCAAACAATCAAATAGAAGAAAACCTTGAACTCGGCTGCCATTGAGTACAAGGAAGATGTTCAAATATACGGAATATACTTGGAAAGCGGAAAAAGAAGAAAAGAGGTTTTAGTCGCCAAGAGGGTCGACATCGCCTGCACCACCGTTAGATACTGCTTCAGCGCCATCACCTGTTGATGCTCCTCCCTTCGGATCTACCTCAACTTCGCATCGGACATCTCCACAAACAACGCGCTCCATCCCAACATCATCAGCGGGAGCATCAAAGGGCACAACAACATTAGGAGTCGTGCCGATTGCTTTCAAATATTCAGGTTCGTCTGTGTCGGAGTCAAGAATTATCACGCCGTCCTGGATTGGGTAATCGCACTTATATTCATTCAGAGGTCGTTTATGCTCAACCCTCCGCCTCTCAACCGCGCTGCATATCTCTCTTCCCTTGCGCTTACTAGTGCTTGCAACGTCTCCTCGCGCCTCCACCGCTCCTCCATGTCAATCGCAGCTAAAAGTGCACAGATGCGTCCCCTGGAAATACGCAGGTGCAGAATAGACATCCCCTGTATAGCACGGCCGACTTCACGAAGTGGAAGATCGATCTTAGCCATTACTTCTTCATGCGCATGGGTTTCGGGCTTGTCAACTTCGAAGCTTCTTTCTGGAGAAGCGACAGAATGATCGTCCACCGCTTCCATGATAAACTGCAAAGGAGAAGAGATTATGAGCACACAAAAAAAAAATCAACCAATCGATCAGTCAATCAGGAGATCAGATAAGTGTGGAGCAGTACCTAAGATATAGAATAAACGACTGGGTGAGATGATTCTTTATAATCTCGCAAGTCGACAGAATCCCAGGATAAAAGAAGTCTTTACTTATCACCTATAAAGGCTACCAATTCGGGATAGCAATCAACGATGCTTATCAGATACATCTGAGGAAAGCTGTGTGTGATAAAAGGGAGTACACCTGACCCAAGGAGGGACCAAGCTTGGATATACATGAGGGGAACCAAGGCGACTCACCAGGTCAAGTCATGCTTCCTTCACAACCTTGATCAGGAACAACCGGTTCCAGGGCAACGCCTGACGATGTCGGCCTATCCGGTAAATATATATTCACCTTAGCTTGGTCATTTCAATGTACAAATTTGTCACCATCTCATGCCTACCCCACAATAGTGTAACCATTATGTGCTAGGCAGGGGACTTAATGTTGATGGTGGATTTTCATTTAAGGTTAAAATTGTAAAAACCAGAAAATCATGCGTTGACATCTTGTAAAAGATAAAGCCATTAATAAGTGTTGGATACTCCTTCACTTTACTAATTCACCTAGAATGGAGCATGTGGCAACAATCCCATTCTGTGAATACATGAAATTCATCCAAGTTGGAGCATGTAGCAACAATCCCATATACCCTGTGAATTTATAGCATTATTAATTAATGCGTGAGCAGCCTTGTATTTCATGTACTCATTATCAGTATGGCATGACGACTGAGTGTTGCTCTCAGCAGAGCAACACGAACCTCCAAGCATTATAATGAAAGCATGTACGAAATACCCGTACAGGTTGCAACTCTCGGTGTGTTATACTAGCCCGATTGAGAACTCTCGGTGTGTTATACTAGCCCGATTGAGCATCCGGACTTTCCGTATCAGTCTGGATATGATCTCGTTCATCCAACCTCACCGGGCGTGATTGGATGGCCCCGGATCAATTCCATAACCCCCAAGCAGGTATGGAATATTCACTGCCGAACCAACGCGGACCCCGCATGGTCGGCCTCCCAAAATATTGGCATAGCTTGCCAAAAATGTCCAAACCAGAGCGTATGGAGGGAAAACCCTAAATTAGGGTTTGCGGCATATTACAGGTGTCGCAAAACAGTTTCAACCATCCATCTTCGCAGGTATAGATGGAGGGCGTAGATGTAGATTCAAAGGGCCCAGAGCATGTCAACACATTCACCGTGGGCCCGCCTACATACCTGACCAATCGTTCAGGACCAACCATGGTTGGTTATTCCAATTCGTGCGCCCGAACATAGCATGACGCACGGCCGTGAAACCCAAAAATTAGGGTTTTGAGCATCACGAGCGTCCATCTTCTCCTCGCACGAATGGAGGGTCCCAGTTAGATTAAGCAGGTCCGGTCATACCAACATGACCACCGTGGGCCCGTCTATCCCCTCACCTGATCGGCCAAGGCATATCATGCCTGGCTATCCCAAAACGCGCGTCCAAACTTGCGTGGTCACACTTCCCAAATTGCAAACTGATCTCGACTACTCAACTTCACCGGACGATTTGAGTGGCTTAGATCACGTTTCCATGGGACAGTCAGGTATAGGCGTGAACACCAGCCTACCACCTACACTCCAGAGCGATCGACCAAGACCGACCAAGAATTGGTTGTCTTGGAACGCGCGCCTGAAGATGGCGTGATGTGCGGCTCTTGCGGCACTAGTTTTCTATCACAAATTGATCTCGACCACTCAACTTCACCGGACGAATTGAGTGGCCCAGATCATACTTTCGTGAGGTAATGGGGTATGGGCGCCTGCACCGTCATGCCGTCTACACGCATGTACGATCGGCATGGCCAAAATCGTCTCCCAAGCTTGGATTCGACCAAGCTGAAGAATGATGCATGCGCACCTCTTCAAAACCCTAATTCCGTCAACGGTCGCAGATGAGTGTCTCAAAGATCATCTCGTCCATCCAACTTCACCGGCTTGGTTATACAACCACAGTCAGTGAGGCGTCATGGTAATCACCACCCATCACTCTACCACACCATGATGCAGTACCTGCATAAAATACACATGATACTTCACAAGTATCAACTTCCTGAATAACGCAGTTATTCAATTTAGCATTACATGCTACCTTTTGTGGGTCCCACGATCCACACTCGAGACATCAATAATGTCACAAACTGGGGGATACATACTTTGGGGTATTGGTCCAGGCGGTTTACGGGCGTGCGGCGTGCAACGCGCCATCACAAGAACGTGTTAGGAAGTCATGGACGGTTAGAGATGACGGAGAAGTGGGCAAGACGTCGTGTAACACCAACACACACCTCCACTACTCCATCACTCCACTTCCTCCACTTCCCACGAGAGACGTGAATAAGGCTCAAATGACTTGTATAAATAGGTTCTCCTCCCTATTTTACACACAGGGAGAAAAAACAACACAAGTCCAGATGAGACAGAAACCAAGTATTAATACAAAACGTATTCAAACACCCAGAGCCTGCTTGCATCAATCGTAAGCCTGCTCACCTTTCTGTTACAATTCATAAGCAAGCCAACACCTTCACAATCTCAACACCTTCTTCGCTTCCCTCCCTAAGATCAACCCCATCTCCTTCACTTTGTGACCGAAACAAGTCTGGAACGACCATTTCTTGGTTTAGGCCGGACTTGCACAGATTGATTTACGAATCTACAAGCACTCACCGCGCAGTGCATTTGTTTAGGGTTTAGATTCATTCCTCATCCACACACCCCAAATTACCAAATCCGGCAGGAATAGTTTTCACCCATAAACAATAGGTGCCAAAGAACAGGCAATCTAGGTGCTCGAAATCAAATGCCGCAAACTATTATTCAATTTGTTGAGGTTTTTGATGTATGGGGAATTGATTTTATGGGCCCCTTTGTCAATTCTAGTGGGAATTATTATATCTTGCTTGCTGTGGATTATGTCTCGAAATGGGTGGAAGCTAAGGCCACCCCAACTAATGATTCTAAAGTTGTTTCAGATTTTGTGCAAGCTAATATATTTGCAAAGGTTGGCATTCCAAGGGCTATAATTAGCGATGGAGGTTCACACTTCAAAAACAGGTTCTTGCAAAACTTGTTAAGGAAGTACAATGTGTCGCATAGGATTGCAATACCTTACCATCCACAAAAAATGGACAAGCCGAGGTTTCCAACTGAGAGGTGAAATCCATTCTAGAGAAGACGGTGAATCCAACAAGTAAGGATTGGAGTATGCGACTCAATGATGCTTTGTGGGCTTATAGAACCGCATACAAAACACCTATTGGGATGTCTCCCTTTAGGCTTGTTTACGGTAAACCTTGTCACTTACCCGTTGAAATTGAGCATAAGGCGTTTTGGGCTATTAAGCAATGCAATATGGAGTTGGATGGTGCCGAAAGGCAAAGGAAGTTGCAACTTCAAGAGCTAGAGGAGATTCACAATGATGCATTTGAAAGCTCACGAATTTATAAGGAAAAGACGAAGGCATTTCATGATAATATGATTACAAAGAAACAATTTTGCATTGGGCAGAAAGTGCTTTTGTTTAATTCTCGCTTGCAATTATTTCCGGGTAAATTAAGGTCACGTTGGATTGGACCTTTTATTGTGACTAATGTGTTTTCTCATGGTGCAGTGGAAATTCGTAGTTTA
Source organism: Papaver armeniacum (assembly GCA_023531295.1). NCBI lineage: Eukaryota > Viridiplantae > Streptophyta > Magnoliopsida > Ranunculales > Papaveraceae > Papaver > Papaver armeniacum. The sequence goes on along the minus strand of JAJJWW010010752.1, from coordinate 632,745 downwards.
GCTACAGGAAATGAACTTAAAGTGAATGGGCACCGTTTGAAACCATATTACGAGAACTTCTCTTCGGAAGTCGTGGAAGGAGTTAACCTTGTGGAAGTATTCCCTCTGGAGGAGTCGTAGAATGCAAGGAGATAGTCGGGCTGACGATTTTAAACCAAGCGCTAAGTGGGAGGCAACCCACCGGTTTTGTATCTTTATCTTTTTATTTTTAAGCATTTTATCTTTGTTTTTGCATATCATTTGCGGAATTTCCCACCTTGAACTTTACTTTGAATGACTAAATTTTACATTGAGGACAATGTAAAGTTTAAGTGTGGGGGGAGCATTTATATGTTTGTATAGTTTGTTTGATGCCTTTGGTTAGAAATAAAAAAAAAAAAAAAAAAAAAAAAAAAAAAAGACGATTCACTACTAAGTCTAGCAACTTGTACCTTACACTAATGGAAACATCATGGTTGTAGGAGTTGAGGAACCCATTAGTAGAGTCTATTCATATGAAAACGAACAAAATATAAAAATAAATAACATGTTAGTTGTCACCATATCTCGGAGTCGCCACCATATCACGTTCTATTTTTTTTATTTTTCCATATTTATCTATTGTTTCTCTAAGTGATTTGGTGGGGCACAAACATCGAATTATTATCACTGCTAGGATGAAATAGAGTGATTGAGTTACTAAAGAAAGAGACCGGACCAATTTGACCAAACGGTGTATATTAAAAAGAAAAAGAAAAAAAGATTGACACTTTGATAGCAATATGTGTGTGTTCTCCCTGTCTCCGTCGCCTAAACAAGTGTGGAATGCAGGATCCATGGGAATTACCATGTAATCTGCTGACAAGAATCATGCGCTTGAATCCAAAAGATCCAATCATGTTGTCGATAAAAAAAAAAAATATTGTGTTGAATAAAATCGATCACTGGTTCCCTTGTATATGCTAGTGAATTGATATAGAATTAAGTTTGTCGACCGCTGGTTCCCTTGTATACGGCAGTTATGTTGATATTAGAATTCAGACCAGTAGATCAATCTAATAGGATTTTTAGGTTTGTTTTGGCAGTGACCTTCAGATAGATATGGGAAACACCGTTCACTTGTCAACATCCGCCACCATCTATGTTTTATATCCATTTTCTTAATCTCTTCATGTGATTGTGGTTGATTCGACTCCGAGTATTGTGGTTGTGTTCAACTTTCTGATTAAGCTATATTACTAATTTATGAATTGGATTTGAAAGTGGGTACTTCCTCCTGTAATCATTGATAGTATGCCAATTACAAAATGTTTAGTGTCATTTTTAGACTTTTCATAGGTAGCTGGATTTTGGAAGTAAAGGTTTTGTAGGTACACCTCTTGTAAACCTTAACGAGACTAAAACTCGTCCACTAGGGACACCTAGGGGTTCAAAGGCTTGTTATTTATGCTAAGAGTAACCGTAGCCTCGACGACACGGAGTTGTATGTATCTTTTATAATTATTTTGTTTGATTTGTTCGAGGACTAGCAAAGTCTAAGTATGGGGGAATTTGATAGGTGTCTAAAACACCTTTATATTTATCTATTGTTTATGCTTTCTTTGCTAAGTTTTCTTGTAAATTATGTATCTTATGTTTGCCTTTGAGTATTTAGGTACTTTGGAGTCATGTGGAACAAAAGAAGAAGAAACATGGCAAAAGTTCATTCCAAGTGCAACTGGTGTTAGAGGCGGACTATTTCTCATTATTTGCTTCTTTTTTTTCTTCATCTCTGTCTGAAAAGTATGTCGGCTTTAGTGATGCAAATTCTGTCTGAAAAGCATGACAACTTTAGTGATGAAAAGACATTGAAGAGAAGAAGTGAATATGAGAAATAGAAGATGGATGTTGTTGGTGGAAGAACTCGAAAGAAAGAAAGAAAGCATTCATTTGGAGCGAAAAGACGAATCCAGTGGCGAAAGAATGAGGCGTTTCCGGCGTCGTCTGAGAAAGTTACGAGCAAAATCTATGAATAAGCTTGTCGGATCCCTGGAACCGACTGTACAAGAATTATGGAGACAATGGGGTGGCCCATATCCATTTTGGGCGCCTAAGTCTAGTGACCATTCTTACACTGCCCTAAAATTGAGAGAATTCATCTCTCAATTATTAGTAGTTTTTGTCTCAATTTCAGAGAGTTGAGCTATGGCGGCTTCGTTAACATTTATGGAGAGGAATTAATAGAGAAATCAGTAAAGATTAAAGAGGGGTTTTGTGATTATGAAGAAGGTTTGCTACCGGGGAAGGATCTGAGGCTGATTCAAGGGTGGAGATGCAGAGATTCACAGATGAACTGGGAATGTGATAATCAAGCTTTTGCTGTGGAGAAGATGGTGGCAGTCGAAATCAGAGTTAGGGTTTGATATTGGCAGTGATAAGAAGACAAATTGAAATGATGATGAGGGTTTGAAGCAGAATTTTCTGTTGTTAATCGATTCTCAAATTGAAGTTGGTGGAGTCCTTATTAGGGTTTGGTGGATTGGAGATGTTGCGATGTGGATGGAACTGGATGAATTTGTGAGTGGAAATCAACCCAAGAGATGAGATTTGAAGTTGTTTGAAAAAATAGGTTATACTTGGATTTACAGTTAGGGTTTGCACATGAATCAAATCTAAGTCTGCCATGGATTAGAACATTACAGAGAAGAAGACCTAGATGAATGTTAGGTTTAACAGGTTATGAAGCATGGCTTTGTATGGACTGCTGTCTGGCAGTGAAGGGGGTATTGCAGGTGGAAGCTAGTGTTGGATTATGAGATGGTGATGAATCTCAGAAATGGGTATTGTGATGTTGATGCCAAGAAATGGGTATTACATAGAGAGAGTCGTGGTTGTGTAGAGCTGCAGCTACTTGAGTTCGAATTGGTAGAGTTGCAGTTGGCTGTGTTGTTGCAGTTGGTAATGAAATGGCAGGTGCAGTGTGTTTGTTTGTTGCTGCAATGGACGAGCTGCTGATGATGTTGATTACAGAGAATGGAGTTGAAGCTGCAACAACTTACAAATGATGCAAATGGACTGAGCTGCAGAACTGTGAAGGCTGCAATGAAGCAAAGGGAATGGCACTAATGGATATCTGAAGATGTGTGTGTTGTTGGTACTGTCGGATGAAGAGAATAGCTTAGAAGAATATTGCAGGCGGTGTAGGGAGAATAAATCAGTTGTAATTATTGGTGGAGCAGAACAAAGAAGATCTGAGATGCTGTAGTGAGGAGTAGCTGTTGCAGAATGCTCTGCATGAAGGAATGAGAATGAGCTGCAGGGAATGATATTGTTGCTGCAAAGATTGAGTCGATGGGAGATGGCATGGCTGAGATGTTGAGCTGTAGTTGTGCAGGATTAGAAGATGGTGATTGCGTTGGAACTGTGGGGTTTGTGCTTATCAGGAAACTGCAGTGGTGGTTGAAGTGCAGGCAGTTTGCAGCCAAAGGGTAGCGCAGCTGAACTGAAGCTAAAGGAATGATGTTGTGTGTAGAAAGGATGTTGTACAGAAATGTAGAAGTGGTTGTGTGCAGTGCTCAGGTTGCAGAGCTGAAGTGCAAGAATGAAGCATCAACATGGCGCATGAATGAACCAGCCTGTGCAAGATGGCATTGGCCTAGCTGAGTTAGCTTCTGACTCAGACATTACTTATCTGACTAGCAGCTGACTCATCCTATGACTGAGTTGACCAGATGACTCGGTTGTGACTCAGTTGACTGGTTTTGCTTTGACCGAGTTTAATCGTTGACCGGTGACCGGGTGGACTTTGCCGGTCACCTGAGCTACTTCTCCGACTACTTTTCCGGCCAAGTTCCGGCTACTATTCTGGGTCTCCGGTGACTACTTTTGGGCAGAGTTTCTACATGGGGTTTTTTCTACATATGGGCTTGGTGGACTTCTATCTATTGGACCTTTGAGACTTGACCTAGTTTTGGAAGGGAGAAAATCTATAAAAGGAAAAGTCTTCTACAACTTTTGGTATCACGTATTATTCTTGGAACTTGGAGAGAGCCGCTTTTGTTTACGCTACTAGGGTTTGCTTTTGTTCATCTTCTTCTATTCAATTAATATTTCTATGATGAACTCCATAGCTATGAGTAGCTAATTTAATATTATTGGTTAAGGATGTAGTCCTATTTCTACAACTTGTGCTTGTGTTATGTATTAGTTTTCTCTCTTGATTATCGCTCACATCTCTACTGTTTTAATAATCACATGATTGATGTATTGTGATAGGACTAAGATGTTTGATTAGTTAAGTGGCCAATTAATTGAACTTGCATCCTTGTCCATAGCTATTTTAGGGTTTTTCATCGAGCGATAACCCTGAATACAAGTAGCATGATATGTTTACGGTTTGTAGTGATACACTTGCGTAATCATATGTAGAGTTTGACCATTGTCCGAATTGTTATGCGCAATGTATGACAACTGCATTGATTAGCCTCTTTCTGAAACTTAATGCTCCTAGGAATTGAACTTAATTAGCGCAAGGCGTTAGGTTATTCTTTAGGTAGAGTTCACATACGCAGCTCTAATGTGTGTGTTGATGAACTTAGGAAATTAATAGATTATCTTGCTCTCTTGATTCTCTAGGCTTTTGACAATAAAAGAGATTAAATTGTAATTCTAATCATGTATGCAAGCACATGTTTACGATTGAAGATGAATTCCTTGACCAATATCGTTCTCTCATTGATTACTTTCTACAATTTATTTTGTTTTTGATTTACTTTTATTGCTTACTTAAAAATCAGAAATCCCCCCAATTGGTTACTTTAAAAAATTGAATACATAATAACTACAATTGCCTCTCTGTGGAAATGAACTCTTTCTTATCATATACTTTAGGAAAGTGAAATTATTTTTGACGCATACGACAACAATCAGCTTCCCTCAACCTAATTTCAAACTTATTCTTCATCTTCTCATTCTTGTGGATACCTCTATTATCTACCCCTAAATACTTGTCACCGCGTGGGGTGGGCGTATGATCAATCGGGGTTAAGTTATTTCCTCTCTTTTTCTTCACCCTATCAGGATTCCTACACAAGCATTATAATTGATTGATTTACTAAGGGTATAACAAACAATATAGAAAACAAATAACCAAAAAAATTGGTGAGCATGCAGATTTACGGTTTGAAAGATGACAACATATATCAACCGTAACTACTTACGGTTGGTGACCAATGAATCGAGATCAACCGTAACTAACCTACGGTTGGTTATTTAACTTAATTTTTCAAGCGTAAGTTATTTCTGGGTATATTACTAAGTTAAAGTATGTTCTACGGTTGATAATGTTGTTGGAGTTACAAACTGTAAGTTAATTACAGTTGATAATGTTGTTGGAATTACAAACCGTAAGTAAATTTACGGTTGAAAAAAAAAAACGTAACTACAAACCGTAAAATTACATTGAAATATCCAGGACTATCTACGGTTGGTAATTTAAGTGTCAATACCAACCGTAAGTCAATTTACGGTTGAAAAAAAAAACGTAACTGAACTTTTTTTTTTCTGAAAATCAAGAACTTACGGTTGGTATTTGAGTTAAAGGAACCGTGAATTCAACCCAATCTACAGTTACGGTTCGAATTTGGGTTATTACCAACCGTAACTCACATACAACACATGAATTTCAATTTCAATTTTGATACAAAACCCTAATTTTCGATACAAAACTAACTTAAATCACACACAATAAACTAAACGCTAACTGGGTTTTTCGAAACATACCTCATATAAGTCATTGTGCTTGATTATGACGGTTGAAGAGTTTCAAATTGATGATCTTGACCTAATGGAGGTTGTGGTTGATTAGAACGGCTACAATCTTCGTCAACCTTCTTCTTCAGCATCTCTAATATAGTTTTCAATCAACGATTATCAGTTTTTCAAATCGCCGATTAATCGAGGACGATGAAAATTTCAGTTTTAATGGAGGAGGAGAAAAGAAGAAGAAGATGAAAAGGAAAAGGAAAAAAAACTGTTTTGATTTTCTCTGATTCATTAGGTTTAAAAATAGGGGAGGACAATTCAGTCTTTTCAACTAAAAAAATAAGGGTAAATTAGTCCATTTAAGGTGAAAAGGGTAATCTAGTCAATTTACACCCATATAGGACATCCCCTAACCAACTAGAGGGACATTGTTATCACACTTGCTGCCCTTCTAATGGAACATGCCGCCGCTATAACATGATTGATAAAATAACTTGCGCAAGGATCAGTTTTTTTTCCTCCTCCGATTGATAAGCAAGATAAATCTTATGAATTTCCTTGCCTGTCGCTATCTGCCATAGAACTTCCCTTCAAACTTTGCGCTTGACCCTTGGTTTGCACCAGAACATTGATATGAGGGCACAACAACTTCAGAGGAAACTAAAAAAGTACCAAATAAAAAAAAATGATAACAAAATAAAAATAAAAACCTGAGCAGATGAGAAATTTACCAGAGGAAACGTGTTGCGATGCCAACTCCTACTTCCTTTATTACAGTTAGCTTATTATCTTAGTATTTGATTTCTTTACGTATTTAGTATTCACTTTCCTAGTTTACAGGTTTCCTTAGTTAGTTTGCTTGCTTATCAAGTTTATTCAGCTATATATAGCTCGAGTCTAAGCTTGTAACGAAGGAGTTATCAATATTAAGAAGTTTGTTTAGATAATTCTACAAGGCAGAGGTTGTTCGCCCCATAACAAAGGGCTTTATCCCCTGTTTCAAGTTATTTTACAACTTTGTTCCAGTGACAAGGTCTAGAATCCTAACATCTGGTATCAGAGCCAGCTTGATTCATTTTCAATTTTCAACCAAATTTTTTTCCCCAATGGGTCATGATTATACAGAGAATCTGAAACTGGTACACGATAGCATGGCTGAGGTGTCTAAAAACGTTGATAAACTAATTACTGTTATGGAAAAACAACAACTTCAAGAAGAAGAGAGGAGCTAGACCAAGGCTATTGAAAAACGTCAACAGAGAGAAGAAGAACGAGTTGCTCGTAAACTGGAAACAACTTAGACACAATTCTAGCATATACTATTACCACTAGCATAACTACAGCTTTAACGACTGCTCTCAACACTCAGCTTACACGAACTACAACAACTATCAACACCCAACTAACCGCTTCGCTTCGTGCAGTTTTTGCTGAATTTCTGGCTCAGTTGGTCCCTACTAATGGTGGTGGCAATGGTCCTCCTCCTCCACCACCTCCACCCCCACCTCCACCTAATGACAGAGCCAATGCAATCAATCTTAAATTTCCTACCTTTGGTGGAGAGGATTCTGATGGGTGGATTTTTAATGCTGATCAGTACTTCAGTGTGCATCAAGCTGATGATGCCCTTAAAATAATTATTGCTGCTTCTAGTCTGAAAGGTGATGCTAATGTGTGGTATCGATGGAAGCAAACTAAAGTCACAATTGTGACCTGGTTGGAATTCTGTGCTCATGTTTGTGAACGTTTTTTACCTGAGAAATTTGTTAATGCTCGTCTGGCTATTAGTACAATTAATCAGGTAGGCACAGTAAGAGAACACATACCTGTTTTTAGAAGTTATTAAATTTTGTTGATTTTCCAGAAGACTACTTGATCAGCTGCTTCATTTGATCTCTCAAACCTCACATTGGTAGTGTGGTTAAATTACTTGCACCACAAACTTTGAATGAAGCCTTTACAAAGGCAATCCATCAAGAAGAAGCTCATACAACACTCAATAAGGTTTCTGCACGACAACCTTATCGTCCCCCTCCACTTCGAGCTGCAGCATCTCCTACTAGTACTCCAATCAAGAAGATTACACTTCCTACTGGTTATAAGAAGTTATCCTGGGAGGAGATGAAAGAAAGCCGTGAGCAGGGTCTTTATTTTAATTGTGATGAGCCATTTAAATCTGGACATGTTTGTCCTAATAAGCCGGGCTACTTGCTTTTAGAGATGGATCCTCATTCTCCTGAAGGCATCACTGAGATTGAACATACCACTGAAGACCAACAAGTGAGTGACGATCTTGCTGTTTTGGAATCAACCCCAACTATCTCTCTTAACTCACTTTTGGGTTCTACGTTTCCTAATACTATGCGTATCACTGGTTATGCCAAGGCTAGACCTCTCACAATTCTCATAGATTCAGGGTCTACACATAATTTCTTGCATCCCAGCATAGCCAAGCAATGTGGCTTTGCAGTTTCGTATACTAATCCTGTTTTACGTGTAACTGTGGGTAATGGTGGTCATTTAAATACTAAAGGATCTTGCAATGTCCCTATTCAATTACAAGGTACAATTTTTCATATTGATTTTCATCTGCTGGAGATTAGTGGTTGTGATGCGGTATTGGGAATTCAATGGCTACGCACGTTGGGAGAAATTGCTTGGGATTTTGAAAAGTTGACTATGGAATTTAGCATTCAAGACACAGCCGTCACATTAACTGGTAACCAATCATCAGTTATAATGATTATGGATGTTTCTCCCATGCAACGTTTATTATCTACAGAAAACTATGGAATTCTACTGGAACTAGTTGCATTAACTACTTCTGCCGCCAAGCATTCATATTTATTACCTGAAATTAAACAGTTGCTCTCAACTTTTGGTGACATTTTTTCTACTCCAACAACACTACCTCTAGAACGTTTACAAGATCATAAAAATTCCTTATTGCCGGAGACTGGACCTGTGAATGTACGCCCTTATAGATACCCACACTTTCAAAAAGACGAAATTGAGAAAATAGTGGGTGAGATGCAACAAGCTGGGTTTATAAGGCATAGTTCTAGTCCCTTTTCTTCTCATATTCTTATGGTTCAAAAGAAAGACGGCTCGTGGCACATGTGTGTAGACTACCGTTCTCTTAACAAGATAACCATAAAAGATCGTTATCCAATTCCAGTCGTAGACGAATTATTGGATGAATTGCATGGTGCACATGTCTTTACCAAGATAGATTTACGATCAGGGTATTACCAGATTCGTGTACATGAAGCAGATATTCTAAAAAAAGCTTTTCGTACACATGATGACCATTACGAATATTTGGTCATGCCCTTTAGATTGTCCAACGCACCAGAAACATTTCAGAGTTTAATGAATGATATATTCAGGCCTTACTTACACAAGTTTGTGTTGGTTTTATTCGATGATATTCTAATCTATAGGAAAGATTTTGATGCTCATATCAAACATCTAGAGCTGGTGTTTCAAATCTTGCGAAAACAAAAATTATACGTTAAGGAATCCAAATGTACTTTTGCACAAAAGTCTGTTGGTTACCTTGGCCATTTGATTTCATCTGATGGAGTTTCCGTCGAACCAGAGAAGATACAATGCATTCTTTCTTGGAAGATTCCTTCAACAGTCAAGGAACTTGGTTTTTAGGCTTGTCCGGCTACTATAGAAAATTCGTGAAAGATTTTGGGAAAATCATTGCTCCTTTAACTCAGCTACTTAAAAAGGACGCATTCAACTGGACTGAAGAGGCAACTGTGGATTTCAAATTTCTTCAACAGGCTTTAACTTCCACGCCTGTTTTAATACTACCTGATTTCTCACAGGAGTTCTATGTGGAGTGTGATGCTTCTGGTGGTGGCATTGGTGCTGTGTTAATGCAATCTGGAAGACTTATGGCTTTCTATAGTAAATCCTTATCTGGTAAGAATCTTAACTTATCTGTTTATGACAAAGAAATGCTTGCCATTACATCTGAAGTAAATAAATGGAGACCCTATTTTCTTGGTCGACATTTAAGATTTATACAGACCATAGAAGTTTGACGTATTTCTTGCAGCAGCGTCTTTCTTCGATTGAGCAGCAGAAGTGGGTTTCCAAATTATTAGGCTATGATTATGAAATCATTTATCGCAGTGGATCGACAAACAAAGATGCAGATGCTTTGTATCGACTTATTAACCCCAAATTGTTGGCAATAAGTGCACCAATCTTCTCGGGTGTTAATGACATCATTGCAGAATGTCATAATGATCCGAATTTACGTGTATTAATTGATCAGTTGCATCTCGATCCTAACAGTAAACGTCACTACTCATACGTCAATGGGGTGCTGCGCTATAAGGGAAGAATAGTGGTTGTTTCGTCTTCAGAATGGTGTAGAAAACTTCTTCATGACTTGCATTCTACTCCATTGGGTGGTTATTCGGGTTATTTGCGAACTTTCAAGAGATTACAACAAAATTTTCACTGGTCTGGCATGAAGCATTCCATTAAGGAATTTATTTTATAATGTGAGACTTTCCAACGCAATAAAACTGAAGTTGTAGCTCCTCCTGGCCTTTAAAGTCCACTACCAATTACTTCAGATGTTTATATTGACATTTCTATGGATTTCATAAACGGATTTCCACTTTCTAATGGTAAGAGTTCAATCTTAGTAATTGTTGATCGTCTGACAAAATATGTGCACTTTGTTGCATTATCTCATCCATATTCTGCCAGTACAATAGCTGATCTATTTGTGCGAGAAGTAGTACGATTTCATGGAATGCCAAAGACCATCACAAGTGACAGAGATCATGTATTCATGAGCAATTTCTGGGAAGCCTACTTTACAATGCAAGACACACAACTGTGCAAGAGTTCATCTTAACATCCACAAAGTGATGGCCAAACATAAGTAACGAATCATACACGCGAACGTTATCTTCGATGCTTTGCAGGAATGAAACCAAAAGATTGGTTCAAATAGTTAGCATGGGCTGAATGGTGGTATAACACCATCTACCACTCTGCCATTAAGATGACTCCATATGAAGCTCTTTATAGTCGTCCTCCGCTAGCAATATCAGCTTATTTACCTGGGTCAACCCCTGTGAATGGTGTGGATTTGAACTTACGTGCCAGAGATCACACACTCAAGCTGCTAAAGTCTCACTTGTCTGATGCACAAGATCGAATGAGGAAATACGCTGATTCTCATAGAACTAAACGACAGTTTTCAGTTAAGGATTTTGTTTATCTATGTCTCCAGCCTTACAGACAGATAACAGTTGCTAATCAGTCATTTTTGAAGCCATCACCTCGTTTTTATGGCCCTTTTAAAGTTCTTGAGAAAATTGGAACTGTGGCATATAAACTGGACATGCCTATCACTAGTAGAATACATCCAGTATTCCATGTATTACAGTTAAAATTGAAGTTAGGTCCTACTACTGCTGTTGAAGCTACATTTCCTACCATTATTGACTATGACAAATGGGAGGCAGAAGAAATTTTAGACATGCAAATGTTTAAGAAGGACCGAGCTGCTACAAAGTGGTTGATCAAATGGAAGGGTCACTCCAAAGATGATGCAACTTGGGAAGATGCTTATGATCTCATTGTGCGCTTTCCAGAGTTAGAGGCTTAAGGACAAGCCTTGTTTCAGGCAGGGTGGGATGTTGCGATGCCAACTCCTACTTCCTTTATTACAGTTAGCTTATTAGCTTAGTATTTGATTTCTTTACGTACTTAGTATTCAGTTTCCTAGTTTACAGGTTTCCTTAGTTAGTTTGCTTGCTTATCAAGTTTATTCAGCTATATATAGCTCGAGTCTAAGCTTGTAACAAAGGAGTTATCAATATTAAGAAGTGTGTTTAGTTAATTCTACGAGGCAGAGGCTGTTCGCCCCAGAACAAAGAGCTTTATCCCCTGTTTCAAGTTCTTTTACAACTTTATTCCGGTGACAAGGTCTAGAAAATGCTTATTTCCTTGTTGGATAATGAAACGTCCAATATATCAAATTGACCAGAAAGTTTTTGTTCCTCGTTGAGCTTCAAGAATCCTCCCTTCAATTTTTCGGCAGATATCTTAATGGAAGAAGCAAACTTTGATCGCCCATCAAAAACACTAAAAGGCTTGCACGGAATGAGCGGCCGTCGAGATTGTGGTTCCAAAAGTGGCATTTCATCCACCATTTTCCCTACAGATCAATTCATAAAACTACCAAATGAAACGCCTAAAATCTAGGCAAAGATTCGACATTCACACACTAGACATGTTACAGTAAATAAGGTAAAACCCGCACCACACGCACCAACCTTTCCATTTTAAGACCTGAAACCGTTTCCTTGACAACCATAACCTGTATACACATGAATAAACAAGATGACGACGACTTCAGACAACAAGCGTAAACGCGAGAGTACTCTCAGATCCATTCGAGAGGAACCTGCTCCGGTGGTGACAGATGAGCAGAGGAAGAGGACAGAAGAGAATCGTAAGAGGATTCTCTAATTTTGTTACTCAATTTTTTTTAGGTTTTAATTCCATATTCTTGAAATCTTTCTCTATTCATGTCTAGAAAACCGACTGCGTAGCGAGTTCTTGAGCGATTGTGTCTTCCCGGAAACTCTTGACCCTAATATGTGTAAGACACTCGAGACTCTTATCAATTAAATCTCAACAATCATTCTGCTTTGTTTGTCTCTGTTTTTGTTTACCTTAAACTCTAATTCCTTTGTTGGATTTTTTTACTTTCTTTTTAGCTTGGGAAGAATATAAGGCTGAAATTAAGAAATTCCGGCTAGAGACACAAAAAAAACGGGAGGAAGAACGAAAGGTTTTGATGGAACAAGAAGCGCCACTGCTTGATAATCAAAGGCGCGAAGCCAAAAAGAGGGAAACCATTCAAGCCAGAGAGATGGGGACGTACTTTAAGAACAACCCGTTAAATAAGAAATCTTTTAAATCAGATATTGAGAAATACAGTATAGCATCTGTGTTTTCACTTTCGCTTATGCAAAACTTGAAAGTCCCGAGTACAAGAAGTTCATCGAATCTCTCAACGACGGCAATTCCTACAAGTATTAATAATGATTATTACATTCAATAGAATTCTATATTTATCTCTATGTTCTTCTGCAATCTAAACTAATAATTGTGTTTCAGGGTTTATTTTGGACGTAGAGGATCTTTGTCAAGGATTGTTGGACTGGTCTCAGAAGCAGAGCTCAATCCTGAACTCAAACCTGGAGACAGAGGATATAAAACTAAAGAATTGCGACCTGGCCTCCACAAAATTGGAAATGTACGAAAACCAAAATAATAATATGCCAATTGGAATAACGCATTTTCTTCACAGCTCTTAAGTTTTATTACTGTATCCTTATTAGTTGGGCCTTTTAACTTTCCAGATGCTTCAAGGTTACGATGATGTTGGTGTTCTTTTAACTGACAAAACTAAAGATGAGGTACTCAGGTAGGGTTGAAGTTCGGGTCGTTAGAATGTTGTTATTAGGAAATTTGCGCTTTGACACTGCTTTCTTTAATTTCCATGGTATTCAATTTTGCAGGAAGTTTGAGGAATATAGAGAATACGACTTCGTAAAGCTAGGCCAGACACCAATGGAACCGGTCAGGAAAAGCTATTCTCTTTGGTGCTTGTATAGTTGGACAAATGTGTTACCCTTTTCTCATCATTTCTTCCTTGTAATTATCTTTGTTTCAGCTGGTATTTGAGAAAGATGAAGATCTGACTTTACCTCCCCGTTCAAGTGCAATGGACTTGTGTCCCAAATTAAAGGAGTTAGGCATGCATGTTGAACTCAGTGGTGGGTTGTTATGCTATATATTGCTGATTGGTGGTTTGCTTACACTCATAACTAGTCTTTGATTGCCACTTGTTTGGCTTCCTTGTAGGTTCGTGTATTAAGCTGACCGATTCATTTAGTGTGTGTAAAGATGGAGTACGTGTGACAGAGAATGCCGCTAAAATTCTGGTTTGTCTCTAAATTTCTGGTTGCTACAAACCCTTAAATCTATAGCAAGAGAAACAACTATTATGAGCCTTGGCGACATTTGGGATGCTTAACCTAGTCTTCATTCTTCTTCCTTGCCTAAGTCTGCCAAAGCCTAGTACACTTTTGTTTGATCTTTGATGTATTTTTTTTTTAATAATCCGCTGCAGACACTTCTCAAAAAAAAGATGTTTACTTATGTCCTTAAGCCATTATGCTGCTGGAGTGCCTCCACTGGAAAAGTTGAATATATTCAGTAAGATGTTTCCTCTTGTTGTTATACTTTTGCAGCTGTTACCCTCGTACAGTCTTACTTCTTCTTATTGACTGCAATTTTTTATTCTGTGTGGTTTTATATTTGTATGCAGTTTGGAGCCCCCTAAGAGTCGGTAAATTAGGGATCCTGGCTAAGCAGGCAGATGTTTCAGATGAGGATCATGTCAAGGGTGCTAAATTAAGAACATTCAGTATATGTTGGTTTGTCAAGGGCGAACATGGGTGAATTTTTGGTTTACTCCGTGTTAAGCTAAATTAAGAATATTTGTACGTTTTTCATGTTTACTGCGACACAACGTCCATTCCCCATTGAGTTGAAAACTAAGATGATTTATGATTTTTTTTTCTTTTGTTATTTCATGTTTATTTTGACTCCATGTTTATTCCCGAGTGAGATAAAGACTAAGATGATGTTTTCCTCGATGGTTTTCATTGTTGTTTGTGACCCAAGCATGACCTTACGTGGCTTACGCAATGCCTAATTGACAGATCAAAATCCCAAAAAAAGACGGAACTGGTTAGAGCTGGTTAGAACTGGATAACAGAAAACGTAAAATAGCTATTTAGAATAGCTGGCTAGAGCAAGGACTATGGGGTTGAGAGTCTCTTTCAAAATGAAAGAGTTGATCAAAATTGATCAAATTAGGTATTACTATGGGTAGAGAGGGAAACCCCCTTTCAATCAATCACCTTCTCTTTCAATCGATAGAGTGAGTGAAAGTCTTCCTTATATGGCTTTTTGTTTGCCGTTTGATATAAAGGAATAGATTGGTATCCCGTTTTAAAAAGAAAAAGAAACATATACGGCTGACCAAATTCCGTTTGAGAAAAAGATGGAGTATATACGGCTAATGGTCAGCCGTTTAAAAAGCTTTCCTAATTTAGACTCTCATTCATTTTGAAAGGGATAGAGTGCTAAAACACTCTATCTCATAGCCCTTGCTCTTAAGGGAGACTAATTATGGGGCGATTAAAGAGTTAACTCACTAACAGGAAAATCCGTTTTAAATCCTCAATCTCTTTGCTTTATTCATAATGAGACTAAGTATGGGGCGATTAATGAGTTAACTCATTAACAGGAAAATCGGTTTTAAATCTTCAACCTCTTTGCCTTATTCATGATCTAAATCTTTTTATTATTAATAGG
This sequence comes from Papaver armeniacum, assembly GCA_023531295.1. Lineage (NCBI taxonomy): Eukaryota > Viridiplantae > Streptophyta > Magnoliopsida > Ranunculales > Papaveraceae > Papaver > Papaver armeniacum. Next base: position 617,586 of record JAJJWW010010752.1, on the reverse strand, counting down.
AGTAGATTCTTTCGTACTATTAGTTTTTATTTGTATTGAATGAATGATCAAAGTTCTACGGCAGAAGCCTATATATAGATTTTAGAGGTCTGATTCAAATAAGGAAAACATATCTTAATAAAGAAACACAACTAAATAAGGTATAGGCAGGAAAACAAAAATACTAAGTTATAGAAAGGGTATAGTTTAGGCAGTAGTATTGGTGTCGTAACATCTCACCCCCTTCAAACAAGGCTTGTCCTCAAGCCTCAAAATCTGGAAAACGAAACAGTACGTCATCAACATCCTCCCAGGTAGCCTCAACAGCAAAATGATTCTTCCATTTGATTAGCCAACGAGTTACAACACGATTTTGTCGCTTGAACATACTTCGCTTTAGGATAGTCTCCGGTTCCCATTCATAGCGATCCACAATATATAATGGGGAGATTGTCGTCAACAGTTGTGCGAGTGACAATCTTCGATTTCAATGCAGATACATGAAAAACAGGGTGGATGCGACTCGTTGAAGGTAACTCCAACTTGTAAGCTACAGGTCCAATCTTCTCTATAATGCGGTAAGGGCCGTAAAAACGAGGAGAAAGCTTGGAATAAAACTGATTGGAAATGGTAGTCTGACGATAAGGTTGTAAGCGTAGGAAAACCCAGTCCCCTAATTCAAAACTTCACTCCGTTCGAAGAGCATCAGCATATGCCTTCATTCTAGTTTGAGCATTTTGGAGATGTACTTTGAGGATCTGTAAGGTGTGGTCACGAGATCGTGATGACATATCAACAACATAGACAGCCGTAGAGCCAGGAATATAGGTTGAAACCGTTGGTGGAGTGCGACTATAAAGAGCCTCAAATGGCGTCACTTGGATGGAAAAGTGGTATGAAGTGTTATACCACCATTCAGCCCATGGAAGCCAATGAACCCAAAAAAATAACATTCAAAAAAATAAAGTCAGAACAACGAAACTACAAAAAATAATATCATTAAGCTTATAAATCATTATGGGATAATTCATAAGTCAGACTATGACATTATGCAGTTAATATCTTAATGATGTAACTCTCAAGGTTACAACAGATCCATTAAAGGGACAAACATAGCTAATGGAAATAAAAATCAAGATAGTCCTCACAATGATGAATTCATAAGCTAACGCTGGCGTTGGACTAACATTTTGTGGTCATACAAGAAACCTCATAGAAGCTATACGACTTCACACAGATTGCACAACCAGAGAACAACTAAAGAAATATGCAGCATGCATGACTTTCCAGTGGGCAACAAAATGGAGCGGACATCTTATCAATTTCAGGAGTGATTCATAACCTACTCTCGTGTTGTTAATAAGAAATTACGCAGCTACAAAAGAGCAAAAATATATATAGGATTAGTACTGAAGAAGGCAACATTATTTCGTTAGATATAAATTTTAAAGTTCAGGTTTTTACTCTTGTCTTAGGCATCAATGTAATTTGGGTAGCGAAAGTTTCTATGTTATGTAATAAATATGCTATCAAGCATAGTTGGAAAGGAGATAGCCTATGGGAAATTCTAAACTACCTAAACATTCAAAATTGGAATGAAGATGCAACGGTGTACCGGAACTCTCCTTACGAGGGAAACCTCTTTTTCCATAAAAAAAAAAAAAACAAACAATAAATCATTCGAAAGACATGCAGAGGTTAATAAATAATTAAAATTTGTGCTCTCTTTTTGACCTTGGCCGTCTCTTTTGACCAAGGCAATTTTAGGGTTTGACATTCCTTCTTGTCTCTTTCTCGCTTGCTCATGGCATCATCGCCTGATATTGTTCCCGGTTCTTTCACTACTTCAGTAATTCATCTTTCATCTTCTCCCACGATGATGGAGGATAATTATAAGGGAGATGCACCGATCGAGTAGCTCTAGTAAGAAGGATGATTTTGGGGAGTTTCCTTTTATTCTTCGTGGTAAGTGATGAAACCCTAGTTTGAGTTTGGTTGGTGGTGGAACTAGGCAGAGTACGAGTAACTGGGCTGATATGGCGGCTCCATTAAGAGATATTCCTTAAGTGCAAAAGGATAGTTCGTTGAAATTTACAGCTCCTTAGGTTGTTAATGGAAAAAGGGCCACTGTAATTTCTATGACTGATTTTGAGAAAGGCATCAAGAAATGTAAGGATCTGGTTATCGGATCTTTTGTGGGTCGTAAAATCTATTTGAATTTTGTGAAGAATTCGCTTTTGCGTCTATGTAGGTTGAAAGGTGGGATTCATATGACTCTTCATAGTGATTCTTTGTTTGATTTTAGATTTAGTCTTCCTGAGGATAGACAAGCAGTCCTTGAGCGCGGTCATGTCTATATTGCAAATCGTTTGTTTATGATTCGACCTTGGTCTCCCCTGTTTGAGCACATGGTAGAGGATTTGAAAATGGTTCCAATATGGGTCTCTCTTAGGAAGATTCCTATGTTCTTATGGAATTCAAGGGGTATCGGGATTATTGCTAGTTATTTGGGTATACTACTTACGACAAATAAGAGAACATTGGAGAGGTCTAAAATGAATTTTGCCAGAGTATGTGTGTAGATTGTTGTTGATGGTGGTGTTTAGCTTAGGGTTGAAATCGTAAAACCTTACATCTGATGTGACGTCACTCTGTAAAGGAAACGGTGCCGTGAGTGCTAACCTCTCCACCGGCATATTTATTGAGCCGTTCAATATACTTACATGAAATTTATCCAGACTGGCAAATGTAGCAACCATCCCAGATGTTCTGTAAATTTCGGCGCCTCGCCTATATTCACTTAATATAAGTTTCTTTGAATGTCTTCTATGCTATGTTCTCCGGCTGAACCCTTAATGTGGACATGGCATGACGATTTGTGTTCACTCGCAGCAGAGTAGCACGAATTTACAAGTATCAAGGATAAGGTCTTTGCATAAGGTATTCAATCAAAAAAAACATGTTGCTCTCTGGCAATGAACTTAAAAGAACTCTATTTCAACACATGGAATTCAATCAATTGACCTGACTAACTTGCAGAAGTTAGGGTTTTGCGCCTCGCGCAGTATATCAGACCTTGCTTGTCGAAATTAAACCTAGGCAAACTAGGTAATTAATCCGCCATGGATTAGCAGGTGCAAAACCTTGCTTAGAATCAGAAAACAGGGAGCCGCAGCAGCAAAGGGAGGTGTGGCCATGCCTTAGCAAACTTGCGCCACTTGCCATTGGCCACGCCCCTTCCTAAACCGCCTCTATTTCTCTCGACCAATCGTGTCGCCTCAAATTAGCCACGCGCACATAAGTTGTGGGTGGGCCCATACTTGACGGCCCCACTTGCCATCGACCAATCAGGTCGCTCTAAAGCCGCCACACTCTCACCAGAAGTGTAGCCACACCCATGCTTGGCCGACCCTCTTTTAATCGACCAATCAGGTCGCTCTAAAGCCGCCACACTCTCACCAGAAGTGTAGTCGTGCCTTATGTTTGGCCGCCCCCTTTTCTTGGCCAATCAAGTCGCTCTAAACTTAGGGTTGATGGTGGTTTTTAGCTTAGGTTTGAAATCGTAAAACCTTACATCTGATGTGACGTCACTATGTAAGGAAACGGTGCCGTGAGTGCAAACCTCTCCACCGGCATATTTATTGAGCCGTTCAATATACTTACATGAAATTTATCCAGACCGGCGAATGTAGCAACCATCCCAGATGTTCTATAAATTTCGGCGCCTCGCCTATATTCACTTAATATAAGTTCCTTTGAATGCCTTCTATGTTATGTTCTCAAGATGAACCCTTAATGTTGATATGGCATGACGATTTGTGTTCACTCGCAGCAGAGTGGCACGAATTTCCAAGTATCAAGGATAAGGTCTTTGCATAAGGTATTCAATCAGAAAAAGCATGTTGCTCTCTGGCAATAAACTTAAAAGAACTCTATGTCAACACATAGAATTCAATCAATTGATCTGACTAGCTTGCAGAAGTTAGGGTTTTTCGCCTCGCGCAGTATATCAGACCTTGCTTGTCGAAATTAAACCTAGGAAAACTAGGTAATTAATCCGTCATGGATTAGCAGGTGCAAAACCTTCCTCAGAATCAGAAAACAGGGAGCCGCAGCAGCAAAGGGAGGCGTGGCCATGCCTTAGACAACTTGCGCCACTTGCCATTGGCCACGCCCCTTCCTAAACCGGCCTTATTTCTCTCGACCAATCGTGTCGCCTCAAATTAGCCACGCGCACATAAGTTGTGGCTGGGCCCATACTTTACGGCCCCACTTGCCATCGACCATTCAGGTCGCTCTAAAGCCGCCACACTCTCACCAGAAGTGTAGCCATGCCATATGTTTGGCCGCCCCTTTTTCTTGGACAATCAAGTCGCTCTAAACTTGCCACCATACATTAAAGGCCAAACGCACCCTGCCGCGCCACCATACTAACTAGCAAGCCAAACGCGTCTTAGCCCAACAACATATTGATCGGCATGCCAACATGCCACTCTGCCACGGTAGCATGCCACTTTAGCCTTGGCCACGCCACCAAGCCCTAATTCTTAACATGGTGCCAAATCCTAGCCTTGGCCACTCCGCCAAGCCCTAATTCTTACCACGGCGCCAAATCCTAGCCTTGGCCACGCCGCCAAGCCCATATTCTTACTACAGCGCCAAATCCTAGCATTGGCCACGCCGACAAGCCCTAATTCTTACCACGACGCCAAATCCTAGCCTTGGCCACGCCGCCAAGCCATAATTTTGGACACAGAGCCAAACCTTAGCTTTATCCATGCTACAATGCCACAGGCGTGACCATGCCACAACGCCACTGGCATGCCGCTATGCAACGGCTACTAGCGTGCTGCTATACCACGGCTACTAGCATGCCGTCATGCCGCGGCTACGCCATTAGTATGCCGCTATGCCATGGCTACGCCACTGGCATGCCACTAGCATTTTACTATGCCATGGCTCCACCAGGCGCTACTATGCCAATGGATCCACCAGGCGCTACTATGCCAATGGCGCCACTTCGCTATACAACAAGATGCGGCCATAATCGATGGCCACTCTTCCTCATGAGATGCAATCTCAGCCATTCAAGTTCGCCACCAAACTGACGGGCTTGTGGCAAATTTTAGTCGGCCGACCAAGGCAAGCCTAATAGCATCACATGCTATTTTCATATGGCAAAGTCTCTTGACTTTGACTTTCCACACATAGCAACCTGCTACACGTTTTCCACGAAAACACTCGAGATATCAAACATTTCACAAACTGGGGGATACTCATCAGGGTATTGGTCTGGCAGTTTACAGCGTGCGGCGTGCAATGCGCCCGTTACAAGAAAGTGTCATGAAGTAGGACAATTAGTGGTGGTGAAAAGTAACGGTGTAAACAATTCATTTTCTTCATCATGGAAGCGTAATGACTGACGGTTACACGAATTCACTTCCCTCATCATGGAAGCATAACGTCTGACGGTTACACGTTACTCTATTCTTCCACCACTCAATCGTTTCCACTTCCTACGAGACCAGGGTACGTTTCAATATGACTTGTATAAATAGGCTTCACCTATTTTCACCAAACAACAAGTTTTTGGTCGGCAACAATACAGTATCTAGAAATCACCTGGTATCTTTCCATTCTGCTAACCAGTTCTACTTCCAATACAAGTCATAAAACAAACCACACCTTCAGAATCAACGATTTTGGTCTCAACACTCTCTTCGCTTCCCTCCCTAAGACCAACCCTTCTCCTTCACTTTGTGGCCGAAGCAAGCCTGGAACGACCATTTCTTGGTTTAGGCCAGGATTGTACAGATTGATCTCTCGAATCAAAAGTACCCCCGTGCAGTGCATTGTTTAGGGTTTAGATTCTTTTCTCACCCACACACCCGAAATTACCAAAATCAGCAGAAACAGTTTTCACCCACGAAAAATTGGCGACCACAGTGGGAGATTAATCTCTCGGTTGCAATACCAATTTCCCAATTCCAATTTCATTTTTTCAATCCCAATTTCAAGATGGTAGAGCTCAGGTCCGGGTCAGCAACAAACCCTAAAAACACTAGCGCTTAAATTATTCTCGGTACCAGTGTTCCTTCTAGTAGCGTTAACACGCCACCTATCAATGCCAGCAGTACGGAGAATGTTCCTTCAGGCATTACACCTTCGGTTACCAGAGCCAGAGCCGCTACCGCGGAAAACGTTCCTTCAGGTATCACACCTCCAGTCACCAGAGCCAGGGCCGCTTCTCCCCCCCTCCCCAACATTTCTTCAAACGTGATATCTCCAACCTTCACCAGAGCCGCTACTACTCTATCAGTACGAGGGACTAGGGGAGCCAGAGTGAGCTGATACCATATTACCATTGCTGATTTGATGGAAAGATAGGAAATTCTTGCTAGGGCTCAGACGGACATGGCTTCGACTCAGAAAGAGGTGATTTTTTTCCTCAAGACACTAACGGATCGGCTACCACAAGAACCGCTCCAACCAGAGCCAACGAGGAACACCTTCAATGCTACTGGCGTTGATGCCTCAGCCGTAGATGAAGAGAATCGTTCGGGGGCTCCAACGGAGAGGAATCAGCCGTACAATTTTGTCACACGAGAAGATTTGGAACGACTTCTTCGAAACCGAGACAAAAGTGATTCTGCAGACATGCATCAACATCAACCCCCGTATCCTCCTGAAGTACAAAGAATTCCTCTCCCGAGAGGATACTCTTCTCCTAAATTCTCCTTATATGACGGCACCGGTAATGCACGTGAACATGTCTCTCGATTTTTGGAATCCTTGGGCGAGCACGAATACAACCATGTTCTCCGTTTGAGGGAGTTTTCAAAGTCACTTACCGGAAGAGCATACACCTGGTACAACAGCATTGCACCAAACAGCATACCCAACTGGGGTGACATGGTTACGGCTTTCTACAAGAAGTACTTCTTTGTGTCCGAGCAAATTACCTTCTCAGATTTAGGGAGGATGTTTCAACGAAACAATGAACATCCAAATGATTATGTCAAAAGATTCAGGATTCAAGTGCTGGACTGTCACGACCCAAATGTGACCGAACAACAATTAGTGGATTCTTGCATCAATGGTATGGTTCCCATCTACCGTGCCTTACTGTAGAATCTGCGATTCCAGACGTTCTCTGAACTTCATGAGGCTGCTAAACGGTCGGCCGCAACAGCACCAGCATTGTTGGAAAGAACCAGGCCAGCCAAGGTTGAAGATGCACGCGAAACTCGAGGAAATAGACGCCTCATCAAAAAAAAATATAACACTGGCCCCTCTGTGAGCGTGGTAAGTGAAAGAGGAAAAAGGAAGGCTCCAGCGACAGAACAACAATTCAAGCGTGCAACGCCAGCACATCAGGCAGCTCCACTGCGGAAGAACGCAGCTAAGGCTCCTGTGCAATATCAAGGAGCCGGAGAAAGGGCCTTAGATTTCCCGTTCCCAATCAAGGAAGTAATTGAAATCTTGGAGGCATGGATCCAAGATGACGCCATCAGATTGCCCCTACTAGACGCCCACCAACTGAAGAGGAAATGGCAAATCCTAAGTATTGCCACTACCACAGATTTGTCCATCACCCGACCAGTGACTGCAATAAGTTAAAGCGTATTTTCAAATAAAATGTGGAGGCAGGGGAACTTCAGCTGGGCAATGAGGGAGTTCACAGAGATCCTCTTCCAGTCAGGAGTTGCATGCTCTCTGGGGACTCTGTTCACAAAACCGTGCAATCCATCATGGAGCATGTATGCAAGATTCTCTATTTCTCCAAGGCGTAACGTCAAGATATATTCACAGCCCTCAATCGAGTTGTGTCAGGAAAGCGACTTTTTCCTACTGAAGAAACTACGCCAGAACCCCAAACTCTCTCCGGAGACGGTGCTGGAAAATACAACTGGGGACTGCTGACCACGGTTCATCTGAAGGACGCCGAGCTCGACAACACATTGATTGACGCGGCCTCTGACTTCAACATCGTTACCATCAAAATTCTGAGATCTGCGGGAATTTCGAAGCAGGAGGCTACACGTTCCCCAATCATGGTCGAAAATTTGGAAGGAAAAGCAATAGACGCATATGGCTACATCAACCTTGAAATTAAGGTAGGAGACGCCCTAACACATGGCAAATTCCACATTGTCAAAGAACTCTCAAATTACGACATGATTCTGGGGCGCCCATGGGTACACGGCAATATAGCGAAATTAGGAGTATCCCCTCTGCCGGTGTCGATACCCGAAAGAAGTTCCAACAAACCGTCTAACTTTGAAGATTACATGTTGCCAACAACTTACCGATGCAACTCAGTTATCTGGAGAAAGCCCATTGGGTTCATCCGCAGATACCAAACGCAAGTAAGTCTAGTTAAACAACCCTTTCTACACCCAGTCACTTCTCCTCTCGGCCAAGCATAGGGACTCAATCCAATCACCAACCCGAGCGTCATTAAGAGATATGAATGGAACGCGAGGCCTTTCAAGTGCTTTGTCAAAAATTTGGAAGCTGCCGCAGTCAAAAATGACGAGCTCAAAAATCAAGTGGTTGCACAACACCCAAACCCATTTCAAATTGGAGATATGTTAGTCAAGATGACCTCGTTTCAAGTTGGAGATATAATAGTGAGGATAACCGCTCAACCTGATTCGCCTAAAGAAAAGGAAGACGAGCCGTATCTGGTGGCAGATGTTATCTTGGGTGGTTACTGCAAACTCATCAATGCCGACAAGTTGGAAGGTGTGACGATCCATTCGCGATGGCTCAAGCCCTTCAATACCTAAAACGCTGTGCTACTTCCCCCTCCAGCGTTCTCCTTTCAATATTTCCTTCAGCAATTTCCCCTTTCATGCGATGTTTGTAACTTCTCTAAAGTGATTGCACTGCTTGCATTCATGAGTAGAGTTTTCAATTTCAATTAAAGAACATCTTCCCTTAAAAAGTTTTCCTGGACCATCTTAAAAGAAAAATACCAAGTAAACCCAAACCCTCATAGAGTCATTACCCGTCGATTGAAAACCAGAGAAATCAAACCCCCACAAAATGCATTATTCATAAAATACTGAAGAAAAGAATAATGCAAGACAGAAGATCAGCAAGCAGCGGCGCAGACACTTTCCCTCAAGAATCTCTAGCCACGACTTTCACCTGACGAATTTTTCTATTTCTCTCATGACGTGTTATCCAGCTTGTGGCAGCTCGCACTTCTACACACTCAGGCGGCATGCCACGGAAGCCCTGGATAATTTGCAAGGCAAAATCCAATAAAAAGAAATGGTTCTTCGCAAAAGGGGTTTTGCTAGGTCTCTTCCAGAAGGTTTTATTCATTCAATCAAAGATAAAGCAACATAAACGAAGGAATGACACTCGGTGAGACATGTCTTCGGTCGCACAAAATAAAAAACTGGAGTACCAAAAAACATCCACGAGCTACGAAAAGATTGTTTTTCTCTACGGAAGGAAATCGCAAAATGGGAAAACCAGTTGTCAATGACGCCTCCATCAGAGCTTTTTCAAGCACTTGCCCCAACACCTTTTCCGACAGCAAACATTCCATCCAGAAGCTATCTCAGCAGCAGCTTCAACATTCCATCTAGAAGCCGTTTCAGCAGCAGCTTCAACATTTCATCCGGAAGCCGTTTCAGCAGCAGCTTCAACATCCTATCCGGAATCCGCTTCAACAGCAGTTCCAGCATACATCCCCACAGCTTCTCCAACGACTCCATCATGTGCTTCCACCGCCTCACCATCTGCCTCGACAGCATCCTCAGTGGTCGCTTCGATTTCCTCAACAGCAGTTTCGACACCCACTTCAGAAGCTGCTTCAGTCTCGCAAACCACAGCCTCTTGGGAATGCTCTAGTTCGTCCACCTCAGAATCGAGGATTACGATACCATTATGGACAGGGTAATTAAACTGGCTCTCGTCTAGAAGTTTCTTGGACTCAGTCCTTCGTCGTTTCAATCGAGAGGTGAATCGTTCAGTCCTGACACTGGGTTATGGAAAAGCTTCATCACGTTGATATTTCCCGACTTGCTGGGATGCTTCATCATGTCTCCATTTCTCCTCTATGTCAATCAAAGCCATGAAAGCCTGGGCGCGCACCCGCACGATGCGTAGATGAAAAATCTGGGTTCGTCGACTTCAAAAAAATTCTCCGAAGAGTCAGAGGTATGACCATCACCGGAAGATCCCATTGTGCACTACAAAAAAAAAATTACATTATGTCTGCATCGGCAATCTACATGATGAAAAACACAAAATGGATAACTATGAGAAAAGACACGAGACGATACCTGTGAAGAAGATGGGTGCAATTGTATGATGATCTATACGAAAGAAAGAATAATTGGCTCACCTGGACTGCTGATGGAAAGAGGCTTGCCGCTACAGAGGTAAAACCAATGATGCGAAAATAAAAGGGTGGACAACGCCTTTTATGTACATTGTATTTTGAAGTTTGAGTAGAAAAATGTTTCTTCTTTCGGGCCATGCACGCCATTCCGTGACTTAGCCAAAGGAGCGCTTCTTCACCGCTCAAAGAAGTGCAATCGCCGCCCGCTCCACAGCCTAGCAATTAACGTCATGACTCCAGCACTCCGTGATTAAAGCCGCACTATCTCCTCCCATTCTGAGAAAAACGCCGGCTCCATCTTCACTATTTGGTAGCCAAAGTTCAAAGTATTGTTTCCATCATTCCACGGACATCACCAAAGCGGCGCCATCTTGGCCGTTCAATGCAACATCATCCACCATGCCACAGACATAGCCAAGCCAGAAACACCACGCACGTTCCAGAAGTCCGCGTCCAAGCCAGCAGCGCCATCCACCGTTCCAAGCTAGCAGCGCCACTCCAAGATAGCCGCGCCATCCACCATTCCAAGGTAGCCATGCCATCTAACTTTCCTAGCCAACCAGCGCGCGTTCCGTGTGCCAAGTTATAATGTCACCTCTGCCGATCAATAGCCAAGGTTGCAGCACTGATGCCAATACCCCATGGCCAAACCGAATTTATGCAAAACCACCAATACAGGGATCACGGATTCCTCATGCCTTCCGCTAAAGGTTAGTTGAATTTCCTCGGAAATCTCTGCAAGTCTTGTCCTTTCGATTTTACTCTTGTCTGTCACTATCTCATGCTTACCCCGCAACAACGCCGATGTTACGTGCTAAGCAGGGGACTTAATGTTGATGGTGGTTTTTAGCTTAGGGTTGAAATCGTAAAACCTTACATCTGATGTGACGTCACTCTGTAAGGAAACGGTGCCGTGAGTGCTAACCTCTCCACCGGCATATTTATTGAGCCGTTCAATATACTTACATGAAATTTATCCAGACTGGCGAATGTAGCAACCATCCCAGATATTTTGTAAATTCCGGCGCCTCGCCTATATTCACTTAATATAAGTTCCTTTGAATGCCTTCTATTCTATGTTCTCCGGCTGAACCCTTAATGTTGATATGGCATGACGATTTGTGTTCACTCGTAGAAGAGTAGAACGAATTTCCAAGTATCAAGGATAAGGTCTTTGCATAAGGTATTCAAGTAGAAAAAGCATGCTGCTCTCTGGAAATGAACTTAAAAAACTCTATGTCAACACATAGAATTCAATCAATTGACCTGACTAGCTTGCAGAAGTTAGGGTTTTGCGCCTCGCGCAGTATATCAGACCTTGCTTGTCGAAATTAAACCTAGGCAAACTAGGTAATTAATCTGCCATGGATTAGCAGATGCAAAACCTTGCTCAGAATCAGAAAACAGGGAGCCGCAGCAACAAAGGGAGGCGTGGCCATGCCTTAGGCCAACTTGCGCCACTTTCCATTGGCCACGCCCCTTCCTAAACCGGCCCTATTTCTCTCGACCAATCGTGTCGCCTCAAATTAGCTACGCGCACATAAGTTGTGGCTGGGCCCATACTTGCCGGCCCCACTTGCCATCGACCAATCAGGTCGCTCTAAAGCAGCCACACTCTCACCAGAAGTGTAGCCGCGCCTTATGTTTGGTTGCCCCCTTTTCTTGGCCAATCAAGTCGCTCTAAACTTGCCAACATACATTAAAGGCCAAACGCACCCTGCCGCGCCACCATACTAACTGGCAATCCAAACGCGTCTTACCATAACAACATATTGATCGGCATGCCAACATGCCACTCTGTCGCGATAGCATGCCACTTAAGCCTTGGCCACGCCGCCAAGCCCTAATTCTTACCACGACGCCAAATCCTAGCCTTGGCCACGCCGCCAAGCCCTAATTCTTACCACGGCGCCAAATCCTATCCTTGGCCACGCCGCCAAGCCCTAATTATTACCACGGCGTCAAGTCCTAGCCTTGTCCACGCCGCCAAGCCCTAATTCTTACCACGGCGCCAAATCCTAGCCTTGGCCACGCCGCCAATCCTTAATTCTTACCACGGCGCCAAATCCTAGCCTTGGCCACGTCGCCAAGCCCTAATTCTTACCACGATGCCAAATCCTAGCCTTGGCCACGCCGCCAAGCCCTAATTTTGGCAACGGATCCAAACCTTAGCTTTGGCCATGCTACAACGCCACAGGCGTGGCCATGCCACAACGCCAATGGCATGCCGCTATGCCACTGCTACTAGCATGCCGCTATTCCACGGCTACGCCACTGGCATGCCGATATGCCATGGCTCCACCAGGCACTACTATGCTAATGGCGCCACATCGCTATACAACAAGATGCGGCCATAATCGATGGCCATTCTTCCTCATGAGATGCAATCTCAACCATCCAAGTTCTCCACTGAACTGACGGACTTGCGGCAAGTCCCAGGCAACCCGCTACGCCACGTCTATGTCAGGCGCCACTATGCTAATGGCGCTACTTTGTTACCCAACAAAGATGTGGCCATAATCAACGGCTACCCTTCCTCACGAGATGTAATCTGAGCCATTCAAGTTCGCCACCAAACTGACGGACTTGTGGCAAATTTTAGGCGGCCGACCAAGGCAAACCTAATAGCATCATATGCTATTTTCCTATGGCAAAGTCTCTTGACTTTGACTTGCCACACATAGCAACATGCTACACGTTTTCCACCACTCGAGACATCAAACATGTCACAAACTGGGGGATACTTATCAGGGTATTGGTCTGACGGTTTACAGCGTGCGGCGTGCAATGCGCCCGTTACAAGAAAGTGTCATGAAGTAGGACAATTATTGGTGGTGAAAAGTAACGGTGTAAACAATTCATTTCCTTCATCATGGAAGCATAATGACTGAAGGTTACACGAATTCACTTCTCTCATCATGGAAGCATAACGTCTGACGGTTACACGTTACTCTATTCTTCCACCACTCAATCGTTTCCACTTCCTACGAGACCAGGGTACGTTTCAATATGACTTGTATAAATAGGCTTCACCTATTTTCACCAAACAACAAGTTTTTGGTCGACAACAATACAGTATCTAGAAATCACCTGGTATCTTTCCATTCTGCTAACCAGTTCTACTTCCGATACAAGTCATAAAACAAACCACACCTTCAAAATCAACGATTCTGGTCTCAACACTCTCTTCGCTTCCCTCCCTAAGATCAACCCTTCTCCTTCACTTTGTGACCGAAGCAAGCCTGGAACGGCCATTTCTTGGTTTAGACCAGGATTGTACAGATTGATCTCTCGAATGAAAAGTACTCCCGTGCAGTGTATTATTTAGGGTTTAGATTCGTTTCTCACCCACACACCCAAAATTACCAACATCAGCAGAAACAATTTTCACCCACAAACAACCGTAAAACAAAATATTTGTGTTGCTTGTTTGGATTGATTGGTCTATTACTCGTTCGATGTTTTAAATTGTATACTTGCTTTTGTGGAATTCATGTGAATAGCTAGTTGTGTGCTGGATTGTATTGTTATTTATTATTTCATTTATTTTGTGAAATTTTGAGATGCTAAGTATATTCTAAATTTCGGGACGAAATTTCTTTTAAGGGTGGTAGAATGTAATACCTTGTATTTTTAGCTATTGTTTCGGGTCGGGTTACACCCGAATTAGTTAACCTTGTGGCTTAGGTTGTTGTTCCTTAACCTTAGTCTAGGTGGGTGGATTGAACTAGAAAGGATACAAGTTAGGTCGAAATAGAATAATCAATAATAAATAAAATTAAGGGAAAATGAAAAGATAATTAAAATAGTTAAGAAAAATAATAGTCAGTATATAAGTTTTCTATTAATGTAAATGGAAATAATTTTGGAAGTTGGAAAAGAAATGCTAGGAGAAAAAGAATGAGTTGGAGATAGGTTTCTTTTAGAGAAGAAGAGTATGGAGAATCAAGAGGATCAAAGGATATGAGGTAGAATGTGGAACCCTTTCTCTTTTGATGTTTTCTTTGGGTGTTTATTTTGTATGATTTTGTATTGTTGGGTTTTAGTAAATTTAATCACACAAATATGTATCTCCTACTGATTATCAGGCTTTTGAAATTGTTAGATAACACGGTTAGGTACCTATGGTTAAATTTTGAGAACAATACACCGCAAATTCAACGTTGGATGTTTGTTTAGATTTAGGTGATAGTTTCTGAAATTCTGGACAGTTTCGTTTTGCTGTGGTTTTTATGTTCTTAGGCAGTCTTAATGATGTTAAAATGATTTGAGGTCTTAACAAAAGTTGTAGATAAATGATTTGAGGTCTTATCTTTCATGGTGCTTTGTATTTGCTTAATTTGAGGCTAATATGAATTTATGGTGAATACTTTGGTAAAATGATGTTATCTGCCTAGATTTTGTGATGTGTTTGTAAAATCAATATCTTTTGATTGAGTCGTTAGTTTAATGTGAAATTTGAATATGTTATAGATAAATATAACAGGAATGGTCATATGAAATTTTAAGACGATCGGAGAAAGTTATCACTATGAAAACTATAATATTAGATTCTGTAGTTAATATATTTGCTTAAATGCTTGAAAGAAATTCATGTTGTTAAGCCATGGTTTCCTGTGTTGTTTGTGAAAATGATTTATAAAGGGAAATGAGTTCATGTTTTACCGTATATGGAACATGTTTCATGTTAACGGCGAGTAATGATCCCCGAGAGTTAAATGGGTAATGATCCCCATGGGAACTTGTGTTTCTCGACCATCGATGACGACTTTCTGTGCCGATAAACGATAGGTGGATGTACGAACCAAGGTTTTAGTACCGTGAATGAAACGGTTGATGATCCCCGAGAGCAGATGGGTATGATCCCCATAGGAACTTTTGTTCCTGACCATTAGTGGAGGCTGTCTGTGCCGATAAACGACAGGTGGGTGTATGAACCAAGGTTTTCGTACTGTGAACTCAGGATTCCTCTGTGACTATATTAATACGTGAATAGATGTGTTGAATCATCGATGAATGACTTGTTGATAATTATTTTGGTATTGTAAACTCGTGGCTTGTTGTGACAATATTAATTTGTCAATCATGTGTTGAAATATAGATTAAATGAATTGTTGGAAACATAATTGGTGTTATGAACTCATGCGTTAAAACTTAGATGGATGGATTGTGAACTGATGTGTAAAATTCAAATGGATGAATTGTGTTGTTATCAATGATGTATTGAATCGTAAATTGGATTACTTTTGTGAAATATTATTGATGTTGCGAGTTTCTTAATCGAACATATAATTGAATCCTTATAGTTGTGCAAAGTCTTTTGTTGTATGTTCTCTTTGATTGATTGATATTTGTTTACACATCTTTAGAGAATGGGGGTGCATTCTATTGAGATGTCATCTCACCCCAATTGACATTCCTTACAGATTTATTAGAGTTGCGCAGCGGAAGTTAGGAATGAGTAGCTTAGTGATTGAATTGTTTACTTGTATTTGTTTGAAATGTGAATCGATATCAAATGTTTCATGTATAATATTGTAAAGTATAAATTTAAACCTACGAAATATTATTTTTCCTATTGATTAATTTTGATGTATTAATTTGATTTAAATAAAAATAGAAATAAATTTTTAAGTATCTTTCCGACCCTAACGCTTCGAATTCGGATCTCCATATGGGTTTGACCCTGGTCCGGAACTCGGGGTGTTACAAATATTTACCTTTTAAAATTTGTGCCCATAGGTCATCGGGATGCACCTCCAAGCTATTCTGGTAATCATAGCTTGGTTAACTTTATTAGCTTCTTTGAAATCTAACCCTCCTTGATCTGCTGGTCTATATAGAAAGTCGAAAGATTTGATGTAGATTCCTTTAGAGGTAGTGTATTTTCCCCTCCAAAAGTCTATTTGAATGTCATTTATTCTCTTTATAATTTTTTTCAGATTTTTACTCTTGTCCTAAAAATCAATGTAATTTGGGCGGTGAAAGTTTCCGTTTTTTATAACAAATATGTTATCAAGCATAGTTGGAAAGGAGATAGCCTATAAGAAATGCTAAACTACCTTAATTGGAAGGGATATTTTATAAAGTACCCCTGTTTGAAAAGTAAAACTTCTAAAGTACCCCGTTTTTACAAATTTTATAAAGTACCCTTTTTGACCGTTTTTTTCATGTAACATTTTCCATCCAGTTAAACGCTAGGTGGCAGTTATCTCACCTATTGAAAGTTCTATTTACCCCTGAACACATCTCCTTGATAGGGAGGATAAATGATTCGACGGTTCTGAAAACGGGTGTAACGATCCTGAACCAGGCTCGACGAACCTGAAAGTGGTGTAACGACCCTGAACCGGGCTCGACTAACCTGAAAAATGTTGTAGAAGATTGATTATCCACCAATCAAAAACCGCAAAACACTTGGTAATGATAAACCCTTTCGTGGAATGATGAAACGAACCTGAAAATGATGACACGATCCTGAACCGAGCTCGACAAATTGGAAAAATGATGTAGAAGGTCAACGTACTAACAAGTAAATGGTAAATAAGTAAACTTTAAAAAAAGTAAACTAGTGTTGACTAACTAGGATGGAAAACTAAAGGGTGGGGGCACTTTAGAAAATTTGTAAAAAACGGGGTAACAAGAAAACGAGACCAAAAAAACGGGGTACTTTATAAATTATCCCTAATTGGAATGACAATGTAACGGTGTGCCGGAACTCTCCCTTTGGAGAATACGGTCCTTTTTAATCAATATTATGACATAAACCTCTTTTTCCGTATAAAAACAAAAAACAACAACAACAAATTGTCTGATGGATATATAAAGGTTAAAAAATAGTTTGAAATCCAAAATGAAATAAACAATCATAATCTGAGGAGTGCCAACAAAATATTCAAAAGGTATATAAAGACATTAATAAAAACAATGTAATATAACATTAATTATATCCTTTGGCCGTGGGTTTCCAATTTGTTTTTTGGGATTAAAACAATGTAAGTATTAAATAAGCTTTATTAATAAATGTTGTTATTTTGACACAAATACCCTCAAGCTTGGAAATATGATTTAATTCAACTACTTCTCCTTCCTAGTCAAAAATGAAATATCACTATAGCATTTTGATGATAGTTATTTAGATATCTATGAATTATGGATATTCATAATACCTTATACATGAAGATAGTAGAAAAAAATTAGTACACGAACACACATCATTTTCATTGAAATGTAGAAAAAAATGTAGTACCAGTAAAGCAATCACCATATGCCGGTAATTGAGATCATAGTCATAGGTGCCATTACGATAACTTGAACGGAAGCCTATATATTTCGTTTGATACAAATCAAGGATAAATTGATCCCTTAAACGTCACTTTATTTAGATTGATATTAACAGAAATGTAAGATGGTGCGAGGAGAGAACATGGAATCATGAAGTTGATCTATTGTTAATCTAATCAAACCACAAAATAAATAAATATGACAATTAAACATAAGGGTAAGTATGGAAATTCGTTGCATTTAATATTTTTCATTAATAAGACATAGAATAAATCCTAGACTATTGTATTTCCAATAAAACATGTTAGAAGTCCAAGAACATTTAATGCATTTATCCTATGCATGGGCACATACAATAACATTAACCTTAATAAATAGTAGTTTTCAAATCCAAAATGAAGTGGATGGAGAAACGCACTTCTAAAACAGGACAGAAGAAACGCAACACATGTCTAAGTGAATGCACTCTCTCTCTCTCTGTCTTTCCGCCACCACTAAAACCACCGTAAAGTTACCAGTAAACACCGTTGTCAACCCAAGAACCACCACAAAGTAGCTAGTAACCACCGCCGGCGAAGGTGATGTTCACCAAAAACTACCATTAATACCTCCCCATGTCTACTGATCCATCCTCTATTCAGATCTATTACCAAAACTAAATAAAATTGTTATCTCAAGCACTTTAATCACCTAGTTCCGGCATATTGCTTTTGAAGACTCCATGACACAAGTTACTAAGACACCAAGACTACAAGTTTCCAAGCCACCAGGACACAAAGTTCTAACTTACCAAGACTCAAAGTTTCTGAGAACTACCCGATTCAAAGATTTGTTATTTTATTTATTTCTGTTTTACATCTTCAATTTATAGAAATTCACATAATTTACTTGACATACCCCAATTTATTTCCCCCACTCATCTTCTAGATCCGTCGTTCTTCTTACTCCTTTTTTGTTCCATCTTATTAAGTTTATTTTCTATTGTTTTTACTAATTCTCTTGTGTCTCTTTACAGAAGGTGGAATTCCTTACTGATTCATGGTCTTTTTTTTGGTGTTGGTTATAATTCATACCTTCGTGGAGGAGACGACCTAATAATCCTGAGAAGGATAATTTAGTTTATTTATTTGGAAAAGATTAAGATCAAATCATTTTTTTCAATCTTTGCCTGTCCTGTCCTCTTCGGAATGATAACAAACTGAATCCTATACCCCCTCTAAGATTTCCTTTAAATTTTTAAATTAGATTTTTTTTCAATTTGATTTCTAAATTTAATCTGGATTGCTTTCCATTTCTGAACCTTTTTTCTTGAATTCATAATAACTAGCTACTTTAATTGATTTGATTTTATATCTATTTTTTTGCTCTCCTTGTTACTCTACTTAACAAACCTATGAAATTCATTAAATTTTGCAAAAGAAAATTAAAATCTTTCTCAAGTCTAATGCATACTTGTACGATCCCATGTACCACTTGTTACAATTGGGAAAAAAAAAGGAAATTACTGAGAAAAACAAGGTTTCAAGGACATACACAAATCTTTCTGCTGACCGTTGCCAAGAAAGATGGTAATTTAGGCTCTTTTGAGGTCACAGAGACAAATGAGGTAAATCAGGCCGTGGAAAAAACATCATTTGATAATCAAAATGCAATTGATTATAGCGTAGCAGTGGAGGAGGTAAGCATAAAACCTAATGCTTTCAATAATGGTTCGCTGAATGAATTGTTTGATAAACAAAATGAAATTGATTATAGCGCAGCAGTGGAGGAGGTAAGCCTAAAACCTAATGCTTTTAATAATTGCTCGCTGAATGAATGTCGACTAATTTTTCTTACGCATAACCTCAAGCATGAAAATTATGAAAACATTATAGGGATGATTATATGTATTGTGCCGGTGTTCATCATGATTAGGGAACAACATTCTTGTGAGCATGTAAACATTTTGAGAACACAGGATATAAACCATGTATACTTGTGCTATTAAAATTTTCCTATCCTGTAATATCTTATTTTTGGCAATTCATAAGCATGATAGCCTGGAACTGCCAGGGGCTAGGAAAACTAGAAACTAGAAACAGTGTTCTAGACATTATAAATAAGTAGAACCCAGACATTTTATTTATGTCGGATACTAAGCAACAAAATAAACAAATGCACCAAATTATGAAAAATCTAAATGTTTATAACTATTATTTGGTTCCACCAAGGGGTATTGATGGAGGGTTGTTCCTAATTTGGAAGAACAATGTGACCATTCAAGTTATAGATTATGCTCATAATCATATTAATGCTACTGTTACAAATCACATAAATGATACCATCTGGGTACTTACCTGTTTTTATGGTAGTTCTTATAGGCAGTTGAAACTTAACTCTTGGAAAATTATAGAAGAAATGGCAAAAACCATGAATAAACCTTGGATAATCATAGGAGATTTAAATGTAGTTCTTCATAAAGAGGAGAAAAGTAGTAGATATCCTTTTAAAAAGAATGAAGCAAGGATTTTTAACAATCTTATAAACAACTGTGGGTTGATGGATTTGGGATTTATAGGGTATACCTTCACTTGGAATAATAATAGAAGTGATGGTGATAATATAGAACAACGCTTAGATAGAGCGTTGGTCAATTCTAAATGGAATAAAAAATTTCCTAAGTCTAGCTTAAGACACTTGGGACCTCTAGCTTCATATCATGTCCCTATCAGACTAAATACACATAACCACTGGGACGATGGGGCTACTCCCTTCAAATACTTTGGGGAGTGGATAAAGGATGAACAATGCAAACCACTCATTCTTGAATGTTGGAATAAACAGATTCAGGGTTCTCCATCTTTTAAAGTGAACAAAAAACTTGCAACGGTTAAATACATTTTGAGACTATGGAACAAAAGAAGTTTTGGAAACATTCAGAATAATATTGATAATATAAAAAGAGATCTGGATATACTTAACAAAAGAGCAAGTTACCCAAATAAAACTAATGAGTTAACTAAACTTAGGAAAGAGCTTACCAACTGGTACACAATAAAGGAAAAATTTTGGAAAGATAAAAGTAGAGACCAAAATATTGCCCTAGGAGATAGGATCACGAAGTATTTTCATAATAGAGCTAAACAAAGGTTTAGAAGGAATAGAATAGAAACAATAAAGAATGATAATAATGTATGGTTGGACACTAGAAATGAAATCTTTGATGGCATAACAAACCACTTAAAAAAAATCGCAACTAGTGTAACACCAGACATTGACCAAAACATGATCAATCTTATCCCATCTTGTATAACACAGTTAGACAATGATATGTTGTGTAGCACCCCGATGGAGAATGAGATAAGAAATATTCTCTTCTCCATGGAGCCAGATAAAAGCCCGGGGCCTGACGGATTCCCACCAAAATTTTTTCAACAAAATTGGGACATCATCGGACCAGACCTAGTTACAATGGTCCAGACTTTCTTTACAACGGGTAATATATCTAAGGAAATGAATGCCTCCTTCATATCCCTGATACCAAAAACCCTCAATCCTATTACTCCAGCGGAGTTCAGACCTATTGCCGTGGCCAATACTTCTTATAAACTTATTTCAAAATTGATGGCAGTTAGGATGAAAAGCCTTCTGAGTAAAATGATTTCGCCATACCAATCTACCTTAATACCTGGAAGGCAGATCTCAGAAAATATCACCATAGCGCATGAAATAATTCATAAAATGCAAAAGTCAAAGTCAAAAAAGGGTCTTATGGGTCTAAAAATTGATATGTCAAAAGTTTTTGATAGAGTCGAATGGAACTTCTTAATGCAAATAATGATCAGATTTGGTTTCAATGAAAGATGGTGTAACTTAGTACACCAATGTATCTCAACAACTACTCTTGCTGATTTACTCAATGGTCCCCTACTGAATTCTTTCAACCTTCGAGAGGTTTGAGACAGGGTGACCCAATCTCCCCCTATTTGTTTTTGTTCTGTATGGAAGCTCTGTCCAGAACGATAAAACAAGCTGAAAACATTGGATTGATCCAAGGAATTAAAATTGTTCACCAAGATCCATCTATAAGGTCGGTTCCTATGGCAAATGCCTAAACCCTCCATATGCCATGCCAGGTGGCTTGGCAAACTGGTCGCGCCACTATGGGTGAAAAAGTAAGCGGTCGAGTCTCCACCGAACAGTTGAGACTACACCGCTATCGGTCTAGTCTACACTGCTAGCGGTCGAGTCTACACCAGTAGCGGTGTAGTCTCCACCGTTCGGTGGATTTGAAACCTCCAACGGCTCTTTCTCCACCGCTATTAAAAGGGCAAAAATTCGCACAAAAATTACACCGAATTTTTTACATAAAAAATTTCCATCTTTCTATCTTTCAAAATGGCAAAGTTTGAATCCCAACTTGATTTTTCGGGAGTGGTGCTTGAATCCTCCCTTAATAAGATATGTGAAGGTTTTAAAGAAACAGGTAAAAATCAAAGAAGTATACAAGTTTTGGATATTAACCAAATCAAACCTCCAACTAAGAGAAGACCAAGAAAAGTTCAAGGGAAGGAAAATTTGAAGACAAAGAAGAAGATAAACAAATGAGACTCCGTTCAAGAGCGCATTGATTGGAAGTTTGGTCAAATGAAGAAGATAAACAAGATGAAGAACATTGTCCCAAATTTTTACTTTTAAAGTCTTTATTGTAAGTTATGTCATTATCTAGATGAATGAAAGAGGCACTAATGTAAATTAAAATTCTAAACTTTTATTGAAAGATGCACTAGTTTAATATTAATATCTTAAAATTAAAATTTGATACAAATGATAGTTGCATTATACAAACAAAAGATGCATCATATTCGGGCATTTACTCTAAACTGATCATATTTGGGCAACACCCTCAAGATAAGATAACAACCCTCAAAGTGAAAATTTTGACCAACTCTGTTGCGCCATTTGAGCCGACACATTTGCTCCACATCATTTGCGTTTTGGCCATTTTGTCGGTTTCGATAGCCTTCAGCAAGTACAGTATCCCACAACTTCACATCCTTGCTGATTATTCCGAAGCGATGACACAATCCATCTGCGTTTCGATTATTGAGGTTCAATGTTTCTTCTTGAAATCTCTGAAATATGCGACTCCATACAACCTCTTGATGTTGATTTGGTCCATCATCGGCCATATCTTGCATAACAAAAACATAATGCCTGCAAATGGATTCATCTTCAGATATGCTAAATTTGCGAGTTCGAACTCGAACTGCCATATTGGATTTGTGGAGTGAAAGAATGGAGATTGAAGAAATGGTGTGAGTTGAGATGAAATTTGATATTGTATTTATAGGCAGATTAAATGATGACCGTTGGATGAGATGATGCGAGCGGTCTAGTCTACACCGCTGACGGTGGACAGTACACCTAACGGTGTAAACTACATCGAGCGGTCGAGACTCGACCGCTTGGTGGAAACTTGACCCTGGCTAAGTGGCAAATTTGCCACTTAGCCATGCCAGTTTGCCCCCTCCATAGTGGGTGCTTAAATGGAAAACTCTTTGGTTTGCCACACCCATAGGAAGGGGCCTAAGCCATTTATTGTTCGCTGATGACTGTTTGTTGTTCTATAAAGTAAGTGAAAAAACTTGTCACAATCTGGTAAAACTGTTCAAAGATTTTGGTTTGGCGTCGGGTCAGTTAATCAACCTTGAAAAATCTGGAGTCTTTTTTAGTCCGAAAACTGAGAACAGTATTAGACATAAAGTTGAGGAAATTTTAGGAGTCAATGCCATCCCCTTAAATGACAAATACCTAGGTTCGCCTTTATTCACTAACAGATCAAAAATTACTTGCTTTGAACCATTAGTGGAAAAGATGAAAATAGGATGCTTAGTTGTAGAGGGATTGATCTAAACACGGCAGGAAAAACTGTAATGGTTAAAAATGTTACAACCTCTCTTTATGTGTACCAAATGAACTGTTTTAAGATCCCAGTTAAAATTATTAAGGACATAGAAAAAATTCAGAGGGATTATTGGTGGGGAAAAAATGAGAAGGGACTTAATGAAAATGGTAAGAAAGGAGTCTGCCTTAAAAAAATGGAAATCAATATGTAAGTCACTAGAAGAAGGAGGATTAGGAATTAAAGATGTTCGAAAATTCGACTTAGCTATGATAGCTAAAATGGGGTGGAGGTTAAAAGAGGACCCTGGTTCACTTTGCGCTTCCATTCTCAAAGCTAATTACTACCCAAATAATGATATCTTGCACATTAGTGACACTCCAAATAGAACTGATAGTTGGATATGGAAGGGTATGCTTACAGGGATACAACAATTAAAAAAATTCTGTTTTTAGGAAGTTGGAAATGGAGCTAGTATAGAAATCTGGAAAGATTTTTGGATTCTAGATACTTTAACTCCGATGGACAAACCTCAAACAAATAATGAAGGTCTACAAAAGGTAAGTGATCTGATTACAACTAACAATACATGGTATTTAGGAAAACTGGCTAGATGCTTTGATGAACAAACCATTGAGAAAATAAAGAAAATTCAATTAACTGATGTTAATCATGAAGATACACCCCATTGGACTCTAAATGCAACAGGTAAATTCTGGAATCTTATTTGGAAGATGGATACTACTCCTGCTGTGAAAATATTCATCTGAAAGGCAACCCATTCCATACTGCCAAATAGTATGCGAGTGGCGGCCATTTTGCCAGGAGTAACCACAAAATGTAATTTGTGCAATGAATAACAAGAAACCTTAACCCATTTGTTTCTAGATTGTACTTTTGCTAGACAAGTGTGGATGCATTTCAATTTTGATATGCAATTCGTAAAAAATGGGATTAACAATTTTCATGATTGGTTATATAACTGTTTTCAGAACACCAACAGAGGTGGATATGGCATAGACTGGCAAGTTTTATGTAGTGTTATTATATGGCAAATCTGGAACGCCGGATGCAACATAACATTTAAAAAAGAAACTCAAAATAGTGAAAGAATAGCAAACAAAATCATTAAGTTCATAAATAGTTACGGGATAATTCATAGGTCTGATTATGATATTATGCAACTTTTGTACTATAATCCTTTAAATGATGCAACTCTCAAGGTTACTACAGATCGACCACAGGGACGAACAGGGCTTATGGAAATAAAAATTAACATAGTCCTAACTATGATGAATTCTGGAGCAAAATCTAGCATTGGTTTAACACTTTGTGACTCTACAGGGCTCATCAGGGAAGCTAGAGGGCTTCACGCAGGCTGAACAAACTAGAGAGTGCTGGAGCAGACGCGGCTTTTCAGTGGGCAACAAAATGGAGCGGATTTTCTATCATTTTCAAGAGAGACTCAGAACCTACTCTATTGTTGTTGATAGGAAAGTACGCAGCTGCAAAGGAGCAAAGATACAAGAACAGTACATCACAAGGCAATATAACATCACAAGATATAAACTTTAAAGCCCTAGCTTTCAATCTTGTTTTAAGAATCAATGTAATTTGGGCAGCCAAAATCTCCGTTTTCTGTAACAAATATGCCATTAAGCATAGTTGGAAAGGAAATAACTTATGGGAAATTCTAAATTACCTAAACATTCAAACCTGGAATGAAGATGTAACAGTGTATCGAAACTCCCTTAATAGAGTTTATGGTCCTTTATTTTCAAAATTACGAGGGAAACCTCTTTTTCGATTAAAAAAAAAAATCCAAAAGGAAGTAACAATTGATAACCCGATAGATTAAATCGAAGAAATAGAACTAATGAATGCGAAGGATTTGAAAACAACTCAAAACTGAGTTAACTCACTTCATCGCCCGATTACTGGAGTGCCGGTAAAGACATCTGACTCACACTAGGGAATCTTATTTTCTCCGATTTCATTTATGCCGGTAAAATGAAATAAAATATAGACAAACACAGATTGGATTCCCTCTTGGCTCCTCCCTTCACTCACTTTTTCTTGTTATTATTTGTTGACGCGAATTTAATGAGTCTGGGAAGTGGATTGAATAGAAACTAGAAAAAACGGATTAAGCTTTTTCAAATCTTTTCCTTTGTTCTTCTCTATACCGAAAATTCCCTCTATTCAATTCAATGGCGCATGGAGTCGGTATTTCTCCCTCATTATCTTCCTCGTCCATCTTCATCAAATATCCGCAGAGTTTCCCCAGATTCTTATCTTCAAACGCTTCTTATTCTACCACTTCTTCGTCGCCTTCTCTCAAATTTCACCATCAAATTCCAGGCAAGTACACCCTCCTGTCTCTCTTCCTTTATTTTCCCATTTTCTACTTTCACCTGATTGATGTTTCTCTTATTACACAGTTCACAAAACCGAATTGCATAGGAAAAAGACGAGAATCACTTGCTCTGAGAAAACCCCAACAATAACTGAGGTTGTCAAAGAGAGAAGTGTTTCTGTGCTTCTTTTGGCTGGAGGAAAGGGCACCAGAATGGGTGTAAGTTTCTCCTTTCTTGTTCGGTTATTATTATATAATATACTGTGTTCAGCTTCTAGAGGTTGATTATACATTATATGTTCTGGGTTTTGGTACATTTTGATGAATTATCTCTGTGTTTGTGTGTAGGCAAGCATGCCAAAGCAGTATATTCCACTCCTAGGTCAACCCGTCGCGCTATATAGGTAATGGATGCATAATTTCTAATACATTTGTTTAAAAATCTATACAAGTCTTCCATGTTTCTAATCTATTGCTTGATTTATGAAGACGTTTTATTCGTGGACTAGCTGGTGGCATGTGAGTTTGAAAGTGTACACCATAAGTATACTTGTATTTAGAAGTAATTTGCAATTGAACTCTATATTATAGAGCATATGAGAAATTAGCCTATTCTCACCACTGCATTCCGTCTTTGAGTTCGTTGCTTGACACTTGACAGGGTTTCCCTCTAGATGGTATCATAAAGCGGATTAAGTAGATAGTTCATATTTCTGAACTTATAACTATTTTATACATTGTACCTGTAAGTCCTGTACTTGCCAGGAATTAACTTATAACAAGATTTCACAACCATTTGAATAGTTATAGCGTAATAGTATATCATGTCTGGAACTGGATTGTGACTCTGTGAGCTCGAAAGCATTACATGAAAACCAAGTTGCTGGTAGAGTGTTACAGATTGCGAAACAGATACCCTATTATGTATATTTGTCTCTGCTTATGTTCTTCATAACCCGAGTTCTAATTCCTATTTTTCATTTGTAGTTTCTACACTTTCTCATGCATGATTGAAGTGAAGGAAATTATCGTCGTTTGTGATCCGTCTTACAAGGATGTCTTCGAAGGTTTGTAGAAAATTCTGTGTTTTCATATAAGTTTTGAGCTTAGTTTTACTCTCATTATTTTGGTTCCAAATGTATATGCCAATTTTATGGCTCGAAGTTAGTTTCCCTTTGTTAGGTATGGTTAGTTTTTGCATTTCCTCTTTCTTCTTCTAATTTTTCCTTTCAGGCAGACCATTTGATGTGTATTATGCTATAGTGGACATCACAAGTCAATTATCTTTATTTTAGACAATCGTGAAAAGATCCATGTAGACCTCAAATTTGCATTGCCTGGAAAGGAGAGACAAGATTCTGTCTTCAGTGGACTTCAGGTGCATATGTTCATTCTGTTGTGAGGTTATTAATATTGATTCTTCTCTTCCTCAATCTTTTAACTGTGATATGTTTTAAGTTTTTATAGCAGTCTTTCCTGCACTCTAATTTATTATTGGTATATTTTGAATCTTTGATCCTTTACTTATCCAATTAATCATCAGAACTTTAGGAGTTGGCAGCCTTAGCCTATGTCATTTAGGTTTGCCACACGTCCTCATCAACTGGTTGATTGGTTGGTTTTTTTAACTCCCTCGTGCTTGAGTACATCTTGTGTCACTATGTACCTGTTCTCTACATGACTGCTCAACTTGTTCTTTGACCGATAAATGGTTTTGAGTTTGTGGTACCGTATTCTCGTAGTGTTCCTTGCATTTATCTGGTACACTCTTATAGATCATTAGATCGTATTTGAACTGTTCACTGAAATGTTCAGCATTTGATACTTTCAAATCCAGATGTTTGAGTAAGAAAAAAGATTGTATTATTACTTTATGTTCATGTCAGCTTTAACCCACACACAATTACATTCTATTTTTCTACTTTTCCAGGCAATAGATGTTAATTCAGAACTCGTATGCGTTCACGACTCTGCGCGACCTCTCGTATTAGCTGAGGATATAAAAAAGGTTGGACCTGAGAGTTATATACAACATTTGTTTACTCTTACGGGACAGTGTAACTAGCATGCTTTATAGTTTGTTTGAACATCGATAATGTTTATTAGTGCAAATGAATTTCCTTTAAGTGGGAATTTAACTCCCACATCTATGTCCATGTTCTGAAAATTAAAAACGCCGATTTATATGATTTGATTATTAAAAATATAAATAGAGTATCCTACTTGAGTGCATGACAAAGAAATGCTACATGATTTTCGCATTTAAAGCAGTATTTCAAGTTTCTTTTGTTGCTGCTAGGTTCTAATTGATGGTCAGTTGAATGGCGCAGCAGTACTTGGTGTTCCTGTGAAAGCTACAATCAAAGAGGTATGCATCTAACGAGTTTCTTTGAATTACAAATGATCGAGTTACATCCCAACTTAGTGACTTATGTGATAGTAGCAACATCTTTATTTCTTTCTTGAAGCAGTTGATACATTGACCCCACATGTTACACAATCTTATAATGGATATTGATCCCACTTAGTCATGTTTCATACCAGCTTTTCCATAACCTGAATGATCATTCAACAAGACAATGCTTCTTATTGATTTTTCAGTCACAGATGAATATATGCACTTCTTCGATTGTGTTATGGATACTTTTTTTTTCCCTATTCAAGCCTTTATACTTCTGTGCAATTTGTTATTAGTCCAACACCTACAACATGTAGCTTTCAAATATATTGCCAAAAAGTGTTTGAGTATATCCTTTTTGCTCTCTCCATGAAGATTTTCTGTTTATTCTTTGTAGTTGTCGTAAATTGGTTTAAACTGGTACAGGGTCACTAGAAAAGTCCATCACAGAAAAATGAGGAAGTTAAGATATTTTGTTAACCGGTTAGGAGAAAGTGAGTAAGATAAAATCTGCTTATGAGTCGAGGTATTAAATGTTTGATTAGAGGACCAAGGCTTTGTTGGGCAAGAAAGTGTGCAGAAAGGAGTTGCTTGCAGAAATTAGAGAATAGTGATGGAAATTGTGGATTTAGATTGGAGTAGTTATGTAGGATATTTCGAGGCTAAGAAGGGTACTTGAATGGTGTAACCATTCCCCTTCAAGGGGTAACAACTGATTCAAGATCAGCATATCAAGCATTACTAACCACATCTTAATTGTATTTCTGTAGGTTTATGAACCTCTATTGTAAGTCTGTAACTGGCGCAACTAGTTGAGCTTCTTCCTGTACTATATATAATGATGAGATCGGTCTATGTTTCTTGTTGTATATGCAGGCAAATAATGCTTCCTTTGTTGTTAAAACACTGGACAGGAAGACGCTTTGGGAAATGCAGACCCCCCAGGTAACCTGGACGCATATATTTTCCCGCTCGGTATGTTCTTGCTAGATATTCTTGACATATTAAAGGTGGGTCTGGATGCAGGTTATGAAGCCCGGGTTACTTAGAAGAGGTTTCGAGCTAGTAAACGAGTACGTAATAAACTAAAACTTTCCAGTAAACACTATTTTATGCAATCAATAGTTCTAGTGAGTTTATACAAGTAACAGCAGCCATCCGCCGAGAAACAGACTTCATGATAACAAACTTATCACAATTATTTAATATTAGTATTCCCTTTTGTCTCAAAATTCCATAAAAGGAGCTAGTTCCTCTTCTTCTTTTGACTTGAATCATTTACAGTACATGGTGATAACGATCTGAGAAATTATTTGACATTTTTTTATATGGGGCTATGTTCCATAACTGACATTGCAGGAAAAGCCTTGAAGTCACTGATGACGTCTCTATTGTGGAGCACCTTAATCATCCCGTGTACATCACTGAAGGGTCTTACACCAACATTAAGGTTAGCCAAAATCACTTTCTTGTTAAAGTATAACAAATAGTTCCGAGTTTTTTTTTAACCCAACATCTATCTAGAGCTTTAGAACAGATTTCAATGTTTGGAACCTTCGTCAAAATTAAACCACATGATTACGAAGTTGAAAGCCTTAGGGAAACCGTCTTAGCCTATATGCCAGCAGGTGAAAAGATGATCAAACCCTAATGGACAGGGCAATGTGGTACAGACCTGAACTGGTTGCAGTAAGCTTGAATATTTTGTTTGCAGAATAGCTTTTAAAAAAATCATCTTCTTTGAAGTGTAGTTTTGACAAATTGCTGCATCCAAATGTGGCTTTTTAGTTTCCTAAACGACATTACAAGGTGGAGAACAAAATCAAATTCCATTAGAAGTACCAAAGTACTGTGTTGTGAAATTTGCACTTTGAAATGAACGTTAATAAAATCTTTTGGTTGCATCTATGCAGGTTACAACTCCTGATGATTTGTTACTTGCTGAGAGAATATTGAGTGTGAAGAAAGCTTAGTGGGCTAATTATTTCTTTGCTAGTTTAACACTTTAACCCCAGATTTTACGGACAGCTGAATGCGCAGACATATGCCACAGTACGGTATCGACTACTATCTAGTAGTGACTATACATAAACTTTGGAAATTAAATCAGAATCTATGAAATTCAAGTCGTCACTTGTTACATGCCTAACTTTTAAGTTGAAAAACACCTAATTCTATACACTTAGAAATCTGCTTCTTGGATGATTAATTGGATGGCCATTTATACATGAAATAAACCCCTTCCCCATCCTTGTGGTATAAATACCAGCCGGATTCACGGATACTCCAGTAGCAATTATCCCCACATAATCTCCAATCTCTTCTAACAAAATAGATATCGGAAGTTCCTTGTACAATCTGTCCAGTACTGTTACTCCACTGCATTGAACACCAAAATCTTGTCCACTGGAATAAATCTATATGAAAAGACCAATGAATATCTCGACGAGGAGCGAGTTCGTGCTCACCAAGATCGTCGTCTCTTGATTGACAATGAACAGTTAATGGTTGATTGTTCTCCAAGTCATTCTGAACAAAAACAGTGATGGTATCGAAAATTATACCATTCACCAAAGTTACACCAACACTGCTCACTGCCATAAAAACCAAGAAACATATGAACTTAGATGAAGATGTTATTGATCAAAAAAAAAAAAAAAAAAAAAAAAAAAATAATGTTGATGTTTTTATATGGACTTCATTTGGAAATGAAGTCATTTTTTTAGGCTTTTATATGGACTTATTTTACGGAATGAAGTCTTTTTTATGTGTTTTATATGGACTTCATTCGGAAATGAAGTCTGTTTATATGTTTTATATAGACTTCATTTAGGAATGAAGTCATTTCCAGGTTTTATATGGACTTCGTTCGAAATGAAGTTGTTTGTATATGTTTTATATGGACTTCATTTAAAGGAATGAAGTCTGTTTTTTTTCATGTTTTATATGGACTTCATTCCAAATAAGTACATTTGTATATGTTTTATATGTACTTCATTTTTGGAATGAAGTTTGTTTTTTTCGAGGGTTTTATATGGACTTCATTCGAGGAAATGAAGTGCATTTGTATATGTTTTATATGGACTTCATTTACGGAATGAAGTTTTTTTTTCAGGTTTTTATATGGACTTCATTCAGAATATAATAGTTCATCAAAGTAGTTCATTTTGTAGAATGAACTCGTATAATAGTTCATTTTATAGCTAAAAATAAGGCAAAAAATTAAAAATCCAAACTCAGCGACAATGGTACTCGTTGGAAAGCTATCGTCAGGGCTTTTCCGGAATATATAAAATTTATCATTTTTAGACATATGGTTCAAAAGATATTTAAGTTTTAAGTTTTATTTATTTATTTTTATTAAGAGAGAAAAAAAGCAATTTGTGTGGCATCCAATTAGGGCCAAAACCATTATTTTCTAGGACCAAACAATAATATAAGGATGTTTTTGCCACTACTAGATGACATTTACATCATCCATGACATCACCCTAAGACCAAACTATAATTTTTAGGACCAAATGATAATTTATATTACCAAATAGGACCAAACAGACAATTGACTAGGTCAATTGGACTAGAATCTCTCTAATATATTATTTTTAGGACCATATGGTATTTCTTAGAAACAACCTTAGGGTTCATTTTATAATTCTTCGCTCACCTTTAAACCGCCAATCGAATGCTTCAACGGACAATTCATCAGTTGTTGAATCATGCCAATTTCGCTAGCACGTGGGTGGATTTCTCCACTCGCTAGCACGTGGGTGGATTTCTCCACATTGTGGGAATGAATTAACGATTCGCCATTCAACAAAAACGAATCGTGTTGCGACTCACGATTTTGAAACGAGTCGTAGCATAAGACGAATAAAATCCCACATAGCCACATGACTAATGCTCTCCCGCACGACAGAGAATATATAAGCTAGCACCAGACAGTCGTTGGATGATAAGTTACGTTTAGTTTTCAGCCGTTGGAGATGAATGCCTAACTGTCTATAAATATATTTTCAAACAAGCCCTTTACTAATTTAATACAATTCAATTCGTCCTTATGAGTTTTAATATTTCATATACAAAGACCTTTTATCAACATAGACAAATCTTTCTCTTTCACGCCTTTCCATTTCCTGTTTTTTTTGTAAAGCGATGAACCCTTGCCGAAACCTAGCAAATGAATTCGACTCTAGCGAACATAATGTCGATGCTAATTGGGAGAAATCACATGCCAAGAATGGTATATCTCGATCACTTTGTGATTTTTTATTATTCTTTCTAATTATTTTGACTTTGCAAAATTAAAACCCTAATTCTTTTATGGTATGGGATGAGAATACATTGATTAGTGTTAACCAATAGTTTATTAAGATTTATTTTAATAAATAGGTTTAGTAGTTTGATTATTGTAAGGCATCAGTAAAAATTATAGTTATAATTATAATATGATGAATTTATTGTAGTGGAATAGCGAGGGGAAGGAGAAAGAGGCGAGAATTCTATATTGATAATAGTTATTAGGGTTACATAGATATTGTATACTCTACATACATGAAGAAAGGGAAACCAAAGGACTCCCATCTTGGACCGCACATCCATGGGTATGGGCCTTTAACACTCCCCTTGTGCGGTTCAACAACAAAACTTTATACATAGTGCTTCACATATAGTACTTTGAATGTAGTTCTTCATATGTCGTCCTCTCCTTGATGACTTGCGTCGAAATCAATTGCCTCGTTAAAACTTTGACAAGGAAAAACCCAGTGGGAAAAAACCTTGGTACAGTTCTTCACATGTTGTCTCGTACTTTACATGTAGTTCATCACATGCAATACGATCTTCAAAGATCGATGAGTCTAAGTTAATTTCCTCGTTAAAACTTCGTCGGGGAAACCCAAAGGGACAAAACCCGAACTAAAGAAAAAGAGTACAATATTACACAAATGTAGAACATAGTTAGACTTGAATATGTTGCCTCATTAAAACCTTGACAAGGAAAACCCCGTGGGATAAAACCTTGACGAAGGGAAAGAGTACAACGTGACGAGATGCAAGTAAAGGTGATCGGCTGCGAGATGATCACTTTGCTCCGTTGAAGTTGACTAGTTGCATCACAACTCTTACGGCGAGAAAATCCTCGTGGGAAAGACAATAGCCTTAGTTAGGAAATTACATTCCCGGTGTTTGTTGTTGTCTCATTAAAAACCTTGCTTAGGATTATAAAACCATGTAGGAAAAAACAACCTCGGTGAAGGAAAATAGTTCAACACACTATTAGATGCTCCCCGATGTCGAGACAATTTTTCGTTAGTCTAATGCATTCGGAAGGGGTTTATCACACTTTACTTTGGTGACTTGAATGTTTATAAGACCATGTTGTTGATTAAGTTACGTTGTAACGAGAATATCGCATTTCATTTCTTTGATCCGGATATTTTTCGATAATATCAACGGCGATATTTATGTCTTCAACGTTCAACATACTTGATGTTTTTAGTATTGTCTCACTAAAAACCTTGTGAGAGACAAAACCCTTTGGGAAAAACTATTCTCGATCGAAAGGGAAAAAGTACAACACTACTTCAATTTCGAAGTAAAATATGTCGACATCATATCCTTAGATCCCCCCTCACGATGTCGGCATCTCCTCCGATTACTTTGAGTTATTTGGATAGTTCCTTTAGTCATGTATTTTTCGGAATAAGTATTGGTAATGACTTAGAAAATAATCTACCATATCTCCCTCTGATTACTTTCGTTGGAGAAGAGATTATTGTTCCTTCATAATCAACAACTTTTGGATTGCACTTTCATTAGCATTCCTTTTAATGTCTTTGTAGGGATAAAACAAATTTATGTCAATGGTTAACTTTAAGTACATGATTACATTCACTATACCATTCCAATGATGTTGCGTTGGCCCGTTTGGGCTATATCTAGCTAACAAGTTACCCGGGATGTAAATTTAATCGAGTACATTATTATACTAAGTACAACAATGCGTCTATTGTACTTAGATATGGGAATTTCATCTCCCAACACATATTCTTCATCTTCCTTTAGGCGAAATGGTCACTTACTTACATTTGAACCTCGACTAATCATGGGAGTGCTATCGGGATGCATGTCTTCGTTAAATTGCACGAAAACTTTAGACATATGCAAGCTGGTGGAATAATATCCCACAAGCTCAATACTCGATCGAGCTTCCCTAGATTTTTTCATCTCAAATTCGGATTTGTAAATAGCTTTTTAAGGTCTCTTATTACATCAAGAGTACCCATCATGTTTGTACCATGACATAAATAGCTACAATTCCAAATCAGGGAACTTTCTTGTGAATACGCAAGGAAAAATAACTTACTTGTTTATCCCCTCCAAATCGAATAGCCACTTAGACAGTATACCACATCCACTTTGATTGCTTGAATCTATAAGTGAGCGTTCTATCTAATCACAAATGCACTCTGTGGTTTAGAGTCATTTGATTTAGGAAACAAAAGTCTATCAAGTACTTTTGTAAATATCTTCTATCTCTTGATTCTTTCAGAGATACGTAACAACCACATACATATGCTGCATTTCAAGTCCTTTTGAAATTACCAAGCTAAGTAGCAAAATGCTATAATGCTCATTATGACAAAGTAAACAATTCCAGGGCTTTGTGAGATACCTCGCGCCACAAGGAGAGTCTTTATACCATTACGACTTCATTATTCTCACTTGTGCTTTGTGACAAATAGTCATGCATGTCCACAGGCTTTACACTTGGTTGGTTAGCACTACCACACCAAATACCTATATATTTGTCAAAGAATCAAATTCTACTGGATTGTGTAGGCCAAATATGCTCTTTATTGTTGATATTCAAACAATAAGAAGCATGGTTCGAACTCATCGTGCTCTATTTCTTTTAGCAACTGTATATGAAAATAATAATCATTAATATGATCACACGATCTTTCCATTGACTCGTGTGTGTTCTCATAATCCACTTGGGATGTCATTGTTCTCTGGAATCGTTAAACTTTGGAGCGTCCTCCAATATTGATTCATGTACGTAGTCAGAGACAATCAAATGAGATGATTTCATTAATGATACAAATTAGGTTGTGCCTTACTCATCTACTTCCTTTCTAGGTGAGCATTGATCGAACCTAGTGGCATCTCCATCTTCCTTTATGGAGGCATGGCCTTAACTACACTTCCACCAAGTGTAGTTACAACACCTTAGTCTATGGTGTACCCCATACTTGAGGATTTCTAACCTTGCGGGGAATATTTGCAAATGGTATGTGTGATCTTGTCACTTTAGAGACATCGGTGTACATTCGAAATCGATTATTCTTTGTCACTTCACATTTACATTTGTGGAGTACAAGAATCAACATGAGACATAGTGGGAACACACCCACGACAATTCCACGTCGTTCCCCTTAGAAAATACTTTTTCTTATCTCCCCCTAACGGCGGAAGAATGTCTCATCAAAATGACAACCCCATAAAATCTAGCGGTAGAGATCTCACTACCCAAAGTTTTAAAATGCGGATAATTGTTGGTAACTCATTTCCAACATAACTACTTAACAATTTTGAAGACCCATCATAGTACGAAGTGGAGTCGTAATGGCACATATATAGTGTAACCAAAATTCGTAAAAACACGAATGTCGGGCTTAAATCCGATTTACCAAGCTGAGTGCCTTGAAAAAGGTTGACTAATATTGGGTTCTAAAAACAAATTAAGTAAGATCGTGTAATATTGCATATCCCCAAAGCAATAAAGATAGGTTGAGTACGCATAACCTATTCCTTAGACACCATCTGTAACCTTTGATGGTAGCCTCTGCGAGACCATTGGGTATAAGATGTTCGATATTGATCTTATTAAACATGCAATATTCATCAAGTCTTTTTGATATAAATTCTCTAGCATTAACAAGGGTGGTTAGCATTTGCACTTTGCATTGTGTGGTATGTGATAGTAATTTTCAAACGCAAATTTCTTAGGAACTATAACTAGTCCAAAAAGTCAAAACATTCACCCAGGATCCATCGAGGTCACTTTAATGGTCGCATTACATGCATGAATATTTTTCTAAAGTTCACCTTGTTTTCTTTGTAATATGAAATTTTTACCATTTGCATCTTAGGATGGTCTCGATCTGTTTCTTGCAGAAGAATTTGTAAAAATGAGTGATATGCTTTCTTACCTAAAAGCATAATGGGAAGGGGGGGTTGTGCATTCAGTAATTTAGAAAAACACTTATTGAGAGATATGTCGTCATTTTGCATTATGTCAATCTTTTTCCCATTTTCGTTCACTCAATTAAAGTGATATTTGTATGAGTTCTTTCAAAACAATCATCATGTCACAACCAAAGTTTCTTTATGGTTATGCCCAAAGCTTTGTAGATCAGTTTCTAACATTTCATCGTCGGAGTCAATATGATTCAATAATCCAAATATTATAGTGAATTACATTGCACTAGATTGACTCATTATTTTCTCTAAAATATATTTCCTTCCAAATATATTAGAGACTATAAAGATACAATTAATTACATTCTCATCCTTTGTGAGTTTCCATATGATATCCACTCTCATGGTTTTTTTTTTTTTTTTTTTTTGGAATTTAACAAGGTGATTAGCTCTCGGTACATATAGAGCTTTTGTGACTTTGTTTCATCTTGGAAACAAATTTTGAACAATGCTTAAACTCAATGATCCAATCATCGTAGTCATATTATAAGGAAGTAGTTCAACAACTAGTTTAAATTCCTTAAGATAATGGAAGAAAAACAATTATGAGTTAGACACTTTGGTCTTGAGAGTTTTAACGGAGTGGTGTGGCCTTATTACGTAATAAAAGTGGGATTCAATTCAAGTACTTTAGAGTGAATATATATTACGTGTCACCCAATATATCTCAAGTTCTTTAGAGAATTTATGTCTCGTGTTTTCATTCCATAAGTACAAACATTGGATCTAGTTCAACTGAATAAGATAGTCAATTGGCTAGGCAAATTTCTTGTTGCCATTAAAGTTGATGTGAAAATTGGTTGCTAATATGATACACACATTACATTGTATATACCAATACCTATGACCAGGTGCATTTCCTTATGACAAGGTGCATTTCCAACTTTTTCATTTATGATGGAAGCTAGAATTACATTTTAGCTTCATCTCATGATATATATGTCCCTTTTCTCATGCTTTATATGAGTCATTACGACTAACCCTTATTACTTTGGGGTTCTTTCCATTTTCATTTTTGCTACATTTAGCTTATTTTGAGAAATTTCTTTATCTCAACGGGCCAAGAGAACCTCACTACACATGTCAACCACTTACTTTAGGTTGAATATATTACTAAAGATAGTTCTCTTGTTGTCATACTTCAACATATACCGGTTCGTTAATATGATGGATGAAGTAGAGAAATGGAAATTTTCTGACACATATCACCTTTTGTGAGTTCTTCCACAAAAAATTAGAATACATGTAAAAGTCGAGCAAGTGGATTACATCCCATGGAACATTCAAATTTAAGGAGAAAATATCATGTCTGCAACAATGGTTCTCAAGTACCTTTAAACCTCAATTGAATACATTAGAATCGAGTTGGTACAACCAATTAAACAAAAGACATCATTCAACCATAGCCAATATCATATTCAATAGAACAAAATAGCATTAAGACCAAAATTCTTAATGATCGAGATAAGCAATCATAATTTAAAGTGACTGTTATGTGATGTGGACTTATCTTAAGACAAAAATAAACAAAACTAGGCATGTTCTACAAACAAATAAATAAGCCTAGCAAGAACTCAATGTAAGAACCCATGTATTTTAGAGTTACATACCTTTAAGCTTTGGTTCCCACTATGTATATACGAAACCGAAAAATTTTGGTGCGCGCGCCCCAGCAAACAAGCAGAACGGTCCGGGCCGGGCGCAACTAGAACTTGGGTCGAATAGGACGGGACGGGACAAATGTATTAGAAACGTTTAGAATCGGACGGATGGGACGGAAACGTTGAGAATCGGGACAACGTGTCGTAAATGTTCGAGAACCGGACAAACATGTCGAAACATTGAGAATCGAACAAACGTGTCGGGATCATTCGAGAATCGGACGGATGAGATGCTGCGGGGCTGGATTTCTTTCATGGGAAAAATGAACAGACGCTCTTCTCCCACGGAAATTACAACCAACCGACGGCACTGGAACATAGAATACGAAGAATGAATATATATTATAAAATGCTAATCATAATCACTGTTAAGAATATGAATATATATACTAGGTATCACCCCGGCCTACGGCCGGGGCTCAACCTTTTTTCGTTTTTTTTTGTTTTTTATTCGGTGAGTGATATTCTCCCATAAAATTTTAGTCATTAACAAAGCCGATTAAATTAGAACTATCAAACATCGAGCCTATAAGTTAGTTTGGGTCACTGCGACCTTAGTGTTTTGTAGTCGTGTCAAATTAGTTGGGGCTTACAGCCCCGGCCGTGGCCTCTTAATCATCGCCCTAATATTTTGTTGGTCGTGTCAAATTAGTGGGCTTCTGACCCGGCCAGTGGCCTCTTAAGCATTGTCCTAGTGTTTTGTTGGTCGTGTCAAATTAGCGGGACTTGCAACTGACCATGGTCTTTTAAGCGTTCCCCTAGCATTTTGTTGGTGTCACGTTAGCCTAAGCATTACCCTAATGTTTTGTTGGTGTCAAATTAGCCGGGGTTTACAGCCCCGGCCGTGGTCTAGTAAGCACGCCCTGGTATTGTATTGATCGTGTCAAATTAGCCGAACTTACAGCCCCGACCATGGCTTCCTAAAATCTTTTAATATATGTCATTAAGAAAAATTAAATTACAATAGGAAATGTAATTATATTAGGATACTTAGTCAGCAGAAGGTTTGGCTTGGTCTAAACACGATAGCGCATGCAAAATTGCAAAGAAGTGGTTTGTTGAGGGTAAATATTTGGTACTTAACTTTTTGCATTGATGGGAAATATTTATTAATAGCATTTAATTCATTATTACAAAGACATAACATGAGCTGGTACTAATGTTTAGTCTTAACGTATGTCTTTTAATAGCGTGAGGAACCGAAATCTATATTAGGTTAATTTGTTCGTAATTAGGAAACCCGATTATAAGAGGAAACCTAGTAGTTTGTCCCAAATTACTGTTGGGACCGTGACAACATCAGGAAACCAAGGGGATCCGACGATCAAAAATATGCCTCGCCTAACTATCGATCCTCGCCGCCGGATGACGAAATCGATGGTTTACCGACAATCCACCACCGGCAATTTACTCTCAGGTTTACCGACACACAACTTGTCACAATTACTCATGGTTGCTGTGTGACTTGTATCACCGTTTCAACCAAAAGAAAAAAAAAACACGTACTTTTAGGCTATTTGGTGTGCTGTGTGACTTGTATCACCGTTTCAACCAAAAGAAAAACACACGTACTTTTAGGCTATTTGGTGTGCCCAAAATGTTTAATTAAGTTGTCAAAGTCTCATGAGCAGGCATAATCTAATCCATTATCCAGCTTTATTTGTATGTAGTATGTACCTTCCGCTATTTCTTTCCATGACCAGTTTATGGAGATTATCATCCTCCACCTGTACAAAAACTAACTTGATTGTATTTTTGTCTAACTTATTATTGGCCATCATGATTAATCAGTGAACTTAATTTAAAATTAGTTTTTAAATTTTAAATGATCTCCCAACTGATCCACGTGTAGAAAGTGAATGATCCGCGACAAAAAGAGAGAATCGTGAATATTTTGAAGTAAGGAAACGTTGATTATTTACAAACTTAGTTATTAGATCCACGTGTAGAAACTGAATTTAGCCGTGGGACAACCAAGCATAGTTGTATTAGGAAACGTCTTCTTGTCTTGCCTCTCGATCGGACGCTCAAAAATATCACTCCCCCCAACAATCGATTCGTGCCGTAGGATGACGAAATCGATGGCCGGATTTATCAGTCTACACAAACAGCACTTCTTTTTATAATATATATATATATATATATATATTATAAAATTCTAATTCTAATCATTTGATTTGCTATGCTAAAGCCGTATAGGAAAGCTCAAACCAATTTTCAATCACCTGACAGTCCAAATATATTATAAAATGTAATTATCGATCGATCGTTTATGGTTGGTATAACACGATCCAAATTAACCATTCTTAGATTTGATCCCAAGGAAAATAAATTAAAAAAAAAAAAAATAGGAAAAAATAAATCCAACATATCTGATTTGATTCCGGTGATTTCCTTGATGTAAATCCAAACCCAACTTTTTGATTCAAACAACTTGTGTTTATCATCCATTTAGGAGAAGAAAAATAAAATAAAATAATAATCAATCGCTCTGCGGTAAAGCATCGGGCATGATAACGTATTGTAGTGGAATAGCAGGGAAGGAGAAAGAGGCAGAATTCTATATTGATAATAGTTATTAGGGTTACATAGATATTGTATACTCTACATACATGAAGAAAGGGAAACCAAAGGACTCCCATCTTGGACCGCACATCCATGGGTATGGGCCCTTTAACAGAATTTCTTTTATGCATACATATTTTCAAGTAGAGAGCTTGTATTCGTTTGAAGATGGGATAGAAAATTTTGATGAAGAAACATACATTGAAGATATTGAGAACATTAATTTACCTGGTAGAGAGAAAAATGATGACCTTCATGATGAGGTAATTGCAGCACACGAAGTGAAAGAATTGACGGAAGAAGAACTAAACCATATCAGGCCTTACGTTGGGAAAGAGTTTGAATCACAAGAAGATGCATATGATTTCTATAATGCTGTTTTGCGGGTAATAGTGGATTCGGCATCCGTCGCCACTCTACAAACAAATCTAGACTTGAGCCATGTGAAGTGATAGGGAGGACATTTTGTTGTTCCGTCAAGGACCTATGAGACCCTCGAGCTAAGCTTTGTTGAACAAAGAAAAAGGCGGCGAGCAAATGTGAGGACAAATTGCAAAGGCGGTGATGATGATAAAGAAGAGAAATGATAGATGGATTGTGTCTCGTGTTGTAGAAGAACACAATCATAAACATTTCTCCCAGTAGAAGACACCATCTTCGATCATTAAGAATCTAAAGTAATAGCCAAAAACAAACGATCGCAAACTATCGATTAGCGGGCGTCAAAACAAGTCAGATGATAAACTATTTGGCAGTTGAGAGTGGCGGAGTTAGGAACATTGGATTTCTTCAAAGGATGCAAGAAATTATTTGAGTACAAGACGTCAGTTGGAGCTAAAACATGGGGATGCTCAAGCTGTACTAGACTATTTTGAGCGCCAACAAATGGAAACCTTGCATAAAGAATGGAAGTTTCAAGTGCAACACAACCAAATATTTGTAGTATTTGTACACTAAGTGGTCATTTTACAAAAACGATTGTCCCTTTGAAGGAAGCAAATGCACTATTGAAGGTTGTAAGGATTCTTATTTCTCATGAAAAATGCGATAGGAGATGTATATCGGTAGTATGCTTCCAAATGCACTAGTTGTGGGTTTTTCTATTGGATAGATGAGCGCCTAGCTCAGGTATGAAGATGAAGTTGCTAAAATCAACCTTCTACCATGCACAGATCCATGTTGCGACGGTAAGATGAAGCTAATTACCTCTCCTAAGAAATTGTGTATCGGAAAAAGATACTATCTATGTCCCAAATGTGTTAGGGTTAAGTTTTTAACGTTTGTATGCTTTAATTTCGATCAACTTGGGCTAGATTGCTCATATGAAGCAAAGTATAATTGACGGGAAAATATTATTCTGTGACTGTGAGACTTTCATGCGAGAATTCAAACAAGATTTTTGTGGGTTTGTTCCGCGAGATTTGGGTTGCTCTAGGCTGTTGATACGAAGCAAGGGTGCTAAGGAGTTTGGTTTGAAGAAAACATACACGAGTTTACATAATCTCGATAAAACGGGGAGAAAACTATCAGAGTTAAGGGTCGGTATTATTTGTGATATTATCGGATTTCTTCACGGACCTGGGTTGATTAAGGCATGTTATATCAATACAGGGTTGGTAAGTGCTGTAATACTGTTTTTTGCCAATGCAGTTCAACAGGGATGTTCGACAGGGGGGAACTGCAGCATGCAACACCCACAAACAAGTCTCTAAGTTAGATGCAAAAGTAACAAACAATGAGCAATGAACATCTGATTTTTCTTTTACTCAAACTTATTAGGCACATCGACAAAGCTTATGTCTTATTTGATTTAGTTGACAAGTATTTTGGTTTACATTATGAAATATATTTCATTCATCAACTTTCTACACAGTCCATTTGAGTTTGAATTCTATTTTTCGTTGAGTTTGGCTACCATGGTGTTGTCGCCGCGATTGCACCCGACTGTTCATGTGCTCGATAGTGATTATCTTGAATAGAACGAGACGTTTGCTTAGCTTATGTGAGACCACCAACATCTCGGTTTCTTCTTTGGAACATGAACTTGTTCGCCGTTGGAACAAGATAGGGAGTGTTTTGAAATGTTTTTCAACTTTTCGCGCACGGGAACAAAAAAGTTGAAGATAGCCACATTTGTACTTGCGTTTCAGTTCAAAAATTCGTCAAAAGAAAACATACTCATATTAGGGTTTATGCTTCACCGATTACATTTTCTTCTCCATCTCCCATTTTTCTAATTCAAATCGCTTACTTTCTGTTCTACTAAGTTTAGGTTTGTGGCTTCTGAAGATATCGGTGAAGAATTATTGTCGTTCAGGCTATATTCATGTGTTGTAAGTAATGAATAAAACAAATGGCTGTTCAATGTAGTAAACCTATTGAGTGGTAGTTTCAGAATAAAAAAAAATCAAAGGTGTCATTTATTCTTTCAATTTTTAGATTTTGTTGGTGCTGAGATTTTGTGTCCAATGTGTTCGATAAAATGGCTGAATGAGTTATGAATTGCTTTTGCAGTCTTGAGGTCATATTTTTTCTATTTAATTTCTAAACTCATTTTCTAATGTCTTGTTTCAGGTGTATAGCTAAATATCTGATTAAGTACCTTTCAAGGTTGACATAAGTGTTGGTTTCACAAAATATGTTTAAGCGGCTATTCCAAAATGCATGGAGCAACAAAGGGGTTTGTGAATTTCAAAGGAACAAAAGTAGGCCAATTTGGTATGCCTTAACTCAGAGCATTCACAGTGGACAGGTATGCATACTTTGTATCAGATAGTTTTCCATAAGTTGGGGAATCTCTTAAGTTTCAACCCATTTTAGGCACCACTGGATACCGCCTAATTAATACACTTATAGATAGAAACACGTCTTGGAAAACAAATAAAAAGTTGATCACTCTTTGTCTGCTGAGAGCCATTTTGCAGATTTTCGGATTATGTTATCTGCGCCAGGTAACCAAGTTTCTTGTCAATCTCGTAAAAAGAACTGTTGATAGTATTTTAGGCACTGTTAGTGACGAATTCTGCCATAGTGCCGCTCCATAATCATGCATTCCAGGGAGCTCATTGATAGAATTTGCATTCTGCTGTCGGTGATTATGCTCCATAAAATGAACCATATCACATTTTGTTTTGCTCAATCTTTTAATCCATCCATAATACATTGGAGCATTGCTTTCCCATACTTGGTAATAAAGGGGATTTTTAGGATCTCCAGGCTCACTGAGAGTCTTGTCGACTAAGGATATTTTACTGGAACAAATAGTACTAACAGATTTTAACTGTCT
The DNA here is from genome assembly GCA_023531295.1 of Papaver armeniacum. Classification (NCBI taxonomy): domain Eukaryota; kingdom Viridiplantae; phylum Streptophyta; class Magnoliopsida; order Ranunculales; family Papaveraceae; genus Papaver; species Papaver armeniacum. Next base: position 573,549 of record JAJJWW010010752.1, on the reverse strand, counting down.
ATATAGTTGTCATGTAACAAGCATATGGTTGGCTATCTTTTCTTGATTTGTGGTGTATTTTTACAGGTTAATTATGCTCCAAGAAGCTTCTTTGGGGTGGAGGATTTCCAAGACGATGATAATAGTCGTCCATACACTTACCAGAAGGATAAGAAATCAAGGAACCCACACAAGCAACTTTCGTTCAAGCAGCGGACAGTAGCATACATGGAACCATTTACGCTGGATGTCCTCATTTCCAAGCGGTTTGTTTCAGCATCTCTGACACACAGAGTGACCTGTAAGCAGGTAGCAGTTGCTGGCACAAATTCTAAAGACATCAAAGCCGTTCTTAACTCTCGGTCAGACATACCCGCGTGCATAGCTGTTGGTAAAATCTTAGCTGATCGGGCAAGAGAAGCCGATGTTTACACTGCTTGTTATACTCCGAGGGAGCGTGATAAGTTTGAAGGGAAGATTAGGGCAGTAGTTCAGTCTCTCATAGATAGTGGAATTGATGTTAAAGTGTATCTCGATTGAAAGAGTAGTCATTCTATTGGGATAGGGTCATCATATATATTAGTTCCAGTTCTATGCTCTTTATCTTATAAAATAAATATACCGTGAGTGTGGTGGAACTGGACTCTCATTGGCAAACAGTATACAAGTATACAACAAATGTCGCAGGGAAGAAATTTGAGTCTGTCGGTAACACCATAAGCCGGCAGAATTTCTGACTCCTTAATGTACTCCGTACTACTTAATTTTTGTAGCAGGGTTCTCTGCTCTGTCTATAGTATAATCCTGATTCCTTGGTTCTTTTTTGGTTGTCTCTAGGCCTAGAATGCCTATGGAGAGCCTCCCAAGTAAATTTCTAATTTCTAATCATGACTGGCACTCTCATAACATTCTCAACTGCATACATAATATGTAGAAATCAATTAGACGGCCAAAAGGACTTGCAGCCATCTTTGGAGTGGGATTTTATCAAAGAAAGATGATACGTATCTGTTATTAGGGAAAATAAATAAAATAGGTGAACCAACTCCTCCATCACATAGGACATAATACAACCAACCAAAAGACACTGATCCATTGACAAATCAACAACTGCCAACCCATTAAAGGTGGAGCAAACTGAACAGTCTTCTATCCAACAGAAACAGATGAAGGACAACCACATATGGTTGAGGTCTTGAACCCAGAGGCTGCATTATTGATTTTTCATGGTAGATGCAGACAAAGAAAACCACCCACAGTTGGCGTATTGCATCCTGAGGCTACATTATCAGCGTTCTTTAACCACCGTTACGGCATTATAAGAAGCCAAGGTTGTTGCCCCAGGTGCCGATGATGGTCGATGGCCAACTCATGGTGATCAAACAATATCAGCAAGGGCCCTTGATGAAATTGGAGGAACTCCGTAATATGCAGAAGCCTGCATGGAGATTAATGATATAAAATTGCATGCTCAGAGATAAAAATGACCAAGAACTCCATGTACTAGATACTGCATCTAATATAAAATACAGGAGTATGTTGATGATTGCATGCAAACAATCCCCTACGCCCTCCTCCATCAAGGCCCTTCATCATTGCAAACAATCGAGACCTACACTGAGGTTATTCTCTGATCGCTTTCTACCTCATTGGTCTTTTTTTTATCACAAGTAGTACTTACTCGCATCTAGTTGCCTAGGAAGGAATAAAATCCCCATTATATAACAACTCATCTTTCGTCAGAGTATGGAAGCCCTCACACGAACATAACATACTTTGATTCGGTCAAACTGTCACCATTTGTAAACCCATACAAAAATCCATGCCATCAAGCCTTTGCCCAAATCCTGGAATCAGATGGCTTACTTTGCACCTGCAGCCAACACTAGCTATTAGGATTTCTACATTTTTAGCCACTTGAAATGAATTGGTATATGCAAAATCTGTTGGGGCAAAAAAGGTGGAGGAAAATGCAACTAAGATATACTCTTAAACTTCAAAACAATGTACTCCTATAGATTGAACCTGATTGGTGGTTGACAGAGTCATCACAAGAACATAAACAAGATCGCAACAAAAAAGGATGCAGAATTCAACTTACCTGCACCAACTGGTCATCTCATCCTAGGGAGTAATTATGAGCTTCCACAAATATATGAGACTCCCCAAATAAAAATGAGGGTCCCGGTGATAAGTGGGAAGATGTTGATATAAAGCTGCATCAATAATTTGGAACGCAGCAGCCTTTTCAAGCAGATATCCGATCATCTGATCAATAAGATCTAACCAGTGTTGCATACTGTGGTCAGCTAGTTTTTGTCCATAACCGATTCTCAAAATTCAAAGGCAACAGTCATGGAATTTTTTTTTGGATCTGTTTCATTCAAATCCGTAACATAATAACTTAAAACTGGATGCAGGGCAACAATGATCGGGGTAAAAAATCATTTATTAATACATTTACAATAGATGATATGATGTACACATGTAGCTTCAGACTAAGCAAGTAACAGGAAGATACAAATTGGAGAAACAGGAGTTAGAAGAAGAAAGCACAACAAATTGCTACAAGAAAAGAAAAATATAAGGAAACTATTTACTCTTGGTTACGGGAAGAAACTTTTCTCCATCTTTTCTGATCCATATAGAGGAGCGGGTCCTCTTTATATTATCATTGAAAAGACGATGCCTGTTTTAAAAGAGTGAAAAAGATATTAGAACAGTTACAATATTTTTTGCTTAAATTTTCTTATATCTGTTTTCTAATTCAAGATTGCCAACTGGTTACTATGAAAAAATTTATGTGCTGACTTGTAGGACTGACCTCTCGTATTCCAACTTCTGCATGACAATCCCATTCAGAAGAAGCTCTGAACTGTAAATTGCTACCCCTGCAATTAAATAAATCCCACCCACACAACTGTAAAATTTGTTCTTAGACTTGCTTATATTTACAAAACATAAACTATTCAAGTTCAACTACGAAAATAAAGGAAATGTGTACCTTTTTCAAGGAGAGGCACACAAATTTCATAATCTTCTTCACATGAAAAAACTAAAAGATCATCTAGAACTTTATCATCTTTCATGGCAGATCTTCCTAATCTCTCCACAGCCTGGGAACACTATAATTAGTAGCGCAACACGAAATAATGTAAAGTAAAGATTTAACAACATCCTTTATGAAAGCAAATATGTCTAATAACTGCTGCTGAAATCTCAAGCCACTTGACTGAAGTAATAAGAAAAGGTGCTGAAAGGGTACCTGTCCATGAACAGCTTTAACCAAACTCGCAACCAATTCTTGACTAGGCTTGACACTTGCAGTAACAAAGACTCTTCTACCCTAAAAAGTCAATAATTATGCACAATTTATCACCTTGTTACAGTACAAATTTAGACCAACTTGGAAGCCTGTTAATAAGTGAACTTTGGCCTACCTTCAATAGTGGACTTTGGCCTGCTCGTGTCAGAGATATTGGCATACTGAAACCAATCTCCTTTTCCTTCTTCAAATCCCTAAGTATATAATTTCTCTCATCAGTAAAACAGCTTACTTGTCCACAGCTCTTAAGCCACAAAGGTGTCACCACCGGTTTACCAAGAGCAATCGTTTCCAGCATATTCCTAGTACGCACAAACTTATCTGCTACAAAGTGTGTGGCTTCCAAAGAAGAGGATGCAACTGAAGCTCCAAGTCGTGCCAAAATCTGCAAAGATGAAACTAAAATGTCAACATATCTGTAGCACATTATCTGAACCCACTTCTACTCACAACCCCAAAAAATAAGAATAAAAGGAGGATGAAAAAGAGTGACCTTTTTCTGCTGCTTAATTATGTCATTACCCAAGTGGCGGCTGAATAAGACATGTATACTACCAATGTCTCTCCTTTTCCTCAAATCTTTGGATGAAGGAGTATGTACTGCATCCATATACAGATCATTAAGCTCCCTTGCGAGAGATGGCTTCGAGAGGCTTCTTTTACACAACAGTTTCTGATAGCCATTACCAAAACAAATTGGTGATGCCTCATTTAATGGGGTAGACACATTTGCAGGTGTGGTGCAGTTATCGGGAGTAACACAGAGTAAGCCATGTGGAATAACTTTGGGAGTTGACAATCCAGCATTTTCCCCTGCAACATCTTTAGGAGTTGATACAGGACTGGCATCCCCTTTCTTTTCAAGTTTCTTTGAAGCTGCATCTTTGCCATCATCTTTAAGAAGAGCTTTATCATTCACAGATAAAGAGCCATTAACAGCAACGTCAGCACAAAGAGGTTCAACAACTTGCTCTATCAAATTACCCTTGGAGTTCTTGACTGAAGAAGATGAAGGATGACCAGATACAGATGCTTGTGTTTTCCTCTTCAGATCTAGATCAATAGCGGTGCTCCTTATATGATTTCTTAACCTACCCGACCTTGTGATTGGCCCATTAACTTCTAACACCCTGTCAACTACTGTGGACGAACTACCCAACTTACCAGATTCCTTCAAGTGACCTTCCATGCTCACATCCTTTTCAAATTTCTTCGAAGCTGTAGCTTTGCCATCATCTTTAAGAATAGCTTTATCACTCACAGATAAAGAGCCATTAACAGCAGCGCAAGCACAAAGAGGTTCAACAACTTGCTCTACCAAATTTCTCTTGGAATTCTTGACTGAAGAAGATGAAGGATGAACAGATATAGATGATTGTGTTTTCCTATTCATATCTAGCTCAACAGCAGCGCTTCTTATATCATTTCTTAACCTACTCGACCTTCTGATGGGTCCATTAACTTCTAACGCCCCGTCAACTACCGTGGACGAACTACCCAAGTTACCAGATTCCTTCAAGTGACCTTCCATGCTCACATCCTTTTCAAATTTCTTCGAAGCTGTAGCTTTGCCATCATCTTTAAGAATAGCTTTATCATTCAAAGATAAAGAGCCATTAACAACAGCGTAAGCACAAAGAGGTTCAACAACTTGCTCTACCAAATTTCCCTGGGAATTCTTGACTGAAGAAGATGAAGGATGAACAGATATATATGATTGTGTTTTCCTATTCATATCTAGCTCCACAGCACTGCTTCTTATATCATTTCTTAATCTACTCGACCTTCTGATGGGTCCATTAACTTCTAACACCCCGTCAACTACTGTGGACGAACTACCCAAGTTACCAGATTCCTTCAAGTGACCTGACATGCTCACATTCTTTTCCCTTCCTCTATGTTTGCTCTCCTGATTTACTTCCGAACAGGTATCAGCTGACCTTTCATGTGAGAAATCGAGGCCTAGCGGCTCATGCAGAGTTGGCTTATCCTTTATAACATCATCAATTAGGTTGCGACCTGATTCAGAGCATCTTCCTTTACAAACCGAGGGCTCGAGAGTATATGTTCCCATTTTACTGCATACTTTCTCTGTCTCAACAGCGTTGGCCACTCGCATATCATCATGTTTCTTTTCACCAGAACCACCAGGTAAGTTCTCTGGCTTCAGAAGTGCATCTATTGTTCGACATTGCCTGGTACGACGGGCGATGGGACTTGGATTCTTATTCAGTAACTGCCGTGTAGTAGATGAACTCATTCCGCTGAGGGGGGACTTAGTGTGTTTATCTACCTCATTGGAATTAGATTTGTCAACTACTCCCACTGCTTTTCCCTGAGCAACCACTTTTGGCAATCTCCTGCTAGAGGTTTCACATACAGCAGCACCATTCCCAGTACTTGAGCTTACACCAGACTTTGGCCTACCCCTTTTTTGTTTTGGTTTAATTGCTGAACTCCCACTAAAAGCCTCCAGTTTAGTTCCCTTAGAACGTAATCGAGATGAAATAGGAACTGAAATTCCAGTATTTGGTTTTTCAATGGATATCGGCCTACCCCTCTTTCGTTTTGGTGTTGCTGTGAAATCCTGTCTCAAGTCCTCCCCAAGAGTCTTAGAACCCATTTGAGACGAAGTTAGAATTCCAGTACTTAATTTGGTATCATGTGGTTTTGTTCTCTTGGATTGCTTCAAAAGACCTTCTACATTAGATGAAGAAAGCCTCTTCCGTGTGGATGCATGCTCTTGGTAAGATGGAATGCCCATCACATCTCCCGAATTTGGTAAAACTTGAATAGCATCAGCAGCAGCATGGCTGTTTGGAAACCCACAAACCAAGGCTTCCATAGCTTCCATAGCTTCTGCAGCCCTTTGAGTGTCAATGCCAACATCATACATCCCCCGAGAGTCTTTGACAATATTAGTTTCTTCTAGTTGCTGCTCTGCAGACTCTAGATTCATCTGTTCATCGAATTCCTGGGAGAGATTCTTTCTAGCTTTTATTTGGGATAGATTCTTATCGTCTGCTCTCAACTTTTGCAACAATAGCCTTGAATCTGAATGAACTGTTCCCATTATTTTCTGACGGAGGTTTAAATCTTGTTCCTTATCATCCATGCTCTTTCCCTGTCCGGATTTGAGACTCCTGGGGATCCTAGGTTGTGTAAAGGATTTGCGTCCACGTCCGCGTCCGCGTCCACGTCCGCAGCTTGAGAACAACACATCCTTGTTCTTACTAAAGAACTCACCCCCTCCTTCATCCTCACGGCTAGCATCCCAGTCAAGGGTACCTACTCCGCCAACTGGACTTTTAGTATTGCTTCTATGTGCCAGAATCCGAGGGCCCTTTGCACTTGGGACAATAGGTGATTTCTCTTTAACCATTTTTTCAAGGTAAACTATATCTTCTTGAGAAAAATCCACATTATTAATTAAAAGAAACTTGTCCACAACGTCCAACGCATTAGCTTGTGATAGCTCCCCGGGTTCTTGGGAGTTCAGATAGCTTAAATCCGCCAACTTGTGACCATCATCCAACTGTGGATAATCTCTTCCTCCATAGGTACTGTCACAATGATTTGTTGCTCCACTGTTATTATACGGTGTTTCATCAGCAAAAAGCTTTCTCACTGCATCCCTATTTCTTATATCATCCTTCAACTTCATGTTCTCACCTTCATAATCCCTATCAACATCTATTCTTTCCTCCTCAGCCGAAGATGGATCATCTATACCAGCCATTTCACCATCCTCATCACTTGCCGCTGATGAGGTGGGTTCACTGCCATTCAGAATTGAAGCTCTTTTGGCATTGGTTCCATCAACACTTGGTACAAGCCCTAAATCAATAGAAGAACATAATTGATGTCCATTAGTCCAACAACTCCATCCTATATGTATGTGGTAACACGCAAATTTATTATGGAAATAACAAGCAATTATCATAGAAGCTTCTTACCACAATCTGGCTCTTTGGTGCGGTTGCTCAGTGGTATTGCAGTGGAAACATTTTGCCCTAAAATGAAACACACATTCACTGTTATGCTCTTGAAAGAGGTCCATACCTTACTTAAACAAGAACCTCAAAAGACAAATGAAAGATTAGCTTCCGTACTGTAAGACATCCACAGTTGAGAAGGACAGTACGTCCACTCCTATTGAGGCATTGCCAAAAATAACCTTTCATTTGGAGGTGAAGGAAGCTTTTTTATGCGCATTTTGGTTCTCCGGATTTGACAAGAGTGAACAGAATTGGAATGACTACAGTAATAAGAAAATGAACAAGGTTTATGCAATATACAGTAATCACCTGAATTGCAGCGTTCACTGGTTGAATCATTGAAATAAACAGCATCATCATCTCCTAATCCAACTCCTCTTTCGGACTCACAGTCAGATTCTCCAACCTCAGTCAGTACATCAGTTCTGTCTGACAATTCTCCCTCATCACCATAATCCTGTACCTCCGTATCATCTACCACTAACTGTGTCATAATCCCGTTCTCATCATAGTTATCGCAATCTTCTACGATCTCCTGAGTCTCATCATCTACCCATACCTGTGTCTCAAATTCCACTGGAGCCGTACTCGTATCATTAAATGGCTCTGTGGATTGGAATTCAAGCCCATTTAAATCACTGATTTCCAATGAAGAATCGCTATCAAATCTTTGAGTTTCCAAGTCATCATCTGCAATTTCATTTTCCTTTGCTAAATCCTTCACATCATCTCCATCAGAACCCATATCAAAATCCCTGAAGATGCTACTGGACCCTGACGAACACACAGAAAATGGGAAATTACACCGATGTAAATAAATAGAGGAACCCATAAAAGCACACAGAAAGTAAATATAAGAGAAAACACTAGAAATCTAGTGAATGCTACGCCATTCTTCATTTACATTACTGTTGGTATTGATCTGCTTTCGCTCCAAATTGTACAAATGTACACGACAGATTAACGGAAACAAATTAGTACGATGTGTGACTTAGGAAATAACTATAGTTCCACTACAATTTCTTTCAATTCCCCTAATTTCACCACAATATCTTCCGGTTCATTGCATTTTCGCTTGGAATTAGGTCAAAAATTATGCCAGCACTCGCCCTGACAGCCGTTGCTAGTATTATGAGGAATAAAAGAAAGAAAAAAATCCTATGAAAAGGGATTTCACTGATTCAATTTCTCAGCAGTAGAATAAACAAGTAAAATAAATATAAAAAAGATTACTTACAAAATCATTAAAACTGGTAGTGGTAATCTGAAAATTAAAGAAAGACAGTAGAACTTAGTATTTTTATAATAACCATCAATTTTAACGCCAACAAGCAACAAGTTATTAACTTTACACTGTAGAGAAACAAAAAGAGGAGAAATTTACCAATAAATCAATGAGAAAACTCAAAAACCCTAGAAGTGTCTATAAATAACCCTAATCCCTTCACCAAAATCTGATCTTCTTAACCGAAAATTTTATACTGGTATATATCAGAGTGTGAGAAAGAGAAAATAAAGGGCGGGCGTGGGTTGTTGAAAATGTTGAGGGAGAGTGGGGGAAAGTGTGTTTTATCTCTGAAGGGTTTCTTCTCGATTGGCAGGGATGAGCTTATGGCGCCAAAAAGAGAAACTAACCCTTTTCCTTCTATTCGCACCCAAAATGAAAAGTGGTCTCGGATCACCCAATGAAACCCGACCCGATTATCAAACAACGTCAAATTTTGCCGGAGAATCTTGATTCTTGCATGAAAGCGGCAGAGGAATCGCATGACATTGTGAAGCTTGTAATAATGTTACACTCCACTGATCCTTGACTGACTCTAGAGAAAGAGTACATGCATCTGTCAAACCTCGGTTAGCCAGGGTTGTCAACCTCTCCCAACCTTCATTACAAACAACCTCTAGAATCAGACTAAGAAAGCTGAATTCAAACGCTAAGCTTAGTCATAGCATCACTTATAAGTTGAACTCAAGTCCTAACCAAAAAATATTCTGGAGCAGCCTCCAAAGTTCATTGGTTTCGAAAGCATTCCGCCAGCCATTCTTAAAATGTATAGAAGTGACTTATTATTATGGAACGGTGAATTAGACTGGGCATTTTAAGAAATTTATTTTGGGACTAGCTTTTCTAAAGAAAGAAAAAAAATTGTCACCTTTTTATTCTGACAATAATAAGATAGTCAGAGATGCCATTTCTTTTGTTTCAATTACAAATGATTAAATTATGAAAGATACAGCCGGAAAATTTTAATACATGGGGAACAAGCAGCGCATATCCCAAAAAGAATTCATGCTTTTCATTTACTAAATCTACTACGTTCAGTCTTCTTAGGCTTCATGCAATTCCCAAACAATAAAAATTGCTTACTTTTGTGTGATCGAACGGGGGTTCCTTGTTTAACCTGTTACATTTCAAGATTAGGATGGACGATCATCTAATGCTGATCTTTTAAAAGAAAGAAAGAAAAAAATACTAAAAACTGAAACTGAAACTGAAACTTCAAAATCAAAAAAAATTATATACACTTAAAAAGCTTACCTTCCCTTTGTTGTAAGGTTTAGTCTTTTTCCAACAAAGAAGTCCATTACAAGTAGGAGCTGTCCCTGATTCATATCCCCTGTAGAAAATAAAGCAAACGAGTGATAAATATAGTGGTAGCAAAAAAAGGGAAAAAAATGACGGTCGTGGTGAACTAGGTTGATTGATACCTTAAAACTTGGTCGTGTTTGGTTTTTTTTGTACATAAATGTATACAGATTACCAAGGCTAACCAAACATATGGAAAAAATTACAATTCCTGGGCATCATTCTACGACCCATATTGATTCGTCTTATATAAACATGGACCTTAAATTGTAGCTAGTAGGACTTCAACTCTGAGTTAATACAAGGCTAAATCCTAGACCAGCAGCGCAGTGTAAAATGATCATAAGATTTCCTAACATTGGGCAAAAGCTTATAAACAATCCATATTAGGAAGGAAAAAAAGATTAAGGCCAACCATTAATCTTGCAGATGTAAAGAGGCATATTGATAATTGATTATATAAACATGGACCTCAAATTGCAGCTAGTTAGGACTTCAACTCTGAGTTAATACAAGGCTAAATCCTAGACTAGTAGTGCAGTGTGAAATGATCCAAAAATTTCCTAACATGGGCAAAGTTTAATCTATATGCGACACGATTGGTTTTGTTAAACACATAGCAAAGATGAAAACCATTCTCATGAAAAATCCTACTGAAAGAACTCACTGATTTTCATTGCCTGCTAAGCTTTTGTTGTGCAGCAAGCTTGGAGACATGGAATAATTCTCAACCCTTTTACCAGTCTGGTCATGGTGGCCCCTCCCACCATTAACATTCAATGATTTAAGTTCATGAGTAAGCTCATTCTCCCATTTCTGAGAAGACAGCTCCGTCGAAATTATAGAAGCCATCTGATTTGGACGATAAACTCCATCCTGGGGCATAATTTGGTTCCTTTCAGCTTTTAACCTGCTCAAAGATCCTGGAGTTCCCTTCTCTGCAGTTTGTAACCACGCGCTTTCTAACCGTTGCTCGTCGATAATGGCTTGTATTCTTTGCAGAGGAATTTCCTCGTTTTTTTCTCCTGTGCCACACATCCCAGACACATATTCTGTCAAACCTAATGGTAAGTCTGAAGTCACTCTATTAAACACATCAACCCTGTTTACGAGTAATTAAGTGGCTGCGGAGAACCTGAAAACTTACCTTCAGAGTAATATCTTTCCTTTGGTGCTCTGACCTGTTCATAATTTAGCTCCGACTCTGAACGACCACTTGGTGAATTATTGGAATCACGTCGTAGTTCCCTCTCTGTATCAGATGCTGCCATCTCCCTCTGAGATGAACTTGCAGGAGATTCAGCCCTGTCAATAGAAGCCTCTCGCTGTACCATCAGTCCCATTCTAACCTCAACATTGTGCTTCATAACAATTTCAATTGAATTTGTGATACTACGTTGAAATCTTTCAGCTCTGGATTTGATATCCCCATCCTTGAATCCTATGAAGGCAACCAGAGCACCTACAATTCAAACATGTTAGACTCCAGAAATTCTGTGACACACATATACTACAACACTTATTCATTAAAAACCTTGATGTTTGTTCACCACAGCATAAATTTAAGAGTTAGTTACTTTTATAAAATTTTAGTTTCCTCCGTAGAAATTTTTTTTTAAATAATATCACCTGAGAATTGGAGATTTAGTTTACTACTTAAAATTACGATAATAAAGATAAATGGGCGAACATTTAAAGCAAATATGCCCTAGCAAGGAAGATAGTGTTTCACCTTCAACTTCAGCAATTGAGACAAGCCTTGCATGTGAACGTAGCAACTGCCTTAATGTATTTGAGTGACATCTGTCGATGCACATCTCCCAAATCTCGTCCAACTTTTCTGGGCGTATGTACCGGCAGACCCTATTTTCAGCAAGAGTGGCATTTGATGCACCTTCCTCCACCGATTGGGACTTGGTAGCGGAATGAACAGTATCAACCATCAACAGTGGTTCGCCGTGGGAATCAACATTTCCATCTAGGGGGCCACGAGATGAGGCTGTTGAAGTTGACTTCCGCCGTCTTTGAGCATCAGATCTTTTCTTGTGAGCAGAGATTTCCCTCGAAGATCCAGATGGCTCATCATCTGTTGCTCTCGAGCTCTGTTTCCTACTGCTACCAGAATTAGTCGGATTGGAAGATGTAACAGAACCTAGTTGCAGTAGAGCTGCAGTAAACCATGTTGACCGTTCACTTGAAACCCTTAGCTGCCTTTCGGCTTCAGAAAGAAGCTTCAGAGCTTGTTTTAGTCTTTCCAATTCTGCATCAGTTACTGCAGAATCCCACCGCAATCCCCCAGAAGATTAAAAAGGATAAGGAATAGTATCAGGATATATATATTCAGGATTATAATCTTGAACATAAGCATCGTGAAAAAACAGGATCAGAAGCATTTTGGCCTTGGTTAATAAAGATTACTGGCCATCAAAGGACCACAGATCTTTGCTAAGACTTTTAAAACAGTAAATAAAAAAACTCTGCTTTTAATCCTATTAATTAGATAGCATGCAGTACTTACAACTTCTTCCAGCAAAAAATGAACTGCTGCATTTCGAATTAACCAGATGGTAAGTTCCGGCAATAATATCCATAATAAGACCTGCTAGTTGAGATGTCAATGCCATTGGATCAACCCCTGAATCCATCAATTCCCTGGTTCTCTTCACTGTTTCTGCAGTGTCAGATGACATGGCTAACTCCAAAAGATCAAGTAATTTTTCATCTGAAACAACCCCTACCTGCAGAAGGATAGTAATTGAATGTTAAAAAAATAATACAGAAAAGCTTAACAAATTAAGATGATGAGTTGGATGCTAACTTACCAGTTCATTTACTAGGGATGCAGTTATCCTCTTCCCCAGTAAACTTAACTGATCCAACATTGTTTCGCCATCTCGAAGTGAACCCTCTGCACTCATAGCGATCAAATCAAGAGCATCCGATTCGATTTCTAAGTTTTCATCAGCAGCAACCTTCTTCAACCTGGTAATAATATCTGAATCTTTGATTTTGTTGAAAAGATATTTCTGGCACCGAGATGATACGGTATGGGGCAGATTGTCGATATCAGTTGTTATGAATATTATTACAACTCGTGGTAGTGGCTCTTCAAGAAACTTCATAAAAGATGACCATGTTTTTGAGGGTAGCAAGTGGCAGTCATTGATGATGAATACATGGTAGCGGGAAAAAGAAGATGTGGGTGCCGTAGACAGGCTCTTTAGCAAGTACCTAACTCTATCTATTCCTTTATCATTTGTAGCATCAACTTCTCTCAAGTCCATGGTCTTACCGGATATGAAATCAGTGCATTCCTTGCAGAAACCACATGGCTTGTTTTCTTCTGTAGAGTCACAACTTAAAGCAGCAGCTAATATCCTTGCCACTGATGTTTTTCCCGTACCCCGAGGACCTTGGAAGAGATAAACAGGAGCAATTCTTCCCCTTGAAATGGCATTAGTTAGTGAATGAACCACAATGTTCTGCCCAATTATTTCATCAAAGAACCTTGGTCTATATTTTTGGCTCAAGCTCCTAACACGGTCCGATGTACCTTCTTGGGCTCCTGTCGAGAGGGGTACTATTTCTAGCCCTTCCTGGCTTCGACAGCTGGACCATCTTCTCCCATCCAACCGGCTCAAACCTTCCATATCGAGCTCCCCAAAGTTTGTAGAAAGCTCATCATCATCACTACGTCCACTATCCAAAGATGAACCTCCTCTTCCATCACTGCTGTTTGTCAACAATGGCATAACAAGTCTTCGTTTGTTAGACACTGATGATCGACGTTTCTTCTGCAACGTTCTGGTTCCACACAGAATGCTACTTCCTTTTCTTCTCAGAGTATCAGAAAATGAGGGGGAGTAACAGCTACCGTATCTTCCATGTTTTGTCTTCCTTTTCGACCGGTAGCATGAAATTCCACATCCTTGCCGGCTTGACAAATTCAAGTGATCTATTTCATCTCCATCCGCTGAAGTTGTATTTCCATCCCAAGACCCAACATTACTGGGATTCTGATTTCTATACTTGTACGAATTGGTTGATGCTGGGGTGTAAGGATAAGAAGAATCATCTCTCCAGATGCTTTTCAAGAGTTTGGAAGTTCTGGACCAGTTCTCGCCCCTAGTGGGCATTGATGATGTTGATCTCGAAGTGTACCCAGTTTTTGGTGTTATATCCCGTGACCGTGAATCCTCGGAATTGCAGTATTCCACATTGTTAGATTGTTGAACTGATGTAACTGCTCCCAACGAGATTGATGGAAGATCTAGCAAGTTTGAAGCCGTTGAGTTTCTAAGAGTGCCACGCTTTGAGATAACAGTGCCCTTCTTTAACTTCTTACCTGTTCTCCTCACAGGTTTCTCATGGTTTGCCTCTCTGGCCTTGAAGGCCATCATTGGCTCAGCAGTATACAAGTCCCTCCTATAATCTTCTTTTTGAGCAATTCCCACGCTATCTTTGACGCTATCCTCTACTGACCCTACTTCGTATTTTTCCACATCTAATTTTACACCTAAATCACTTGATTTGCCCGATTGAGTCCCCCAATTGTAGAGGAATACTTTTTTTTCATCTGTTTCGCTTCTAGTAGGCAAACATGTCTCTGGATCCGTGTACCCCAGAGCATGATGTGCTCCCATACGGTTTGATCTGGTTCCATGTAGTCCATAATTCCAACTAGGTGAAGCAGTAACTGGTCTAGAATTCAACGGTGACCTCAATGAAGAAGTGGTTTCTGGATCACGTAAATGTCGTGCAGCTTTTCGAAGACCAGTAAGTTCCTTCTTCCAGTGAAGTTCTCTTGGATCAACATGGGCGACTGACATTCTCTCTTGCAATTACCCACACTGACCCAGAATTCCATGCAAATGTAATGAAGATAATTTACAGCTTTTCTAACTTGAGCTCAACATTTCATCCAAATGTATATTCACTTCTTTACAACATGGTTACACATTGTGGACTATCTAACGACTTCCGAAATTGTCTTAACCTCAAACTTCAAACATGTCTGACGATGCAATATACAACTTTTGGATCTTCTTTCTGCAATACCACCAAACGGTGAACAATTAGATGCAGGATTACATGGTAAGCAATTCAAGAACATACAGATCAAGTAAAAAGAGAATCAAACTTCAGCTATCAATGACAAGATTAAGCGGAAAATCCATTTTCAGATGCGCCCAGTGTCAACAATTCAACTGATTTAAAGTGAATCAAGAAACACATATTTAAACAATGGCATGGCAAGAAATCTTGTGGTAAAGCCAAAAGTTCAAGTTGGTACAGTGCATAGTCTGAATACTAGGACATTGCTTTCCTTGCACTGCGTCGAGAATCGAGATAATGTTCAAAAGCTTAGTCATCAGAGTTGTAAGCAAACCTAAGCTTGATCGGCAATGCGAGATTTCTTTTTCTTTTTCGGTATTTGGGGACCGTATATTCATGGGTTGGACCTACCAACTCCTAATTGATCTCTAAGATTTACTTTGGGGTTAATTAGTCAATTAATAAGTTAATCAAACGCCTTTATTGTTTACTTTGGATTTCCTTCATGCCTTGCATGAAAAAAAGCTAGAAATCCACAATTCTCAGTCCTAGCAAATACGGGAGCTCAATGTTAACACGAACAGGAGATAGATGATCTCGAACATAAATAATAAATGATAATTCAGAACTGTTCAATGTTTGGAACCGTAGAAGCTCTAGCCCTAGTAGATCAACATAAATGATCAGGTGTTGATTTGTTTATGTGTGGGTTCACAGGTCAAAATGTTAATTCAGAATTGACCCAAGGCATAAATGATAAATCGTATCCCGAATTCACCTATAACTACATAAGAGCTGAGTCATTTGCATACAGTCTCAAGGATGCTTTTTATTTGGCATGATAACAACAGCATGTTAGCAACATGATCCTATCCCACACTGTCAGCGCAAAATGGTATCATACTGTCCGATCTTGTGTTTTCAAGTAGCTTTGATATCACATGCACATAATCCAATCATATTTTTGGAAACTCAATAGTTTCATTAAAAGAAAACCTAAATCCTGATGAATCTCAAACAATTTATTTACCCCGTCTCTTACTGTTATAATCCCTAAAGTTAATATGAGTAATCAATTATAGAAATGCCTTTCCAAACTCAATCATTTTATTTGTAGCACTTGTGTCTTCATCATCCTTTTCTTTAAAGCTTTACCGACTTATGGTCCGTATTAAGCCTTCTAAAGCCTCTTTCCTCAGATTCTAAACAAACTTCTTTCCTCGACTCTTTTGAAACATTCTACAAAACCTTTAATCTCAAATAAGCACACAACTATAATCATAACTTTAACTATTAAACTACACTTCACATCCTTTACCTATTCTTACCCAATTTATCCTTCTGGGTCTTCTTTTCCCAAATCACAGTACTTCAATTATCAACATCATTGCAACGTGAATAATGACTGATCTCATTATTGACTACAGTTCAGATTGTTGTTAATGTTATTACTAGTACTATCATTACTGCTACTCTCCACTAATTAATAACATAATACAAGGACAGTAGAAATGAAAAAGGGCCTACACCTGAGTAAGTAAATTTAAATTCAGACAAGAAAAAGTAGTCAAAATAAAACATAAGTATATCCCTAACACAGCATCATCAAATTATTGATGACAAGCTGTATCTAAAAATTAGTACATTTTAATCTGGAAACATGAAACAGGGATACAGAAAATGAAGTGCACAAGATTTGATCTTCGACATGAGCTAATCTAAGTGAAATTACAGATCTTTAAACATTTCAATCAGAACTAAATCAAACCCAAATCTGAAATTTTCAGATCAAGAAAGGAATACCTGGAAAATGTGAGTGAGCTTCAAAGTGGGATGAAATTGAAGATTTTGGACTCTTCAAAAAATCTAATCCAATCTATAAGGTGTAGAGAAGAAAGAGAAAGAAAAAAAAAGAAGTGTTTGAGATCTGTATTTTTTTTTTTACAAATTAAATGGAGTAATGGAGTGATGGTGAGTGTGGTGAATGAATTTTTCTAGGGTTTTTATTTTTGGATGTAAGAAGAAGGGGAGAAAAAATAAATCAAAAACTCCCTCCAAACGCGCCGAGTTTCTCTTTTCTGTCCCAAGTCCACTTATTTTCTTTCTTTACTCCGTTATCTGTGTCTTTCATTCATAATTCAAACAGACGTCAATTTTGGGCACGCTTAAAGTTCTAATTTGGACATCCGGGAGTCCCATTTTTGCCTGCACAAGCACGGTATCAAGTGTGACATTATTCTGGGTAGATTGTACTATTTGTGATGTTATTTTTTGTGATGTAAAATTAGAAGTTCTAAAATTACTCCCTCTAGATTTTTTCAGATCTTATATTTAGTCTGAAGATATGATATTATTTTGATCATAATAAACAGTGTCGGACACGATATACGGTAGTTAATTTCATATCTCAGATTTATTTCAGAGAGGTCTCTGATATCTTGACAGTGATACCTAGAGGAAAATTCTATAATGTCTCAAAGTGATTCTTACAGTCATGTTTTTAAAAAAAATTATGCCTATAACTAGCGTGTATGTATGTCAAACACTTTGCACAAACACTATACAAATCGATGGGCTCATGGCCTTAAATGTTATATTTATTTATGTTCATCAAATGATCATATATAACTCGTCATTTTAATCAAATTGTTGAGTTGTAAATTGGAGACTCACGATCAATTGTATATGGTTAAAAGTGATGAAACGGAAAGCTGATTAAGAGGCGGAGAGGATCGGTCACTGAGTTGAGGAAAGAGAAGCTATGAGGATCGGTCATTAACTCGTTGAAAATTTTTCTCGTCTTCATTACAATTTTTCTTTGATTCTGTGCGCAATAATTTGTAGATGCATGTATTTTTAGTTTTGATCTTTCAATAATGGGTATTAATTAGTTCTTTTACTCTTCATAATATGAATTCTTGGAGGTTTTCGCTGATTGGAAGGTTAGATTTCCTTCGTGTTAAATTTGCTGATGCTACTGTTATTTTGAAGAATCAATGGAAACTGGTCGGATCTTGTCAGATGATTCCGCTTGGAAAAGGTTTTTTCACAATCAGGTTATCAAATGAGGAAGATAAACAAGATATCAAATCAAGAATATGGGAAGTACAAGATCAAATTTTAAGACCTGAAAGTCAACGTACATCTTTTGCTCTGGTTTGGGTACAATATCCAGGTTTGAGTTTAGAATATTGAGATGAAAAAAATTTGTTTCATATTAGTGATGTTATTGGGAATCCAGTTAAGGTTGATGAAGCAACATTGAAGTATGAAAGTGGTTACTCTGCAAGGGTTCTGGTTGAGATTGACCTAGCAAAGAAGATACCAAATAAGCTCTGGATTCTTACTAAATATGGTGGATTCTCTCAAGGTATAATACTTAATAAAGTGCCTAAGTTTTTTTGTGATTGCAAAATCATTGGTCACTTAAAATCTGAGTGTAGAGCAAAGAAGCCACAAGTTGAAGTTACTCCTGTCAAAATAATAGAAACTCCAAAGATTATTGCTAAACCAGCTATGGAACCTTTTGATATATGTCACAAATTCTTTTGAATAATGAAGTAATTCATAGTACTAAGAATGATGTTTAAATATCAACAAAAAGATTTAGTCCTCTGCGAGAAGAAAATGAAGATAAAGTTGAACAGTTAATTATGGAAAATGATTCAGAAGTAGTTAATTTGGATCTAGCTAAAGTGCCGAATATTTCTGAAGACAATCATGTGGAAAAAATTATTGTGAAATATGTAAATGGTCTAAATGGCAATGTATCTTCTGAAAGGGTTCCAATTACTTCTTGGTCAAGAGTAGTTCAAAAACCATCTGTTGCTAAGAATAATGCTTCTATACCAGTAACACAACTTCAATGGGGGGTACTACTTCTCAGGTAACAACTACTCAAGCTCCAATTAAGTACAATTTTAGAAAAAATCCTGGGAAATGAGGTACCAAAAACCTCCAATCCAAACCATAAAAGTCCTCCTCTGGAATTTAAGGGGACTTAAAAGGGTTAGGGCTCAAAATAAATTGTGGTCATTAGTTAATCAATTTTCTGTTTCATTAGTTTGGGTAGTTGAACCAAAAGTAACTTGTAATGCTTCTTTCTGCAATTAGTTGAATTTACCTGGTATGCAAAGTATGGTAATTCACAATTTTTTTCTCAAATAAAAAAAGGTAACATTTGATTATTTTGGAATAAATATTTGCAAACTCCTTTAGTAGTTTCAATGTCTAGTCAGATGGTAACTGTTAATGTTGGTGGTACTTTAATTTCTAGAGTTCATGCTCATGTGGGTATTACTCAGAGAAGGTTCCTTTGGTCTGAGATGCAATTAATTAGTGAAATAAATCATCCTTGTTTAATACTTGGTGATTTTAATGCTATTATTTCTTCTGAAGAAAAATGTGGTGGAAGGGCACCAAAAAAAAGGTCTATGATGGATTTCAATGAGTGTGTCAATAAATGTGAACTACTGCAAGCTCCAAAATCTGGGTTGGATTTTTCTTGGTCAAATTTTCAGCATGGTAACAAAATAATTTTATGCAATTTAGATAGAGCTATGTTTAATCAAATGTGGTTTCAAAAGTACTCGATTGGGGATACAAAGTTGGGTTGAGATTAGTATCTGAAAATTCTCCTTTACTAGGTGGTTGTGCAGGTATTCCTAAGCTCATCCTTTTAGATTTCAACAAATGTGGTTATCTCATCCTCAATTCATGGAAGCAGTACAAAAATGCTTGTCAGAGTATGTAGTAGGAGATCCTGCTTTTGTATTTCTAAAAAAGCTCAAAAAATTGAAACAAGTATTACAAGACCGGAACTGGAATGTTTTTGGAAATATACATGTTCAGATCAAGAATGCAGAAAAGAAAGTGCAAGAAGCTATGACAGAATCAGATAATAATCCTTTTGATGATACAATTCTGAATAAGTTTTTTTTTTTTTTTTTTTTGATCAATAATTCTGAATAAGTTGGTGGATGCTCGAAATGAGTATAACTCTAAAGTGGTACATCTAAATACATTATTGAAGCAAAAGGCTAGAGTTAAATGGGTTAAATAAGGAGCCGCAGACAATAAATTTTTTTCATACTTCACTAAAAATAAGGCAAGCTAGAAATTTTATTTGAGATTGAAGACACAAATGGAAATATCATCTCTGATCAAATAAAATTGCAGAAATCTTAATTCAGCACTTTGAGAAGAAATTTGGATTTCAAGAAATTGAACATGTAGATTCTTTTCTGGATGCCATTCCTTCAGTAATTACCAAAGAAGGTCAAGAAATGTTGGATGAGCTTCCAAGTGAAGAAGAAATTAAGGTAACTCTTTTTAATATGGATCCTAATAGCTCCCCAGGACCTGATGGTTTTTCAGGTTGCTTTTACAAAGCTTGTTGGCACATAATTCATCAAGAAGTTGTTCAAGCAATTCAGTTTTGTTGGAAGAGAAGGTTTATTCCAAAAGGTTTGAATTCTAATTTTCTAGTTCTACTTCCTAAAACATAAGGTGTTAAAAATCCCAACCACTTCAGGTCTTAGTAATGTGAGCTTCAAAATCTTTACAAAAATAATTAGAGCTAGAATGAGTTCACTTATGTCCAAGTTGATTTCTCCACAGCAAGTTAAAGTTAGATGCATTCATGAACAAATTGTGCTTGCTTCTGAACTTGTTAATGAAATGAAAAAGAAAAGAAGGGGTGGAAATATTGGTTTAAAACTAGATATCTCTGTAGCCTATGATTTAGTAAGCTGGGAGTTCTTGTTTCAAGTTATAAGAAATATGGATTTTCTAACTCTTTGTGTGAATGGCTTCATATTCTCTTTAAATCTGCTAAAATTTCTATAATGATTAATGGTGGGCCAAATGGCTTCTTTTCATTGGGCAGAGGATTAAGACGGGGAGATCCATTATCTCCAATCTTATTTGTGCTTATGGAAGATGTGTTGAGTAGAAGAATAAGTCAATTGGTTCAAAATGGTTCAATACTTCCAATGGTTATTAGAAAAGGTATACATCCAACTCATTTATTTTTTGCTGATGATGTCTTCTTATTCTGTAATGGAGCAAAAACAAGTATAGAAAATATGCTAAAGTTATTGGATGAATATCAAAAAGGCACAGGACAAATCATTAATAGAGTCAAAAGAAAATTATTTTGAAAACAACTTATAAAAGCTATGGTGCAAATGGAACTGAGTGCTTTTCCTGATAAATATTTGGGAATCATTCTTCATTCTATCAGAGTTAAAGTATCTACTGTGTGGCCATTGGTTGAAATGACCCAACAGAAGCTTATTGCATGGAAGGGGAGGTTACTTTCTTTTAAGGATAGGTTAACCCTTATCAAATCAGTCCTTTGTAGTATACCTATTTATAATATGGTTGTATACAGATGGCCTGCTTCAGTAATCAAAATTTGTGAAAAAATAATCAGAAACTTTCTATAGTCTGGAGATGGGGAAACCAGGAAGTACACTACAATGTCGTGGAAGCAAGTTCGTACTCCTTTTCGTGAGAGAGGTTTTGGGATTCAAAGACTTCAAGTTAATAATAAAGCACTGTTAGCGAAGTTAATGTGGAAAATTATCAATTCAAATGAAGATTGGGCATTTTTTATCAAGGCAAAATATAAAGATAAAAATGAGCAGTGGAGTGTCAATTGGAAAATGTCTTCAATTTGGTATGGCTTAAAATGGGCTTGGGAATCTTTATAAGATGACATAAGATGGTGTGTGGGTAATGGCAAAGAAATCTCTCTTTGGTTTGACACTTGGACAGGTAATTCTCCTCATATTGAGAAAATTGGTTATACTTCTTATGTTAAAAATAATTTACAATTGAAGGTAGCTGATATTCTTGAAGATGGTAAATGGTGCATACCTTTAGAAATTCAACCTTTTTTAACTGACCTTCCTGACATTAGAGGAGGAGAGGATGAACTAATTTGGAGCTGTGAGTTAAAAGGAGAATTTACTATTGCCTCTGCAATCAACAAAATAAGAAGCAAGAAGTCTATTTTTAAATGGACAAAATATATTTGGAACTACTTCTTTCACCCGAGTACAACCAGTAATGTGTGGAAAATCACACAAGGAATATATGTCGATGATGAAGCCATGGTAAGGAAAGGTTATGATATGGTTTCAAGATGATGTATATGTGAAGAAAATCAAGATAGCGTGCATCATTTGCTCTATAAGTGTAGATTCAGTGTTGATACCTGGAAATGGCTATGCTCAGCTTTTGGTCTTGTTGCTCCAAAATCTTTTGATGATATATGGAATGGAACAAAAAACAAAAGTCCACTGATGAAAGAAGTGTGGATTATTGTTTGTTGTTCAGTATTGAAAGATCTTTGGTTTGAAAAAAATAGAAGGATGTTTGATGAAGTCAAGCCAAATGTTGTGCAATTTAAATGCAAAATTAAAAAGATGGTGTTTGAAGGAGGTCTCAGAATAAAAGGAAACAAATGTGATCAGAATTATGATATGTAAGTAATTTCCTTTTTTATTCTTGGTCCAAGAAAGATAAAGTTTGAAAATATCAAAATTTGCCATTGGTTCCCACCTTGTCCCGGTACATTATTGTTTTGCTGTGATGGAGCTTCAGTTGGCAATCCAGGGGCAGCAGGTTTTGGTGTTATTATAAGATACCATAATTGTCAGGTAATTGGTACTCTAACTGGTGGTCTGGGAATTGCAACCAACTATATTGCAGAAGTATATGTTGTTGTTTGTGTTGTGGAATTGGCTGTAAACTGGAAAATGCAGCAAATTATACTTAACTCTGATTCAAAGACTGTGATAACTGAATTTGCAAAAAAGAAAGTTCCATGGTTCATTAGGATGAGATGGAATAAAGCAGTGAGGAGCATTATGTCAGTTAAGTTCAGTCATTGTTATAGAGATGCAAATTTCTCAGCAAATACAGTGGCTAAGAAAGGAGCTCAATTACAAGCAGGAGAAAGGCAGATTTTCCTGGGGAGACCAGCTTTACTGGCAAGAATAGAGTTGCCTGACACTGACTGTTACAGATTCTACTAGAATCAGTAATCAAAGACTTCTTATTTCTGTTGATTAGAATTGGGATATATAAGCCTTTAATTTTTGAACTTTAATTTTGCTTATTTTCATTAATTTGTAATTGTATCCTATTCAAATTAATAAAATTTGTGTGATTCAGAAGAAAAAAAAAATGGTTAAAAGTGATCAATTTTTATTAAATCGTAATATATACTTAATACGGTATGTTTATGGTTAAAAGAATAACATCTTCGCACACTACGAGGGTTTATGGTTTAGACGTTTGGGTTATATATATATGCAAATATACATCAATCAATAGCGCGTAGTTTCTTGGTCGGTCATAGTTATGATCCAAGATTCGAAGCTTAACAATAATTTTTTGTGAGATGAAGAAGAAGAAGAAGAAAAACAAAAAAGGAGTCAAAAAGATCTTGACCAAGTTATCCCGACTCCAACAAGATAAAAACGATTCTAAAACAAATCTTGGATGAGTTAACCCAAATCAAGCGAGACAAGGACGAGTTTTAGCAGAAATTTTCGATTGTGGGATTCGCTTCATTCCACGACCGAGATCGAGAAACTTGTTGGGATCTTGGCCGAGATTGATTGCATTGGTATAACTTGTTAAGAGGCAAGTGGATATGATTGACTTCAACACATATCCTGAATTTTTAATACTATATAAGATTTTTTGTTGCCCTACCACAGGTGACGTGCACATATCATGAACTTCCAACATTATGTAAATATTTTAGCGAAGGAAGCCAAATTTGAGGTCTATAATATATTTTCATGAAACACAACAACACCTCAGTATATTCTCTAGTCCTTTTTTCTCGACTAGATAATGCCACACTTATATATACATATTGTTATTTAATTATCTAATATATAATTTATCCATAAATAAAAGAGACTAACATCCCTCAATTTTCTCATACATAATAAATACATTAAGATTTTCAACAACTAAGAAATATGGGTCACTAAAAGGTAGCAATTTGTAATTTATAGTTCAAAAACAGACTTTTTGAGGTCTAGAAGATTTAGAGCTTATGTTTTCTATTTCACCGTTATAGCTAACTACATATTGAACTAAAAGGGGTAA
Organism: Papaver armeniacum; assembly: GCA_023531295.1. Taxonomy (NCBI): domain Eukaryota; kingdom Viridiplantae; phylum Streptophyta; class Magnoliopsida; order Ranunculales; family Papaveraceae; genus Papaver; species Papaver armeniacum. The sequence goes on along the minus strand of JAJJWW010010752.1, from coordinate 549,470 downwards.
TCAAATAAATATGATAATAACGGGGGTTTACTTAATAAATACTTTTAGTGATTTCTAAAGACTTCAATAGATTTCCGAAGTAATGTGTTATCGGTTGTTTACTTTTAAAATCTCTCTAAAAGTTTGTGTTACTGGTTAAAGATTGTAAAAAAATCTTCTAAAGTTTATGCTACTCGTTGTAAACATGAAAATTCAAAGACTTTGCATACTTCCCTATTTTCAAGACTTTGAGTGACTTTTGTCTATATATTTGCCTTAATGAAAGTCCTACAAAATATGTAAAATTTTGAAAAACTTCCAAATACTTAAAGATAATATTTTTTTCTCCTTTAATTTATTTTATATATATATATACAATCTATAAAACCACATATCGTAGATGCATCTAAATTATATGATATGATTAAACTCTTTTTTTTTAGTTATTATGTATAAATGCAATTAATATTAGGAGTCCAAATTTGTACACCCCTCTAAAACCGAGGTGCACATTTCGGTCATTCATATTGGTCCAAATAAAAATACAAAAACTTGTTTTTTTTCATATTTCAATCTATAAAACCACATATCGTTTTTATTATATTTTTTTTTTTATAAAAAATTCATCCAAACCGTGCACATTTCGGTCATTCATATTGGTCCAAATAAATACAGCTTGTTTTCATATTTCCTGTTTTTATTATATTTTTCTTTTATAAAATTCATCCAAACCATGCGAACAGGGCACGATATTTCCTCTATTCACTTCCATGAGAATAGACTTCCATTAAAACTTTTTCTTTCTTCTTTCCATTAGCCCAATAATGAACGGATAAATTCATCAATTTTGTTTGTGATGAAGTCTTGATTATTATGGTTTTGTAACAACTAACAATCTCCATCGTCAAAGGTTTTGATTTAAAGATAAATATGACAATCAAGACTTCATCTTTCATCATCAGATTATTTATGTAATATATGATTAATCAAATATATGAAATCAACCCCTCGCTAAAAAATATGAAGAACGAAATAAAAAAGTTCAATCAAATAAGACTCGAATGAAATCGATTTCGACTAGGAAATTTAGACCTTGTTTGCATATCGAACCCAATTAAGCTTTCAAATAGTTTTATTTTTTTTAATTAAAAAAAAAAGAAGAAGAAAAGCTTTGAGATTAGACCTTGTCAAAGATATGGCATCATATTGGTCGAAAACCCCTCCTGGGTCACTCAGAGTGGACTCCTTTGCTCCTGGAGAAGGCAATTTCATTGTAATGGTTCGTAATTCTCTTTGGCAGTTTGTTATAGCTCGTGATGGGGCTTTTGAAGGAGGACATTCAACCAAGTATTACCAAATGCGGGCAACAACAATAATAGGTGCAAAACTTGTTAATGGGTATGTCAATGGTGATCTAGGTCTAATCGGTCGAGTATTAATCTACAATGAAGCTGTTGTCGTTGCTACATTTTTAAATGAGCCAAATTCTGCATTTGGGGGTGCCGGTATCGACTGGTAAGAACTGATTGAAACTGTACATACATATCCCACGTCCTTCTATTTTAGATATCAGTCTGCTGAAGCGCGTAACCAAGTTGCAAGATATTTAAAAAAATGTTATTCTTCCTAATTAACTAATCTCAATATTCATTTCATTAAGAGAAGTTTTAATGGAAATATGAAATAACTGCAACCTTTTGTTTGGCATGTTTTTGATGCCTTTTTATATTTTTTTAGGAAAAAAAAAACATGATATATGAAAAATAGCTAAAAATTCTCGACCAATAAGAGTGCACCCCGATTTTGGAGGGGTGCAATCTATATTAGTATAATAAATAAATAAGTTGTGATAAATTTTTAATTGTATTTATCATGTTATGTTTTTATACAATTCTTTATAATAAACAAGCTAGACTTTTGTAGATTTTTATATAAAATTTGTTTCTACAACTTTTAAAGACTCTACAAATCATTGTAAGACATAACATAATTCCGCAAGATTTTTCTCAATTCCGTAAAACTCTCAGAAAGTTATTAATTTTCGCGAACTTTTTAGAATCTCTAATCTATAAAAGTATTTATTGATTAAACCTTTATAAGGGTAGTTCTTACAAGCATCATCAAGTGCTTTGGATTTCCACCATTGTATCGTATTTCCTATTGTGGGTCCCGCTTCTAGTCATATCATATCGGTTACTAAGTTACCTCATGGCCTTATTAGTAGACTCAATAAGTATATGAAGAACTTCTTTCAGAGAAAGATTTTAAAATGCATGGTGTCGATTAGAATACTTTTGGTAGACTAATAAATTTAAGGAGTATTAATGTGAAGGATCTATAGCTCATCAATCTTCCTTTATTGGCAAAAATGGTTTGATTTACTCTAATCCTAAACACTTATAGCCTATAGGGTGTTTAAAAACACCCTGAGAATTTATTTTTCGACTTCTAGAAGTCAAAAAAGCAATAAGTCATTGGACGACACAATTTTAAGATGACTTCTAGAAGTAAAAAAGTCAACTTTTTATGAAGAAAAACCTTTTTGCTTTTGACTTGTCGGATCGATTTTTGCTTCTGAAGAAGTAAAAGTGCTTCTGATTTTGGTATACAATTCCAAACATGTTATTAGTGACTAAATTTCTTATAAAGTATTTAGTTACATCTTGAGAAGTCGCTTTTTGACTTTTAGAAGTCAAAACATAACTAGTTAGTTTTGCGACCCATATTTAAAATGACTTCTAGAAGCAAAAAAGTTAACTTATTGTGAAGCAAAACCTTTTTGCTTCTGACTTCTGGAATTGACTTTTGCTTCTAGAGAAGCACAAACATTTCTACTTATGGTACTGTTTATGGGTAAAAATCGTTTCCGCCGATTTTGGTAAATTCGGTAGGTGAGTGAGAAACTGGTTTAAACCCTAAACAAATGTGTTGCACGTGAGCACTTTCTAGATTCGAGAGATCAATATGTACAAGTCCGTCCTAAACCAAGAAATGGCCGTTCCATACTTGCTACGGTCCTAAAGTGGAGGAGAAGGGTTGATTTGGGGAGGGAAGCAAAGAAAGGTGTTGAGACCAGAATAATTCTGGGAGAGTAGTGTCTCGACTTGTATCAGAAAGTGAAAGCTTCGGAAGCTTGCAAGAGATGAAAGTTTTTTGGAGAGCTTGAAAAGTTGCCTTTTCTGAGAGTGTTGTATTTTTCTCCTGACGAGACTTGTTGTCTGGTGGAAATAGGTAAGACCTATTTATACAAGTCGAGATTGAAACGTACCCTGGCCTCATGAAGGAAGAGAGTAAAAGGTGAAATAATGGGAGGAGGTGGTAACCGCATGGTGTTTATGGGTGAAAACGTTTTCACCATTATTTCCTCATTTATTTGACCGCTTTATTCCTATTCACGCTTTCTTAATGTGAGCGTAGTGTACGCCGCATCTTTGTGACCGCCAAACCAAGACCCCGAAAGCATCCCCCAGTTTGTGTTGATGTCTCGAGTGTTGGTTGCACCTTGAGTGCAAGAGGCGCAGCTAGGGGCGCGTGTGGCATGTGCCAATGGCATGTGCGGAATGCCTTTGTTGCGGGTTGCACCTCGAGCGCAAGTGGAAATGCCAGAGCTTCTAGTGGCGTGTGTGGCATGTGTCAATGGCATGTGTGGAATGCCTTGGTGGTAGGTTGCACGTTGAGTGTAACTGGCAATGCCAGAGCTGCTAGTGGCGTGTGTGGCATGTGCCAATGGCATGTGCGGTATGCCTTGGCGGTAGGTTGCACGGTTTGCAAGTTAGGCTACCGGCGTGGGTTTTGGCATGTGCCAATGGCGCGTACGGCCAAGTTGGCCTAGGTTGCACGGCTTGCAATTTGGGCTACCAGCGTGCATATTTGGCATGTGCCAATGGCATGCGTGGCCAATTTGGATCACGGCCTGGTAATAAAAGCTACCAGCGATGCGTGTTGGCATGTGCCATGCGTGGCCATTAGGACCACGGCTTGGTAAGAAAAGCTATCAGCGAGAGTGTTGGCATGTGCCAATGGCATGCTCGGCCATTAGGGCCACGGCCTGGTAAGAAAAGCTACCAGCGATGCGTGTTGGCATGTGCCAATGGCATGCTTGGCCATTAAGGCCACGACTTGGTAAGAAAAGCTACCAGCGAGCGTGTTGGCATGTGCCAATGGCATGCTCGGCCATTAGGACCACGACTTGGTAAGAAAATCTACCAGCGATGCGTGTTGGCATGTGTCAATGGCATGCTCGGCCATTAGGGCCACGACCTAGTAAGAAAAGCTACCAGCGATGCGTGTTGGCATGTGCCAATGGCATGTTCGGCCATTAGGGCCACGGCTTGGTAAGAAAAGCTACCAGCGATGCGTGTTGGCGTGTGCCAATGGCATGCTCGGCCATTAGGGCCACGACCTGGTAAGAAAAGCTACCAACGATGCGTGTTGGCATGTGCCAATGGCATGCTCGGCCATTAGGGCCACGGCCTGGTAAGAAATGCTACCAGCGATGCGTGTTGGCATGTGCCAATGGCATGCTCGGCCATTAGGGTCACGGCCTGGTAAGAAAAGCTACCAGCGATGCGTGTTGGCATGTGCCAATGGCATGCTCGGCTATTAGGGCCACGGACTGGTAAGAAAAGCTACCAGCGAGCGTGTTGGCATGCTCGGCCATTAGGGCCACGGCCTGGTAAGAAAAGCTACCAGCGATGCGTGTTAGCACGTGCCAATGGCATGCGTGGCCAATTTGGCCTAGGTTGCACGGTTTGCAAGCCTAGGCGCGGGCACTACTTTGGCATGGCGCGGCTAGGGCTAAGGTAAGGGTATTTGGCTTGGCGTGGTGTGACCAGCGTAGCTAGGGCCAAGGCAGAGTGCGTTTTGCATGGCGCGGCTAGCTTGGGCTAGGTGTGGCTGGCATGATTTTCCATTGGCACGAGGTGCGGCTAGCATGGTTGGCATGCTTTGGCGCGTTTAGTGTGGCTGGCATGATTTGCCATTGGCACAGGGGTGCGGCTAGCATGGTTGGCATGCTTTGGCGCGTTTGGTGTGGCTGGCATGATTTGCCATTGGCACAGGGGTGCGGCTAGGGCCAAGGTAAGGGTGTTTGGCTTGGCGTGGTGTGACTAGCGTAGCTAGGGCCAAGGCAGAGTGCGTTTGGCATGGCGCGGCTAGCTTGGGCTAGGTGTGGCTGGCATGATTTGCCATTGGCACGGAGGAGAATTAGGGTTTTGTTCGTTGTAACCCTAATTTGAAAAAAATACCCCTATTAATATCTGACTACATGCATTGAATGTTCTAATAAATGTGTCACCGGTGACATTAGGTTATTCGGGGTTTTACGATTTTACCATTTGTCTAAAAACCACCATCAACATTAAGTCCCCTGCTTAGCTCGAAACAGGATTTTTGTTGCGAGGTAAGCATAAGATGGTGACAAACTATCAGCAGTAAATCGTAAAGAGAATTGAGGAGGCTTATCTGACCTTTTTATAAATAGGATTTGGAATCCTTGCCTCTGGCAGTTTTGCACAAATCGGGAGGCTGGCACGATTGGGGAGTCAACATCATTGAGAGACAGGAAGATGGGCGGCATTGAGAAGTTGGCGCTAGTTGGGAAACTGAGCGTGCTAGCTGGTGGGACCGGCGCAAGGTGGGGAAGCTGAGTGTGCTAGCTGGCGCGACTTGGGCGGTCATTGGGAAGTTGGCGCAATTGGTGAGATCGGTGCGACTTGGGCGACATTGGGAAGTTGGGCGCAATTGGTGGGACCGGTGTGGCTTGGGCGGTACTGGGGAGTTGGCGCAACTGGTGGGACCGGTGCAACTTGGGCGACGTTGGGAAGTTGGGCGCCCTTGTGGGCCCGTTCCTTATACGCACGATTTTTGGTAAAGGGAAATCCTTCCCTATTTCAGAATCTTCACGCCCATATATATAAAATCCCTTTCTCTCATCTTGCACTTTGTTCTTTCATGTTTTCATACTAGCGGCAGAGTCACAAAGAAAAACCGGCTTCCAGGTATGTCTTCCAGTACTTCTCTTGTTTCCCTTTTCATGTAGGTGCAAACCCTAAAAGTAGGCATTTTTCTTTTATAATCCTTGCAATGATATTGCGCATATGATTTCTTGGCGTGCTTCTTGTAGAAAATATTGTATATATGCACCCAAGGGAAATACTGCATATATGATTCGAACCCGTAGAAAAATGCTCCATATATAATTTTGAACCCGAAGAAGGATACCATAGACGCATTCGAGCCCATAGAAAATACTGCGTATATAGTTTTGAACCCGAAGAAGGATACTGCAGACGCACTTGAGCCCGTATAAAATACTGCGTATATAATTTTGAACCCTGAAGAAAATACTGTGTGTGCAGTTTTGAACCCGTAGAGAATATTGTATATGAATCCCGAAGAAGAATACTGCATATGTGCTTCATATGACTTCGAACCCATAAGAAATATTGCATATATGAATTTCGGACCTGAAGATAATACTGCGCGTGCAGTTTTGAACCCGTAGAAAAATGCTCCATATATAATTTTGAACCCGAAGAAGGATACCATAGACGCATTCGAGCCCGTAGAAAATACTGCGTATATAATTTTGAACCCTGAAGAAAATACTGCTTGTGCAGCTTTGAACCCGTAGAGAATACTGCATATGAATCCCGAAGAAGAATACTGTATATGTGCTTCATATGACTTCGAACCCATAGGAAATATTGCATATATGAATTTCGGACCTGAAGAAAATACTGCCGCGTGCAGTTTTGAACCCGTAGAGAATACACCCCTTCTTTTTTTGTTTTCCAGGTTTTCCTTTTGTTGGGTGTGGTTGTGTGTCAGGGAGATAATTTCGTCTTTCTCCGTTTGTTTTGTGCAGATATCTTGTTACCAAATTGTTATGAAGAAATCCGACAAGATGTTACCTGAACAAAATTTCGCCTCATCGAAGGATGTTCATAGTTCCAAACCAAACACGGATGATGAATTCTTTGCCAAACCCCTCGCCCTTGCTCGGAAGAATCACACAGGTTTCATGCCAATTTTGTTAACCGGTGGTGAAGATGAAAAGAAGACACGTTCGGTTCGCCCAGAGAACACCATATGGTTCTGTCTTCATAAAGGGGTATATTATTTTTCCAACATTGATTTCAGGATGTGTCAAAGCCCATTGCGTTCTTTTGATATATGGGTTGAGTTCATGGTGAGTAAGGAGCACATAAATACCAACTTGACTCGAGCGCAGATTATTGATGCTTTGTCGAGCTTGATAAATCTCCAGTTAGGAAGGATATCCCGGGCTTGGTTGCTTTCATCTCCAGATGGTGTTCGGACACCCATACGATCATATGTAGATGGGGTGAAATAACTTTCTCCTTGGAGAGTGTGGCTCTCTTCTTTGAATCTTCCTAAGAATCGGAATCTTAATATCCGATTGTCTGAAGGTGAGGAGAAGATGCGGGATGACCTTGCCGCTAAGTTGGGAGATTTCGCTCGAAAAGACTCCACTGCGAAGTCGAAGGATTCTGTCCGGAAAGAGGATGAAAGGTGCTTTTTCAGCTGGTGGATATCTCAATGGTTTCCGAACGAGCTGGAACCTAAACAGAAAAGCATGATCTTCATGTTGCAGCATTTTTGGCTCTCTGGTTGTCTAGAGACATTTTTGATGACGGTTCTGGCAAGAAGGAAATAAGACCAGAGTTGCTAGTGATTGCTGTGAAGTTAGCAAAAGGTGATGTTCTTCCCATTGGCAAGCTATTCCTTGGTTCCCTGTATGTGCGTCTGGATCACCTAGTTGCGAACATGCGAGTTTCGAATGATTTCATGAAAGTGGATTCATATGTGCACGTTGCTTTTCTGCAAGCCTGGTTATGGGAGCACTTTGAGAAGTACGCTCTGAAACCGTTGCCTTCGATTCCCGCGAGTTGGGGCGGCTCCCGAATTCTTCGATGGGTGAACAGGCGTCCAAGGGTTGGCATGAGCTTGGTTAGTCTTCTCGATAAGTCGCATGAAATCATTTTTCGCCCATGGGAGCCGGTCCATAGGTCGGTGACTCAAATTGACACCTTTGCTTCTGCTCCGATCATGTCTTTGTCTTCTGACGGCAGCTTGAGTGTTGGTGAAAACTTGTTTATTCAAAGCTGCATGTCCGGTTATATGCCGTCTTTATTCATGGGATCTTTCCGAATAGCTGCTTATAATATTGACCGTGCTGCTCGTCACATGGGTTTCGATCAAGGGTGCCTCTTGCTTACCAACTGGTGGTTCCTAAGGATTCATTGCGTGCCGCCCTCAATGCCAGTGCCCTTGAGTCGGGTATCCACCTTCCTTCTTTCAAACGGGAAGAGTAACTTCGAAGACTTTTGGCTATAATGAGTTACGGTACGATGAGTTCATTATGATCCAAGATTTTGTAAATAACGTGGTGGAGAATGTTCGTTGTAAACCTTCCCCAGCAGTTTTGAAGAAGTATCCAATGTTGAGAGATCCCAAGCGAAAGTTTCCTGGAAACTCGGAAAGTCCCCAGGCAAGGGAACAGAGAACAAAGAATCATGCTGGTGGGTTCCGGGCGGTTTCAAAAGATCCTCCCGCAGCTCTCGTGTCTTTCAGTTCTTCCAATAACCAGGTATGTGTCGCCTCCTTGTTGGTTTGTCTCAAAACACGTGAATTTCTGCTGAAAACATGTGTCTTGTTTCTTCTAGGGCTTCGGTAGTGTTAATGCTTTCGCTGCCCTTGCACGTTGCCAGGAGACGGCAATTTCTTCGAAGAATTCCGGCGGCACTGACCCTTCTCATAACGGTGATGAGTCGGAGAAAGAAGAAAGTTCGACAAGTGAGAGTGATTCTTCTGACAGCACTGGTTCTTTTTCGGGAAGTGGTTCGGTGAGTTTCGCGCTTCTTTTCTTTCTTCTTATGCTTCTTCTTTTTGAAAAATGTCTAACTCAAGTTCGCAGGAGGAATCCGGTTTGGAAGACGATTCTGGGGTGGAGCCACACGAAAACTTGCCTTTGGAGATGGGAGTTAGCCAATTGCTGGGCACAGATGTGGTTCAAACGGTGGATGATTCCCTGATGGTTGCTGCCGTAGACATGGAAAAAGACCCTTTGCGAGTCATGAGGCCAGTTGCAGGCGCCATTTTCGATCCCCGTACTTGGTTCCTTATCCAGGTCATGTCTTTGGTTGGCGGTTTCAGCGTCTTGGCTAAGTATGAGGCGTTGTACACCAGAATCTGGGAAGGGACATATGGCCACAACCAAGAAGATCACTAGTCGATTTGCGCTGGTTAAGCGTGTGGAAGAGGCTTTATCTTCCATCGAGGACATGCGTGAGGTGACTGGCCACACCGTTTCAAGACGTTATTGCCGATCGGGAGCACCATCGCGACGTGTGTGTAGAAAAGGAGTTCAACGCTTCATGGTTTGTCGAAGGCCTTCTTTGAGATCCGTCGTCGAAAGATGCGGCGATCGAAAGCCTTTCTGCAGAGGAGATTGCACGACTGGAGGTAGAACTCGAAAAGCTTTCCAAGATGTTGACTATGAAGAGAGCGGCTCTTGAAGATGCAAAGTTGACTTTCTCTAAAAAGAGTAGACCTCTGTTGGATGATTTTCCTTGAATGTTTCTCTGTTAAACTTTCATTTAGGTTTTTCTTCCCTTTTTTTTTTTGAAAAAAAACTGGATGTCTGGCTCAAAGTTCGACCGGTTTTGACAGATAGCTGGTAGCTTTGAGGATATTAGATTATTTCTGGGATGAATGGTTTTGATAATATAACTCTGATTATGTTTTATGAAAGGGATATTACTTTTATGAAAGTGTGTGCTAGCAATAGGCACAAGACGCAATAGTATGACGGTTTTACTAAGAACCTAAAAACATATTGTATATCTTGCCCAGTCTAAATTTACTCACTTCATAGGTTTTTGCGAACGCGCCCCTATCCATGTAAAAGGCGGCTTTGCTGGTAGCATCGCCAGCAAGTCCCCAATCGCTGGTAGCATCTTCAGTGAGTCCCCAGTTTTCTTGTGTAGTTTTTACAACTGGTAACCGGGTTGTCTGGTAGTTGAGTCGGATTGAGTGGTAGCATCTTCAGCGAGTCCCCAGTTTTCTTGTGTAGTTTTTACAACTGGTAACCGGGTTGTCTGGTAGTTGAGTCGGATTGAGTCGCCTTCCCCTACCATCTTGACATCTGGGTCGAAGAACGAGATCGACAGTCTGACATTGTAGCCGATAGATCAATCCTCCCGCTGTGGTCGCCAATTGTTTATGGGTAAAAATCGTTTCCGCCGATTTTGGTAAATTCGGTAGGTGAGTGAGAAACTGGTTTAAACCCTAAACAAATGTGCTGCACGTGAGCACTTTCTAGATTCGAGAGATCAATCTGTACAAGTCCGGCCTAAACCAAGAAATGGCCGTTCCCGGACTTGCTTCGGTCACAAAGTGGAGTAGAAGGGTTGATTTGGGGAGGGAAGCAAAGAAAGGTGTTGAGACCAGAATAATTCTGGGAGAGTAGTGTCTCGACTTGTATCAGAAAGTGAAAGCTTCGGAAGCTTGCAAGAGATGAAAGCTTTTTGGAGAGCTTGCAAAGTTGCCTTTTCTGAGAGTGTTGTATTTTTCTCCCGACCGAGACTTGTTGTCTGGTGGAAATAGGTAAGACCTATTTATACAAGTCGAGATTGAAACGTCCCCTGGCCTCATGAAGGAAGAGAGTAAAGGGTGAAATAATGGGAGGAGGTGGTAACCGCATGGTGTTTATGGGTGAAAACGTTTTCACCATTATTTCCTCATTTATTTGACCGCTTTATTCCTATTCACGCTTTCTTAATGTGAGCGTAGTGTACGCCGCATCTTTGTGACTGCCAAACCAAGACCTTGGAAAGCATCCCCCAGTTTGTGTTGATGTCTCGAGTGTTGGTTGCACCTTGAGTGCAACTGGCGCTGCTAGGGGCGCGTGTGGCATGTGCCAATGGCATGTGCGGAATGCCTTTGTTGCGGGTTGCACCTCGAGCGCAAGTGGCAATGCCAGAGCTGCTAGTGGCGTGTGTGGCATGTGCCAATGGCATGTGTGGAATGCCTTGGTGGTAGGTTGCACGTTGAGTGTAAGTGGCAATGCCAGAGCTGCTAGTGGCGTGTGTGGCATGTGCCAATGGCATGTGCGGTATGCCTTGGCGGTAGGTTGCACGGTTTGCAAGTTAGGCTACCAGCGTGGGTTTTGGCATGTGCCAATGGCGCGTACTGCCAAGTTGGCCTAGGTTGCACGGCTTGCAAGTTGGGCTACCAGCGTGCATGTTTGGCATGTGCCAATGGCATGCGTGGCCAATTTGGATCACGGCCTGGTAAGAAAAGCTACCAGCGATGCGTGTTGACATGTGCCAATGGCATGCATGGCCATTAGGACCACGGCTTGGTAAGAAAAGCTACCAGCGAGCGTGTTGGCATGTGCCAATGGCATGCTCGGCCATTAGGGCCACGACCTGGTAAGAAAAGATACCAGCGATGCGTGTTGGCATGTGCCAATGGCATGCTTGGCCATTAGGGCCACGACTTGGTAAGAAAAGCTACCAGCGAGCGTGTTGGCATGTGCCAATGGCTTGCTCGGCCATTAGGACCACGACTTGGTAAGAAAAGCTACCAACGATGCGTGTTGGCATGTGTCAATGGCATGCTCGGCCATTAGGGCCACGACCTGGTAAGAAAAGCTACCAGCGATGCGTGTTGGCATGTGCCAATGGCATGCTCGGCCATTAGGGCCACGACTTGGTAAGAAAAGCTACCAGCGATGCGTGTTGGCATGTGCCAATGGCATGCTCGGCCATTAGGGCCACGGCCTGGTAAGAAAAGCTACAAGCGATGCGTGTTGGCATGTGCCAATGGCATGCTCGGCCATTAGGGCCACGACATGGTAAGAAAAGATACCAGCGATGCGTGTTGGCATGTGCCAATGGCATGCTCGGCCATTAGGGCCACGGCACGGTAAGAAAAGCTACCAGCGAGCGTGTTGGCATGTGCCAATGGCATGCTCGGCCATTAGGGCCACAGCCTGGTAAGAAAAGCTAACAGCGATGCGTGTTGGCACGTGCCAATGGCATGCGTGGCCAATTTGGCCTAGGTTGCAAGGTTTGCAAGCCTAGACGCGGGCGCTACTTTGGCATGGTGCGGCTAGGGCCACGGTAAGGGTATTTGGCTTGGCGTGGTGTGACCAGCGTAGCTAGGGCCAAGGCAGAGTGTGTTTGGCATGGCGCGGCTAGCTTGGGCTAGGTGTGGCTGGCATGATTTGTCATTGTCACAGAGGTGCGGCTAGCATGGTTGGCATGCTTTGGCGCGTTTGGTGTGGCTGGCATGATTTGCCATTGGCACATGGGTGCAGCTAGCATGGTTGGCATGCTTTGGCGCGTTTGGTGTGGCTGGCATGATTTGCCATTGGCACAGAGGTGCGGCTAGGGCCAAGGTAAGGGTGTTTGGCTTGGCGTGGTGTGACTAGCGTAGCTAGGGCCAAGGCGAGTGCATTTGGCATGGCGCGGCTAGCTTGGGCTAGGTGTGGCTGACATGATTTGCCATTGGCACAGAGGTGCGGCTAGCATGGTTGGCATGCTTTGGCGCGTTTGGTGTGGCTGGCATGATTTTCCATTGGCACAGGGGTGCAACTAGGGCCAAGGTAAGGGTGTTTGGCTTGGCGTGGTGTGATTAGCGTAGCTAGGGCCAAGGCAAAGTGCGTTTGGCATGGCGCGGCTAGCTTGGGCTAGGTGTGGCTGGCATGATTTGCCATTGGCACGGAGGAGAATTAGGGTTTTGTTCGTTGTAACCCTAATTTGAAAAAATACCCCCTATTAATTACTGACTACATGCATTAAATGTTCTAATAAATGTGTCACCGGTGACATTAGGTTCTTCGGGGTTTTACGATTTTACCCTTTGTCTAAAAACTACCATCAACAGGTACCAAACATGATTTTAAAGATAAGTGTCATAGCTTCTCCGATTTTTTGGAGTATTATTCTTAAAATTGGCTCATTTGACAGTTGAATGGGGATTTTGAAGGTATGGATGATATTAAAGAGAGTCTTAGATGAAGTAGTGTTGCGGGTTTTTGGAGAGATCCTTGGGTCAACATTTTTGTTGCTTCTATCATCTCTTTGGAAATAATTAGTTCATTTATTGTGACTAATTTTCTCGAATGAAATAATCTTAATATGGAGAGTTATGTGCTTCAGCCCATATTGCTGAAACTATCAAATGCATTATTACTAAAAGTGGGTCTAACTGAAGAGACAAACCAGTGTGGGTTGGTGGTAACACTGGTTATATCACGTTCAAAGATGCTTATAAATTTTTAGTCATCTCAATAACTTGGAACTGTAGCTTTTAATCTCAACTGAAGTTTTCTCTGGAAAATCAAATGTCCTTACATCTAATTAAATTCTTCTTGTGGCAATTGTGCCATAGTAAAAATTCAACCTTGATAAATCTCTATATGAGAAAAGAATAAGTGATCATCCTGGTTGCAAGCTGTGCGACATGGATTTGGAAATGCACATATATCTATTTTTATATTGTAGCGAGCGGTTTGGGCAATTTGGAAAAAGATCAAGGATTTGATTGGTTTGAATGTGGAGATTAAAGTGTTCTCTCATAAACTATTTATATAGTTATGCTCATCTAAAAGTAACATTGGTGGTTTGAAATGGTAGGACTTATCTTCATTTGTTTACCGGAGCATCTGGATTCATAAGAACAAGTTTATATTTCAAGAGATCAAGTTCTATGCACTAGTTTTTTTCTGCAAATTTAGTCTCCCAGAATGGCTAGTATTTCTGGTTTTTTAAATTTGACAGAAGCACGAGAAGAAATGGGGTGATGAAAAAACATATTTCCTAGCAGGTCCCTAATAACAACCATTGTAAGCTAAATACTAATGGTTCTTCAGATGGATGTGGTTTTGAAAGGATTTGAGGTATCATCATGGATACAAGTGGAACTTTCATTGCTTGATTTGATGGGCATATTTTCAAGAATATTAACAATGTTATAGAGGTCTGCGCCATTCATGATAGACTTACATTGGATGTTGATCTGATGCTGATTTGGCCATATAATATTTGGAAGTAGTGAACAATTTAATCTATGATATTCAGTTGTGCAAAATGGAAGTTCAACCACGATGGGATTCGTATTGGCTCATATTTGAAATTACTCAAGTGAATATAAAATTTGATCAAGTAAATTTTCTTAAAAATTCAAAATTACTTACAATGTTGCTAATAAGTTAACTAAAACCGGTGAGAGTAAAGATCATGAAGGAATATGTATTAGAACTGTTAGAAAATTGATTGGTTGAACCCACCAAGCGCTGGTGTATCAAGTTCAGTTGTCAAGTTTAGTTCCAAAAATCGAAGTCACTTGATTTGATTAATATAGTCAACTTCGTTTGGTTTCAAAATGATGGTTTTACCCAGAACATAGAATTGTTGAGACTTGCTCTTGTTACTCATGAAGAAAGTAAAGACAGTAGTCTTAATAAGGAGACAGGGAAAATCTTCTCTGAGTATAACAAGTGGTGCTGCAGTTAGAACTTTTTCGAAGATTTTGAAAGACTTATTATGTGAGTAATTTGTAAGGTTCGTAAGTTTTGAGAAAACCTCGATGAATTACACGAGGCATTTGTATTTACAACTAAGTTTTGTATAGAGTTTTATCATATTATTGTAGATCAATGGTGACTTTGGGTCCGAGGGTAAAAAGTTCATCTTACGATCCAGGGAAAAAACCATCATTTTGTAGTCTAAGGAAAATCATCATTTTTGCCAGAAACGGTCAACCCAGTCGAGGTACTCAAGCCAATGAGTACGGTCAGCTATCAGGCTATGCAGATAAGTAAGTGAACTTAAACACGATTTAGTCAGTATGAATCCTAAAACTCCAGTCGGGAAAAGGTTCGAGGTGAAGTTCGACTTCTAATAGAAAAGAAGGCTAGCTCAAAGTTGGAGAAGCCTAGTTAGGTCTGAATATCCTTCATCACTTTAAGGCGAAGAGCCTCCATCGCTCCGAGGCAAATAGCTTTCACCACTCGAAGGCGAAGAGTATCCATCGCTCCGAGGCGAAGGGCCTCCCTCGCTCTGAAGTGAAAGAATTTCATAACTCTAAGGCGAAGAACCTCTGTTATTACACTCCAAGTAAGACTACATGTTAATTCCGAAGATTCCTCAGTGGCATCACGAGCACTCTGGATCTTGGTTGTATATATCACTACACCAAAACAACCTTTTTGTGACGTTTATAAACGTTGGGCAGAATTTGTGCAACGGTAATAACTGTTGGGAAAACGGCTTGCGCATTGGTGTGCAACAAAAGTTAAAAGTTGCACAAATTATATTAAGCAACTCTTATAAACGTTGCACAATAGGTGGTGCAACGTTTTATTTTTCCTATTTGTGCAACGTATATACTAATTTGTGCAACGGATATTATTAACGATAACACTTTAGTGGGTCCCATTTTAGTTTTCAGACAACGTTTTATTTGTTTGGTTGCAGTTATATCCGTTGCTTATTTTAGGTGATTTGTGCAACGGATGTTTTTTCTACGTTTATATCCGTTGCAGAATCATTTTCTGGTCCAAAAAATTTGTCGCCGGCTATAATTCCGACAGATTTCTGCACCTGAATATATATTGATTCTCTATCAGCATATCAATCAGAATGTTCACAACAAATTCTGCCGAAATTGTATCAACACCAAGAACATTAATTGATAATTTTTACATCAAATTTTAGAAGCGTAGCCCATACAATTATTTGGGTTGATTAAAAAAGAACAACAATATGTGGAAAACCCTTAAATTTAACTTTGCTCAAGAACCCTAGTTGTGAAATTGAAATATCACAAGTCATTCACCTTCAGGAATAATGAGGAGTCTTTATGACACCAGACGTCCCAACAAGTTCTAACCATTCAACTTCACTGCCTGCAACAGGTTTAACATCCTGAAGAAATGAAAAGTGGAGGAATTTAGTTAGATACTATGGGACATAAGAGATGGAAATGTTGATACACAGTAAGATTAGGGTTTCCTATCCAACTGATCTTGAAAAAGCGTTATATGAATAAATCAAAATTGGTAACCCCTTAGTTAACAGTTCATCACATAGCTTTTAAGAAAAAAAAATAGCCCCATAAGCCGGCCGGCCATACACAATGCATGTTACCAAGAGTACTCCCGCATAATAGAATATCCTATCATTTTAAAGGAAAAAGATATCCTGGCATTTTAAAGAAAAAGGAATGCAGAATCTATCAAGATACCCTGGCACTCAATCATGTGTTTTCTTCACTACAGTCATGCTAACCTACTTTTCCTTGTGTACTACTTCAATTTCACCTGGGTTTTGGAGTGCCTATGAACCATGAATGTAGATCTGACGAGGATGATTAATATCTTGTAACTGCTAACTGTAAGTACGTATTAGCATTGAACATAGCAACTATATATATATGAAACTCATTCAGGAACATCAAGCAAAAACCCCTGCCAGATTTTAACATATCTCCAGCCTAAAAGTGAACCAAATGAGAGAATCCTTTGTTCTCAGTGAAAAATCAAATGAGATTGTTTTGATCAATAAATCAACAACCCAATAAAATCAAGCAAGACAAACCTCATTCTCTGAATCACCCTCATCTGAGCTAATCATCGATGGACTCTTCTTTAATTTTGGTTACAGGTGCAGGGGATTCCCTTGCTTGGGCTGCCTTGGCAGGAGGTTCCTACAATATAAACAGATACAAGTGAGTCTTATAAGAAAAAAATAATTGCACTGCGAAAGTTCCAGGACAAATCATACATTGAAACAGACACGAGAATTATGTGGTTCGGAAACTAGAAAGAAAGCACCCAATACTCTCCAACTTATAGCAATGATAACCTCGGGTGATTACCATGAGTAACTAGCTCCCCTGAGCATCATATAAATGAGAAACATCACATCAGCAAAGAAATCTGACCTCCATTGAAAATTCCTTCCAACTGCAATACCTTCCTGTAAAACGAGGTATACGTTTAGATATTTGCAAAAGAAAATTGTATAGACTGCGCCAGTTCTTGGCTTAAGTACATATTTTGATCCAAAAAGGATATGGTTCAAGATGACTTACAACGAGAGACAAAATCCCCATACAATGCCTCCATTGTGTTGTAAGTAAATATATTATCTATATTCCCGGCAATCTTGCAAACTGCTTTTACCACATTGCATGAACACACAAACATGTAATCCAACCGCTTTCCAGATGTGGTAGTTGCTAGTTCTGAATTGTTTAAACCATCAATTCACTTCGGTTACAATGGGATACAATTATAGTCACCTTATTTAAACTCGTAGGAAACACATCTGGGTAAACCATTCACCCTGGCTTACTCAAAGACACTCAAGTAAATGATCAATTAAAAATAATGAACATAAAAGAATACTCACTCATGTGGAATTATATCCAGGAAGGCACCAACAAGTCCTCGAAAAACTGCATACAGCTATGCACCACCACCATCACCATGGCCACTTCTACTGTAGATGTACATTTCTACGCTTAGCTCGTGTTTATACAGCGTTTGCAATCAAGAAATAACTAAATTAGCTTACACATAGTAGTATGATGAGTGCCAAATATTGCATATTTATACACATTTTTATTGGCATTTAACTCATCTTTTGTGCTCAGAAATCAGATATTATCCCAGATTATGTATTTTCTTTGTTTTCAAGAATAAATATTTGTACTAATTAGTTTTGTATTTTTAGGTAATAAATAAAGCTCGGAGAAATTGAGGAGCCAAAAGAGCAGAAAATTGGAGACAAGTGTCTATGGAGCAGAAAGCCAAAGCCCACGCGCGCACAAGGAGCAACCCATCTACAAGACATGGGCCCAAGCTATCCAAGACCCGACTCGCGACCCGGATCCGAGCCCGTCCTTTCCGAGCCGTTAGATTTGATCTCTGCTTCATCCAACGCTCGCTGCACTCCTACACATCATTTCTTGATACTCCCGCTCCACACCAAAAACCGCACATCACCCTGAGCCGTTCAGATCTCGCCCGCAACATCCAATGGTCGCTACAGCTTGCTCATCAATCGTTGATGCACCCGCTTCATACCACATCTGCCTATACCTATACCCGATCGACCTCCCCATTTCTCTTCTTCACTTTCTCTTTCTTCCTCTCTTCCCCCGACAATTGCAGAGAGAACCCATTCTCTCCACCTCCTTCACCATACCAGCACGCCACCACCATTCTCCTCTCCTCACCCTGACACCATCAACAACAGCCGCACCACCTTCTCCTCCTCCTACTTGCTCTCTATCTCTCTCATAGCCTCTTACCTAGAAGCTAAGTTGGAGATAGGAAGAACTAGGGTTAGGGTTTTGTCCAATCAATCAAGGGAGTTGCTGAAGCCGAGGAGAGCGCACGCGATTCGAGAGAGTATGGGTGAGAGGATATTGAATTATTTTCTGTTTTGAAGAGATTTAGGGTTTGGTATTTTGCATGTATAAATAGGGTTGATGTGTGTGTGTATAAAAACTTATGCCTGGGCTAGCCAGAGCACCACTCTAGTTTGATTTGTGTTTTTAATTATCCTTGATTGCATGCTAAGTTATTCACTTTCTTTTTATTGTTCTTGTTATGCTTCATTAGACAGATTGAATTAGCTATTTGAGCACATGAACCTGTGATAGAGTGTACTGTAAGAAGACACTCTATACTAGGGGGAGTGTGTGAGATTAGTCAAGACATTATCATGGTATTCTTCCCTGGAATGAATCAAGAATATAATTTGATTAGGAATTGCCTTAGCATAGGATCAGGTGGTGGATTCTCTGCCCTAGTGCTCTTCCCAATTGTTTACAATCCATTTAGTTGCCTTAGTTTAGAGTCACCACTCAACTTCAGTCGTATCGACAATCACCCAAACATTTGTGTTACACCTCTAGAAATCAGTTTAGTAAGCCATTAGATCATCTTAAGCACCACAAGTCTCTGTTGGATCGACCCGTATTTGCCCAGTTCTACATTGTAGACACCGTGCACTTGCGGTTTAACAAGTAGGCTATAACGTAAACCCCATTCCCAAGCCTACCAAGTTTTTGGCGCTGCTGCCGGGGACTTGGCGTGTGCTGTGTCGACTATTGGCTTGTCTTCACTGTTTTTCAACTCACCCTGTACATATTTGCTTTGAGTTATTACTTTTACTCCTTTCTTAGTGTAGTGTAGCTGTTAGTTTTCTTTTTCATTACATCCTTTATTGTACTCTGTTTGTTGCATTGGTAAATCTTTTAATCTCCCTGTTGTTCTTGTTTAAGTTATATGTAACTCTACACCCACATCTCTGCATTTTTTAGTGTCACTTAGTGTAATTATCTTGCCCTGCATCAGAACTTAGCCGCAATTTCAATCTTTCGATTCATCACATAGCTGCATCTTGTTTCTATTAAGTCACCTGCATCATTGTCTTATAATTTGGTTGTTGTATTTGGGTTAGCTTAGTTGTTCAATCATCTTGTCATCATCTTAATAGTTAGTTTGCATCTCATGCTATAGTTCATTCACTTTCTATAATTTTGTAGCATCAACTGTAGCTTTTTGTCATTTGTACTCATCCATTGAAAGTAAAAGAAGCTGTAAGCTCATAGTGCATTGCACTTCCTACTTCAGTCAGTATCTGGTCTGAACTGAGCTCAAGCCTGCCTTGCTTAGCCCATCACATATGTGCCATTTCAGCTGCATTGTGACCTCCAGTTACTAATTACTAGACCCTCATCTTTGCTAGCTGACTTTGTGTAGTGATTCTGTTAATGTAACATCCACATTTTTGGAAACTAAAACTTTCTCTTGAGTAAACAGGTGCCTGTAACCTCTGCTATATAACCAAGGAAGAGAAGAGAAAGGCGCATAACTTGAGTTCTACAACACCCTGAGCAGCCCCTGCAATTTATAGGATTCAGGTGAGTGACTCCTTGATAGCTGAATATGCTCTTTGTGCCTCATAACTGCATGATAAGACCTGCAAAACTTTGAGCCCATGCAATTGCTAGTTTCCATCTGAAAGACTCCACGCTAGCTGAGTTTGATGTCTCTTGTGCTGTATCTCTGAGTTAAAATAGATCATGATATATGCATGTATGAACTTACCACATCTTTCATGAGTTGTACCTCATTGCTATTCTGCTAAGCTATGCATAACTAAAAGTCTGCTGAGCATCTTTGTGTCTTCACCTGTGAGCCGTTACTCCCTGACAATCTCACTACCCTGATTGCATGATAAAACCTGTGCTAGGTAGTGCTCACACCCTGAAATCTGCGCTTGTATGTTCTGCGACCTTAGCTTCCATCTGCTCTGAGCCGAACTCCAGCCCCTGAAGCTGTGAATTGAGCGGCAGATTGGGTAACCAAGTTAGCGTTTATCCCTAGTTGACATCACTTGAGTAGGGCACCCTGTACCCTTATGCATGCTTGAATTGCTTTAAACCTTGTGTGAGCTGTTGAGCTTAAGCTGCAGACCCTGTTGAGCTAGGTTGTTTCCAGCCCACTTCATCTGCCTTGTGCCTTGTATGACCCTGTTGAACCATATCTGAGCAACATTTACTTCCTTGTTCTCTGAGTTGCACAGTGCATAGTTACTTGAAATCCCATTGGAAAGCTGAAATGTATGTTGTGGTGTAATTTGTGCATTGAACCATTGGCTGAGCTAGCTGTGAGGTTGAACTTGGATAGTCAGGCTAGCTGCAAACCAAAGAGCATAACTCATCTAAGCATAACCCCGAGCATAACCACGACCACGTGGTCGCTTGCCTTGGGCTGATTGCCGGTGGTGTTCAACCTTGACCTTGTAAGCTGCAAGCCTATTGAAACCACATCAACCGGCCCCGAAAACATCAAACGTGCCTCTGTGCAAACCGGTGTGTTTTCAAATGTGTTGTACTTTGTTCACTGTTGCATCTGCTGACCCTGTGAACCCTGGGTGTTGAATAACAGGCTCACATGAAGGATTAGTTTCTTACCTTGCTGACAAACCTGTGAACCTCGTCACATGCTTGCATAACCCCCTGTATTGCATTTTTAGCCAAGTTCACTTGATATCAACTGAGATAGTTGATGTCAACTGAACCAGTTGACCTATCTGCCTTGTGCCCCTGAGCATAGTCTGTTGATACTCTGTGGCATGTTAGGCTTGTGGTAAAGTGCTCAAATTGATCATCTACTCGTTTGTTGCACCTGCGCTGCATCTTTGCACACTTTTGGTTAGTGAGACCTTGAATAGCATGTTGACTTGTTGAATCTGCTGAGCCATGATCACATGCTGAAATTTTGAGCTCTCCTGTGCTCTGTGCATTGCTACTTGAGTGAAAGTTCTTCCTCTGTTGTATCTTTGGACCAACATCTGTGACTTGTTTATGATTTTGTGGCACTGGAATGAATGTTGGTTAGCAGTTGACCTGTTTTTCAAACACACAGCCCATCATATTCTTCACATTGAGTGAGCATTACTCGGCCCTAAGTCATGTCTTTGTGTAATCCATGACAGCAATTACAAGCACCCCTGTGTGCTTAGCTTTTGGAAATTAGGTATCAATTTTTGTGAAATTGTGTTGCCCTGTGTTGTTCTGTGCACCAAAATTGTGTTGTGATGTATCTCTCTTAAACAGCGGCAAGAAGCACTTCTGTGAATCAGGTGTCATTTTCTTTTGTGAGTTATATCTCTCTGGGCTGAACCCATAACCACTGGGTTGTGCCTTTCCACTGGGCTGTGTATTTACACACAACCTGGGTTTTACATAATCTGAGTTGAGGCCCACTGTGCAACAAACCAAAGCCCACACAAACCAAATCCCACACAAACCAAAGCCCACATAAACCAAACTGAGCCCACTACAGCTGGGTTTTAGCATAACTTGGGCTTGCATCTGGACTTAGTATGCTTGATGTGTGCTAGGCTATGGGTGTTTCTTGTTGAGTTCAAATTGAGTTGCTAGATCATGTCAGGATTTTGGTCTGCAACTGGGGATGAAAACAAATCCATTAGAGAGCTTGCGTACGGGCATGCCTCACGGTATGAACTCCCCACAGTCCATGATGATTTTAGGGAATATTATGAGCCTTCTCAGGGCCCTGACCCTGACTTCACATACCCTAGTCATTCTTCACACATGTATCACCATTCACCACAGTGGGGAGTTGAACAATTTTATACTCCCCCAACCCCTTGTATGCAGTCAATAATGGAAGAGCTCATAGAACAAAACAATGATATACTTGGATGGAAAATGCATGATCATCCCTTCTCTAGTGAACCATGTGCACAACCATGTAATGATCTTTCATATGAAACATGCATACCCACTAGTGAAGACCCCCCTTCACTTGAACATCTCACTATGATTCTTCAAATGAACCTGATTGAGGTACAAAATAAAGATTGGAAAGAAGTTTATGATAGGATGTTTGTTATTCCTGATAATTTTGAAAATAGTGTTTCTAGTCCTACTCATGCAACTAAATATGAACCTAATCTAGAGGTAGATGAGTACACTAGAAATGCTACAATTTTGAATAGGGAAATGCATTTTTGTTATGAGGATGATGATGATGATGATTATGATATGTTAGAAGAGCATGTGCGTTCTGAAAATATGATGGAATCTTTGGGTTCGAGACGTTAGGCGTCTCTTCTCGTGAACCCTATGAATGATACTTCTTCTAACATTCATACATGTGATGTTAACTCGAGTTTGGGTTTGTGAAATTCTTCGGTGAAAGTGAGCATGCTACACAACTTGTTTGTGACTTAAGAAAGGATGAATCTTCTGTGACACTAATGTTCTTTTAGATCATGATATTATTTTTGTGTCGATTCCCACTGCCCATGTCACAATATGTTGCCTCTTCCGATGATTATGACATGGAGATTGATGAATTGTTCTATGCGGTGAACATGATTTACCTTCTTTTTCTGACCTTAGGAAAGTGTGTGATGGTGCAAATGATCTTATACATGAAAACAACTTAGCTGTACCTAATCTCTCTCCTAAGGCACAGATTGAAACTCCTCCACCAAACCTAAGTATAGTTTGTAACAAAATTGCAAAACCAACTTTTCTAAAAATGCCTAATTTAGGCCTAGAGCTTTGTGCTTCCCAAGTCCTCTTGGACTATTTTGCATCAAAGTATAACACTTTTAAGGAGCCACAGTTGGAATGTGTATATCTGCCTGTTCTTAGCAAAACTCATTTTGAGTTAGACCTTTTGCATGATGTACCTTTAAAATTGCAAGATTTTGTGCTCAAGAACACATCTGTTGACAAGTTTAGGTTTGGGGGTAACTTGTTCACGTATGCAATCTTTCCTGCACTCTCATGTTATATCTGTGTAAGGCTGTTGATGTTTGTACATATTGTCTTTTGGGTTGATCCTCAACTCTTTAGATTGTTGGTGTATGGTGAAATTTTCTTGTATATAATCCAGTAGGACTTGTTAAATTTTTCTTTCTTGAATCGGTTAAGTCTTCTTGCGCATATATTGTGCTAATCCGATATGATCTCCACTGAGAATGTTTGATTCTAGCCTTGACAAATGAAGCTCTAACCTTGCTTTCACCGACATACCGGTAATCTCTTCCCTTTTCTCTTATCAACATAGTTCTCTTGGTATGTGACTTTTTGAATTCTTATTATCTGTTGACACATTGAGGACAATGTTTGATTTAGGTTTGGGGTGCATTTGCATATAGAGTTTTTAGTCTTAAAAAAAAAAAAAAAAAAAAAAAAAAAAAAAAAAAAAAAAAAAAACTCAAAAATTTGCATAAAAACCTCTAACTTTTAGAGATTTTAGAGTCACTAGCATGCGTCTAGCTATGTTTACATGGAGAGTCTGACCGAAATAACTGAAATTGGAAGTACTGGAGAACACAATCGGGTTTCTTAGTTGATTAGAGCGTTAAAGTTGGATTTAACCATACCGGAGGGCGAATTAGGTGCTGTTTAGATATTCGGCAGTAGAATTGTGATCACCCCCATAGTGGAGACTACCCATTTTACATCAAGCGAGGTACCGACCTTCACTCTTTGTAACTTTCTAGAAAATCTGTTAGAGTGTGTGTCACCGTACGTCAATTCCGGGTAGGAATGGTGAGCTACCCAACTTCGCACCACTTTCAAAGACTATTTTTGATCTCTTGAGTGCTAATTCCGTCAATCATGAGGGTGACGTTTAAAGATGAAAACTTCTTCTAAATACCGATTTGCGTTAGCATCACTCTCTCCCTCTCAATCAACGATTCATAGAAACACATCATCGTCAGCAAGCGGAGCATCATCAGAATATTTGAAGAAAAGTTGAGATAGTCCAAGGTTTACGTGCAACAAAGAAAAAGAAGATGAGAATTAATGAAGTTTATGAAATCAAGACAATACAAGTTTTATTGTTTTATTGTTATTTTCATTTCATGTATTAAGTTAATTTTTTTTTTTAAAAAAAAAAAAAAAAATGTTTGTCAAGTTTTTGTGAAGTTCAGAAGTTCGTCATCAACAGTTGAAGACCGAAGACCGAAGATTGAAGACGTTTCTATGAATGCTGAGAGAGTGATATTAATTGCCGATCGGGTGAGAAGGTAAGTGAGTACTCCCATACTTGCTAATGGTTGATTTCCTTTCTTAGAGATCATCAGAAAAAGATTCTTTTTGTCCACACTTCTGTGGAGTCTCCAGAAATTATTTCGGAAGGTTATCCTTCTTACCTACAACGTGTGCAGGATTTCTCTCTTTATTCCTGCCTGCACACAGGATTTCTTTCTTGAGTGCAATTATCATAAAACCTTATTAGTGAGGCAGAAGTCGAGGCTTATGATCACAATCGAATCCGAATTCTTTCATATGGTATGGTTACTTCTCGCTCGGACTTAAGGATGAGAATGCGTTCTTTGGTAGTTCTAACTTCATGTTACTAGCATGCAGAAACTCTATGTCCTCATAGCTCCTTGGATGCTTGAGACTCTTTTACTCTCTGAAGTTGGAGAAGGTTTTGTGGGTACACCTCTGGTAAACCCTCACGAGACTACAACTCGTCCACTAGGGACACCTAGGGGTTTAAAGGCTTAGTGCATACGCTAAATGCATTCGAGAGACTGCGACGGGGGTATAGTTAGGATTTCTTAATTTCTGTTTCACTTGAGGACAAGTAAAATTCAGGTTTGGGGGTATTTGATGAGTGCCAAATATTGCATATTTATACACCTTTTTATTGGCATTTAACTCATCTTTTATCAGATATTATCCCAGATTATGTATTTTCTTTGTTTTCAAGAATAAATATTTGTACTAATTAATTTTGTATTTTTAGGTAATAAATAAAGCTCGGAGAAATTGAGGAGCCAAAAGAGCAGAAAATTGGAGACAAGTGTCTATGGAGCAGAAAGCCAAAGCCCACGCGCGCACAAGGAGCAACCCATCTACAAGACATGGGCCCAAGCTATCCAAGACCCGACTCGCGACCCGGATCCGAGCCCGTCCTTTCCGAGCTGTTAGATTTGATCTCTGCTTCATCCAACGCTCGCTGCACTCCTACACATCATTTCTTGATACTCCCGCTCCACACCAAAAACCGCACATCACCCTGAGCCGTTCAGATCTCGCCCGCAACATCCACTGGTCGCTACAGCTTGCTCATCAATCGTTGATGCACCCGCTTCATACCACATATGCCTATACCTATACCTATACTCATACCCGATCGACCTCCCCATTTCTCTTCTTCACTTTCTCTTTCTTCCTCTCTTCCCCCGACAATTGCAGAGAGAACCCATTCTCTCCACCTCCTTTACCATACCAGCACGCCACCACCATTCTCATCTCTTCACCCTGACACCATCAACAACAAATACCGCACCACCTTCTCCTCCTCCTACTTGCTCTCTATCTCTCTCATAGCCTCTTACCTAGAAGCTAAGTTGGAGATAGGAAGAACTAGGGTTAGGGTTTTGTCCAATCAATCAAGGGAGTTGCTGAAGCCGAGGAGAGCACGCGATTCAGAGAGTATGGGTGAGAGGATATTGAATTATTTTCTGTTTTGAAGAGATTTAGGGTTTGGTATTTTGCATGTATAAATAGGGTTGATGTGTGTGTGTATAAAAACTTATGCCTGGGCTAGCCAGAGCACCACTCTAGTTTGATTTGTGTTTTTAATTATCCTTGATTGCATGCTAAGTTATTCACTTTCTTTTTATTGTTCTTGTTATGCTTCATTAGACAGATTGAATTAGCTATTTGAGCACATGAACCTGTGATAGAGTGTACTGTAAGAAGACACTCTATACTAGGGGGGAGTGTGTGAGATTAGTCAAGACATTATCATGGTATTCTTCCCTGGAATGAATCAAGAATATAATTTGATTAGGAATTGCCTTAGCATAGGATCAGGTGGTGGATTCTCTGCCCTAGTGCTCTTCCCAATTGTTTACAATCCATTTAGTTGCCTTAGTTTAGAGTCACCACTCAACTTCAGTCGTATCGACAATCACCCAAACATTTGTGTTACACCTCTAGAAATCAGTCTAGTAAGCCATTAGATCATCTTAAGCACCACAAGTCTCTGTGGGATCGACCCGTATTTGCCCAGTTCTACATTGTAGACACCGTGCACTTGCGGTTTAACAAGTAGGCTATAACGTAAACCCCATTCCCAAGCCTACCATAGTACTCATCAAATTCAACAGTGGGAGGAGAAAAATCAACTAATCTAACTATACAGTAGCCTCTGTAAACTATATGGGTCCAACATAGGATGCCTCCAGCTGCACTGCAAGAGTAATCAAACAAAATTCAAAGAATTATGGAAGCATCTGTAAACTATACAGGTCCAACATATTATGCCTCCAGACCAATAGAAAGAAGAAGGATCCGGGAAATGAAAGGGTACTTACTTGATCTTCAAAATCAGGACTAGATAGATTCATAGAGAGGTTCATCATCAATAACAACACCTGAAGGAGGTACAGAATAAATCAACTTATTGCCGACTCTGAGCATCGGAAAATGCAAAAATGAATCTTATGACAAGATAAGGTTTCAAAAGGCATACTGTATACATGTATCCTTAAGTTTCTACGGGTGATTACTTTTGTTAGGGTCAAATACATTGCCAATGAAGCTGTAGACTTGGGGCGAAATCCGGTATATCTGGATCAACAAAAAACCAATATAGATGTTTCAATTTACTCAGATTTCCATACACAACAATGCAAGTCAAACACATGAGAGATTCACATCGCAATGGAGGGTCATGATTCCCTCGACCCGTAGTTTCACAAGGTTGGTATGAATTCAGAGTATTATTGCTGCTACTGTAGTAATTATTCGATAGTACCGGCCTTGTAGATTCCGTATCATCTGAGAACAACACAACATTTCAAAAATTAGAGCCCCAAAATAAGTAATTAGAGAATTCAGAAAGATCTTGCAATAACGGAATTTCACCATTGGATAACTGAGGCCATGAAGACACTGCAGAGTGTAGATCCTATTTTAAGCAGCGAAGGATCTGGCCTTCGAACATATCTTGATTCTAACAGATTTGAAGACGATTGACCAAGTAGCTTTCATCATAATACATCAGTGAGCATATAAAAAAAGGATATATACGGATGGCATGCAAAATAGGCACTGTGTAACCTGATAAACAATTGTGAAACGAATCAAGAGTATACCTTCCATACACTACATTAAGAAACCCAAGATCTTTTTTCCATCTGAGTAACTTAGATACATGGTATCCATAGATCCACCACCAACCAGCAGGTCCATCCACTATCACTAAAGCTACCACGAGAACACAAACAACCCCATAACTCCACCAGCTTCACCATCAAACTACCAACAACAATGACGAGAAGCAAAATATCACCAATCAACAACACGCCAACACCTGAAGCTAAAGAACAAAGACAGAGAACCAACCAAAACCATTAAAACTAAGTGTTTCTCTGAGGCCTTTGGTCAAACATATGTACTACACTATACTTAGTGAACTATATGCTCAATAAAATGCCCTAGATTCAAAACAAAGTAACTTAAAATAACAAACTCAACTAGAGTAACCCATCTTCGTCATCATCATGAAAAATAAAAATAAAAATCTAGATCTATCTTTAATCCCGATATCACCGGCAACATATCTCAAAAACCAACCTAAGGATTTCATAACCTCCCAATCTGATACTAATTAAATAAGAGTGCACCGATTTGCTTATGAAGGAAAAAAAAAATCACTAATGGAGTTAGGGTTTCAGAAAATTTTGATGTAAAAAAAAAAGAAACTTTGAAGAATTAAATTAGAAGGTTGGTTTCAAAATTACCAGAATCGGTTGTTAGGGCTAATGCTTCTCTTCATATTCTTCTTCTAATGCGTTTCTTCTGTGGAAAAAACATCATTAAAAAAAAACAGTAAAATTATATATATCTAGATTCAGTAATACACTTTTGAAATAGGATAGGGTTAAGAGGTATAAATGATTTGATTTCAGGTTTTCCAGCGGAAATCTTAGAGTTCTCGGTTTGGAAGAGAAAAGGGGAGCTTCTCCTGGAAGAGAGAGAAAAATATCCTAGAATTGTTATTGAGAACTCTAAAAATTAATTTTAAGGTTTCTTTTTTAAATAAAATAAGTAAACCAAAATAAGAAAAATAAAATAATTACCGAAAACCCATGAGGTGCATGATGTACAACGTTTTTAGATGTTTAAGAAACGTTGCTCTAATAATTTTATTTAATAAAGCTAAATTACATATTTTGTGCAACGTATTTATTGGTGCGCAACGGATATTAACGTTTCAAAGTGTGTAACGTCTATATCCGTTGCGCACCTCCGAAAATAAAGCGTTGCTAAAACCAGGATATGGTGTAGTATCACTGAGTATTATACACTTGTCATAGCGCCTCTTCAGGCATGGATACGTTCTTCCAGTACCGAGCACTGCGCCAGTCGCACTCTACGACGTCCTTGAGTGCCAGTACCAAAGGTTGATGATACCTTCACAGTATGACAATGATAGGTTGATGACACCTCAGTCGTACTGCTCGCCTCTGGAGAACGGACGACCACTGCAAAAGGTTGATGATACCTTCGCAGTACGACAACGATAAGTTTATAGTACCTCAGTCGTACTGCTTGCCTCTGTTGAGCATGAATAGTCACCGCAAAAGGTTGATGATACCTTCGCAGTACGACAACGATAGGTTGATAACACCTCAGTCGTAATTCTCGACAACTATAGAACAACGTATGACCGCCTTCAGGTCATAACGTTATTTCGGGGCCACCTTTCCTTAAGCCTCTTTACAGAGACAGTACCACACTCCTTACCTAAAGGAGAACATCTACAACTAGGTCATGATAGGACTCAGCCAAGCTTATGCTCTCCACACGATACACACGGCCACAACAAGCCTTATGGATCTCTTTACATGAATCTGGATGGCCTCCACATGGGAACATACACATTCCTCCATCTAAAGTTGCGACAACTAAGAGAATTCTAACACGTCATACGACACATCACATACAAAGGTTGGTTACGTCCCAAATGGGGGGGTGAGGGACAAACTTACGGTTTTTGTCTGGCGTTCTACGATAACGTTGGATATTATCCTACCCGTATAAAAGGAAAATATTCGATCATGAGGAGTCGGCTATATAGGATATACTCAACTTTTGATACATCCTTAGCTATTCTTGGGATCTAGGAGAAGGTGTTGATCCTCTCTCCTTATCGTTATTCCACCGATTAGAGATTAGGTTTTTGCAAAGCTATAAATATACCAACAACCGGTTATTCCACAAAATAGCTAGAACAATGTAACATGTTTTTTGCAACACACCCACTCTGTCTCGTAGAGTCTATTCATCTGCAACTCTCTGCAACTGAGAAACTCTAGTATCATCTCTTTCGGCTTCCCTCCCTGATCTGTGACTGAAGCAGTCTTTGGAGGACCATTATCTTTTTTTAGGAAAGGACTATCATCATCCTTCCGTCCTCATAGTCGAACAAGTCATATTACCCAACTAACCCTCGTATATCTGTCGACATATACAAAAAATATTAATCTGATAATAAAAATGATTTTGATCAACAAAGATATAATTTTTTTTTATAATACAAAAAATTATTGAGAAAAAAGATCAAAAAAGATATAATCAGAATTTTTTTTTTTTATTATTAATATAATAATAATAATATCAAGAACAAAGTAGAATAAACCAATAAAACAACGATAATAAATTAATTTATGTTTTAGGTCGATAAGTAAACATATCATTTTATTTTTCATGTTATGTGCTATTGTTTTCTTTAGTTTTTGTCACATTTTTATTTACTCACTTGGAAAATGAATAATAATTATAAGCGGGAAAGTCTTCAAAAATGGAAAAATTTATTAAATAAAAATAAAAAATACTATTCAATCAACAAGAGAGTGAAAAAATTCAATAAACAATGATACCATAGTTAGAAATCAACAGTAAAAGAAGAAACGATGACAACTAATGCTTAATGCATTATCGGCCGACCAAAGGGAGGCCTTCTATATGATCAAAAATATGCAGATTGTCAGACACAACAAATGTCCAAGCAAATTGAAATTGAAATATTTGATTTACCAATCTCATCAAATTGAGATCCAATTTTACATAATCTTAAAAATCGACTACAAATTGCCTTCCATAATAATCAAAGACACAAATTATCTGTTCAAAGTTCTTGAAATTACGCATTACATTGATCGTAATCGATCAATTTCAGATCATTTTTGTTTAAAAAAAAAAAAAAAAAAAAAACCAATTTTAACAAATCTACCTAAACGAATGAATAACAACATAATAGGTTTCAGATTTCATTCAAAAGGAACAAAAAGACTCTCCATATCAATAATTTGGTCTTTTATTTCGGTCGATTTCGATAAAAATCGCAGGTGAAACTGAAAAAAAATTTCCTGCAAAAACAGAGCACACATACAGTGATTCGGATATAAGAAGAACACGGGTACGGTTATGGTAATTCGACCGATTATTCACACCCGACCCAAACCGACTGAGTTGTGGCTCGGCAGCCAACTCACTCACCTTACTTAAGACTGGCGGTGATGACTCGGTCATGACTCAGTGAATTCTCTATTAACACCTTCTTAAGCTTTCATCTTTCTAACTCGATCAATTTGCACTGTTCTGGATCAGTTACCCACTCAGCGAGTCACCCATTGTTCTCAAATCTCATTTTTCTTCTTCATTTTTAATCCAAATCTTCTTCTCTCATTCTTCATCAACCCAAAAAATAAAAATCAGAAACCCAAATCAAAAATCAAAGCTTGATTAACAAATACTCTGAACTTCCTGCCTTTTTTATCAAAAAGGTCTTCCTCCATTAATCACTTTAATCACCACCAACCAAGGAGACAAGAAAAACAAATTAAGCTTTAAATTTATGGATTAAATAAAAAGAAGAAGTAGCAAGAGTATTTCATTTTGTGATATTTCGTAAGGAAGCTGGGAAAACGAGAGAAGTTGAAGAATGAGTTGGTCTTTACTCGTTAAAATCAAGACGGGAAAACCTAGGCTTAGTCATCGGCCTAATGAGTTATTAAAGACCAAAATACCCGTATACTTTTCAAAATTCCAAACACCTCTTCATATGCATGCGGCGTAAATTATGGACACATGGAGCGATAGTTTAAGCTGCTGCACTAACTTTAGTTCCAAACGTTTGCGCTGAAGTGATTTATTTGTGTTTTTCTGAAATGAAGCAGGTAATGGTTCATTTTTTTTTCTTTTTTTTTAACCAAATGGATTATGATTTATGAGTATGAATAATATGTTTTGGTTCGGACAAAAAAAATATATTTTCAAATCCGTCATACTCTGAGTATGTTAATCATTTATCGTTTTTAACGGCCTCGCAACACAGTTGGCTTTATAGTATGACTCTTAGCATTTTATCAGACACAAAGTTTATCCCTTGACTATTTAGTGGCTACAGTTAAGTTAAACTACTACTCCCTCCGTCCCACCATTAGATGACCTACTTGATCTAAGATCTTGTCCCATCATTAGTTGACCTATTTCACTAATCAAGGGGATATCTCTAAAACTACCCTTTTGATTGATTATCGGTATCATAAGAAATATGTATAATTTGATATTCATGTTTATACTCTTTACGTAGGTGTTTTAAAATGATTTTGAACGGTACAAAATTTACGAAAATCTATGGTATAGTTTGAGAGATAAATGATTTCTAAAATTTACAAATTATTATCCATAAGGGTATAGTTGTAAAAAATACTTTAAAACACTCATTTCATTCATTCCCTTAAGAATTGTGCAAACTTCAACTAGGTCATCTAATAGTGGGACGGAGGGAGTATATTAAATATTGTCGGCCTCCCACTGCTCAGCAGTTATCTAGTTATATCCCAATTATATAAGATTTTGTTAAGGTTATAAAAAATATTAGTTGAAATACACCAATTGTGGATGAATATCTTGACACTCTCCGTGAACTTCTCTTGGATCTTGTACTTTCCATTAAAAACTCTCTCATTCCTTTTTGTCCCCATTATCCACCAAATCGCAGGGATAATATCCCATATCCTCCTTCTGATACTTGAGTTGGTTACATTTCCAAATAATATTTCTTACAGAATCATGAAAAATCCACTGCAGCTTCCAGAAAAAAATTCCAAACTTCTTTTGTAATTTCACAATGCAAGAAAATATGTTGATTTGATTCGGTAGTCTTCTTACAAAGTAGACAACCATTAACGATAAAATGGTATTTATATGTGTCTAAGGTTGGTGCATCATTGTAGCACAAAGATCAAACGAAGAAAAATTACCTTCTGAGGAATTTTTGGATTCCGTATGCTCTTCAAACCATCAATCTCTAAATCCTTGTAGCAAACTGCCACAGAAAACCCACTCCTACTGTTTTGCCAAATTCCTTCATCTTCGCCATTTCCAACATCGAAAGAAGAAATCAAATCAAGTAGGTGTGCAACATCCTCAATTTTATTGAGGCCCATTTTAACTAAAAATCTTTAAAATCACTTAAAAATTCAAATCCACAATTTAATAAATTTCGAATAACAAATAATTCTCAATTCACTAACCCTAGATAATGTTCTTTTGAGAGTTAAATTTACTAGTTCTAACTCTATACTACCTCCGTTTTTTAAAAAGAAATACATTCACTTTTTCAATTTGACCTATTTTCAGACCAAAATGAAAAAAAGAAAAAAAAAGGTATATGTTTTTAAAAAACGGATGTAATATATTAGAACACTAGATTGAACTATCATGTTGACAGTCATGCGAGACTGACACTAATTAGTGAAGTAGATCTTATTCAGACATTTAACCTGATAATAAATTTTAGATAAGCCAGGACTAGCGGTTAAATGAGTCTTATTTATATACCCCACATGGAAACTCCAGCTGGGTTTGAAAAAGTGCTCACCTTTACCGTCAAAACGGTCACACCTATGTAGCGTGTCCATGAGGGTCATCGACACCTGTGTCTATATAAGACCGATAAATATAAAATAACAACGGTTTTTAGACCCGTTATGATCTTTTTCACTACGTTATAACCGTTTTTCTAAAATTGAATTTTGTGTTTTTTCTTCTAAATGACATTTTAACGCGAGTTTTTTAGAAAATTTTTTCGTTTTCATGCTCGTTATAATCGTTTTTTAGAGAAAATTAATTAAAAATATTCTTACATAATTTTTTATTTTTGAAATTGAAGATTACAAATTACAATTAAAATCTTCAAAAAAAAGTACAATAACAAAACAAAAAAAATATTGCAACAACGTTATTAAACCCGTTAAAACTGTTTTCTCAAGCACATTATAAGTTTATAATAGTTAGATAGGAATTTCATGTCTTTATTCTTTTTCATTTCCTAATTAATCATAATAAGAGGATCCATGAACACTCTTAGATGGACAAGGTCGGACAAGATTTGCGTCATTTTCTCCGGCAAACTCAAACGACAATGAATTTAGGTCTAATATTTTAATGATATGTTCCTATTATAAGACTTTATATTCCTACCAAAAATGAATGCAATTCTAGATAGCAAACTTGACCATCTACCGATCTTAATTTCAACCTTTAATATTGAACGACTGATATTCAAAGGGGTAGATGGTGGTTTTATACATCTCTAATTGCACTCATTTTTTTGTAGGAATGTAGAGTCTTATAATAAAAATATACCATCAAAATATTAGACTTAAATTCATTATCGTTTGGGTTTTGCGGAGAAAATGGCGTAAATCTTGTCCGACCTTGTCCATCTAAGAGTGTCCATGGATCCTTCTTCATTTCAAAATAACATATAATGCTTTTGCCTTAAATAAGAGACCTATTATAGGGGCTCCAACCAAAAAGTTTCAGGGGCTCCTATGGATTCAACTACCCTAAAAGAAGATAAGGGGGACCTAATGTTTAATAAAAAATGCCAAACTATCCTTATAACCATTAATAACTAACCTAAAACTAAAATGAACTAACACAAAATGAAAATCGCATCATCTTCTCCCCTATCTCTTTTTCCTGTTCCTCCCAACCACAAAATCATTCATCTGCGATTAAAATCGTCGTATACGATGGGACAGACAAAAGATCCTAATAGAAACAAGAATCCAAATCCAAAGATAACATCATATGCAAGCAATCCACCACCATCAGATGAATTTAGGATTCTAAAATTCAGTTTCAGAACTTCCCTAGGGTGTGAAAACCTTACTTTTTAAACCGTAGACTTAACCTACGGGCTGAAAAAGAAGAGCTCCAAGCCGTATTTTTTTTCTACGGTGGAGAATATTCAAACTTTCAAATTTCACGCCGTAGAAAAACCTGTATTTGTTCAGAATCTTCTGTGTTTGATTGCGGCTGATGTTTCAAACCGCAAGTTATTTTTTTCCATAAAAAATTTCACACCGTAGGTACATTAGAGTTTTTTCCAAACCGTATGCTTCTCTGAGTTCGCATACGGTTGGTGTTTTACACCGTAGCTATTCTTTTTTGTCACAGGTCGAGAAATCACA
This sequence comes from Papaver armeniacum, assembly GCA_023531295.1. Lineage (NCBI taxonomy): Eukaryota > Viridiplantae > Streptophyta > Magnoliopsida > Ranunculales > Papaveraceae > Papaver > Papaver armeniacum. The sequence continues at coordinate 514,368 of JAJJWW010010752.1, read as the reverse complement.
ATTTTCTTAAGTGAACAGGTCACAGGCCAAGAAATCACACCGGAAGCGAACTGGTCTACAAAGAAACATTGGATTGCTGTTTACAACAAAGTTTGAAACTGACATTGGTGAAAGCTTATGAAGTGAGCATCGCTAATGGCCACTTCTGAATGCAGTTAAGTCACAAAAAAACAAAACACATAAATGAATGTAATTTGAAACTGAGGTTTCATGAACGTTTATGAAGTGAACATCGCTCCACTTTTGAAGGCAGTTAAGTTTACAAATTTTCACACCATAGTCTGGTATACAAATGTACGGTTTGGTTTCCCACCGTAGAGTCACTTACGGTGTGGAGTTCATAAATTCCACACCGAACTGGTTCTAACTATGGTGTGGAATATATCATGTCCAAACCATATACCTTGTCTACGGTTTCGTCGACGACAAATTCCCCACTGTAGGAGGGGGATTATGATTCACCTCTAGATTCTTGGGGTTTCAAATCAAAAAAATTCTTAATTATCTATAATTGGAGGATTGTCTCTGATTTGGGGATGATGATTCACCTACTTCATTAATCTTGTTAATTAAAATAAAAAACAAAGCTAGGTTTCTAGGTTTTCTCAAATATCTCTTCACTTGTTCTTCTTCTACTTCACTCCAAAAAACAAAACAAATTGATTTTTGATTTTCAAACACCGAGTATAAATCAAATCATTAGTCTAATCATGTCACAAATCTAACTTAGTTTAGTTAATCAACCTTTTAAAAGGGGCATTTTAGATATTAACAAAAATAAAAGGATAAGGGGTTTTAGAGATTATTATTTGATAACCTGTTTTTCTCATTTTGTGAGCCCTCAAAACCTTTTGGTTGGAGCCCCTATAATAGGTTTCTTAAATAACGTATTTTTGTCTCCAAACGTGCCCATACCCGTCATAACGGTCACACACAATGACAGTGACCTGCGACGGGACCAGTTTTTCAAAACTTCAACTCGACAACATAATCAAAACCATGGGGACCAAACGACTGAAGTCAACTCCATTTTGCATTATCTTGTTCGGAAGTTGTTCCTAATTAAACTAGCCACAGTGTATGCGTCACGATGCACCCTAACATGTTCCTCATTCATGATGCGACCGAACATATTCAAAATTCGTCGTATCCAGTCTTGTTTTAAGAGCGAGTAGTGGTCCAGTCTAATGTACATCGACAACATCTAAAGCCAAAAATGGTCAACGACCGGAATAGAAATTCAAAAGTTCCCTCATCTCTCTAGTTAGTTGCCTCAACATGTTTCTAACTATAATAAAATTGTACGTCACTATTTCAAGCACCAGTACTAACGCCCGTTCCGTTGGGAGTTTTGGAAACCTAAGAATTTAATTATGGGGTATTCCAATTCATGTTCGGTTGAGGTAATTCAATTATCTTTTTATCCCGGAATCCAATTCCATTGCACTATTAGACCAATGCAATGAAATTCTACTATTTTGGAGGGAAATGGATTCTTAGGAATCAAAAATTTTAGTTACAAAAAATTCATTTGCACCGTTCGGTTCAATGAATTGGATGCATTCCCTAACAATTCCTTGAAACGAACATGCTGTAAGAAAAATGTTGTTTATAAATTTCCATGCATTTGAAAAAAAACAAGCTTGGTAAAGGGGCGGCAAGAAATGGTAGAGGGGCGGCAAGTGTGATAGCAATGTCCCTCTTATTGGTTAGGGGGTGTCCTATAAGGGGTGTAGTTTGACTAAATTACCCTTTTCACCTCAAATGGTCTAATTTACCCTTGTTTTTTTGATTGAAAAGACTGAATTGTCCTCCATCATATAAACCTAATTATGACAAGAATCAAAATCAGTTTTTTTTTTGTTTCATCTTCTCCACTTCCATTGTAACCGTAAGCACCACCTCCATTAAAGTCCGAAAATTCATCGTCTTCGATAATCGGCGATTCGCAAAATTGATAATCGTTGATTGAAGTCTACATTATAGATGACGAATAAGAAGAAAGTTGACGAAGATTGTAGCGATTCTAATCAAGCAAATGTTCTATTAGGTGAAGAACAAAAATCTCAACTCCAAACCCCTCCACCGGAGAAATTAGGTGGAATGACATACATGAGGTATGTTTTGCGGAACCCATTTAGGGTTTAGTTTAATTTGTTCGTTTTAATTTCAATTTCTATCAAAAATTAGGGTTTTAGGTGAAAAATCAAGTTTACATATCCTGGGTTTTTGTTAGTTACGGTTGCAATTAGTTCCATTATGAACCGTATATGAAGCTTTTGATGCTCGTACGGTTTGTAACAATTGAAATTTGCTGAAATACCAACCGTATGTTCTTAGGTTTCAGAATTTTTTGCCGATTCGGTTGCTAATTTCCACGGAGTTACGAACCGATTTTTTCTCTGCATGTTAAATTATTTGCTTACGGTGCCTATTTGTATGTTAGTTACCAACCGTGTATTAGGCACGGTTCATAATTGTGTACATTTGTAACCGTATATTATCCTGTGTTTGAAAACTTTTTGTCAAGTATTGTTACGGTTGATAACGATAAGAAAGTTACCAATCGATTTGATATATGGGTTGTTTAATTGTTCAGTTACGAACCGTATCCATGATACGGTTTGACACGATTGTAAAGTTACAAACCGTATATTGTTTTGGTCACATTTTTTTGGTTTGTTTATTACATTTTGTTTGTTCAACCCTTAGAAATTCATTCAAATTATTACTTGTGTAGGAATCCTGATAGGGTGAAGAAAAAGAGAGGGAATAACTTAACTCCGATTGATCATACACCCACCCCTCGCGGTGACAAGCATTTAAGGATAGATTATAGAGGTGTCCCCAAGAATGCGAAGAAGAAGAAGAATCAATTTGAGATTAGGCTTAGAGAACCATCTGTAGGTAACTCTGGTGTTGAATTAGAAGGAGCTGAACCTAATGATCAAGAAATTGAAGAGGTAGGAGTTGAAAAGAACCTTGAAGAAGCTGATGATAATGAAGAGGAAGAAAATCCTGATGAATCCAATGTCGAAGAAGAGGATGATGAAGAAGGAAATGGCGAAGAAGGGGAGGATGAAGAAGGAAATGGTGAAGACGAGAAAGAGGAAGGAGATAATGAAGATGAGGAAGAGGAACCAAATGATGAAGATGAGGAAGAGGAAGCAAATGATGAAGAAGGAGTACAAAACAAGGGGAAAGAAATTGTTGTAGCTACAACTCCAGCTCCAGCTAAACCAAGGAAAGAAAAGAAGCCGAGAAAGGAACCTGCACCAAAAGGGTTGCATATTCCTAAAGGAAAAGACATGTTGTTGCCAAGGAAGAAGAATAAAAGACCTTGGGGCGAGGCACCAGATAAGTCCTCAATCTTATTTGGTTATACCAATTCCTGGGCCGCAAAAGTCTGTGAGACCAGGGTATGTTTCTCTTAACACATTGTTTTGTTTTAAGTTATTTCGTTTTTATTTTTATTTATGTATATTTCATTAATCTCAGTTTAACAAAATATGTTTGTATTGTTTTTAAGGATCATGCAAGGGAAATCAAATTGGTGAAGCATCAAAGATCTAGTCATTGGCATTTAGGTGACGAATGTGGTGGTGTTCGTACTCTAGTGTCAAGTTCGGGATTAGGGCCTGGAATTATGAATACCCAATTGGAGTATGATAGTATAATGGTATCTGCCTTCAGGGAACGATATTGGCCAGAAAACGATACTTTTCATCTCCCATTTGGAGAGATGACAATAATACCGGACGATGTGAAGCAAATTCTTGACTTGGAAGTTGAAGGAAAATATGTGTATGAAGGTTTTGATAACAACATGTCTTGGACTGATCTTTACAGCCTTGTTGAAGAAACACTTGGGTGGGGTAAAGACGAGACCGAGATGGAGTTTATGTTGGCTGGTGGTTATGACCCTTCGGAACCAAACAATATTAACAAGGTAAAGAAGCTGTTGTTGAAAAATTTGAGGACGAAGTTTGGAGACACCCTCAAAAAGCAATTGGCATGTGAGGTGATAGATGACACAAGGGCTAGGCGTACAGCCACAACATATTTGTTGTATTATATTGGGACCGTATTCATGCCCAATAACTCGGGAAATAGGGTGAATGTCCATTACCTACAATTGTTGAAGGATTTGAAGAAGACCAAAGAGTATTCGTGGGGCACCGCCACGCTTGCATATCTACTTGAAAGTCTAAGAAAGGCCTCGAGGGCTGGAGCTACTGAAATTGCTGGGAATGTTGCGCTTCTAATGGTAAGTTTGGTTACATTTTATCATTTTTTTATTTTATGATTGTTTGTTATATTTATCCTTTGTATTCATGTCCCAATTGCTTAAATTGTTTTATATTTTTCTAAGCATGGGTGTATGACCACTTTCCGAGCTTGAGACCTCCTACTGAATGGGAAGAAGATGATGATAGACCTACAGGAAAGAATTTTATGTTCACTGGTAGACAAAAAAGGAACAAAGAAAAGAGGCTCATTCAAGTGAGGCAGGAAATAGATGCTTTCACTGTTGAAGATGTTATCTTTGACCCTTATTTGAGGATTCAAAATGGAGTTGATGTTCGACAGTTCACACATATCTCAGGCTACAACGGACCATTGTATCATGCCACAGGTTATGTTATGACCAATCCTCGTCGAACTCTACGCCAAATTGCTCATATTCAAGAAAAGGTCGTTAAGGAAAACTTCAAATTATCCAAGGATGGATCCGAGACAAGAGGCCCCACCATTGTACTCAACTACCGCCCAACTCTGACGATTGATGTTTGGAACAACCGCCATCAACAAGAATACCAACTCCAAGCGGGAGAGGCAACGGCTTGTAACAACACGAAAGAAGCCGTTGATGATTACATAGATTGGTATTATCATTTTGGTCATCCACATGTGATTAATAATGATCCGGAGGCCCAGCCACTTATTCAAAAGGCAATAGAAAAAAGGAAGGCTGCCGAGGAGAGCAAAGAGACAAAGGGACTATTTGGTATGACTTGGAGTAAACTATATTTCATGACGGTACGTAACTTTGTTATCCTCATGACTTGGAATTTAATTCTAATTTATATTTCTTGGGTTATGGAATAATCTCTTAAGACTCTTTTTAATGTGTTAATAGAAAGAGCGAGGACAACAGTTGGCAAATAGTATGACTTCATGCATCCGTGCTAATGGTGTGATTAACGCTCCTCAACAAAGGACCTTACAAGAGCAAATAATGAACATGCATGATCCAACCAGGAAAGAATTGTATGAGGGGTTGGTCACCGAAGAAAGAGGCTTAAAGAGGGGCAGAAAGTCCATTGGAGGTGCGGGTACTAGCCATAGTCAGCCGTCATCTAGCAGCGAAGAGACGCATTTGGAAGAGGATGTGCATGGTGTGGGTACTAGCCAAAGAGGTGGTCGTGGTCGCGGTGGTCGCCGTGATGGTCCTCGCACTCGTGGTGGTGGTACCACCAACAAAAGAGGTCGTGGTCCTCGTGGTTAATTATGGTTATGTGACATTTGATAGCATGACAACTTCTTATTTCTTAGCTTTGTGTGGTTGTTTTTAGTTTATGGATATTATCAAGAACTAATGGTTGTGTGGTTAGTTTTTAGCTTATGGATATTATCACGAACATGTTATGAATTGTGTGGTTATGGATTTTAGCTTATGAATTACTTGGAATGAATTAACATGTTATCAACTGTGTGGTTAGTTTTTAGGAATGAATTAAAATTGAGATTTTTTGAAGTTATTCTATGTGTTACGGTTGGTAACAAAAGGCAAATTAGAAACCGTACGCTAGTCACGGTTGATAACGACAAATCTTTAACAAACCGTATGCTAGTTACGGTTTGTAATGAAGCAAAGTTACAAACCGTACATTACTATGTAACTTCCAGAGTTAGAGAGCTCATACTTACGGTTGGTAACTATAACTCTAACGAACCGTAACTCTGGTATAAATAAATTTTGCAGAGTTACGGTCGGTAATTGTGCTTCAGTAAGGAACCGTAACTCTGGTATATGCAATTTCTACAGAGTTACGGTGGGTAAATTTACAATAATTACAAATCGTAACTCTGTTGCAAAATCAATTATCTAGTCTACGGTTTGAAATTATATTTTAATTACCAACCGCACCTTATTTATTTCTTAGGTTTTCATGAGTTTATCCACTGATTTGTCATTGGTTGATTTGAAAATATAGCCGTTGAAACCTTCAACGAGTTTATTTTCAAAAAATAGATCCGTTACATAATAAAAAACCAAATTGTTATATATATATATGCTTATCCTCCTCAATAGAAGTTACACCTCCACATGAATCATCTCTTACCTTAAACTAGATTATGGCTCCAAACCCTGAATTTACATTGGAAGAAGATTTATGTATTTGCCGCAACTTTGTTCTATGCTATCCAAAAAGAGGAGAAGAACGACGCCGATATGGTTTTGTGAGTACAAGTTATTTGAGAACTCTTTTTGAAAACTTTTGCTCCGAAACAGGTAACCCTAATAACCGCGATGGAATAATGTTGTATATTCGATATGGAACTATTCGGGATAACGTTCAAGAATTTATGGCATTAATTCGTATTATGGGTGACGATTAAGGGGTGAAACTGATGCTGAAGTTTTAGAGAGCTCTATTCAAGAATGGAAACGATGGAAAAGGTCGAGTTTTCAATACTTACCTCATTTCAACATCCTTAAAGACTTCTATCGCACTCGTAGGCCTGGATATTAGTATCCTTTTAAGTCACATCAAAGAAAATGAGTTGTAATGTCATTTATATTTATAATGGTTTAATGGTTGTAATGTTGGTTTAGTAATGAAGATGGTTCAATGGTTTTAATTGAATTATATTTGTTTGGCTTGTGTTTCAGTGTTAGTTACGGTTTGTAACTATATTATCATTACCAACCGTAACTAACAATGGCTGGTACAATATGTTTCTAAGCATACTTACGGTTATTAAGTATGTTATTGTTACCAACCGTAATTTACACTGATACCTTGATTTCCACTCAAATTAGCTAATCAAATAGATATGTTTGTGAACAAAATACTTCATATATTATCTAATCAAATAGACATGATATTGTCACTTTTAATCATATCACATTTAGTCAAAATACCAAAATACAAATTATAAAATGGGCTTCACCAAGACTTGAAAACATTTAAGCATCCTCTTCATCATTGGTCATAACTACGAATTGCTTCGGCATAAACAACATTATGGCCTTCCATAATTCAATCCTTTTCTCAAATCGATTGCACCAAGTCTTGGGGAGTTCACCGTCACAAAAAAATTCCCTCCACAATGGAGGTAATGGATTTCCTTCATGCAATCGGAGGCCGATGTAATTATTTCCTTCCACGTGCCCCATGACAACAGTTTTTTTTATTGACAAGTCTTCGTCAAACAGTATTCTTGTTGGTGCAAATGTAGTGCTCATGTCTCTGGAGATTAAATGAATGACGCAATTGAATGCGTTGGCGAGTAGTTGGCCACATATAGGCATGCGCATCCAATATTGGCTTGTCAAACATATATTACCGGTTAACCGCCTTTCCATTTCCTTGAAGCTCTCATTTAACACCTCATCGGTTTCGTTTCTTTCAACTCTCATCATCGGCTTATAGAAGTCGCGGTAACCACGTAGTTCCATTAAGCATTTTTGCTTTACGTAAGTAACTTGGTCACAATCCCACCCTATCGCGTCTTCAAAGGGTCCAAGTTGATCCACGAAGACGTGGTAACCACAATTCTCATCACCATGAACATCCTCCGTAGCCTTGATATAACCACGAATATAGTCGGGGAAAAAACGAAGGTAATATTCATGTAGAATGTAATGGTTCTGGCTATATCGACCATTCTTGTCTCTAGGTGGTGGTTTAGGAACTCCTTTTAGATGAATCGTCTCCTTCTCCTTCTCCTTTTCAACCATCGGACTCTTTCCATTGTTCCTTGCTAATTGTTTAACACCAACTTTACCAATAAGTCTTTTTATTGAACTATCTTGGGAGGAAACCTCGAGTCCGACGTAGGAACCTTTAACTCCATCATCTTTTTTTCCACTTTCTTTACGACCATTTCCTTGAACAACAACTTTGCTTCTTTCTTGTTGTTTAGAGCGAAATACCGTACCTTTTCCTTTAACATCAATTTTGCTTGTTGCACTTTCTTGAGTAGGAAGCTCGATACATTTTTGTTGTACATTTCGACAGCTTGGTTCTCCTTTATCCGCTTGACCTCTTTTTCGTTTGTTTCTACCTTGAACATCATCCTCTTCCATCTCATCCTCCGCTTCATATTCCTTTCTCAACCATTCATAACCACAAGGATATCTTTTCTTTGATTCTTCCGCCAATTCTCTTGCTTTTTTATTTCCTACGTACCTCTTTTTTTTGGTAGGAGGCCTCCCCTTAACCTTCCCCTTTGGTGGTTCCTTGATATCATACCTAAATTGTGGATATACAAAATCTCTCAAGTTACTCAACCATATTTGCCTTTGGCCTTGGCTTAGTGTAGCATATTTCTCGGCTAGAGCTTTTCCAATCTCGGTATCGGCAAACGTTCCTCCAAATTGTGGATCAAAAATTGTTTCGCGGAATGTTAATTGTTGCCAAAAGGGATCAACATCTTGAATCGGGATCACTTTGTCTTGATATGTGGCTATAACATGCCGACATGAGAGTCCCAAACTTGTAATGTTTGGACAAACACACTCTTCTTCATAATCCCCCAATTCATAATGTTGTACTTCATACATTATCTTCTCAATTGCTTTGTGCGAAACTTGATGTGTAATTCCCCTTAGCCACTCATTGTCTATCCATCTAGTGTGTTGTTTACTTCGGCTTTTTTCAAAAGACTCCGTAACTCTATCGTGATCACGGAGGAAATACGAATGCATGGCTTCAAATAACGTAACTAACCCACCATTACAACTATGAAGTTTCTTCTTCAACCGGTTGTGAGATGACTCCGCCGTACTTGTAGCTTGGTTGTCATAGTGCCTATATTGGTTAGTGAACGCCGATACGAACTTCTCTTTGTGAGGATCCAACCAATTATCAAACAAATACTTCACAACACTTGGATAACCTCTTTTCCAATGAGCCACTAACATACGAGCTCTATCCTCATATTCATCCACGGTGATAGAATAGGTCAAGGCTCTCCACTCCGTTTTGAAACTTTCCCATTTTAGTTCCGCCAACTTGTCATCGTTCTTAAATTTCTCTTTGGCCTCATCTTGTTTATGTAACGGTAGTTCCTTTATTATATCCATTTCGCTTTTTCGGGTTGGACGGACAAGGCGCATGCACTTAGTTTCAATACTTTTCCACAAGTGGAACGTGCAAAGAAGGTTATGAGCTTCCGGAAAAACCCTCCTTATTGCATTCAACAAAGCTTGCTCCTTGTCGGTAATAATCACCTTTGGAGTATATCCCTCTATGTAGAATAACTTCACTTGTTCTAGTGCCCACACATAGCTCTCTTCGAGCTCATCTTTCAAGAAGCAAAACCAACACTAAAAGGAGCATTGGTAGAAGTTTGCCCGACAATGTTCAACAACGGCATCTCAAACTTGTTGGTTTTGTATGTGCAATCCATTAGAAGCACTTGATGAGATCACCGTGCCAACTTCACAAACTCAGGATTAGCCAATAAAAGATGTCTTATTCGTCCTTTCTCATCATCATCGTGGAAAACCGAGTAATTATGCAACTCCCCCAAATTCCTTAATTGTTGCATTTCGTTCCTTTGTTCCCATTTCTTAGCCTTCAATTTTTTTCTTGCATTGTAGATGTTATCCAAAGTAGAAGCATTTTGTGGGTTTCTTTCCTTTAAGTGAGCGAGGATATCAACAGGCTTCATACGAATTTGTGTCAGTGATTCTACGATCTTCTCTTCTTCTTCGGTAAGGCGTACAACATAAGCGTGTGATAGCAAACTCTCCGGTATAGGGTGGTTATGACTACCACATACAGCTTTCTCCAAAAACCACCTTTTTGCCGCGTTCTTTTTAAACTGAAGCTTGAAGGGGCATCGAGTCTTCTTACTGAAAGTAGTATTCTTCCTCTTTTTCTTTGCTACTTGCAAGGTATCCTTTTTTGCGTGACTTCTATGTTGTCCACTACACTCGCAAACCATTTGAAAGGCACTATCACTAGTGGTACCATTACAAACTATGATACACATAATCAACTTTCCTCGTTCTCTAGCCCACTTCTTTGCATCGTCTTTCTCCTTCCATGTCTCCTCGGTTAAATAGTGAGAGCTAGAATCTTTGGTGAGAAGTTCATTTGCTAAAGGTTGGTCATCCATTATAGGAGGTACATCAGCGACTTGGACAAAAATATACCAACATTAGTCTAAACGAGGCAATAAAACGAAAACATATATGAATATACGGTTGGTAAAGAAAGAGAATAAACAAACCGTAAAACAGTTACGGTTGGTAACTGTCATCCTCCAACATACCGTAAATACATCAAAAAGAATAGTAAAACACACAATTAAATATACGATTGGTAACTAAAAGTCACCAATACACCGTAATATGGTGTCGGTTGGTATCGATTTATACATTAGTAACCGTAACTAGTGCAGTAAATACTCACATGCACATGATAACTTACGGTTGGTAACTACTGCACGTACTTAGCAACCGTAACTATGGTACGGTTTGTAATCCAACAAATTTAACCAACCGTAACTGGTATAATTTATGGGTTTTCCCCAAAATTCAACCAGTTACGGTTGGTAACTACATATTTATGTACCTTAACATGTAGTTACGGTTGGCATTATGCTAAATTCCAACCGTATGTTCATCTGAAAGTTTTAAAAATTTGATCTTTTTACGTAATTTAGAGAATTTTGAGCAACAAAAAGCTAATGAGAACTAGTTTAGAAGTATACATGGTCATTTTCAGTGCTTGGTTCTTCACTTTGTTGGCTAATTTCTTCAATTGGTTGAGATTGACCTTCACTTTGGTCTAAAACATCTCTACCATCTAAAAAATACTCCATATCAGGATCTCCATCAAGAGGTATGTAGTACTTGTTTTCTTTATCATATAGAGATTCACCCACCTCAAATTTGCCACTGGAATCACTCATTTTGGTGGAGTGAATCAAAATCTAGGGTTTCACAAATATCACATAAGTTTTCTTTTTTTTCTCCTCAAATTTTTTTTTTTTTATAACTCTAAAAATCTGATTTTAGAGTTATAATAAGTGAAAATTAATTATCAACACTAATCTTGATTATCAATTACTAAACTTGATTATTAACAATAAGGGCTAATTAGTCATTTCCAGATTTTCATTGATAAGGGGCACTTGAATTTCCTTGTAATGACCTTTTTTGTCTTATTAGGTTGCCGCCCCTCTACCATTTCTTGCCGCCCTTTTACCACGCTTGAAAAAAAAAGAGTACACAAATTTCTGCACCACCGCTTTCCGTGAATTTCTTATGAAAAAGTAAGATGTAATACAACATAAAAGGTACACTATTTTTTTAAGGATTGTCGATCGCCGTAGTGCTTTTCTTTTTTATTAATAAGAGTAGCGTATGTACTTTACAAATATGTGTACCGGCTAGCTTAAGAGCTAATCCACGGTAGGAGCCAGGATTTTAGGAAAGGGGCGCAGATAAATAAATACACCCCAAAATGAAGAAAAAAACGGACACCTAGCTCAGCTGGTCATCCCCGTTCCCTAAAATTGCATGTGTTCCAGGAGGTCCCAGGTTCGAGTTCCCAATGACGTAATATTGCAGGAATTAACATGAAAGGTAGAGTTAACAGGAATTAACATAAATCTTATTTTAATGGAATGAAGCAATGATTAGCAACATTATTTAAGTTTAAATCTTGTTAAATTCTTTAAAGAATGGGTTATTTAGCATTTGGTACCCAACAAATATCCAACACCATCAAAAAAATAATTAAACCATTACCAACAAACCCTAGAAATAGGGGGACGCAGGAATTAGATCGAAGAGAAGAACACGAAGAGGAAATTCATGTTGTTACTGTATGGATTAGGGACTACCACCTCCTGATTAATTTGATTTTGAGAAAATATTAGAAAGAAGAGAGAGGAAATATTAAGATCCTATTTTCAGTATCCTGATGTTGAAGAGTCCCTCTTCTCAAGCGTCTTAGACAATGAGGGTTTTCATCTAAATGAGTAATAGGTTTCTTGTACTAATACCTGTCTTTGTTAAATGAAAAATATGTTGTCACGTCGAAGATATTGGGTATTGAATGAAATTAGTTTAGGGGTTTAGTTGCGGTGTTCTTTGAAAGCAATTTGTTTTGGAATTTAATAGTTATTGTTAAAATTGGTTCCCCAGGTTGATAAGGAACACTAACGGTTGTAAAGAAGATGTTAAAGAAGTTGATCTTTTATATGTTTAATGACCTGTTGTTTGTCATGGATGTTTCATTTTCATTTTTGATTAATTAAACTCGCTCTGGTCATGCTGTTCTTGGAGGTAATTAATTAAACTTATCAGTTTTCACTTTTGATTTCAAATGTGAAAGGTTCCGCGGATTTTGGAGAGGCATCGAAACCACCCGTACGATCCATGGAGCAGCAGCAACAACAAACTTGGAAGGAGAAGTTGCTCATGACCGGAGAAGAAGATGATTGAAGAAGAAGGTTGCCCGTATTAAACTTTAGTCAAATGTCCGGCTGCCTGCAAGTAGATGATTGGTGCCTTTATAGTCTTCATGGAAATTATGGAGGGATAAACTTGTAAAATGAATTATTTTTATTAATAAAAATTAAATTAAATAAAAAATAAATTAGTCAAACGGGATGTTAGACAGTCAACGTTGGTCAAGGTACCAACCGATAATATTTCAAATATTGGGTACCAAAGCTAGGTGTTGGACATTTATTGGGTACCAAACGTTAAATATCCCTTAAAGAATTCATCAATTTTTTAGTTATGTAGAGACTATATGTTACTAGGTACCGAGTGAAAAACGAAAACTGAGAAAGAATTGGGTACCGAAGTTTAAAATTTCGACTCTTAATAAAAAAAATTGACTTTCTAAGGGTGCAAAACCGAATCAATTATTAATTGGGCTTGAAAAATGGATACCCTAAGAACACCAACCCAAAATCTGTGGATAAAATACCACATGTAAACCGATTTCATGTTGGTGTTCTTCATCCATCAAGAATACCAAGAATCGATATATATATATATATGTATAAACTGATTTTCATCTAAGAATCAGTTGATATTGGATCTCATATAAACCGTTTATTGAACAAATACTACAAGAAAAATTTCATTCATACTTTTAGGAAACTTCATTCATTTCAAATCAGCCTAACTCACGTTCGTATGCATCACAGTTGCACTTAGCACGTGCAACAAGCCGCTTAACCCCTAGTGGACGAGATATAGTCTCGTGAGGGTTTACATAGAGATCTACCTATAAAATCTACTCAAAAACTACTGCAAGTCTCAATCTGCGTATGCTTCAACGAAACCCGACGTAAAGTCCGGGGCATATTACGGAATTTTGAATATCATGAATTGATAGCTTTCATCAAATGTGAACTATTTTCCCTTTTCCTCCAACTATTGCGTTTATGACTTCCTCCTACAAAAACACAAACACAAACTTACTTTGTTAGTGTTGTTTGATTAAAAGATCAAACAACTTATCTTATGTAAAGCAATCTCGAAAAATACTTACAAATTGTCGGATCGAAGCCTAAATGGTTAAGGTTAAAGATTTGGATAAGTTAGTATCTATTGTGTATGTTGCATAGATCTTCTCTTTGCATTTCCACAATCTCGTATGTATATGTATCCTCTTCAAAAGGTTTCGTGTACCATGTTTTGATTATGGCCAAATCTTCACTTGAGTCAAATGATGCCATGCTTGTATGTAGAGGTATGTGGTGAATTAGAAAGAGTAAATGATGAAACAAACTTTGTAGAGTATATGAAACTAGGTGTGCGTGTAGGAGTGAATTAAAGATGTAAGTTTGGGCAAAATTGGGTCTCGGGAAAATTTCATTCTTATATAGAGGATACCCAACAACGAGTTTTTCGAAAGAGGTGAAATAATTGGGTACAATCGGCGCTCGTGAATGTCCATAAATACCGAATATGGCTTGATACAAAATAAAAATCTAGGGTACGCGTACTGGGTATGCGTACCTGTCTTGTATCCATATTTCAGTTGTTCTGAGAAACTCTCTTTCATGTTTTGAAACATTCCCAATCGCCATAGATATGAAACATCATTGTTTGAGCAATTTCAGAATGATCAACTTGAAACAAAAATAGTTCTTGAACAATAAATTGCTATTAACTAAGATTGTTAAGGATCTATTAGCATCCACTGCTTGAATCATATTTCGAGATATTCAACAAGATAATCTTGACTGGATACTTCTTCTTTGCAATATGAAATCTACTAAAATTATACGTCATAGTATCATAAAGATAGAATGGTAATGTCGTGAGTAAATAGGTTGGTTCGATCTTCACATACCTCTTTGTCGATTAAGTTCTTTAAATGTCTTCGTTTGATCTTGAGTCTTCGAGGGTTATTCAATGGAGTCTGATACTCAACTACCATAGTCTAACCCTGTTCCGAGACTTGACTTTAGTAGAATAGAAATCAAGATATAGTTTATTACCACTAACATTGACAAGCTTGGGATAGCAAAACTTACGAGTTCGAGCGGGCAGGCTCTTACACACGTCATATTCATAATAATGAATTATATCTTTTATGGATTAAGATTGTTACCATCATTATTATTATTATTAGGGTATTTCTTTGTTGATATATTGTGGGAAAATTGAGTCGCCTTAACAAATGGGGAGGAAGCTTGATTTTTTTATGACACTAACTTGCATAGCTTAAGGGGAGGCTATGCACTTATGGTACGTTTAATATCATGATTAGCTGCACAAGATCGCCAATTACATGCAGGGTATTGGCACGCTAGAAATAAGAGAACTGGAGGTGTAGTGTAATCAATGGAAGTATTCAAAGGTGCATTCAAAAATTACGTGTTTTGCATAATTCTGATTGCACAACGTAGCAACTGCACGTAATTCCTATTACCTCCGAACAACTACACCAGATACTCACATTTTGAGGTGTGCATTGAATGCAACCCTCTATTACACTTTGAGCTCTTATTTTATTTGCCTGGATATTTAAATTTTCATACTGTCCTCCTTTAAAATCTTTTTTTTGATCATTAACGATTTATTTATTTTCTCTTATTTAATTATATATATATATATATACATTATTTTTTAATATTATTTTGAGAAAATTATTTTGAGAAAATTTTTTCTTTTTATAGAGCCCACATAATTAGGGGATACCTCCACAAACTAAGGGATTCTTTATGTTACAGTCGGTATTGAAAAACAATGTCGTACAACAAAGAGTATCCCCAAACGCTTTTTATAATTTTATTATTATAATTTATTTATTTTCAAAAAAAATCAATAAATATTGTATTTAATAATTATTTTTTACCATTAAATATTTATTTACTTATTGTTTTACTATTTTATTGTTTTCAGTTTGTAATTTTTTATTTACACTGACTAATTTGACCGCTTATATATTTTCATTTTATTCTTTTTAAATATTCTTTTTTTTACTATTAGCAATTTTAAGATATTTATTATTTTAGTTTCTTTTGTCTTCTTATTTAATTTTTTGTCTATTTAGTTTTTATTTTTTTTTGCTTATTTAATAATTTGTCTATTTAGTTTTTACTTTTTTCTTAAAAAAACTTCTTTCTATTTTTTTTTTCTTAAAAAAAAAGTACTCATCCATTTTATTTATATAATTTTTATTTTTCTTATTATTAGATTTTGAAATTAGGATTCCATATTTGTATTACATCCATTTTGTTTTCATACCAAACACTGAAGATTGGACTACATGTAGTTGACATGTAAAAACCCGAAAAACGCTTTCCACAAAAAACTAGTATTTTTACGAGTTTTTCTTCTTCTTCCATGGTTTTCGTCCCCTCCATGAGCGGCTAATCAGCTGTTCATGGGCTCTGAGGGCCTGAAAATACTAAATTTCCTATAAAATATGCTATCCTGGAGTCCTTATTTAGTACCTATGGAGTCGTTTTGGTTTGAGGAATAGAGGGTGGGGTCTTTTCAGTTCTTCTCTTAACAAAACCGATTGCTTATGTATTTGATCTGGTCTTGAATTAGAAAATCATAACTGTAATTACGAAGATTTTCCTTCACAGTAGACGATGTTAGTGGAGATTTAAGAATTGATTAATCAATATTTGGGATTTGATTATTGAGTTGATTCAATCGAAGATTAATCTACACATGAAAAGTATTTGTGGGGGTTATTCGATTTTCTAATCCTTAGCTTTTCCTCAAGCTTGCGTATGATTTTTCACTCTATTGTCAGGTAATGATTCAACCTAGATCTGCAACCCTAATTTTATTTTCTGATTGATGAATAAAATCGATTGGTTGTTCCATTCATCTTATTCTCTCAATCAAGTTGCCATTTGTAAGAAACTTATAACTTTGGTTTACTTAGTGTGATTCTCATAGATTCTATTCGATTTAGTTTTCACTCACATAATTGAAACAAAATATCAAAAGATTTATCAATTTCTTTACTGGATTATAATAATTTCCCTAATACAAAACCCTAATTGCTCACCTATTTATACCTTGAAAATGAAGAGTTCTTTATCCCTGTTGTGCATTTGTTTTCCTCTCACATTCTGCTCAAACCCAGTTATTCAAAAATATTTTCAAGTGTTCTTCAGTAGCGTAGCTTTCAAGTTGTGTTCTTTGTATCACCATGTATGCAATCTGGCATGGTGATGTCTCTCATCTCACAAATCAACTTCAATTAGCCTTGAATCTGAGTAATGGTAGACAGTTCACCCTTAATGACATAAGTCCTGCTAGAATTCAAAACAATGGAGATGAATTGTGGACAAGCTATCTGTTAGGGAGCTTTGCTGAACCTGTAGCTAGAAATAGCTGGGATTTCAAAAATGCCCTGTTATTTCAATGGGAGATTCGAAGAGGTCTTTATACTAGATCAATCAGTGAGTGGATTTTCTTAATAAGATTTGAGAGAGACTATGAAATGCACGGAGTCTTTGCAGTTGCAACAAGAAAGGTTTATGGTAATCTTTTTTATATTAGAGTTTGGAATAACTGAAAATCTCTCAACATGGAACCCAGATGAAGAATTGTTTTTCATAACAGTGCACAACTTAACACCTGCTCAAGTAACCAGTGACAGCCTTAGAATATACTTGGCATGCATGGGAAACATGGTCACTTTCTCATTCCCAGTGCGCAAAGCTAATGGTAGATACTCCATTAATGTCAGAGCAAGCATCAGGTACATGGAGAGGATTAGGTTTAGAGTCATTCCATAAAATGAAATAGGGTACACAATTGAGGTGAAGTTTGAATTTCACAATTTCCCTAACAACTTCTGTGGATTTTGTGATCTCATCGGTCATAAGCTGCAAAATTGTCATCAATTCATTATTGCTCAGCAACAAGCAGAGATACAACAAGCAATTGTTGGTAATGCTATGGAGGATATGAACCAGGACCCATATCATCATACTTACCTCCCACAACAAGTCCCTCCAATGGCTCAACATGATATGGAATTACCAGAGGACAGTCTCTCTGATGGTTCTTCTGTTCAAGCAGCTTCTGGGGTAACATGTACTGACTACTTGCAAGATTTAGACTATACAAGTGAGGATAAAGAAAATATTGAGGTAGCAGATCTTAATGCTACAAATACTAGTCTCAATGCTAATGTTGCTCCATTCTACAATTTCAATATGTGGCAAAGGGACTCATATATGTGGAAAGTGGTGAATAAGAGAGCTAGACCTGGCCATGCTTTTGACTTTGTAACTGGTTTGTGGGATGAAAACTCAACTTAATCTTCACATCAAACCTCAGTTAATAGCATTGCATGTATGAGAAATTGGAGCATGATTCAGAACTATTTCCATTAGGATTTAACGTTACCAGTGCCTAAAAAGGCTAGAATTACCGAACTTGAGATGAAACCCAATGGAAACCCCAAGGTTGATACAAAAGAAAATGAAGAATTGAAAGACATTAAGGTCATTGAATCTATAGTATCTGCAATCAATCGGCCCCTTCAATGGTTCAAAGGAGAATCCTCAAGCTCCAAAGGAAAAGAAATTGCAGACAATTGATAACTATGACTCCATCAGAATAGCAGCTTTTTGGGAATCTTTGTGTGGACGAATATCAGAGCCTATGAGCTCTTTATTTTGCTTTTCTTGCTTGGTCTTGTCTAGTTTATTTTGGTTTAATTTGCTGCCATCTAGTCTGTATTTTCCTTATTCTGTTATCTAGTTTAGTTGTTTTTAATCCCTGTACTGTAATCACACCTGTTCTGTAGTATATTTCCCCTTTGTTTTATTTCTTGTACTTAATCCTGTCTAGCTTACTTTATCTAGTGGACTCCAATTTAGCCTCAAATATCTGCTTATTTGCCTGCTATTCTGGTTCCTGTGTGAATCTCTAGCTGGACTTTCCTTTCAACTGCCTCCTTGGAGTATTCTTTGTACCCTTACAGTTGTTTTTTAGCCTGTAAAGTTGCTGTTTTTATATATTTTCTTTGTATTAAGTTAATTTCCCTGGCTTCTGTAGACTATTAATCTCTCCCCCCCTCCCTGGCTCAACTGTATTCCCAGTGCAAACTATAGTCAGTACTTCTTTGGTTAATAATTAGCCAGTGCTTCTTTAGCCAGTTTTTTTTAGTTTAGAGTTTAGTGTGGTCTCTAAATTTCCTGCAACTTTTTATCGTTTCTTTTTATCCTCCTTGAGGCTGGACTTACTTGTATATGTGTTCCTTTTACTGCTAGCTTTTATTTTTTTCAACCATGATGGAATGTACACGGCCTATGGACTTCTTTAACTAGAGACCTGAAACAGCGGGGGTCTAACAACTACACCCAATATTTCGTTTCGGCAATCTATATGGACAAACTCCAATATAATTCCAAGAGAATCAACTAGACAATCAGACTCAATCAATGGAAATATATCCAACAGTTGTATCTCTGTTTCTCAATGTAATCAGCAAATCAAACAGATAGAATCCATGAGCCTGATTATTATGAGAAACAACTTGAACAGTACCAAAGACCAATGTTCAAGTGTCCATCAATTTATATCAACAACCAAAGGTTGGATTATCTAATTGATTGAACTACGCACAACCTGTGATATTTCAATTATATAAAAAATATAATGCGCAAAATAAATAACACAAACACCAGAAGTTTTGTTAACGAGGAAACCGCGAATGCAGAAAAACCCCGGGACCTAGTCCAGATTTGAACACCACACTGTATTAAGCCACTACAGACTCTAGCCTACTACAAGTTAACTTTAGACTGCAATGTAGTTGAGCCCTAACCAATCTCACACTGATTAAGGTACAATCGCATTCCTTACGCCTCCGAATCCCAACAGGACTCTACGAACTTGGTTCCCTTAGTTGATCTCACCCACAACTAAGAGTTGCTACGACCCAAATTCGAAGACTTGATAAACAAATCCATCTTACACAGAAAATTCTATTGCATTGATAAATCTGTCTCTCACAGAAATACCTACGAGTTTTTGTTTCGTCTTTTGATAAATCAAGGTTAACAAGAACCAATTAATACACCAGACTTATATTCCCGAAGAACATCCTAGTAATATCAATCACCTCATAATGATTTTAACCGTATGGTAACAGAATAAGATATTGTGGAATCACAAACGATGAGACGAAGATGTTTGTGACTACTTTTTATCTTACCTATCGGAGATTGAATCTCTAGAAAATCTTAGAGAAGATAGTACTCAATACGATAAAACAAAGTAAGATTAGAACACGCAACTACATAGAAAATAGTTGGGTCTGGCTTCAGAATCCCAATGAAGTCTTTAAGTCGTTAACCTATAATGGTTTTAGAAAAACCTAGGTTAAAGGAAAATCGACTCTAGTCGCAACTAGTATCACACAGGAGGTGTGGGGATTATGTTTCCCAGTTGCTAGAGTTCTCCCTTATATAGTCTTCAAATTAGGGTTTGCAATCAATGTTACCTTGGTAACAAAGCATTCAATATTCACCGTTAGATGAAATCCTGATTAGATTCAAGCTAATATCTTTCAACCATTAGATTGACTTAGCTTGTTACACACAAATGAAATGTGCCTTTATTTAGACATGGGTAATTGTACCTAAACGTGCAACAATAGTTAACCGAAGTTAGCCATATGAACACTTTCATATCAACCTTGTTCATCTTTATCACAACTAGTTCAAATGACTCAACTGAAACTAGTTATAGAGTTGTTCAATTGTTTATATTCTCATAGGAGCATACAAGACACGATTAATTAAAGCAAAATTGGATGTGATTCACTCGAATCAATTCATGAACATTATAGCCACGGTTTGCAAAAGATTGCATTCCTTATTATATAAATCTATTTGTTTTATGAACAACCGATTTTAGAACTTAACCCATTCAAGTATGCAAACGGGTACGCATACCTAAGTAGCCGAACTTGGTATGTGTTCACCAGTATGCAAATGTGTACGCATACTGTCGTTCACGACCGAACTCAGTTGAAATCAGTATGCATACGCGTACGCATACTAAGTTCCCGGACTTCAACTGCTTAACCAGTACGCATACGGGTATGCATACTAAGCTCCCGGACTTGGAATATACTTGCAATAGTTACCATACAAGTATGCATACTGTGCAATATCCAATCATGGTTAATTGTTCTAAACTCCCATTTCAATCATTGAAACATTCTTAGAAGACGGGAATAGCTGTCTCACACAAACTATTAGATTCAAAGCAATTTTCAAGTGATCAAATAATCAATACGAAACATTCCGAGTCTACATCAAATGACTGTCTCACACAAATCATATAAGATGTTGCGAGGCGATTTTCACATGATCATCTTTTGACCTTCGTCAAGAATAAAAGATGAACTTGGTTAAAGCGAAATCTTACCAACACATATTTCGAGAAATATGTAAGCGAGTTAAACTCAACTCGAAATATCAAATGTGTATAATTCTAAGTCTATATAGCTATACGACTTTTGTCTCAATAGGACATATAATAGAAATAAACTTCTGAGTGACAGATGAGTTCAAGTCTCCACATACCTTTTGTTGATGAAGTTCCACAAGCTCTCTTAGTAGTTCTTCGTTTTCAATCGATGAACGTCGTGAAGTCTAAAGCTCAACTACACATTCTATCATAATCCGAGACATAGTTATAAGTAGACTAGAAATCAAGACTTATAGTTTTGACAACTAAACTTGACAAACAAGCTTGAGATAACAACGCTTGCGAGTTTGACTGAGCAGTGCTCTAACAAGACCACCTAGACTATTTGTGTCAGTTTTACAAACCTGACATAATATTTTTAGCTGAGACAAAAGCTCTTATGCCTCGCATGGAAATGATTTTAAAACGCTTAAATTCCATGATTGGTTTATCGTTCCTTATGTAGAATAGCGAAAGGGTTAGCAATTGCTTGGCTCAACAATATTGATATGAAATTAATAGATTCAAAATTTAATGTGTGTCATTTCGAAATGAATATGGGGGATAAAAACATATTGATTACTTGTGTTCATGGAGCTATAGATACTGATGATAAATTTGAATAATGGTCTTACATTGCATAATTTGCGCCACAGGTGAATAACCTTAATTGGGGATCTAAATGTTATTTTTGACCCAGAAGAAAAACAAGGAGGAAACAAAGCGTCTTCAAGCAGTAAATCTTTTATTGTTCAAATAATTGATTTTATGGGTCTACAAGATGCGGGATATGAAGGAGCCCCTTTCACATGGTCGAATAACAGACAAGGAGAAGCGAATATATGTGAAAAAATTGACAGAGCTTTGACTTCATACCTATGGATACAAAATTTTCCAGACACGAAGGTATAACTCATCTACCCAGAGTGGGTTCAGATCATACTCCTATCTTCTTAGAGTCAAATCCATAAAAGAGAAAATTACAAAAACCGTTTAGATGTATTAGATCCTGGTTAACCCACCCAACATCAACATAGGTAGTTAATGCTTCTTGGAAACTGCACTCAAAGAACAACTCCAATAATGATTTTCATTCAAACTTTAAACTCCTCTCATCGGATCTAGCTTATTGGAACTCAGATATCTTTGGAAATATTCACAAAAATATTAAAAATCTAAATACTAAGATAGATAATATCCACGGATCTGGCAATATCTCTACAAGAATATAAGATATTAAAACACTTAAGAGGATCTTGGAAAATGGTACGAAATCAGAAATGATTTCTATCACCAGCTATCTAGCTAGAGATAAATTCTTTAGTGAATATGATCAAAACACCGAATATTTCCATGCGACAACATCTAATAGGAAAATAATCAATTCTATAAACTCTCTTAGGGAGCCTTCGGGTCTTTGGTTATCTGATAAAGAACAAATTTACTCTCTTCTAATCAACCATCTTAATCGGATCATCACCTCCCAAATCAGTAACAATGATCTGGATCTTTCAAGATTAATTGATCCTTGCATTTCATAAGAGGAAAATAATTCTCTATGTGGAATTCCGTCAAAAGAGGAAATATGGACTATTATTTCTAATATGAATCAGTGGGGAGCTTCGGGTCCGGACGGTTTTCAACCCGTTTTTTTTTAAAGCAAACAGAGAAACTTTAGGTAAAGATATCACATACGCTATTCAATATTTCTTAAGAGCGAAATTTTAAATCCGAAATTCAACCACTCTTTCGTTACCCTAATCCCGAAAATTTCAACCCCTCAAACCCCGACAGATTTTAGACCAATAAGCTTAAGTAACAATATATACAAATTAATCTTTAAAATCCTAGAGAATAGGCTAAAACAGATCCTTAACAAGATGATATCTCCCAACCAATCAGCCTTTCTTCCGGGCAGACAGATCACCGGTAACATTACCATAGCTCATGAGCTTCTACACTCGATGAGAACTTCTAAAGATAAATAAGGTTATCTAGCTCTTAAATTAGATCTTTCTAAAGCTTTCAATAGGGTTGAATGGGGCATTATTAATAAAGCGCTCATTTCTTTTGATTTCAATTCTTCTTGGGTTATCTTGATTATGCAATGCATTTCAACCACTTCATTTTCCATCCTCCTTAATGGTTCCCCAGGCTCGGTGTTCAAAAATTCAAGAGGTCTAAGACAAGGAGATCCGCTCTCACCGTACCTTTTCCTAATTGGCATGGAAATTCTATATAGACTTCTGGAAAATGCAATTAAGGAAAAAAAAGATATATGGGCTTAAAATCAATAAAAATGCTTCGAATATTTCTCATCTGTTCTTTGCAGATGATTGTTTTCCTTTTACAAAAGCGGGTCTAGGAGAAGCAAAAAACTTTCTGGATATTCTTTCGGATTTTGGTAACTTAACGGGCCAAATGATCAACCTCTAAAAGCCGGGAATATATTTTAGCCGTCGAATTCATCCGAGACATGAAAAATAATTGCTAGAATTCTTAAAGTCCAACTGATGACTAAAAACGAAAAATACATGGGAACTCCTCTATTCTTTGATAAGAACAGAAATGAGAACTTTGAACCCCTTATATAAAGATATTATTCAACTTTACAAGGTTGGAAATCGAAGCTTCTTTATCAGGCAGGGTGGACAATGCTAATCAAATCTATTCTTCAATCTTATCCTACCTATGAAATGCAAGTGTTGGAACTCTTAAAAGAAACGTTGGACCAGCTAGATAAAATTCAAAGAATTTTTTGGTGGAATAAAGATGGATCTAAAAGACAGGGCGGATTCACAAAAGCATGGTCAGATATATGTAAGCCCATATCTCAAGGGGGATTAGGAATTAAAAACCCACACAAATTCAATCTGGAACTTCTTACAAAATTAGCCAGTAGATTAATCTCCAATCCACATCAATTATGGGTAAAACTCCTAAAATCCAAATATTTTCCAAAGTCACGCCCTCTAGAATCCTCAAGAACTTCCAATATCTCCTGGATATGGACTAGTATCAAAAAAGTCCTGAGCTCATCAAAGGAAATTTCGTCTGGCAAATAAAAAATGGAGCGTCGGCAAAAAATTGGGAAGACAGATGGATTCCTAATGAAGATGTTATTCAAAAACCAGATGATAGAGTAAATCAACTTCCAGAGCGGGTAAATGAGTTGATTACTCCAGATAATAATTGGGATACGGGAAAATTAAATGAATTATTCTCTCCAAATATTAAGGAAAAAATCCTAGCAATATCAACTCAAAATGGAGAGAGGGAAAAGATCGAGTGGAGACATCACTCTTCAAGAGATTTTTCAGTGAAATCATATATACTTTCCTTATAAACCAAGACCAAGATTCTAATAGATTGGCGAAGCACATGTCTAATATTTCGGCGGGCTGTCAGATGTGTAACTCTCAAGTTTAATAAAATGATCAACATCTTTTAAGACTATGCCCATTTGCAAGAGCTATTTGGTTTGTTATCTTTAAACCATATCCGCATTCAGGCTACCACAGACAACTTAAGTAACTGGATAAAAAAATGGATAGAGGATCCGATCAACTCTCAAATATCGGATAAAATAGCTACAACTCTCTGGTTTATATGGAAGCATAGATGATCATTTATTTTTGATAATAAAATTCCGAACCCATCTATGTTGATAGAGCAGATAAAAAAATTCCTATACTCAGCCTCTGCAACAACAATTACGAAAAATATTAATGGCAGTACTGGAAATTTAATAAGTACAAATTGGGCTTCGTTAAACTCGGATTGGATAATCTTTGTAGACGCGGCTCATAAGAAATAGGATTTATAAATGGGATATGCTTTTATATTATTCTCAACTGATCAAGAGGAATTTATGCATATAGAAGCGTGGTCAGATAAAGCTATGTCGGCAGCTCACGCAGAAGCAAAAGCTATGTTAAAGGCCATGCATTGGTTAAGGATAACAATTTATCTAGTGTTTCGATTGTCACAGATTGCAAAAGTGTTGCTGACTTCATGTCTAAAAAGAGTAAAGAGATTGCTTGGGAAGCTGAAAACACAGTTAAAGAAATAGAAAAGATTTTGGATTCTCTTCCCCAAGCTAAGGTAAGATATATAAACATAAAACATAACTCAGCAGCGGATACTCTGGCGAAAGAAGCAAGGATAAAAAGCTTGCAACATCTTTCAATATGCATTAAGGAAAAAAATATAGTAAATCAAGTTTATTGTCTAGTACTTTCGACAATTTTGACATTATAAATCTCTTGTACTATATTTCTTGATTAATAAAATTAACTTTTTTTATCAAAAAAAATAAAAAAATAAACTACATGTAGTTCTTATGCATGAAATTGCAACCTAGTGGGTTACTCTTACAAAATTTATATTTGTAGTTCTTTTTAGAAGACACAAAAAAAAAAACACTGATCAGTTGTATCAATGAATGAAAAACTCCAAAAAAGGCAGGTAATCAAAAACTGAGTAAAAATAAGTTGTTCACTACTAAGTAGATACTGGTTATATACTTCAAAAAAAATAAAAATAGATACTAATCACCTAGCTTTTCCCCTCTGATTGTAGCATGTGGCGTATTATATGATCAGGATTCCATCCTTTGCCTCTTCACTGGTCTTCTGGCTCTAGTATGGTTATTTTTTGTTTCCAGATCCTAATCCAACAACCTATGCAGGGCTGGTCAGAACAGTAACACGATGAGTACGTAGGAAATCATATCAGCGAACTGGTTGCCTTGAGTCGGCCTTGAGTTGGAGACCAGTGGCAGAGCCAGAGTTTTATGGCCGGGGGACAAACATTGCACTACTTTCGGCCGACAATTGTTTTTTGCCATTCACTCCCCCTTTTTGGTGTAGAAGGAATTTCAGTTGTCCCCCCTGGTATTTTGGAAACTATATAGAACAAACATTGCACTACTTCCATGAATTCTCTTAAATGGTTTCGCAACACAATGGAAAAACCAGCAATATTAGAATCTGATATAAAAGAAACATCAAAACTAAGTTTTAACCAAGCGGATGGAGGTGGTGTCCAACAGTTAATTGAATGTATTCCTAAAGGATGGTTAGATTGATGATAAGCATTAGTTCTATTATGAATGCAGATATGATGATCAGAGCAAAATTTAAAAAATTGTGAAGTTAGAGTCTGCGGTGACTGAGATTTTCCTCCAAACATCTACTCTTCCAAATGAACCACAGAGTTATTACTGCAAGATGCATAAGATCCCTTCTTCTTATTGAACCACAGAGTTTTTATCTGTCCAAGCCTAAATCCAATGTTGAATATCTTGATGAGCTATAGCATCTTGAAGAATAGTAGAAGAAACCCCAGACCAAACAGCTATTGCAAAAGGACATTGAAAAAGAAGATGATTGATGGATTCAGATCTATAAGAGCACTGTATGCATTGAGGATTCTCAAGAGTACCCATTCTCTGTAATTTTACTGCCATAGGAAGAATATCTTTAAGAAGTTTCCACATAAACATTTGACACTTATATGGAACATCCAAATACCATATTAATAACCACATTTTTTGCTGCATATCTGTAACCATATTCTGAGTCTGCTGGAACAAGATAGCCATATAAGTCGAATTTACAGAGAACTGACCATTTCTAGTTAGGGACCATCGAATTTGGACTGTAGCTAGATGTTGAGGTATGCTAATATTCTGAATGAGCTGAAGCTGTTCATCAGAACAAATTTGTTGCAGTTTATCTAACTTCCAACTTCTTGTATCATGATCAATATAATCTGCTACAATATCTTTAGAAGTTTGTACATTGAAAGTCTGACGTTGATAATTCTTATCAGAAACATTTCCAAACCATTGATCTTGTAAGTTAATCTTTGTCCCATCACCAATCTCCCAAATGTGATCTCCGAATCCAATGTAAGCCTTTCTGTATGCCATTCCAAATCCATGTGCCCTGCTTTCTTACTTTACCATACAGAGGATCAATATTATGAAAATATTTTGCTTGTAACAGTTATACCCACTTGGCCTCCTTCTCAGTCAGCATTCTCCACGCCAGTTTAGTTAGAAGCGCTTCATTAAAAACTCCAAGATTTTCAAAACCCAAACCACCAACTCTTTTGGGTTTATTTAACTCTTTCAAACCAATGAAATAACCCCCTTGCTTTGAATTCTTATTCCACCAATAGTTTCTCTGTAGAGATTCCATCTTCTTAATAGTAATCAAGAGACTGTCTGAGCATGAAATCTTATAAATACGTCTATTTGGAACACTCCGTATCCTGTTTCTTAAGATGATCCATTCCATAAAAATGATATATCATTATCATCTCTTGATCAACCATCAGCCAAGTGGATTAGGTTTTCTTAATGCTTAATGAGGGAGGATCCGTTTACACTTTGATTCTCACACTATCTCATACTTTGAGTGTTTTTTTTTTTTGCGGGTTATTTTGTTTTTGGTACTCAAGTTTTGTCCAGATTTTGAGTTTGGTCTAACATTTGTCCAGCTTGGTGTTTGGTACTTGGAATTGACGTTGACCCGCGTTGACTGTTTGAGACCAAATTTTAATTAATTTTTTGAAATAGAAATATTAAGTTTACAAATTTTATTTGTTTTTTTAAAATAAAAATATTAAGGTTACAAATATACCCTGAGGTGAACTTAGATCCAATGGGTCTAATGAAACCATCGGATCAAATAACTATTAACCCTAATGTTCTAATGAAACTACTCTTCGTCTGCCTCTTCCGCCTCCATCGACTGATTTCCTTGAACATTTCTCTTCTGCAGAAACACCACTATCATCTCACATATGTTCTTAATCTTTTGTTCTTCTGGAATCTTCATTAACCTTATGATTACGATTCAAGATTCTCAGTTTGACCTAATTAATTTTCACTTCATCTTCTTCCTCCCCATTGCATCAGAATCCATGACTCTGCAATCCTATTGATGATGAGAACATAAGTATGAATTCAAAACATTTAAAGCTATCCAAACTAATTCAACCAAACCCGATCAAAACTTAATCAAACAAATCCATTTCTCAAACGTTACAAATCAACCTCTGATTAAGGTCCATTAGATTTAGATTCCAGTTGATTACGAATATAATTCATAATAAAACTGATCCTCTTATTTAGTTTTTAATATACTAAAATCTATCCTTATTTTCTAATGTAATCATTGATAATTTATTTTGAAGAACACGGATTTGTTTGTTTGATTGTGCTTTATATTTGTTTGATTATCAAAAATTGAATCAATTTTAAAGAAAAAACCTAGAAACGAGAGTAAGAAAGAGAAATAAAACTAAAAATTAATGGAGGTGAAGGTATTTAAAAAAAGTAAGAAGAGAGAAACGAAAATTGTTATCATTATCCTCTTGTAAAGATTTGCATTTTAAAACCTAAAACGAAAGAAAGAGAAATAAAACTAATTAATGAAAGGTATTTCATAAGGTATCATTACAAAAGATTTGCTAAAAAAAGAAGACTAGAAGGTGAGAAGGTGGCAGAGAATTGGTGTGGTGGAGACGGTGGTGGGTTTGGAGAAGAAGATGCGTTCACGGAAAAATAAGGGTTTGTATATGATTATTATGTAATTATTCTTAAAGTAATGGGTAGGATAGTAACTTTGTTATTTAATTAATATTCATATAAATTTTTAATAGTTTTTTAACGGAAGTCAAAATCTAACCCGGTCAACCCTAGTCAACGTCATTTCCAAGTACCAAACACAAAGCTGGACAAATGTTAGACCAAACTCAAAATCTGGACAAAACCTGATTACCAAATACAAAATAACCCTTTTTTTAGAAACGAATAAAGATAAAACGATATTGGATAGGATTAATATTTTATATTTTTGGTATATGTTACACTTATAAAGCTTTATCCACCTACTAAAAATGAGCGCATTCCGAGATACTAAACATTATAGTCTACCTTGTACATCTCGGAAAACCCTCATTCTCGGTATGAACGTAGAGCTTTGTAAGAGGAAGATATTTTGAGGATATAATACAAATAAAAATGTTCCGCCAAAAATGTGGCCGACTTAAATATCATGAAAGTCTTTACCGTATCTACTACTATTAAAAATTGGCACAGCAAAGCTGGAAAAACAGTCCAATACTTGACCTCTGCAGTCTGCAACAATCAGTACTCTTTTGGAAAAAGTTAAGCACTGAATATAATAGGTAACAAAAGGTAACTGCTGTCATATTCTCAACTATATTTAATTTACATGACTATCAAAATTGTAATCGTGACTAAGGAGAAAACCTTACAACCTTTTACTCCTGTGTCTCGATTTCTTAGATATTTTTTTGAAAATTATAGGCCTGAAGACGCGGTGGAGAGGAAATGGGAAAGCCGGAAAAGCTGCACGCCGAACTCGGCCTTTTCCTGAAGAAAAGAACAAACAAAACCAAGAATACATTAGAAACAACTAAACTGAAGGAACAACAAAACTAATTGTAGATATCATTATTGGAGTAGGGAAGGTAGGAGAGGGGGGTATATCAAAGCTGGCCGCACCCATGAATGTGATATTAGGTGCAGTGTAAACCCCTAATATTACTTGATGCCTTTAATGATATTAACAAAAGAACTCCACGAGAAAAGAAAGAATATTTTGATGTATACTGGTAACATACCTGATGTGGATTCATCACGTGCCGTATCACTCACTTCAATAACAACTTCTTGTGCATGCTTTTCCTTTTCAACAAAAGAATCCTTCTGTGAAACTTCATCTGCAAACAATGCTGCGTCCACTTGCATGTTAGTGTGACACTCCACGGGCTTGTCATCTGTAAGTAGAACTTTAGCATCACAATTGTTCTGTATTTCTTCCGGTTCACCTATGACAATAGGCATATCACATCCAGCTGAAACTAAATCTATTTGCTTCCTTTCTTCCGGTTCTGATATAACTTTCTCCATGTTCACAGCATCTGCACCCATAGCATCATCAGAGCTGTTTAGTACCTCAGAATTTCCAATCTGAGGAAAACTATCAGACTCCTTGTGAGTGGACAGCCCGGGGAAAGTTTCCATTGGGCACACCAAATCATCTATAATGGCAGTATGCTCATGAACCTTCAGTGTTAAAACTGACCCAATACTACCTGGTCCCATAGGGTTCGCTTGGCATGAGAAAGAAGTTCCACTTTCCCTCACAGAAGAGAGGTCGGACACAACATTATCAGGTAACATAAGGTCCACGTCAATAATAGAGATACAATCCTGTGATGGCGTATCATGTGGTACTATTTCAGCAGCATCCGGAACTTCATAAACCTTGTGTGAACTCATAGGTTCTTCATAAAATATGGTAGTTTCACCTTGCTTTCCATCAGTAGAAAAAATAGGAGTACTGGAGGTTTGGTGCTCTACACAAGTACTAAATAGCAACTTTGGATGTGAAAAGGGAACTACCTCAGGTCCATCTGGTTGTTTGGAGATTTTGTCCATGTCGGGTGATTCATCAGACTTGGCATCTGAAATAGGTGTATCTTCCTGCGGTTGTGACTTGTTTTCACCAGCAGGCAACCAGTCATTTAATCTCATACCATAAGATGGCAATTCTTCAGTAACTGATGCAAAATCGATTGCCTTTGAAGTTTTTGGAACTTTACTAGAGGCAGCGAAAAACTTTGCAATATCATCCAATTGAATATCTCCTTCGCCGCCGGAGATTTCATCCCAGTTATTACAGTCAGCAAACCAAGGCTCCTTTGTATCTACTTGTTGACAAGATGGAATTTTTTCGACTCTAACGGCTTCTTTGTAGAACTGTTTTTTCCTAAGTGCTCGAGCAATTAAAGCCCTGACACACATAAGAGTGAACTGTTAAACATGTTGAACCACCTAAACGTACCTTTTGTAATAAGTTTATAAAATTGACAAATTAATATTAATGATGAATTGTTTTTAAGTTAACAGACCTGCAATTCTTTGAAGTCGCAGCTTTTGCACGTTCCATAGAGAGGCCAAGCAAAGAGGACAGATTTGCTACATCATAAGGTCCTCTAAGTTCATTAACAGAGGACGCACCACTTGTGAAAATGATGTTTTTTCCTCGTGTCCAATCCGCTAATAGCTGGAAATCGCGGTCATACATACGTATATAACTTAGAAAAAAGACTTGATGATTCGTTAAAATCAAATATCACAGAAATATGATAACCAAAGTTACAGGTTCTACTACGTACTACTGACTTAGGCAAAATTAACATGAAATTCAAAATTCAGCTGCAATTGATAATGATGATACCAACCAACAATATCAGGAGTTGGGACACAATAAATTTCCATATTAACAAACCAACAACTGTTAAACCCAAACTTCATCCATCAATGCCAATGAGAGATTTATGACAAGTCCCCATGAAACTCAAGTTATAAGGAATTTGTCCAACTACAACATATCGAGATGTTACAGATTTATTTATGTGGTAACATGTGTAACAATTTCTATTTGGGCAATCAAATTTTCAATTTTAAACTATGAAATTCTCACCTTAGCATTTGTAACAATTTGCCTCCTTGCTTGAATATCAGAGATAAGATGTGAATACGTTATTTCGAAGTATATCCCTCGCTGCATAATAATAAACAACACCATACAAATCTTAGTACATGCTTCAAAATAAGTTGAATTAGACCCTAACTCGTTATACAGGGAAAAAAGAGAGTCAAAGAGTGCACCTCAATTGCAGCTTTAACCATGGGAAGCTTCAACCGAAAAGGTAACCTCTCCGAGAAATCAATAGCAATTAAATCCACCTCAGAAACTTTACAGACGTGATCAAATACAGTCTGATTCAAAGGCTTAACAGCTACCAAATCATAAGTTTTCAAAACAGGATTTCCTGAATTCAAAACACCAGCTTGAACAATATTTTCTACAGTAACTGTTAACCTAGTATACTGACGAAAAGGAGTATTCAATGGAACCTTCAATAGTTCTCTATGAAATTTAACAGAATCGGATAGAGTTGGAGAAGCTTTTAGCAATGAAGAAAGTGGGAATAGATAAATTGTACAACGATCATTATCTGACATAACTCCTTTCATACTTCTATTATAAGCTACTCCACTGTAACCTAATTCCATTGCTTTTACTGCTATTTTCAATCTTGTGTTTTTCTTTCCATTATTGTCTGGTAAGGGTTTTTCTGTTTTTTCTGGTTCTAGATATGGAACATTGAAATCAAAGAACACCATTTTCTGGTTCAGTAAGTGTTCGATAAAAGTTGTCTGTACCACAGTAAACTACTACCAGCCGATTGATTTTTTGGGATTTCAGGAAAAAATTGAATTCCCAGGGTTTAAGAAAAATAAGGTTTATACCGGTAAATCAATATTTTTGATTTAAGGGATCCGACTAAGGATGCGGTGGTTAAGAATTATAGGCTTGATTTAAGATTTTCGAAGCTGAAATCTTAGGGTTCGTCTCTGCTGGTAGTGAGGGTTTCAGTTTCAGGGTTCGAGTAGAAAAGGAAAAGAGAGGGAAGAGAAATAGTTGGGTTTTTTCTTTTTTCTTAAAAACGTGTCATTTTTTAGTTTTTTATATATTTGAGGGTTAGTCCACTTTTTTTTTTTTGTTTGCTAGGTCAAAGAGGGTATGTTAAAAAAACACAGTTGGTTTTAGTAGTTCAGTTTCTGTACATGTCTGTTCCGCTATCAAAATTACTAGCTCTCACTAATTATAACACTACTAATTTAATCATCAAAGAATTGAAACAACTAAAACAACTCCACTCAAAAATCATTCAAACTTCTCTTCATAATCAGAACAATTGGATTTCATTTCTGATCCAACAATGTACTCAAATTCGTGCTCCAGTTTCTTACACTCATCTCATCTTTCTTTCAATTCGAAACCCAAACATATTTGTGTTCACTTCCATTCTCAGATTCTACTCCCAGTTGGGTCCTCAGTACCACCATCATATTCTTTCTCTGTTTTATCAAATTCGGAAAAACTGTTTAAAACCTGATGCTTTTGTATACCCAATTTTGATCAAATCCTGTGGTAAAGACTCCGTTAGTCTTCTACACTGTCATGTTTTCAAACTGGGGTTTTCTTCCGATTCATTTGTACGTAATGCTGTAATGCATATGTATGGTAAATATGGATTTATTTGTTCTGCAAGGCAGGTGTTTGATGAGATGTCTGACAGAAAAATTGCTGATTGGAATTCAATGATTTCTGGGTATTGGAAATGGGGTTACCAAAATGAAGCTTCTTGTTTGTTTGAATTAATGCGTGATAAGAATGTGATTTCCTGGACTGCTATGGTTTCTGGATATTGTAAATCCGGTGATTTGGAGAATGCAAGAAGGGTTTTCAGGGAGATGCCGGAGAAAAGTGTTGTTTCTTGGAATGCTATGCTTTCAGGTTATGTACAAAATGGATTTGTCGAAGAGGGTTTGAATTTGTTTGAAGAGATGATGGATGTCACTGATATTAAACCAGATGAAACAACGTGGGTTACAATTATATCTTCTTGTG
Source organism: Papaver armeniacum (assembly GCA_023531295.1). NCBI lineage: Eukaryota > Viridiplantae > Streptophyta > Magnoliopsida > Ranunculales > Papaveraceae > Papaver > Papaver armeniacum. The sequence goes on along the minus strand of JAJJWW010010752.1, from coordinate 480,666 downwards.
CAGCAAAAGGTGATCCAGAACTTGCTAAGTCGCTAGTGAGTTTAATTGATAGTAGGAAGATTAATCTTAATTGCTTCATTAAAACAGCACTGATTGACATGTATGCAAAATGTGGGAGTCTTGAAACAGCAAGAAGAATATTTGATGATATGGGATCTCAACGTAATTTGGTGTCTTGGAATGCGATGATATCAGCTTATACAAAGAACGCTGATTTAGCGTCAGCAAGGGAAGTTTTCAATAAGATGCCTGAAAAGAATGTTGTTTCGTGGAACTCTTTGATTTCGGGTTATGCTCAAAATGGACAATCTTCCATGGCGATTGAGTTGTTCAAAGAAATGTTGAAAACAGACAAGTTGAAACCTGACGAGGTTACAATGGTTAGTGTAATTTCAGCTTGTGGACATTTAGGTGCTTTAGAATTAGGTAAATGGGCCATCAGTTTTTGCAGGGAACACCAGATTAGGCTGAGCATTTCGGGATATAATTCTATGATATCAATGTACTCAAGATGTGGAAGCATGGAAGATGCAAAGAAGACATTCCAAGAAATGCCAAAAAGAGACGTGGTTTCGTACAATTCACTAATTGCGGGGTTTGCTTTTCTTGGGAATGGAATCAAAGCCTTTGAGTTAATTTTGAAGATGAAAGAGGAAGGTATTGAACCAGATAGAATTACATTCATAGCAGTCTTAACTGCATGTAGTCATGCAGGGTTATCAAAAGAAGGTCGTGAGCTTTTCAAGTCGATTAGAAATCCAGCAGTTGATCATTATGCTTGTATGGTTGATTTATTAGGTCGAATAGGTGAACTAGATGAAGCAAAGAAGCTAGTAGATGAAATGCCAATCAAGCCGCACGCAGGAGTTTATGGAGCTCTTCTAAATGCGTCTAGACTTCACAAACGAGTTGAGATTGGAGAACTCGCTGCATATGAACTTTTTGAGCTAGAACCAGAAAATTCTGGTAACTATGTGTTACTCTCTAACATTTATGCATCAATTGGGAGGTGGGAAGATGTGGAAAAGATTAGAGAGTTGATGAAAAAGAAAGGAGTAACGAAAACAACTGGGTGGAGTTGGGTCGAACATGAGGGAAACGTTCATAGATTTATAGCAGGAGATAGAGGTCACAAGTATACAGAAGAGATTTATAAGCTTTTGAAAGAATTAGGGAAGAAAATGAGAGATATGGGATATGTTGCTGATAAGAGCTGTGTCCTGAGGGATGTCGAAGAGGAAGAGAAGGAAGAAATGGTGGTAACTCATAGTGAGAAGTTGGCAATTGGATTTGCACTTGTCGTGAGTGGTGATAATACGAATGGAGTGATACGGGTTGTAAAGAATCTGAGGGTTTGTGGAGATTGTCACAGATACATTAAGATACTATCAAAGTTGGTGGGGAGGGAAATAGTTGTGAGAGATAATAACAGGTTTCATTGTTTCAAGGATGGAGAATGCTCTTGTAAGGATTATTGGTGAAAAGGAAATAATCTTGCTTTTGTGTTACCAAACCGCTATGAAGATCTGAAGCTCCCGATTCTAGAACCTTGCTCTCCCATTCCTGAGCCTCAACTCTGGTGTTAGTTGGATTCTACAGTTTCCACTTAGTTGTGCTCTTGGTTGCAGTATCGCTCGGCAGAATGAGGAGAGTGTCATCTGACCTGACTAAACGAGTATGAAAGAGCCAAGGACCAAGTTCAGAGTCTTTATTTTCTTGGTTGCTTGTCAGAAGGAGACTGCCATAAAATTCAAAGCTCCTATCCATAACAGAAGATGCGATCTAATAGCCATGATCCAAGTATTTTATCGAGGAATTTAAGCAAAAATGTGTAGGCTTTGCTTTTTGCAGTTGATTCACGGAGTTCTGGTAAGTATTTTATCGAGGAATTTAAGCAAAAATGTGTAGGCTTTGCTTTTTGCAGTTGATTCACGGAGTTCTGGTCTAGGGATGATTTACGGAGTTCTGGTCTAGGGATGAAAAACCATGTAGTGTCGTGTAAGAAAGCGTGGGCGTGCTGAAAAGCATCGAGGATCTTGGCCTCGACAATAAGGGATGCCACTTAATGAACACAGTAGAGAGATGGAGTTTTAGTACGTCAGATGGTGTGGTAATAGAAGAAATGAAGCCTGTGTCCATTACGAATATACATCCAAGATTTTGATACAAGTTACAAATGCATACAGAACATTTATTGAATATTGATCAGACAAAAATACAATTTTTGCTAAATTGTATTTGACGGTACATTATTCAATTACCATCTTCTTGTCTTCCTGTTGTAATACCCTCAAATCACACTAGTCTCCCATGGCTGCCATGAAGATGAAAGATTCACTCTCTCGAGCTTCAAATCCTTCTTGGATGACCCTTCAAATCGCTTGCCTACATGGCAAATAGGCAGCCACCGTCAAAACTGATAAAGCTGGCATGGAATTGAATTTTCCAGTGACTCTTTTCATGTCATCACAATCGACCTCCGAAACACAGACCATGAAATCTACTTCCACGCCAAATTTGATTTCTCCAATCTTCCACTTCTAAAACTAAAAACTCTACTACTTCCCTTTTCAACATTACTCATCTAGAGTATCTTGTTCTTGACTACAAGAATTTCTACTTCTCCCAAATCACACCTCCGTTTTCTTGTCTCAAAAAACCTCATACACCTTGATTACACCAACTCAAACGTTCGGCCTTATTCACCAACCAATGTCCTATCCGGCAAAGTAACCACTTGATCACCATGGCAGTAAAAACATAAATGCCAAGATCGGAAATTGAAGATAGGTGGGAATTTTGAGGCTGAAATTTTCTAGTCAAAGCAATCAAGAGGAGTGGGTAATTTCAGACCAGAAACCGGATGTAGGATTTGGCAGGATCTGAAATTCTTGAAGTTAAGATCAAGATACTCCAGATGAGTAATGGTTAAAAGGGAAATAGAGTGGCAGATTGGAGGAATCTAACCAGCCATTGAAGTAGTATTCATGTTGTGTTTCGGAGGTCGATGAGTCAGTGGAACATTGAATTCTATTCTAATTACATCAGTTTGGATGGTGGGTGCCTGTTTGGGAAGGTCTTCCAAAACCGATTTAAAGCTCAAAAGAAAGATTCTTTCGTCTTCGTCCCAGCCATGAGAGACTACTGTGAATTGAGTGATGAAAATGATGGTAATTGAGTGATGATGCTAATGAGAAATTGACCCTTTAAATGGTAGTTGGATGGATAAGAATATTGAATTCCAGCCCCCACCGCCAGCATCAGTCGACATAGTGGAATTCATTCTATTGATTAATATTCTGTTTCTACGGTCCTAATGCTGATGCATAGTGCATAGGAGCCTTCAGTATAATGCAGGCACCAGAACACTTTCTTGGGATTTCACAAAGCTAGTTTTCATTACATTTTCATTATGGAATGGGAAGAAGAAATCAATATACAGGAGCCAGGAAAATTCTGAAAAAAAAACAACTGAAGATACAATTTTCTGAATATTACATTTATATTGACGGAAAATCACTTGCAACGACAGATTTTTCTTTGTGTAACTATTAAAAATTAACCTGGCCATTGAAAAATTACACGTACATTACAGAGTAGATGAACTTATTTTGATTCATTTTCTGATAGCTTCTTTTTAAGATCTTTAAGAGCATCAACCACTTCTGGTTCAAGATTATGCTTTAGCAATTTCCCTTGCATAGAACTTGACCTGCAACAAGTGGTACAAAATCACAATCACATATGACAATTGGTTGAACTGCTGTTCTAAATACTGTTGGTTTCTCAAACCCATTGACAATTCATATTTATAGGCCTCCGTGACTTCGTACAACCAGTTAGTTGATCTTTTAGTTACAACCAAGTCGACATGTTAGCCCACCTATTTTATGATGATACAGCAATCACATTTAATAATTAGGTTGCATTTAAGTAAATGTTCAGCAAAAGACCGTTTCTTTTCATCTGCTTGTACAATGTGCCAATTTCATCGGGATTCATTAGCTGACCTAACTGTGAGGTGGACATGAAACATCACCTAATTCCAGATGCCACTGTACATTCAAAGTAACCATTTAGGAAATGGAAAGTAGTTTAACCTAACGGTTTTATTTACCTATATTATCGAAACTGCTCAAGAACAATCTATGGCTTTCTTAAGGCCGATATGAACAATCTGATGTTTATACTGACAGAGTTGGGTTTGATTTAGGCACACATTCTGGAATGCAAGTCGCAGGCATATTGTACCAGGACTAATCGATAACACGATTGTTTGCTTAATACCAAAACAGCAGTGATCAATACTATACATGCTTGGAAATCTTTCCAGACATGACACAATCAAAACCTAGATCGAAGTAGAGGACAGAGTTTAAACTACATTACAATATAAATAGTTTACAGGTATCGAAGAGAGACGAAAAAACTGACTCCATCAATCTCTTAATGCTCCACCATTTGATAGTCAGAAAATGTGCAAAATAGCACAATTAATCCTTCCCCAACAATGCACCAATTTTTACTTGCAGAATGCAAAAATCAAATATTATATCAGGAAAGAAGCATACCTTTGCGCATCAAGCATCCTGTCGTACTCTTTTTGCGAGCTCTTTATCTACTCAAAAATGAAATTATGACCATGAGATGATAGCTAGACGACTATGTATACAAATTTCATAAATAACTACTTATGCTCTCTTAAGTTGTGAGATATATCAATCACTAACTGGAAGACTTTCTATTCATACACATGGCAGCCATAAAACAGGAACTATTGTCACAAGTTACGGAAACTACAGTTTGGTTTTATATCTATACCAACGGTTGTCAATTTTTAATGCAGGGGTAACATCAAGAAACAGCCTAGAACTATGTTTAAAACTCGAGAACAAAAAGAAAAAGAAAAAACTCTTAAGCAGCCAATAATATTATAAACAACAACTCAGGAAATTAAATACTTTATATGAATATATTAACACTAAGCAATGTGGTGCCCTAAAGCCAAAACAAAGTTCTAAAGTTAAAATAGGCAGCTCTGCTAACTAGAAAAGATGAGATGAGAACAAACATGCATTTTTGTTTAATCGATTTATCAAGTGGGGTGAAAAAATTGTGAAGTATGTATCTCACCTCTGAAATCAACGCTTTGCAACTCCAGATGAAGGCACCCTGGGAATTATGGTATCAGAGTTTATACACATTCATATGACAGTCTAGATGCATAACTTGGAAATGGCAAATAAATACAAAAACCATTGCTGGAGAAATCTAAACTGGTAATCTGAACAAACATTGTAATGACGAAGCAGTGGAATTGAAAACTCAAAGTGGCACTAATTTCAGAACAGTAGTATGATAAAATATGGCCAGATTTTAGGATACCTTATAGCATAATAAGATATTGAGCCTCTAACATATGCACCTATCAAGTTATGGTAGTATTTCCATAACCATAGACAACAGATTGATTATGAGACATTTCCTTCTTTAAGAAAAGGAAGGGCATAACCAATTTCATATCCACAATCATTTATTCAAAGGTTATCATTGGAGATTGGGACTACAAGAAAAACACATACTGCTCCATGTGCTGCATGCTGCTGGCAATGATCAGATGTCACAACCCAAACCTTAGGGCATCCGTCCTCCCTCAAGGCTGCAACCTGTACACATCATACAGCATCGAAGCAGCTAATGTAACAAAACTGAATGACTAGCCGAGTTAGAAAATAAAAGGAGGAGGAAGATGTTTAAAAGAAAAGTAGACCGGGTAGAATTTTTTAGATTTCATCTGGATCTGGAGAAAAAAAAAGAGGATCACGATTCCCTGTAGAACAGCTATGACACCCTTGATAACTGATTGCTAGATTTTATAAATCACAACACAGTATACTTCTCACAATACAGGAGGTCTTAGCATGTTCGAATTTTCATGAGAGTTCATCCTTTAATTCTTACCTCTTTCTCAATCCAGGCATCAGCACATGACTCGCTTGAGAATACTAAATCAACCCTGCAACAACAGAATTGGAAATGCACATAGTCAAATCAGTAATGACCATAACAACATGATCTAGTTTCGAAAAATAAGAAAAGGCTTTTGTTAACTTGTATACCCGTATACATGTTAAGGTTTAATAAAGAATTATTTTATTTTCTTGGAAATTGTGTTTTTTTGTCTTATTCTACTAGAAATTGGTTTTTCTTGCACTAAAAACAACAAATTTTGTTCCCAATGCAAATAATTGTTGTTTTCAATGCAATAAAGCAAACAAATCTTGTTTCCAATGCAAGATTTTGTTATTTAGTGAACCTTAACATGTATACGGGTATACAAGTTAACAAGACCCGTAAGAAAATAATAAGCGCTAAATTCTAAATATTTCCAAGCCTTAATAAAACAACTTGGTTTGAGTTTATCAGAACACAAAAATTCCTCACAAGCAAGCACGTTTTGATCTGTGATTCAGCTATGAGCACAAATAGGTAGGACATTGGTGTAGGTGGCTACATGAAACGTGATCACTTGGTGTAAGGATTGATGTAAACTTACGGGAAGTAAAAGATCTAGGTCTCAAGTCAAGTTGCATCGCCATTTTCTAAGTGCATAGCGAGAGCCATCATATTGCTCTCTCGCTTCACTGCAATGAGATAATTTTGGTAAGCTAAGTCTCTAATAAGACAAATCCTCTTATTCTATAATAATCAAAGCAACTTACTCAAGGTCATGTTTCGAGCACACAAGATATCCATTCATGTAGCTGATATTCAGCAATAAGGTTCATCTACTACAATTGAAGTATTAGTCAAAAATTCTTGCTGCATGATGTCCCTTTAGCTAGCCAATGGTCCAATACAGCAATAAAAGATTTATGAAATTAAGAGTTAAAGATGAATCAAGTTCAAAATATATACCCTGCAAAATTTTCCTTGTGAGAAGGGAGTCCAGACATCATGGCATCAAAAACCACCACCACCTTTACCTCTGTACATTTTCACATATGGTGAGTGGTGGTTACATAGGCTACAAATCTCTGCATTAAGTAAATCAAGCCTAACAGTCGAAAAACTGGCAAACAGTTCGCTACTCATAGCAGAAAATTCACAGTGTTGGTGTCATGGTTTCAAGAATTTTGTTAACAGGATATGTATACAAAAGTTTAAATTTAAGTCCTTTTAGCATCTTTTTAGTATCATTAAAACGTCTATATACTTCAGAGGAAGACCACATAAACCACGTTGAGATGGCACAAGTATTCCTTGGTTTCAACCCTAGCATATAGATAAATTTTAGAAAAAAAATGTACCAGCCAACTAATTTTCAGTCGAGGATCGGGAATGCGTTGTATAGTCATTTTGGATTTCCTTGTTAGATCATTATTATATACTTGTCGGCTGCTCAAGTAAGAACCTCACCGTCAAGTAAGTAACTAATAATCATCCGAGGGATTAGACCATGTGATAAGTGTATACACTTGCACATTTGTGTTAAAAAAAACTTATCCATAGGATGGTCATTCAACCTTTGCACTACAATCAACAAAACGATTAAACAAGCACCAAGAAATGAAAATATTTTACTGTTACTATTTTACTACTAACTTGCTTTTTTCATTTAAATTTTGACTAATAAGTGAAGAAAAAGAAGGGGTAAAAATCTTTGTTGAACTGGGATAAAGGCCCTCATATGCCTATGGAGTTGCTTAGCCCCATGGTAGTCTGGGTAACAACAAGATTTCTGGGTAAAAGTAATCGAATAAGGAGGATTAGATGGAGAACGAACCTCTCAACATACTGAACGAAACCAACTCATCAACAAGCTTTTGGCGAGCGATATTCAGCCTTCCACTCATAAAATACTTTTTCAGCTTTGGCCAATAACCACATACATTGTAACCATCAACAAGCAAGACAGGAACAACAGTCTCCAAGTCCAAACCCTGGTGAGTGCTACAACACAGAGGGTAACGACCCAACCCTTATTATATAACCTCTCCAAGCAACAAGAAAATGAAAATACACTAATGAGTCTTTCAGCAATTGAACAGAAGATGAAATAAATGAATTACTAGTAAAGGTTCATGGTAGGATCTCGATATAGTTCTTCATCATCAAAAAGGTCGTCCTTGTCCACTTTCTTCTTACGATATTTAGTAGCAGGCTTAGGTGCTCGGGATTTGTTTGACTGGTACTCCTGAAAGATTTTAGCATATAAAAATTAGAATAACAAGGTGTTACTTAGCGCAGTTATGTTTTAAGCAAAACCTTAGCTCAAAATGCTGGTCAAACCAAAGAGCAAATGAAATATCATAATATATCCACAACAAGGATCAATGCTAGCAGGCCAGTTTTTGTAACCACAATAGCTGACCATGTGATGTACAGTGAATGTTGCAAGATATCGCAATTTCTGGCCACATGAAATATGATATCTTTGAGGTCAGAAAAAGTGATCTGCCTTACACATTTGTTTTCAGCTGCCTCATCAGTTAAGGTGTATCATTTTTGGTTCGATTTTACGCGCAATATAAGTCAGTTAGTGATTTATTCTTACCTTCCACAACTTCAAAAACTGCAAATTCTGCTTGATATTTGATGTAATCCTTGGAGGTTCCTAGAAAAAAAGAATACTTGTTAGACTCTTAAACTCAAAATCAAATTCTTACTTCATTCTGTCACTGACACTCCCATTAAATTCAACAACCCTGGTTCTGTCTCTTATATGATTTTGTTTCGCACAAAACTTACCATGAACTGATCAAAAAAAAAACTTACCATGAACTGGAATTAAAAACTCAAAGATATAAATTCAATCTTCAATACACTACCAATTATTACAAATTCATTTATAAAATAAATCAACGAAAACCATTTCAAACTGACCTTAAAAGAAGAAGAATCGGGATTCTTGGTCTTGGCGAAGACATTGAAAGAATAATAAGAAGAACGAGATGTTGAAAAAGAAGTAATTTTCATGACCTAATTTCCATGAGTTTCTTATTCTTAATCTTTGACTTGCGATTTCAAGCCAAGGAAGATGCAGTGTGTATTATTTACGAAGTCTCCCAGTTGAATAGATTATGTGAAAGGAGAGGATAACGATAAATTGTTATACATCTGGATAATTATACCCAAGTTGCAGAGTTAGGTACTTTAGTTTGGACTGTTCGTGAAACTGGAAAGTAACATTTCTCTCTCTACTATTGTGTACGGGCCATGGATTTTTTTTTTTTTTTTTTTTTTATACTAATATAAAGAAAACACCTATTTTTTGTACGACCCTGAATATGGTCCGGACACCCCTAAAATACTAAATTAACCTTCATTAAATTAAAATCAGTCACAGTAGGTACATTACGTCAATATCCAAATACTTCAGGGTATAACCGTCAGTAGTCTTTTGATTCTCTTTTCTTCTTCGTACAGACGAAAACAAATCACTTGATTTTGATTTCATCTCATCGAAAATTCAAGCCACCAAATCTGTTATCACTCTTCATCTTCAGAAGAAGTTTACAGTTGAAGTGTTGCTGACGAGATGGTTACAGTACCTGAGTTGAAGACGAAGTTTGTAACGGAGGTCGTGGCGATGAGTCAGTGAGATGCCCTGCTACTTAAGGGGAAGAAGAAGAAGAGAGAGCAGAGAAGCAAAATAAGAAGAAGAAAGACACAAAAAGGAATTAACTGTAAGTATGGATAAATCCCTAATTTCTATTTACTGTAATAGATCCCTGATTTGTTAAATTGCTATTTACTTTATGCACAGAAGATGATAGAACCCTAATTTTTCCTGTGAGCACATCCCAAATTGGCTCAATTGATCCTTACATTTCTGAAATTCGGAATTGGTTTCTCAATTGCAATTTACTGTATGGATAGAACCCTAATTTGTTAAATTGCTAGGTGAAATTTCTTAACATTCGTTTTCTGTTGAAATTCCCAAACATTTATCTCTATTATGTGGAAGCTATTGCCATTGTATCTTCACTCAGACCCACCCTAAAGTAAACAAACCTTTTCATTTGCTTCTCATTAATTCATAGGAACTATCTTTTGACCCTAAGGATTGAATTATTTGCAGTGGTTTTGAGTTAAGCTATTTGACATGTGTATAAAGTTCTGTGTGTTTATGTGAACCATTAAATGTGCCCCTGTGAGATCTCTTGCAATTACCCATTTCAACCGGTTCTTTGCATTTATATTATGTGACTTATGCGGCTATGCTCTCTAAATATGTTTTCGTTTGATACCCTAGTGTTGATGGTGGATTTTCGTTTAAGGTTAAATTTGTAAATAACCAGAAAACTCATGCGCTGACATCTTGTAAAAGATAAAGCCATTTATAAAGTGTTGGATACTCCCTCACTTAATTCACCAAGAACGGAGCATGTAGCAACAATCCCTTCCCGTGAATTTCATATCGCCTTGTATTTCCCGTACTCATTATCGTGTGGCATGACGATCGAAAGTGTTACTCTTACAGAGTAACACGAACCTCCAAGCACTATAATGAATCATTATCAGTGTGGCATGACGACTGAGTGTTACTCTTACGGAGTAACACGAACCTCCAAGCACTATAATGAAACCATGTACGAAATACCCGAGCGATTCTCTGTGTGTTATACTAGCCCGAGCCCTCTCAAGTGTGTTATACTAGCCCGATTGAGCCCCTCTCGGTGTGTTATACTAGCCCGATTGAGCGCCCGGACTTGACTGTATCAGTCTCCGGATATGATTCGATCGCAGTCATCCAACTCCACAAGCATGATTGGATGACCACGAGATCAATTCCATCACCCTAAGCATGGTATGGAATACCCACGGCCTTAGCTTGCCGATATGATTCGATCGCAGTCATCCAACTCCACAAGCATGATTGATGACTACGCATCAATTCCATCACCCCCAAGCTGTATGGAATACACACAACCGACCCCGCATGGTCGACCATTGGCCTTCGCTTGCCAAGAAACCGTCCATACCAAGCATTATGGACTAAAACCCTAAATTAGGTTTGCGATATTACATGTGCCGCAAAACGGTCTCAACCGTCCATCTTCGCAGCATAGATGGAGGGTGTAGATGTAGACTCAAAGGGCCCGAGCATGTCGACACGATCACCGTGTGACCGCCACACACTTGACCAATCGGTCAAAAGCCAACCATGGTTGGTTACAACAAATTGCCCCGCCCAAAAGAGCATGGTCGCGCGGCTTTGAAAGCCAAAATTAGGTTTCAAGTCATCACGCGCGTCCATCTTCTCCTGCATTTAATGGAGGGTCACAGATTGATTAACCAAGGCCGGTCATACCAAAGATGACCACCGTGGGCCCATCTACCTCCTCTTCTTGTCGGCCAAGGCATACCATGCCCGGCTAATCCAAAACGCCCGACCAAACTCACGCGGTTACATCTCCCAAATCCTAAATCGATCTCGACCGCTCAACTTCACCGGATGATTTGAGTGGCTTAGATCACGTTTTCATGGGATAATCAGGTATAGGTGTGAACACTAGCCTACCACCTACACGCTGGTATGATCGACCAAGACCGACCAAGATGGGTCGTCTTGGAACGCACGCCCAAACTTGGGATGTCATGCGGTTTCCAACTCCTTTGCGGCAAGGGATTTCTCCGCAAACCGATCTCAACCACTCCTCTTGACGGTCAAATTGAGTGGCCTAGATTACATCTTCATGAGACGGTGAGACATGGACGTGTACACCATCATGCCGTCAACACGCATGTATGGTCGGTCCTCTACAAAATCCTTCCCATGCTTGGTTTCGACCAAGCTGAAGAGTGATGCTTGCGCACTCTTTAAAAACCCCGATTTCATCAACGGTCGCAGATGAGTGTCTCAAACATCATCTCATCCGTCTGACTTCACTAGCTTGGTTATACAACCCTCGGTCGAGTTATTTGGTTAGTGAGGAGTCATTACCCATCACTGCCCCACACCGTAATGCAAAGACTCGCATAAAATACACACGGTACTTCACAAGTATCGACTTTCTCAATAACGCAGTTATTCAATTCAAGATTACATGCTATCTTTCGTGGATCCACGATCCACATTCCGTTATCAATCATGTCACAAACCGGGGATACATACCGGGTATTGGTCTCGGCGGTTTACAACGTGCAGCGTGCAACGCGCCATCACAAGAACGTGTTAGGAAGTCATGGACGGTTAGAGATGAACAGAAAAAGTGGGCAAGACTGGTCGTGTGTTACCGACACACAACTCCACTACTCCATCATTCCACTACCTCCACTTCCCACGAGAAACGTGAATGAGGCTCAATGACTTGTATAAATAGGTTCTCCGCCCTATTTTCCAACAACAAGGAATAACGGAGAACAACACAAGTTCAGACGACATAAAACCAAGTGTTAATACAAAAACCGTATTCAAACACTCGAGCCTCGCTTGCATCAACCGTAAGCTTGCTCATCCTTCTCATACAAGTCATAAGCAAGCCAACACCTTCACAATCTCAACACCTTCTTCGCTTCCCTCCCTAAGATCAACCCCATCTCCTTCACTTTGTGACCGAAACAAGTCTGGAACGGCCATTTCTTGGTTTAGGCCGGACTTGCACAGATTGATCTCTCAAATCTACATGCACTCACCGCGCAATGCATTTGTTGAAGGTTTAGATTCATTCCTCATCCACACCCCAAATTACCAAATTCTCAGGAGTAGTTTTCACCCATCAACAATTGGCGACCACAATGGGAGATTGATCTATCGGTTGCATAAAATTGAATCCTCAATTTTTCAGCTTTCCATCTCGCAATGTATCCGGAAACTACAGACGGTTCGTATATCATGGGAAGCATAGCCGAATATCGGAGGACGTCTTGGCAAATCAAGCCGGTATCACCAGGAGGCAGAGCGAGACATTTCGCCTTTTGAATGATATAGCGGCACAATTACAAGAAGGGCCGACGAGCATCTACTCAGGCAGCACAAGAAATGTTGAATCATTAGCCAGGAGTCACACCTTTACCGGTGAAGAGGCAAAAAGGGCGCGCAACCACAGGAGAAGAGACTTACCCGGAGTACTACAATGTCTGCCGGATAAAGAAAGGGAACCTGCCGCCTATGGAGCCCTGCTAGAAGATTTGTATTTCAAAACTCTTATTGAATCACGGAAGACCGTCCAATCCACGTCGGCCTCCCAACCACTGAAGGAACGCTTGAGGAAGGAGAAATCAATCAGAAATACCCGAATACGGAGGATGGGGACGTTCAATCCGGCCACTCAAAGAAAGTGACGTTACGACACCTTCTACATCCCTTTACTTAGGCAAGCGATCCGCAGATACGATGGCACTCGCAAATCTTCCAACTTCATCTCCTGTTCCACGTCAAAGCCGCGGAGAGACGTTACAACGCCCACTAACACAGGAAAAGCCAGACTCAAGGTACTTACATTTCCCATTCCCAATGAAGAAGATTCTGGAGCTACTGGAGACATGGGTGCGAAATGAAGAGGTGGAGCTACCCCCGGTATGGCGTCCGCCTACTGATCAAGAAGTAATAGACCCGAGGTACTGTCATTACCACCGGTTCCTTCATCACCCCACCAAGAATGCAGCGCTTTGAAGCGCATTGTTCAGAGAAAGCTCTGCTCGTAAAGATAGCTAGGAGGATTTTCTTAGAGAGGCTACTCCGGTTTGATATAGTGAGGCTTCAAAAGCAAGTAAGTTTTACTCAACAACTTTACAAGAGAGATAGTTTAGAATTCACTGGGGACTTAGCATCCCGCATGTGGAAAAAGAGGCTCAGTGATCAAACGCCATGTTTGTTTCCATTCGTACCTCCCTTTTACATAACATTTGCAATTTCATGCGCAATCATTCATGACCAAGATGCAAATCTCATTTAACATAATCTCTTTCAAAAGGGTTGTTCACAAAACTATCTCAAAAATAAGCCAATTCAATTACCTATTAATCCAAAACCGGAAGTCAAAGAAAATCCTCACTATCACTCAAAAAAGAAAAGCATATAAGAGAAAACGCCAAAGATATAGCACGAATACTTCAAGGAAAGTCTTTGAGCAACAACTCATCCTTCTGGGCAAGAGAGACTTTCATCCTTTGAAGCACGGCCTGCTTCACTCCAGCTTCTTTAGACAACCTCTCAACCTCTTCTTCCCGACGAGCAACACAAATTCCGCGGAAGGGACTTCATCATGTAGTTTCGGAGCTCCTGAATCTCGGAGAACCCTTTGAAGAACCAGGGAGCATTGAAGCCGCATCGCGCAAACACGTCCATATGGCACCTCCAATCTTCAACCACCTCTTCAGAAACCGCTCCACCAGTCGCAGCGCTCATCCCCTGGATGGAAACTAAAGCTTCTTGGACGCGGTTGACCAATGCAAGACGACTCCTGAGCTTCGCAGTGGTAGCAATATGGCCGTGTTTCTTCCAGATTGTCGTGTACAACTTTTCAAACCGAACCAAGCACGCTCAATCCACCAACCAACACATGACCTGGATAAGGGACAAAAAAGGAGGATCGAACAAAGCCCTGTGCCGCATCACCGGCACTTCGGCGCCGATCGGAGTCTTGTCGATTGCAGGAGGCCTTTCAGAAGAAGTCACCACAATAGCCATACGGTCCGAAGCCTGTTCAGGATGGATGTCAAGGGGAGCCGTCTCAACTACAGCGGCCACCGTCTCTCTTGCATTCCTTACGGCATCTATTTCACTCTGGGTGTTGATTTCCGTCACAGCCCCGTCAACAAGATCACTAAGGGAAGCGCCTTGTTCCACCGAGCTTTCATCATCTCTGTCGTGGTTAGAAAAAGGAGCGGTTTCTCCAGACTTCTCAGCATGAAGGTCCATACCGCCAGACTTCTCAGCATGAAGGTCCGTACCGCTTCTCACTTCTCAAAGATGAAGACTTCTCAGATGAAGACCAAGACACCGCCCTTCCCGTTTTGAATGCGTGCCAACCTTGTGAAGGCATTATCTTTCGAAATTCCCTGATTTAAAACAAGGATCGTTTTAGAAGAATTTACACTGGAGAAATGAAAGAACCGATGGGAGGAGATTTAAATACCTGCATATTGGAAGAATTGAGGATTACCGGACCGCATGCTTGCCTCTTAGGTCTCTCTCCTACTTGGGGACTGCAATCCTCAGCTCTTGACCGTTTGGCTGGAAGTGGCTTCAACCGGAAATGCTTCGTCAAGATGTCAGAAGATGGCTCACTACGGGAATTCGTCACAACACTCTTCGAAAATTTCTGGAAGATCAACAGTTGTTTCCCCCAAAATTCTTTATACCTGTCGGTCACCACTGGGTTTCTCCCAATAGGCCAGAAGGGAAGGCTTACCCGGTCTAAGAACACATTGGCGTTAAGAATTTGTGGAAGGAATTCTTCCGGAGCCCCTAGTGGACGGATAAATGGGACACCCTGATCGAATCCCATTTGGCGAGCAGCCCTGTCGATGTTGTACGGAGTCACGAAAATTCTCCGTCGAATAGAGACGGGACGTATCTGGAATGCAAGCTGCAGTAAATGATTTCCCCGCATCTCATGGTCTTGACATCGGTACGCAACACAACGCCCTTGGATCGCCAGCAAAGGTCTTTGGCTGAACGATGGAAGGGTGAATCGGCCCCCATGGACGAAAATCTATGGAAGAAATGTTGTCAAATACCTCCACAAGTTTCGCACCGGCTTTAGGACGCTTCTTATTCCATCGAGTATTCTCGAGCCGCCGTACAAGTTAACGAGTGAAGGTGCGGGAGTAGGAGCATAACTTCAAGTGTTCCCATAAGAGCGCTCAAGAAAAGCGAAGTGAAACGTGCGACTCCACCTTCTTGTACCCGTTAGAAACATGCATATCCATTGCTAAAGCGTCTAGGTGAGAATACCCGATCCAAGGAACAATGCACCTAGAGGAAGAACTTCACCCTGCGCCAGCCTTATAGCAATTTTGACAAGGTTACGTCTAATTGTCCTCTTTCCGGAACCGTCATCAAATACGTCTCTGGATAGCCATAGAGACAGGAACGCGATCAGGCTGAGCTCGTTTTCCAACTCTACGAAGACCACTCCGAAACCCACCAGGTGTAGAAGCATTTCGTGTCTTTTTCTCCTCCTTCTCCGTTGTCGAATTCCGCCACCTTTTGAAGTATAGCGGCATAATTACTCTCCTCCGTGTCGAGAGTTCGTAAGAAAGACTTCCAAAGAACAAAGCGGTTCATTAATGCAGCTACACTCTCCAAAGTAATAGTCATCTCTCCCCATCTAGATATGGCTGTGTGAGAGGAAATACGCCACCGAGAAATGAAGGTGATCAAGCCCGCGGTGTCTTTCCTAATTTCGAGGGTAGCAGATGCCATGACCGCATCAAGAATTTGTGCTTTGGTCAAATTGTCCTTAATGCCCTCATTACTCAACATGCGTCTCATCCATCCTTCATAAGAACCCAAAGGGAGCATGGCAAATCTTGAAGTCAATAGGAGAAGGCGGATATTCGTTCCTTTGGAGACAAAATCTCATCACAAGTGCGGAAGAAGGAAATGGGTCAAGATCCATATTTTCCGAATCGGAAAGCAAGACTATCTTATGAGAAGGATGCTTCCTAATATTTGGAAAAGGCGAGGTGAACAACTCATCATTGATGTTCGGCATATCCTTGAAGCCGTCAACACTTCCCGACTTGGCACCAAAGATTATCTTCAAGACATGTTGATAGGAGTTCTCTTCTTTCTACCGCAATGAGATAAAAGACAGGAGTTAGAACTTGTATGAAAGCACATGAGAAGTGTAGTCACACACGGCAAGACACAACTCACGAGCGGAGCATGCAATGGCCGGTCCAAATACCATTCAAATCCTGCACAAAATTCAATCGATTTCGATGGGTACGAATTTTAGTCCTAGACAAGTTTCTGGTCTGTATTGACTTCAAGTTCTCCTTAACTTTCAAGTCGGTATAAGTTTCAAATTTCAGTCAAGCATATGTGAATAAGACCCACGTTCCAAGATACACGGCGGGCCCGCATTCATCCGCATACATCACAACACAATTTTCTTTATTCATGGGAATTGTGTCTACGGGATTCAAGCTAGATGGCGGAAAAAGCTAAGCATGCACATGTCTTACAAAAGTGTTTACCTAACAAACTAGGGTTTTACTTTCTAAAAAAAAAAAAAAAAAAAAAAAAAAAAGGAGCGGAACTTACCTCGGGCGGCGCACAGTAGCAGTTCCGGCAACGGCGCACGGTAGCAGCTCCGGCGGCAACAAATGGCAAAGAATTGACGACGGCAAGTGAAGACCCGGGAGCTGCTTCAACAATAAAAAAAAAAAACTCGTGAGGAAAAGAAAGGGGTTTTGTCTCTTTTATAGACAAAAAATTAGAAGAATCCCAATAGAAGAAGGATTCCTCCCTTATTTGGTTTCCTCTTTTGATTCAAATACCCAAAGAAAGAAACCGGCCCCACCAAAGGATTCCATACAAGCGTAACGGCGTGGGAAACTAGCGGTCGACCAACACTCTTCCGGGTAAACTCCTTTTATCCTGCCTTTCTCACGTATGTATGTCACCATCTCATGCCTACCACACAATAATGTAACCATTATGTGCTAGGCAGGGGACTTAATGTTGATGGTGGATTTTCGTTTAAGGTTAAATTTGTAAATAACCAGAAAACTCATGCGCTGACATCTTGTAAAAGATAAAGCCATTTATAAAGTGTTGGATACTCCCTCACTTAATTCACCAAGAACGGAGCATGTAGCAACAATCCCTTCCCGTGAATTTCATATCGGTCTTGTATTTCCTGTACTCATTATCGCAGTGGCATGACGATGTTACTCTTGCAGAGTAACACGAACCTCCAAGCACTATAATGAATCATTATCGATGTGGCATGACGACCGAGTGTTACTCTTACGGAGTAACACGAACCTCCAAGCACTATAATGAAACCATGTACGAAATACCCGCATGGCCGATTCTCGGTGTGTTATACTAGCCCGAGCCCTCTCGGTGTGTTATACTAGCCCGATTGAGCCCCTCTCTGTGTTATACTAGCCCGATTGAGCGCCCGGACTTGATCAGATCGGTCTCCTGATATGATCCGATCGCAGTCATCCAACTCCACAAGCATGATTGGATGACCACAGATCAATTCCATCACCCTAAGCATGGTATGGAATACCCACGGCCTTAGCTTGCCGCTGATATGATCTCGATCGCAGTCATCCAACTCCACAAGCATGATTGGATGACCACGTATCAATTCCATCACCCCTGCAAGCAGGTATGGAATACACACAACCGACCCCGCATGGTCGACCATTGGCCTTTCGCTTGCCAAGAAACCGTCCATACCAAGCATTATGGACGGAAAACCCTAAATTAGGGTTTGCGGCATATTACATGTGCCGCAAAACGGTCTCAACCGTCCATCTTCGCAGGCATAGATGGAGGGTGTAGATGTAGACTCAAAGGGCCCGGAGCATGTCGACACGATCACCGTGTGACCGCCACACACTTGACCAATCGGTCAAAGCCAACCATGGTTGGTTACAACAAATTCGTCCGCCCAAAAGAGCATGGTCGCGCGGCTTTGAAAGCCAAAATTAGGGTTTCAAGTCATCACGCGCGTCCATCTTCTCCTAGATGAATGGAGGGTCACAGATTGGATTAACCAAGGCCGGTCATACCAGCATGACCACCGTGGGCCCATCTACCTCCTCTTGCGGTCGGCCAAGGCATACCATGCCCGGCTAATCCAAAACGCCCGACCAAACTCACGCGGTTACATCTCCCAAATCCTAAACTGATCTCGACCGCTCAACTTCACCGGATGATTTGAGTGGCTTAGATCACGTTTTCATGGGATAATCAGGTATAGGTGTGAACACTAGCCTACCACCTACACGCTGGTATGATCGACCAAGACCGACCAAGATGGGTCGTCTTGGAACGCACGCCCAAACTTGGGATGTCATGCGGTTTCCAACTCCTTTGCGGCAAGGGATTTCGCCGCAAACCGATCTCAACCACTCCTCTTTGACGGTCAAATTGAGTGGCCTAGATTACATCTTCATGAGACGGTGAGACATGGACGTGTACACCATCATGCCGTCAACACGCATGTATGGTCGGTCCTCTACAAAATCTTTCCCATGCTTGGTTTCGACCAAGTCAAGAGTGATGCTTGCGCACCTCTTTAAAAACCCCGATTTCATCAACGGCCGCAGATGAGTGTCTCAAACATCATCTCATCCGTCCGACTTCACCAGCTTGGTTATACAACCCTGGTCGGAGTTATTTGGTTAGTGAGGAGTCATTACCCATCACTTTACCACACCGTAATGCGCACTGCATAAAATACACACGGTACTTCACAAGTATCGACTTTCAATAACGCAGTTATTCAATTCAAAGATTACATGCTATCTTTCGTGGATCCACGATCCACATTCCGTGACATCAATCATGTCACAAACTGGGGATACATATCGGGGTATTGGTCTCGGCGGTTTACATCGCGTGCAACGTGCAACGCGCCATCACAAGAACGTGTTAGGAAGTCATGGACGGTTAGAGATGAACAGAAAAGTGGGCAAGACTGGTCGTGTGTTACCGACACACAACTCCACTACTCCATCATTCCACTACCTCCACTTCCCACGAGAAACGTGAATGAGGCTCAATGACTTGTATAAATAGGTTCTCCGCCCTATTTTCCAACAACAAGGAATACGGAGAACAACACAAGTTCAGACGACAGAAACCAAGTGTTAATACAAAAAACCGTATTCAAACACTCAGAGCCTGCTTGCATCAACCGTAAGCTTGCTCATCTTTCTGTTACAAGTCATAAGCAAGCCAACACCTTCACAATCTCAACACCTTCTTCGCTTCCCTCCCTAAGATCAACCCCATCTCCTTCACTTTGTGACCGAAACAAGTCCGAACGGCCATTTCTTGGTTTAGGCCGGACTTGCACAGATTGATCTCTCGAATCTACAAGCACTCACCGCGCAGTGCATTTGTTGAAGGTTTAGATTCATTCCTCATCCACACCCCAAATTACCAAATTCTGCAGGAGTAGTTTTCACCCATCAACCCCTAGCAAAGCTTAGGCAGTAACTTTAACACTTCAGAACTATTAACACATATAAGCACCACGTTGGAGATGAATTTCTCTCGAAAGAGTGTCCTGCCATTTTAGCTTTATAATTTGTTGTTTTCAGTAGTCCAAAGTTTGTTGTGGAAACTTATGAGCGCAATTGATTGTCTTTTTGGAAACCATGGCAGTTAAGCTTACATTATTTAGGATTTAGGTTTTATTTCAATCCATATGAGTTTTGGCATGTTTGCTTTGTTCGTATTTTAGACAGGTTCTTTTGAATAACCAGAATCCCTCAAGTCATGCAGTGTGTAAATGTTACATTAGAACGAAGATATCAATGACGGTCATGACTGGCAATAGATACCGAAAAGGAGCTTGCATCGCTTTGGTAGTTACCCAGCAACAGTTGCACTTGCGAGTCCAACTTACATCCATAAAATTATTACATAGCTCCACCAAGGTGCACCAATTAAAATTCATAAGGCACCTGTTATGAGGCCTCTTCCCAAGTAGTGGTAACTTAAGAAAATGTTAAGGTCTGGTCCAGATTTTACTGTATGTATGCCTCTATTTTTTCCAGATTTTAATTTGTTTTCAAATTAACTTATTTTAAAGACA
This sequence comes from Papaver armeniacum, assembly GCA_023531295.1. Taxonomy (NCBI): domain Eukaryota; kingdom Viridiplantae; phylum Streptophyta; class Magnoliopsida; order Ranunculales; family Papaveraceae; genus Papaver; species Papaver armeniacum. The sequence goes on along the minus strand of JAJJWW010010752.1, from coordinate 459,919 downwards.
TGATTTATCAAATTTTGAGTTGTTTGTTGTTCTATTATATTTAATAGATGTATATATTGCTGTAACTGATCATTTTTCAATCAATTCAGTGGCGAAAAATGGCGAGTCCAGTTCGTCGTAGTCCAAGAATACAAGCTCAGCTTCGCATGGAAATTGACAATGAACGGAAACAACAAAGAGATATTCGATTGAACAACCGCCAAATTTCAGAAAAGGAAAAACGAGCGGCAATGACTGAAGCTGAAAGGCAAGAGCTTCTTCAAAAATGACGCCACGCTCATCTTATGCGGAAAACACGAGATCAACTTGCCAACAAAGATGGTCTTGAGACATCAACAAGTTCAGGTGAGCATGGCATGAGATGTATAATTGTTCTTTGCTGTATTATGACAGTATAATGTCAATGGTATAATTCTTATTGGTTGCAAGAAATGAACAAGTTTATGATTGAAAAATTATTATTATTAAATGAAAAATTCAAATTTATTTGTGATTGCTTTTGCACATTAACATGAAATGAGTTTTCACCTCTTGTCGTTGACCGAGTGTTGACTTTGACCGTTAATTACTGCAGGCGCATCGCGCATGCGTGCTATACTAGTTATAATAAATTTAGTTTACAACTTGTCATGGATATGTGGTACCCACAGAGTCTTGAAATAAAATGTGACTGATAAAAGATGGGATTGCCTGGTCCCAAATTTTGGTTGAGAAATTTGTTGCTTGGCTTCCATCCGCTGCATGGTTTGCTAATCCGTCCGCTGCTTGATTTCCTTCCCTGTAGTTGTGTTGTATAGCGACTTGCGGTATTTGCCTAAGTCTCATTTTTATTTCTTCGATCATTCCTGCTATGTGCCAAGGTGGCGAGGTAGTTGATGTGATGAACCTCAGGAGGTTCTCCGAGTCTGTTTCAAATAGGATTCTAGGCCATTGTCTCTCCTGATCTTTGTTCTTGAAGCCAATAGTAAGGCCCATGTTTCAGCAGTTAGTGTTTCGTAATTCCTAGTGGTTGAGCCATAGCTATTAAAGTTCGTGCATCGAGTCTCTACAAATGAATCCAGCTCCCCGCAAATCCCGGATGTCCTCTCGGTTGCTCCATCCGTGTTAATCTTAACCCATTTGATATTCGGAGTGGACCAACCTACCAATATTGTTGATGTTCTTTTATTTGTTATCGTGTTGTTGAGTGTTGGTGTATCTCCTGGTATGATTGGTGGTGAAGCGTGCAGTGCCCAAGAAAATTCTTGTTGTAGTTTTTGTGCCCATGCCACGATTTCGTCTGAATTTGTTTGTTTTTGTTGGTAAATTAGATCATTTATGGATAGCCATAATGTCCAGAATAGGAAACAGACTGAGGAGATTATAGATGTTGATATTGGATGCTGGAGGATTTGGGATATGGTTGTTTGTGGATTTAAATTGAAGTTTGGGTTGGGATTGGTGTTTGGTGCATTTTGAAGTCGGTTGAAAAAGATGTTCCAGGAAGAGGCCGCTGTTGGACAATGAATTAAAAGGTGATCTGGTACTTCCGTATCAGTATTGCATCTAGGGCATATGTTTGAGTTGGTCAAATGGATTCGGTGTAAGAGAGAGAAGGTCAATCCTTCATTGATGGCTTTCCACAAGAAAAGACGAATTTTTGGTGGACATGGTAAGGTCCATAAGAATTTGGTAGGTGGTATAGGTGTGTGGGTCGGATGACCATGGGTTAGACATTTGTATCCTGAAGATGTGGTGTAGTTTCCCGATTTTGAGTGAGGCCAGATAATTTTATCTGGAGTATTTTTTTGGGGTAGGTGGATGTTGATGATTTTCTGAATTGTTAGGTTGGGAAAGGTGTCCAATTTTTCATGATTCCAGGAGTGGGAGATTGGGTCGATGATATCTGCTACCATTTGGATTGGGTAGCATTGCGTTGGATCTAGATTGGTATAGTGTGGAATCCAATTAGCCTCTATCGGAGTTGATAATCCATTTCCAATACGATGGAAAATTAATTTTTGCATGGTAGGGATAATTGACGCTAGTTGTCTCCATTGAGGACTGGAAGAGGAAGGAATGGTAACGTTTCCTTGTAGAATTGTTTGTTCATTGAGGTATTTTGCACTGAAAAGACTTCCGCATATGGAATTAGGTTGTTCATGCAAATTCCAGTTTTTTTTTAATAGAATGGTGTATTATGATCGTTTGCTTTTTCTTATTCCTAATCCCCCTTCGGCTAATGGCTTTGTCGCTTTATCCCATCCTATAGGGTGTAGTTTTTTGGTTTTTGAGTCATGTCCCCGAGAAAAATTCCCGGTTATACGATCTATTTGTTTGTGTATATTTTTGGGAAGCTTTTGTGTCTCGCATTATGTGATTTGTGGTAGGGGTTAGGGATGTTTTGATGAGTAGGAGTCTTCCGGCCGGGGTTAGGCATTTGGTCATCCAACCTTTTGCTTTTCTATCCAATCTTTGTAGGAGAGGAGCGAAGGTGTAATTTGATGCTCTTCCTTGTTTAAATTGTATGCCTAGATAGGTTGGCGGTTTTGATGTGGTCGGCATATTAAAGACTTGTTGAAGATCGATTATTTTGATTGGGTCTAGGTTAGGATGGTGGATGATTACTGATTTGGCAGTGTTAATTACTTGGCCTGCAGAGGAGCTATAGGCATGTAGAAGTGTTTTAAGGTGATGGTTACTCTGAGTTGATGCTTTAAAAGTGATCAATAGATCATCTGCATACATTAGGTGTATTATGGGAGGTGATTTTCGTGAAATGTTAATTCCTGGAACTAAATTTTGGTTTTGAAGGTTTCCCAGGTTTGTGGATAGGATTTCAGCACATATGATAAAAATATATGACGATAGTGGGTCTCCTTGTCTGATGCCTCTACTTGGGGTGATGTATCCATGAGGTGTGCCATTAATTTTGATGGAGTAAGTAACTGTTGTGATGCAAAGCATAATGTAGTCTATAAAGGCTGATGGGAATCCAAGTTTTGTAAATGAAGTTTTGATGAATCCCCAATCTAGGCTGTCATAGGCTTTTTGGATATCTAGTTTGAGAGCTATTTTTGGATCTTTGGTGGGTTTTGAGGTTCTAATGTTATGAAAGAGTTCTCCAGCAATGGCTATATTGTCGTGTATTGATCTTTTTGGAACAAAAGCACTTTGGAAAGGGCTTATTAAAAAGGGCAGAATAGGTCTAATCCTGTTGACTAATATTTTTGAGATTATTTTATATGTGACGTTGCAGAGTCCTATTGGTATGAATTGTGAAGTTTTGGAAGGGTGGTCGACTTTAGGTATTAGTGTTATGTTTGTGTGATTCATGAGAGGGTGTATATTAAGGTTATTGAAGAAAGCTTTAACCATCTATCAATTGAGGGTGAGTTGTATCCCAAAAAACTTTAAAAAACTTACTTGTATAGCCATCCGGACCTGGGGCACTTTCGGAATTTATGGAGAAAAGTGCTTCTTTGATTTCTGTTGTAGTTACTTCTTTCGTAAGTTGGTCTGATTGTGTAGGAGTCAACCTTGGTTTGATGTTTGTGAATAGATCTTCATTTATTATTGTCGGTGGACTCGTATATTGCTGAGAATAGTGTTGTAGGATTAGTTGAATGATGTCTTCCTTTTTGCTAATCCAGTTGTTTTGTGAGTCTTGTAATTGTTGTATATTGTTGCAAGCTCTGTGAATGGTAGCTTTCGTATGGAAAAAAGTTGTGTTAAGATCTCCCGATTGAAGCCACTGAATTCTAGATCTTTGTTGCCAATATGTCGCATGACATTGTAATAATTCTTCGTGTTCTATTCTCAGTTGTTTTTCTTGAATGAGCCAAAGTTCTAGATCTGATCCAGTTTGGGAAGCACATTGATGTTGGGCATTCTTTATCTTGGTTGTTGATTTCTTGATCTTTGTTGGTAGGTGGCCAAAAGTTTCCTTGTTCCAATCTAGGAGAGTTTGTCCTGTTGTGATTAGCTTTAGCTGTAGGTTGAGTGTAGGTTCAGCATCTTGTTGTTGTTCCCAAGCCGATTCGACTATCTGTTTGAGTTGGGGATGAGAGAGCCAGAGGTGTTCGAATTTGTAAGTTTTTGTTCCTTGCCAGTCTATTGCTTTCTTCTGTAGAAGTATCGGGGTATGATCAGATGCTATTCTTGGAAGGTGAGTAACTGCTGCATGTGGGTTTGCCGTCCTCCAAAGTTGATTTGCTAAAGCCCTATCTAATCGTTCTAGAATATTATCTTGCCCTAGTTGGTTGTTTGTCCAAGTGTATGGGTCTCCTTGGAATCCAAGATCTATAAAACCCATCTGATCCATCAGGGTGAGTAGAGGTTGAGATTGAGCATATGTCACTTGCCTTCCTCCTTTTTTTTCCGATTGATTTAAGACGTCGTTAAAATCTCCTATTAATAGCCAGGGTGTAGACGGCTCGATATTGTTGAAGATTGTTGGAAATTCTTGCCAAAGATTTTTCCTTATATCCGGATGTGGAGGGCCATAGATACCTGTGAAGAACCATGGTTGTTCCGGCGTCAGTGGGGTAAATTTTGTGTGGATATAATTTTGAGATTGAAGTAATATTTGGATATTTAGGTTATCTTCCCACATTAAGCAAAGTCCCCCTCGTCTTCCAGTTTTTGGGATGTTGAAGTAATTATTGAATTGAAGGGATTGTGATAATCTTCTTATGTGTTGGTCGTTAGCAAGTGTTTCAGAAAGGAATAGGATGCGAGGCTTGTGAAGATTAACTAGTCCTTTTAAATGCTGAATTGAGGGTGGTAGGTTTATGCCTTGACAATTCCAAGCAAGGATAGTCATAGTGAAAAGGACGAACTAGATTTGTAAGAAATATTTTTGGTGGGCTTTGCAGTCTGAGGTGAAGGTTGTGAAGATAAGCTTCAATGGGCTTTACAGTTAAATCTGGAAGACGAGGGGGACTTTGCTTACAGTTATGAGAAGGTTGGTGTACCCCCTTTTGGAACTTTTATTTATTTATTTTTTATGAGAAGGTTACAGTTAAATTTCTTGCTTACTGAAATTATTAGAGCTTCTCCAATGGTGAATGTGAATATTTCATATGTGGCATCACTTCTAAGACATCCTTTGAGTAGAAAATCCTAAATATTAGGAAAAATAAAGTTTTATCTCCAACCCATAAAGTTTTCTATTATTTGTTTACTTATTTGTAGGCATATAATTGGTTAAAATCCTTTCCATTTTTATTTTTCGTTGACTTTTATTAACAAAAGTGTGACTAGGATGGGAAGACATCCTCTAAGTGAATGTCTAAAACTACAGGTTCACCTAGAGGATGTCTAACTTTTTTTTTGCCACATCATCTTCACATCAATGGGTTGGAGATGATTTTTTATAAATATTGTTGTGAATCCTATGTGGATTATGACTTTTTCCTCCACACACATTCCATTGGAGAGGCTCTTACTTGGGCTGCACATCCGTTGGTCAGTTCGGTTTTCACCCAAAACCGTTGATAGAACCGTGTAAAGGCCGGTTTTTTATTTTGAAACTGTCACCGAACTGTTCATAACTCGGTTCGGTTTCAAACCGCACCGAATCGGTTCGGTTTTGAACTCACTCTCTACGGTTTACACCGATTGCAAAATTATAATAAAAAAAGAAAAAAAAAAAAGTAAAACACTGTAATATCAATAATTCATTCAGTTTTTAAAAAAAAAAAAAAACAAAACAAAAAATCGGTTTCTCCTGTCTCTTCTCTCTCCAAGAAAAAAAAACTGTTTTTTCTTTGTAACTCAATCTTCTGAAATCTTCAGATCTTTTGACAGATTTGGTATAAATATTACTATTATTAGTATTAAATAAATAAAAAATCACTTTTCAGTGATTTTAGGGTTTGTAAATAATGTATTTATTCTATTTTCAATTGATTTCATCTCTTCTAATGGCTTCTATATGCCAATTAGATGTTTCTTATAGCCTTAAGGGCGCTTCGTATGTTTGTTACAATCTTATCAAATGTATCATCGCTTGCGAATTTCTGGAAGTGGTCATGGTTTTACAATTTTTTGATGATCAATGGCTACACAAAATTGTGATCAAGATGAAATGGGCAGATTACTCCCCTATGGAACATTATACTCTTATTGAAGAAGACAAATCTCAATGGCAGAATTTTATTTCTAAAGCCATTTTTCAAATATCAGTTTCCTCTGTGAAACAGGATATATGTAATTTTTTATTGTTCTCATCTTTGATGTATTTGGTAATCATGTATTCAATTCTACAATATTAATGAAATCAAGATGTTTCAAAAAAAATAAAAAAATTCAGTTTTTAATCACATATTCAAGTTCAACCTGCAATTTTCAATACTAACCATATACATCCAACAAATCAACCATTAAAATTAAGGAGGCTGAATTATAATTTTACAATTCCCCTTGATCCTTCAACACCCAATATGATTTAATTTTCCATTAGCAGCAGTAACAACCCTAAAAGCTTGTTCAACTCTTCTTCATTCCTTACTGCAAGTTGAATGTCTTTCAAAATCTTCTCCTTCTTGTTATATATTACTGAATTTCCAGCCAAATCCAAAACCTAAACAAAACATTAAAATAGAAAAAGTTTCTCAGTCATTTTATCAAACACCTCAAACACAACAACAATAATAACTCAAAATAAAAGCCAAAAAAATCAGAAAGTTCACTTAAATCAAAGCCCACTTAAGAAATCAACAAAACCAAAAAAAAAAAAAAAAAGTTCATAAAAATCAAAACCCACTTAAGAAATCAACCAATTTTTATTTATTTATTTCGGAAACCATTTCAAAATTCCGATCCAAACAGGAAAAAAATGAATCAAAACAAGAGGTTAAGGAGAGTAGAATGGAGAAACAATAAAATCAAAAATCAGTTAATCTAGAGAAGAAGAAACAGAAGAAAAAATTTGTGTTCAATATTAATACAAAACCAAACTGTTAAATCAAAATATAAAATCAATGGTAATTGCATGTGGCCTATGAGAAAAGATTAAGAATAAGAAGAAAAAACATAAGTGCAAATAATAAGAAGAAGATGGTGTTTGTGGGTTAGAAGAAGAAGGTGGCGCTCGTAGTGATGAAGCTGATGGGTGGCTTGGTTGTGGAGTTGTAGAGACGAGAAGAGAAACAGAAAGAGATTTAGTTTTCTATGGTTAGGTTAAACTTGATGTTATATAGTAATTGCATCTTTGATGTATTTGGTAATCATGTATTCAATTCTACAATATTAATGAAATCAAGATGTTTCAAAAAATAAATAAAAAAAAAAATCAGTTTTTAATCACATATTCAAGTTCAACCTGCAATTTTCAATACTAACCATATACATCCAACAAATCAACCATTAAAATTAAGGAGGCTGAATTATAATTTTACAATTCCCCTTGATCCTTCAACACCCAATGTGATTTAATTTTCCATTAGCAGCAATAACAACCCTAAAAGCTTGTTCAACTCTTCTTCATTCCTTACTGCAAGTTGAATGCCTTTCAAAATCTTCTCCTTCTTGTTATATACTAGATCTTAACCCGTGCCGTAACGGCACGAGGCTCGATGTTGTTAAATTTCCATAATCAATCAAATTTAAAGTCATAGTATTTATTTTATTTTATTTTTTTAAAAAAATTAGTTTTTTTATTTTATTGCTTTGAGTATTAAACACCAAAAAAAGAGTAGTAAAAACTTGAGAAAAATTATCTCCGTAAACAAAAATCTTACTCCACGGCAAAAAAGTTTAATTTCACTGGCACGGAACCATTATAAGGTTAGTTGCGGAAGTCCAATTGTAGAATATCCAATTTTGGAGGATTTGCATACATGTTCATATTGTTATCCAACAATTGGAAAGAATTGGAAAGAATTTACATACATGTTCATATTGTTATCCAACAATTGGAAAGAATCTTCATACGGCACGCGAATGGATATACATCGGAAATAATCTCCGATCCTCAAGTTTGTAATTGTTATTGTGCAATTGAATCAATGGATTTTGTGGTCATAAAATGGATGATATATTTGTTGGCTAAAACTTTAGTTTATCTTCTTAAAATTCCAACATATATTTTAGGATCTGTCAATGACAGAAATGCCATATCTTTTGGTTCAAAATATAACTTATCAAATAATGGTATAATACTGGAAAAGGCTACCTAACTTTCAAACATGCATCACCATAAAATACGAACACCACTTGAAGCTAACATCACAAATCCTTAAAATGATTGTTGGCTTCATCGTTTCAGTGATAGGGAGTGAGCAGGAAGAGGAGAACCTTGGAACTTTGCCACCGTGAAGCTCTTACTGCTGTTTTATTCGGTTACTAATATACCAAAGGAACCTAGACATAAGGGTCTTATTTGGTGTATCATTTAGAATTCAGAAACGGTCGAAAGACACGTTTTAGAGCATGGTTTATAGGCATGCATTATATTTCTCTAAGAGAGAACTTTTGCCCAACATAAGTGCCCAAATTAAGCGTTACATGGCTCTCCACATAGACACGGTTGCCATAACACGCATAAGTATAAGAAAGAAAAAAGGAATCCTAACATAAGGTTAGAAGATTATCCTTCCGTGCACCAAAGATGCTTGAAGATAGAAAAGACTAAGCAATATAATGATCTCCATAATTTGGACCAAAAATCACAGTAAACCAACATACCCGAGTCTTAATGTGAACCACCAAGGTTGTTTATTTCAGCTAAGTACATGAACTATATATTAACCACACCCTTTTAAAGGATGGAAAAGTACCTTAAGTTAGAACTTCTGGGTAGACCACGTAATCCGTTTCCTCACCCGTTTTGTTCGCTGGCCGCAAAAGGGAAATTCTTTTTGCAGCTGTGCATCTCGAGAGCGCCACGTAAAGCAGGCCATGTTTGAAAACTGGGATTCTCAAATCAATGCCGACATGTTTTACGGATTGACCTTGTGATTTGTTAATTGTCATTGCATAAGCAAACTTTATGGGAAACTGTCTCCTTGTATTTCACACTGCAACATCTGACGCAGAAGGTGTCAGGGAAATACGGGGAACAAAAACCACCTCTCCGGCTTTATCTCCTGTCAATATTGTCGCAACAATCACTTGATCCATGCATATTTCCACCCTCATCCTGGTGTCGTTACACAGTCCATTGGTTTGTGCGATGTTACGAAGCAGCATAACAGGGCATCCAACTTTCAGGTCCAACTTAAACGGTGGCAATTCGGGAGGATTCTGCTGGTTCAATCTTTTAGATCTCCACATCTTTTCATTGAAGGCGGTAGACGAATTTTCGGATCTGGATCCTCTCCTAACTGCAATCAACGTTTGATGTTCAATCATTCTGTTGAATCTGAATAGGTTAATAATATGGTTCAATTTAGAGATGTATTGTCATATGTGAACTGTAAAAAAAAATGAAGACACTTAATTATAATTCAAATAACATAATATATACACTGGAACCTGATCTGGAATCATTACAATGGAATAAGGTTAGTTACAACATTATTATCTATTATTTAAAATATGCAACTACAATATGAAACTCTTGTCCAAAAATCTGGACATCTAATATATTTGCAACTCATAAACTATGTTTGAATTCATAATGAAGGGACATGTCGTTTATGCAAATCTTTATTGCCCAGAAACTATGTTTTGTTATTCGGTTGGTTGGTTCTTTGGGTTAAGTGTTCACCATGCGAGTCGAAATATGCTGATTTCCATTGGTTGACATCAAATTAGTTTCATTTCATCATTTTACACTACAGTGTACGAAAGATTACACATACCTTTATTAAGTAATCAGCAAACTCCCTGTTCTCCGCTTTCGAGACTCATATTTTGTATAAGTTTTAGCACATTTACTCATGTCCACAAAATAAGAGCTTCGCATGGATGCAACCACTTTTTAGTTGAAAGTCTTTCAGGGTTAGGATTCCAGGAGAGGCGGAGGTTGGCAGAACTGTAGTAGCCATTCTGTCAATTTGCATGATTTTCAAAAGGAACGGAAGGTTAGCAACTGAATAAAAACATGATGTGATAATTAGAAGAACTCATATTGAAAATGGCCCTGCAAAATTTACACACATGGAATCACTGCAGCAGGAAGATTAACTCAATCATGTAACAGACGCCCAATTTATGTATTAATGCCAAGTCGGGAGAAGATTAAAGGGTTAAACCTTTGGTGATGGAGAAGAAAAAGTTCAATCTTCTCTCTCGCATATACCTCTGCAACACCATATTGATAAAAAAAAATTACGTAATCTTTTCCTACCAATATCATAGAAACAGGTTCATTTACAGCAACAGGTTCATCCGCAGGACAAATGATTTCGATAGCCTGAGAAGACATGGTTGGAGTTGGGGCTGGAGGGGCCGAAGGTAACTTTTCTACGGTGAAGCTTGGGATTCCAAGATACTTCATGTTATATGGAGTTATCAGTATGTGGTAATCCTGGAAGACACCAATGAGTGATTCAAAGGCTGCATGTACTGTTGCAAAGCCTTCAACCTGGTTGGAAAATGAAGACTCTAGTTAGATTTACGATGAGTCAAGTAAGATATCAATAATCTTAATGTGGGTTTTCCGTGGCAATTCTGTAGTTAAGGTGTAAATCGTGTACCTCGCCCTTAGCAACGACATCCAAAGCTGGTAGCTGGACAATTTTTTGGACTTCGCTGTCCATGGCAACAAAAAATGCGGTGCCCGATGAGTCCTCAACTTCAAGCCTAAGAAGGTATCTGCATAAACATGGACCAAGCCACTGTCAGTAAATGTCAGTTTCAGGTGTAGGAACAGGTAATAATTTAGCATTGAATAATGGCCAGAACCTGGGAACCGGTTTGTCAATTTGGACCTTGCAGCTAGGACACCAATGGTCTCCTGTGTTTTCAACTAATTTAGTTGTGCAGTTGTGGCACCCTAGGTAGTACCAGCCTTTCTCAGTGGAAATACCAATAGCCTTAGCACGACAGACTTTTCTGTTTAGCATCTGAAAAAATGGTAACACGGTTAACAAAATATTTCGAGAAACACAAACGTATAATTTTTTGGGTTGTTGAAAAGGTAAATAGCAGAGATGATCATACCTTGTACCCAGATTCCCACTTTGTTTCCAGCATTTGGGAAATTGACATTCTAGTGTCGCCAATGGATTGCGATGCCTGATTGTAACCAACTCTCGGCGGGATTGTGATTTCGAGTGGCGGTGTTTTGTGTGAAGACCTGAGATTATATGAAATCGTAAGCAACTACTCTGTTATGTTTGTGTAAATATTTGAAATCATGATTCTACCTTGTGAGTCAAGTTGTGAAAAAATTCATACCTTTCTCTGATATGCAAGACCTCTGGAATATCGAGGTCAAAGTAAATTTTAGCCGCATTAGTTGAAGAGAGCGACGCCTTGCCTGGATAATCAGATGGGTGAATTTAATATGCAGGGATGGAACAACAATTTGTTTATAAATTCAGCGAATTTGTTCATCAAGATTTGTGTACCTAGATATTGCTTGACATAGACACCAGCAACCACGGCCACAACAGGCTGCGGATTAATTTCATGCACTTCAAGGTTCCTGGTAAGCTCAGAAGTGGAATCACCCCATAGTGTGACCTTAAGCTTCATACCACTATTTTCAGGTGAAATATGTGACTGTGTGAGATAGGCGCAACCAACGAAGACTAAATCAAATCCATGCCAGTGTAACTGTTTTCAGGTTTTAACCAAATATACCTTAAGTTTTCCAGGGTCAGTTCACGCATGAAACACGCATTGCCAGAACTTTGCTTCATCTGCTGCAAGTTTGTGTGGCTGGTCAAAACACCTACAACATCTGCAAACAACAATAAGGAAATATTAGGTGTTTTAAATACGGTTTGGGAATCAACAGATGTAATATTCAATGAAGTCACCGGTAAGGTAAGTGTTGGTGGCAGAAGCTGAAAGGTTCTCAAGCTCAGTGAAATTGAACTTGTGGCGAGGAATCATCGCACTGTTGGTTTCAAGTGGAGTAATATCGGTATTCCAGTTAAAGTACGCGCGATAGTCATTTTGGGCGGGGCGGAACATTTTTTTCTCTGGGCAAATGTCAAATTGTTAAGACACAACAGCATCCCCTCTTCTAGCAGGGTTTCAAACTTCCAGATTAATTTCTTATGAACAATTGCGTGCAGCAGGTCACCCTGAGATACAATAAGGTAATAATATTATCATTAGTTATTAAAACCCATGAAAAAAAATACAAAAGGGATTTACTGTTGAGTCTACATATGGTTACAATACTGCCTAATCTAAACATGGTAATGCTATAACTAACTACAGCTTTGTACATAACTGGAAGAATTTTTAGATGTGCAAAAATTTATATTGCAAAACTAAAGTTTGCTGTTAACCAAGTTCCCTAGGGTAGAATATACTATGGAGTGTTGTTCATGTTATAATATATTGTGTAGAGCTCATATCTAAGAAAATGATCTGGAATCATATTAACTTTGCTACTTACGGTATCATCCAGCAGAAGCAAATCAAGGGTGGTAACATCATTGGTTCTCATGAAGTCAGATTCACGCCACATCCGGACAATGCGAACTCTGGTCATCCATGGTCCAATTCCATTTTTTTGCTGGAAGTCTTTCAGTGTTAGGATTCCCGGAGTCTGTACGGCAGAGACGGAGGTGGGAAGGACTGTAGTAGCCATTATGTGAAACTACAAAACGCAACAAATAAGGTTAGAAAATGAATAAAACATGAGGCGAAAAAAGAAAAAATCATATTGAAAATGGGCATGCAAATTTTACACACCTGGAATCACTGCAGGGGAGAAATTCAAAAGAGAAAAGATGCGGTGGTTGAGCGTGATTTGCCTTTGCAAATCTGGTGACTTATATAGGTCGCATATTTTCATTCTTTCAATGCCAGGACAATGAATGGGTAGAAATTGAAACGCCTGCCAAAACACAAATGGGTATTGAAAGCCAAAACATAAAAGCGCTAAGGAAGATGGAAGGAGAAATGAACCGATCAATTACTCCGGTTAAAATTATGAGGCCGGTAACGGCAGTTTTGAAGAGGAAATTAAATGTAAATAATCTGAAACGTCCAATGATGAAAGAAAATCAGGTATAAATTGGCATGGAACCTAGCAATTAGGTCAAAATTGAGATCACCAAGGAGTAAATCCAATAACAAATTCCTAGTTCTAAAACGGATCTGCACATAAAAATTAAAACATGAAAAAATTCCTAGTCCAAAATTGAGATCGACAGGGAGTAAACCCAGTAACGAATTCCTAGTTCTAAAACGGATCTGAACATAAAAATCAAAATTTTAAAAATTTTGATACAAATAACTAAACCAAAATTGAACGAAAAATTTGATCTATAGACGTATTGAAAAAATCATACCTGTAATATGATTGTTGTTTTCCCAAAAATATGAAAATCACAGAGCAGAAATTCATCTTCCCGTGTAAAGAAACGAAACGAAAGACAAAAATCAGGGCAAACATCCCCAAGATTAAGAGGAGGAAAAAAATACAGCCTAAAAACTAACACCAGAAAAATATTATCCATCTTCCTTGCGTGTTCCATTAATAACAACCTAGAAAAATAAACGATGGATAATCTTCCTCTTTCACAGAGGCGAAATGTCTTGGACCTGAGCTAGTGGGAGAGAACGATGGGGTGAGAGAGAACGACGGGGTGTGCGGTTGGTTGCATCCTTGAAGCTTCACTCATAAGATTGGAACTAGCACCACATGCGTGACATGTAGGGTGTGGCAGGGAGAACCACAGCCCTTGATTTATCTTTCCCGCGGACAAATCCTGACCACCACTCAGACAGGCAAACTTAGCCTAGCTTTGTTTTGTACTCTTGAATTACTGAATTTCCAGCCAAATCCAAAACCTAAACAAAACAATAAAATAGAAAAAGTTTCTCAGTCATTTTATCAAACACCTCAAAAACAACAACAATAATAACTCAAAACAAAAGCCAAAAAAATCAGAAAGTTCACTTAAATCAAAACCCACTTAAGAAATCAACAAAACCAAAAAAAATAAATAGAAAGTTCATAAAAATCAAAACCCACTTAAGAAATCAACCAATTTTTATTTATTTATTTTGGAAACCATTTCAAAATTCCGATCCAAACAGGAAAAAATGAATCAAAACAAGAGGTTAAGGGGAGTAGAATGGAGAAACAATAAAATCAAAAATCAGTTAATCTAGAGAAGAAGAAACAGAAGAAAAAATTTGTGTTCAATATTAATACAAAACCAAACTGTTAAATCAAAATATAAAATCAATGGTAATTGCATGTGGCCTATGAGAAAAGATTAAGAATAAGAAGAAAAAACAGAAGTGCAAATAATAAGAAGAAGATGGTGTTTGTGGGTTAGAAGAAGAAGGTGGCGCTCGTAGTGATGAAGCTGATGGGTGGCTGGGTTGTGGAGTTGTAGAGACTAGAAGAGAAACAGAAAGAGATTTAGTTTTCTAGGGTTAGGTTAAACTTGATGTTATATAGGATATACAGAGGGTTTAGATTAAAACTAGCATCTAGATCAACGACTATAATATAGTCGGTTTATCGGTTCGGCTCGGTCGATTTTAGGCCCAAACCGTGTATTGAGCCGATAGATCAATGGTTCACATTTCAAAAACTGGCACCGACCGTTGGATTAACGGTTCGACTCGGTTTCGGTCCGGTTCATTCGGTTTCAGCTCGTTCTACCGGTTCGGCTCGGTTTCTGTGCACCCCTAATTATTACTCCATTGAGTATATAAGATATTAGATTTTAGGACTTTTTGGTATAAATGAGTCGAACGATGAGGCTTCTCAATTCTAGCTTCCTTTGCCATTGATTCCTCTACATTTTGTTTTCTGTTGATATATTGTACTCGAGCTTATGGCAGATTTTGAAGAATATTTTACGCCTCTTCAATTGTGTTTACCGCCTTCCACGTATTTTCAAAATTCCATTGTTAATTGTATCCACTAAGAGCTTGCAATCTATAATTATGGACACAGTAGACAAAAATTTATTTTGTAGCCATTTACCTGCCTTAAGTAAAGCTTTCGCCTCTGCATGAAGCATCGAAGTTGCTCTATCCCAACCAGTCGCAATATGCATGAAAGATTCTTGATCCACAGAGAATAGGATAAAGGCAAAACTCATTGTAAAGTCTTCTTCTTTAAAGGAAGCATCAATAAATATTATTCAATCCGACTTTATCTCGTACCACGAAACATTACTTTGAGAATTTGAAATTTTCTTGGTATTTTGGATATGATTAGTAGAAGGTGTGGATTTGAGGAAATTCCTAATTTGGGTTATTAGGCTTAATGGGTCTGGGTTAATTTTCTCAAAAACTATTGAAAATATATGTATTTCCAAATAAACCACCGATTGGTTGCTATTCTACTTATGATGTTGGGGTCTTCATTATGTATGTGTCTTCATTAGCTGAAATCCAATCTTTAACATGAGTGATTATATAATCTGACTTGAACTGGGAAGTAATTGAATCCAAGGAGGAGCCAAACCAAATTTCTCTTGCAAAGGCGCATTGATGGAAAAGGTGATGTTCGCTTTTTTTGAGCTTGATAATTACGCATTTGGCACTTCTAAGATATATCTGGTAAGTGAGTTGCTAATCTGTCTGAAGTAGGGAGAGCTTTATGGACTAATTTCCATATGAAAAGTCTAATTCTTGAAATAACAAGCAATTTCCATATTTTTTTCCATGGGAAATATGAGTCCTCTTCTCCTACTAATTTTATCAAATAATTTTATATATTCTTTACTGTAAACCGTCCTGATGGGTGATGCTTCCATCTGACTTCTGGATTTGAGGAGTAGTTGCTAGAATCATTTCTTTATTTTATGTGCTGAAAAGGAACTAGCAGTGGTAATGTTCCTCCATATCAGTGGGATTAGGAATTATGTCTGGATTGGGTAACCATTTGTCTTCCCTGATTTTTGTAAAGGTTCTATTTTTTACTTTCCAGAAAAAATTATCCTTTATTATATCCAATCCCTTTTGAATATTGATTCAAATCCAAAATAAATGTGAGGCTCTAATTTAAAGGACTGATATTAGGGAAGTATTTGGCTTTTAGCAGTTTGGCCAATAGTTGGTGTTTTTCGGTGACTAACCTACTAGATAATTTTGTTAGGAGGGAAATATTGAATTAATGAGGGTTTTTTATTCCTAGTGAAAATGCGGGGGTACCAAAATACACCACCACTTTTGTCTTAGGAAATATGTATGGACAAACTCAATACAAGTCCGAGAGTTAAACTCAATCAAGGAATAGTATCTTAGAGTTAAATCTCTCTCTCTCTCTCTCTCTTGCGATTAGAACGACCAAGCAATGATCAAGTCGTATCCAACAAACTAGGTCGGGTGTCTCTACTATGATTGATCAATGCACAACCTGTGATATTTCAATTATAAAGATAAATAATATAATGTAGAAAAATAAATAACACAGACACCAGAAGTTTTGTTAACGAGGAAACCGCAAATGCAGAAAAACCCCAGGACCTAGTCCAGATTGAACACCAAACCGTATTAAGCCGCTACAAATACTAGCCTACTACCAATAAACTTCGGACTGGAATGTAGTTGAGCCCTACAAGGTATTCCACCGATTAAGGTACATTCTCTCTCCTTACGCCTCTTGGATCCCATCAGGACTCTGCGCAATTGATTCCCTTAGATGACACACACCAACTAAGAGTTGCTTCAACTTAATTGAAGACTTTAAACCAAATCTTACTCCCATAGATTAAGCATATATATGATTTCCTTTTACAATCAAATAGTTTAATCAAAGGTGTGGAAATCGATAGCAATAGACAAAGTCTAGCTAACCTGAAAATTCGGACTTATGCAACCCTAAGTGCAGCCTAGATTATTATTCACCTCACAAGTATAAACCTGTGGAATCAACAAAGTTTGAGACGAAGAGAACTTTGATGATTTTTATCAATCTTGACCAAGTGATAAATCGATACGAGTTATTAAGGAAAGATAATTGGAACTGGCTTCACGAATCCCTATGAAGACTTTGTAGTCACTAAAACTAAAAGGGTTAGGAAGAGGACGACTCTAGATACAACTAGGACACACTAAAAAGTAGTGTCAGGATTCAAAAATCCCAGTTGCTTGAAGTTCCCCTTCTATAGACAATTAAAGCATAGGTTGCTTTAGGTTTAAGCTAAGATAGCTTTGGAACCAAGCAAACAATATCCACCGTTAGACGAATCTTTGAATTTGATTCACATAAACATGATACACACTCTGGTTAGGTAAAACTATAACCAAACCGTGTACAAAGACTATGTTCAACATGGTTAGCCGAAACTAGACAGTTTGAACTTAAAAAATTAACATTCATTTTCATGAACACATAAGACATTAACTCTGAGTCACAAACATGTAATCAAATAAGTCTAATGTGTTTAGAGAATTAATCAAATGCTAATTATCTCGTAGAAATAATTTAAGGGATTTTTAATAAAGTGCCCATGTGGGGAAATGCATTTAAGAAAATACCCACGTTTTTTACATAATTAATTTAATGCCCATAAATTGACCTTTTCCATCCCGTTTTATTCAAAAAACGGCTAACGGCCGTTAGGAGATATTAGCATTGAATCGGCTGTAACAGAAGACATATATGCCCCTGAACTGTGTGAGTCGACCCGAGTTGGACTGATTAATATCAACTCAACCCGTGACTCGGAACAGTGAAACTTCCCACTGAACTAAACTTACTGCGAAGATTCACCTACCAAATCTAAATTCATAGATTCACACTACAATAAAACCTTAGCCTAAATGATTAACATTTCAAGCACCCGAAATCACACTACAATCAAGATGATTATATCATTCATTAATTAAGACAAAAAAAATGCATCTGATTACAATTAAGAATAACATCAAACAAACGATCAATTGAAAGAAAACATTACAATAATAGAAGAAGAGAAGGGGATTACTGTGGAAGAGTTCTTATCTTTAATACAAATTTGAAATAAAACAAAACTCTTGGTGACGTACTTGAGTTGCAGATGGAATCAAACGAACACAAAATCCATTTTCAAGTCCTGATTGAGATTATGAATTAAAAATATTTTCATACCATAAATAAGGAATCAATGGGTTTAATTAATAACACGATCCCATCAACCAGTATACAAAAGTCTCCAAAATTCAGTTCCTAGCCAGTGGTAGTGACATTTCCCCACATGATTTAATTAATAGCACGAACCCCATCAACCAGTATACAACCATACTCACCTTTTCCATTTCTTCATTAATTCGGAATAGCTTCAACTCTCATCTAAAAGTCTCCAAAATTCAGTTCATACAAAACCCCAATTTGTTCCCTGTTTTTTCTCCACCACCATTAATCAAACCCACTCGAGCCCACTGATTGCTTAATCTCTCACAAGACGGCGATGATTACTTTTGATTAGGAAAATTAGAGCGAGAAAGAGGGAAAGGGAAAGAGTCGGAGCTGCCGCCTATTTTCGAAGTGATGTAGTGCTGGGAGAAGAAAAGAGATGGGAAGGTAGGGTTTCTAAAGAATCCAACGGTCAGTTATTCATTAGTTCCATCTTGAGCCGTTCATTAGTTATGGTTAAATTTGTAATTACGCCCTCGATTTCTCATCTCATCTGATGAGAAATTGACAAAGTAAATGAGATTTTACTGAAATGGTGTGTCCGGACGGAAAAAGTAACGGTATAGGCATTAAATTAATTATGAAAAAAACGTGGGCATTTTATGAAATGCATTTCCCCACATGGGCACTTTATTAAAAATCCCATAATTTAAACACACTTGAAAAATATAATTAACATGGTTAGTAGGTGTACAAGGTACCAATACCATTGTCGTCCGTGAATCGGTTCAGTCACAATATGCGTACCGGTTTGTAAACATTTAACCAAACCGAGTTCCGAAGTTAACAGAACTTTTTAAGTTTGCGTACTGTTTTGGAAACCTTAAGACTGACACCGGTTCCGGAGTTCACATAACTAAATCGGTTTGTGTACCGGTTTGGAAACACAGCCGAGTTCATGAACACATAACTGTTTCAGTTTGCGTACCAATTTGGAAACAAACCTGTTTCCATAACCACAGTTCAAGAATGGTTTGCATACAGGTATGCATACCTATCAGGTTCACGAGTCAAACATATTTTCATGTGATATATATATAAGAATATGTGTATCAAAAATCTGTAAGTCGATATAATATAACTACTCATCTACGTGTATGAGTACATGTAATACGGGTTCAGACATATAAAAGTTTTCCCAGTTTGTAAGACTGATACCACTGTCTTGTATCTGAATCTATAATAGTTCTATATTTCTCTTTAAATCGATTCGAAATATTCCTGAATAACATCAATGACACATATCACTGTTCCAGGCTATTTCCGAATGATAAATTTGAATCATGATTTTGATTCCGAACAGTAAATTGTCCTTAATCCAAATTCATCAAGTATCAACAAATGTTTATTAAGCTTAGTCATTATATTTCGAGAACTAATTATCAAGATAAAATTGACTCGAAATTCTTGTCTATTCATAATAGTCTAATTAGTTATGCGACATCGTCTCAAATGATAGAAAAGTGAATATAACTTGAGACATAGGTGGTTCAGTCTTCACTTACCTTTTGTTGATAAAGTTCTTCAAAAGCTTCGGTTGATCTTCGCCTTCAAATGGTAGAACGCAATGATGACTGTTATTTCTTAACTACATTTCTATCCTAGTCCGAGACTTAATTAATTGTAGACTAGAAATCAAGATATAGTTTTGACAACTAAATTTGACAACAAGCTTGATATAACAACACTTGTGAGTTCGACCAAGCAATGCTCTAACAATCTCCCCCTTTCTTAATTTTAATGACAAAACTATCAATACATATGGATAAAAAATAAAGCTTCGACAACTTCTTGAATCCAACGTGTCTTGATTTCCTTGGCTTCTTCAACTCCTTGAACTCTTCGTAATTTCAAGCTACAATGATTTTGAAAGTGTTCAACTCAGCATCGTTGTTGTTGAATAACTGATTCCATAGCGATAACAACTTTTAAAAATAAATATTTTCAATTTTTTTTTATGCAAAGTTTTATTTAACTTTTAATGTCTAAGAATCGTACTAGGCTTTAGTTGGTAGCCTAGCCACAAGCTGAGCACCAACCCCTTTTTGAATAGCTACACCCAATCTATGAAAAATAAAACTGCCTAGACCACTACCGGTATCATTACTAACTAAACAATTCTTTAAACGCTTAAAAAAACATACAGTATCATCACTGAGCTCTCCCAAAGTGGTGAAAGCTAAAACACCCAAACCATAACCGTGTGAAACACATTCATCCAAATATTTGGTACGCTTACGTGAAATTGCTTTGGAAATGTCTTGGCCTGGAATGAAAGAACGAACTCCATCACCATTGAAGGGTGAGACACCTGTGACATCCATACACACATCTTGGACATTTTCCCAATTGAGAACAAGGATGTCAGCTGGACGCAAATTCTTGTTGTTCTCTGATAAAAAACCCAAGGCAACTTCTTTACGCGCAGGTACACCAACTTTGTAGAAAATATCCGCAATTACATCCCGAACCAAGTCTGGCGATACTTGAGTCCAACATCTTTAGCATAACGCATGATCACCAAAAATATCCAAAGGTTTATTACAACAAGAGCACAAAACATCTTCAACAAATAAGGGGATGCCAAGACGGTAGCAAACTACCGCCCTAAACTTTCTGGGCCCAAGGCATTGATCTAACCCACTAATGGGAATATCCAAGAGGTAATCTTGTGCATGTTTGATATGGTTACATTGCCACATAATAGAGTCTCTTGCAGAGAGTGCATAAGGGATTTACTTATTAACCGCATCAAAATAAGCGACTGCCAGGGAGTGCATAGGGGGGGGGGGCAGTATCATCGACACAATAATAAGAAGGCAAACCACATACCTGAATAAAATTCTGAATAGCCAACTGATAAGCAAAACCATTATCTGTTGAGAATAAGCCACCAAGTATCACCTTCCGCACAGAGGTAGTCTGACTCTGAGAGGCAAGGTAGCAATAAGCGCGAGTGTCATCCATATTGTATATACCAAGGCCACCATCTTTTATAGGTAAGGTAGCCAATATCTGTTGCAAAGGCCCAAAACCAGCTCCGTCTCCCGTGATTAATAGTCTCAGATACTTGAGTAGATGGTCATCAAAAAGATCAGTGTCTTGTTGTAAAGCTGCAGGATTGGTGGTACGCATCTAATCTGGACACTCCAACACAATTACGAAGCAACAACATCTCACTTTGGGGGTCCTTGAGTTTCTTGATAGCAGATATAAGCTGAATGGTCTTGTTCACCCTATTCAATAGCATGTCACTCATGAAATTCAAATCCAGGCTCACAGGTCCGCCTAAAATTTTAACGACGTTACTAGGCCTACCAATATCGGAGGGGAATACACCTTCATCATTGCTACGAGGATCAATTGAAGGCCAAAATACTTCAGTTTTTTTAATATTGAGATGTAAACCCCTACTCGACCTCTCAGATTCTATTATCTTCAAGGCTATGGCAACCTCCAGCGTATTACCGATAATGGTACCATTATCAAGATACCATGCATGCAAATCAAGCTTATAACGAGAAGCAATGAACTTCACCAGTGGATGAAGTGTCAGGGCAAACAAAAGGGGACCAAGAGGATCACTTTGTTGGACACCGAGTGCGGAGGAAAAAATGTATTGGTCATAATAGAGTCTAGCAAGCTTGGCATAACAAAATTCTACCCAACGAAAAATACCTGGACAGTGAAGTCGAACTTCTCTAATGAGATGAGATCTGCAAACCATGTTGAACGCATTAGAGAAGTCAATAAGCAGTATTGACATCCTATACCCCCACCCCCCCACAACCGGCACACCAACACCAAATTGAAAGTCCCCTAAATAGGCTGTCATGGCCTTACCGATGGAAAAGGTAGCCACCTTAGAGACCAATCGATGCCAAATAGTACCAACTGCAATAGGCCTAAGCCCAGCTCCGAGTTTGAGTAATGGTGTAAGAGGTGCACTAGCGATGAGCTCGCCTAAAATATTTGGGCACTTACCTGCCAACCAAAGGTTGACAACCCCTGTTCAATTGTATCTCAACTCTGAAGTAATACTAGCTACGGTGATATATTTCTCCCCCTTAATCAATACTTACATCTTTTGCATAATAGGTAAAACCTATAGATTATTGATTCACTCCTCCTTACATAATGATCCGTAAACCATATGTATGTAGTATGAAATTACTAAATAATTCTCCCCCTTTTTGTCAATAAAATTAAAAAAGATACGAAAATCGCGGGATCGTAATGAGTACAACCAAAAGATATGTCAAGTTTTAAGGAAGTCCACAAACCTCATCTTTTTGAGATTCAACAAATTAGTTAGCCCAAAGATTTGCAACGATTTTCTTGTCACTAGTATTACATAGTTAAAACTGCAACTCCTCATATATAAGACAACTTTTTAGAGAATGAGAACCCGTATACCCACATAAGAGACTTTGATGATTTGTGACACAATGAACTATCCGAATGTAAAGATGTGCTTAGGTTACGCCTTGTTTCACTTTCTTTGTCTATGATAAAGCTAAAGAGTGGTATCATTTTATTCCCTCTAAAACAATTACCACCGGATGGTCTTGTGAGATGTGTTTGTTAAGAAATTCTACCCACACCATAAGACTTGATGCTAAACTAGGTGAAAACTTCACGGTTATGTAGAAAGGTTTAGTGAATCATTACCAACACATCACTGATTTGAAAAAACCCACATGGCCCAAATTTTATATGAGGGCCTTGATAGTGAAACCCGGTGCGAAGTTGGAAACAATTAGTGGTGAGAATTTACCAATCAAGACCTCTCTAGAATTCATCGAGTTAGCCGAAAATTAGGCAATGGGCTTCAATGAGAGAACCAGAGATACCTGAAATCCTATCCATAGGATCGATAGAGTTGATTATGGGTCCGACATTCTAAGGCGTCTAGTGGCCTTAAATGAATCATGGTCACACTCCAAGGTACGAAGAGCAAGCCAATGCTCTTTATAACAACTCTAGGTTTGAAAACCGTCGAGATTTGATCCATATTCCGATACTTATAACCCCGTCGAGAAACCACCCGTTTCTCTAAAACATAGCTAAGGCCACTAGTATTTCCTGAGTTTTAAGGAAGTTTTGAGATTCAACATTAAAAAAGATAACATATGTTAAAATGCAACTTAAGTAAGTCCTCAAAACATCAAGTTTTAAGGAAGTTTTGAGATTCAACATTATAACATAGTTAAAATGCAACTCCTCATATCAACTTTTTTGGATGATATCACATAGTAATAAATACTTAGCGCTCATCCAGGAGATTAAAAAGATACAAGCATCCCCTTTCAAATTCCACAACCACACACCCCTCAAAGATATAACACTTAAGCACAAGTTCATTTAAGAACTCTCCCCCATTTGATGTCATTCCCAAGAGAACAACATGAGAGACCTTATTTTATAAAAAGAAGAATTTTTTTTTTGGACATTAACAAATCACATGGATTTGTATCCGAAAATTGACTTAAAATAATCTCTACGCCAGTTACGGACAACAAATAATTTTGATCGATATGACTCAACATAAGAGAATCTTACAAAGTGTGTCAAGCAGTAAAAACACATAAGTGTGATCACGAGTAGGTCAATATTGTGAGAAAATTCTCAAAGAGTTTGTTCTATTTTCCATTTTTTTAAAACATAATAGATTTAACTTCTGAGCATAGATGAAATATCAGCTCGATTCACAAAAACGTAAAGGCACATATATTTCATAAGACTTTTGCAATAATAAAACCAATAATGATTACATACTGGAAGTTCATCTTTCAACAACTCTAGAAATTAAATAAATAAATCTAAAAACATGCAAGATGAAAATCGTTGGAAACAGCTTGTGTAATCGTTGGAAAATCGTTTCTATACCAAACCCTAATTATCCTTCAAAAATAAGAATAAATTCTTACAAGAAGTTTCCTAGATAATAAATGATCTAAAAGAGTTTTACTCTGAGATTACCTGACTATTTTCGTAGTTTCTGTAGTCATCAAGTTCTTCTTCAATAAGATCCAATCTGGATTCAACAAGTTCTACTTTGTCCTCAAGCCTTTTTGTAGAGGCTTGTAGTTCAGATCTTAGTGCTCGAACTTGTTCTAAAACAAGGTTCAATTTGAGAGACAACTCATCAAATTGAGAACCAGGTTGATTTTCACAAGGTATAGTTTCACACTTGTCTTGACATGAATCACTCTCTGATTATTCAAACCGAATTTTTCCTCGTGAGAAATTGCATAGTCCAGACTTAATCTTCCTTGCTTAAAAAAATTAGAGAAGACATGGTTACCGTCTACCGTACCCTAGTTTGAAGTTCTGAAGAAGGAAACTTTTGAGAAACCGGTTACGAACCCTAGAGATCAGATATATTAGAAGAACCAGTATTTCCTGTTTTAGCCTTTACCCTAGAAATGATATGTTTCACACATGTTGTGTCAAAAACACATGATAATGGGATGTACAAGTATTTTTCATAAGATGTCTTTTACTTAGTTCAATAAATAAATTCAGAGCACAAGAAGTATCAGACAAGTTATGTCATGAATTGTTTTTAGGGAGCATGGCTCAACCCTTTCACAATTAAATACAAGGTACACAGATGATATAATGAATTTGACCATTATTCCCCTTATTGAGTTTTTATTCTTATCCGAGGGTGATATGAGAACCAACTGAGGGTTACTGTATATGATGATTTTATCCCCTTTGTAGAGGATACGGTGGCTCTTTAGGAACATATCTATTGAACCTAGATCTTTTATGTACAAAATCAAGAGTTTGAGAGACAAGAGGTGAGTCGGTTACCTTTGAATTCTGCAAGTTTTTATTGAAACTATTGATTGATCTCCGCAATTTGTAAAATCATATTGTTCAATTCTCTTGAGAGTTTTGTCTCTTCCTTTTTTCGAGCTTTCTTCTGTTTCTGACACAATGAAGATGATTAAAATTGAAGAGAAGAAAAAAGTTAAACCAGAGTCTTACTTTTTTTTTTGCCATATAAGATGCGCAATATGTCATCCACTTCTTTACGACAGACTTTAATAACTCATGTATTTTTTATTCTCTTTTTAATATAATCTTTGGACTTATCCAAAAAAAAAAAAAAATCACCTGCAAAAAAAAATCCTGGGTTGCATATCCTTCCCACTAACTTTGATTGGATGTTATCGTGCTCTTTCAAGATGACAACGACATTCTGAGGCGTTATGTTTCCATCTAAAAGATGACGGCTACCTAAGTCCTCCATCCCATAAAGAACATCCTTGTAATGAATGCATCCAATAAAAAACAGTTGTTGTCAATATGATTCAACATATGAATATCTAAAACAACTCAACATTAACAATAAATATCTTAGGTAAGGAAAAGAAAACTAATTACAAAACTTATAGTTTGGAACCCTATTTGCTGCGTAGGCCATTTACTTGTAAAGAGCGATCTTTTGCTGAAACTCATGGTTATCTTCTGGATTTAGATGATTGTCCGAGTCACCCCCACTGGTTAGATGTTTAAGTTCTTTAAGATTCAAAGAATACTGATCATTAACATGATGTCTTATTCCATCAATTACGACGTTCCCTAGGTAATTGGCCGACTGTTAAAGGAGGCCTTCTATGTGATGAGAAATGTAGTTCTTGTCCGTCACAACAAATATACAAAAAAACAAATCAATTTTTTTTTCTTCACAATTTCATCAAATTAAGAGACAATTTGTAATGATGAAATAAATTGATCAACGATTTGCTTCAAGTACATTCAAAACAACAAATTCACAGTTTGTCAAAATCTCCAGTAGATCGATCGGAATCGATCAATTTCACTATCTTTATCGTTCAAAATCTATTATTATATATGAAGGGAACTCCCCTTACTACAATTTTTTTGAAGCTGCAAATTATGTGTGACCATTTTACCCTCGTATCTTACCTAATCGATAAACGCCTTATAAATAAAATGAGGGTCTAATAATAATTTAGGTTGTTTACAAGTAGCATTTTCTGTTTAGAAATTAGAAAGGACCCCAATTCACGTGCCTTTGGTTTACAATGGGCCCAATCTTTATGCACGTGCATACTTCTAGTATTAAAAAAAAAACTCTAGATTAAGAAAAGTCCATTTAAAGGAGTCAATCTGACAAAAAAACTATTCCAACCTAAAGCAAAGATAACATAAAGTACCTATTTCATCGATTGAACCTTTTATTCGAGTTAATTCTAACAAATTTCACAAACAATATATGTTTTTGATGAGAAAAAACAGAGTACTGTAAACTCATCACTCCGAAAACGATGAAGTTTTTGGTATGAGATTCACTAGTCCAACCCAGTTGTTTACACCTAACCGATCGAGCCGACCGGATCACTTACAACACTCAACACATTGAGTCACGATTATTTTCTTCTTTTTCCATAGAAGAAGAGTTGAATTGTATGGAAGACATTCAATTGAATCACTGATTACTTCAATCTCTTCTACTGATACTTTCGATTCTCTCGGAAATTGATTACGGTATCAGACTATAGCCCCATTTCTCATTACCATTCCCACGTGATGAATAAAATAAAAAACCCAAAAGATGATAAATCAGTATATTAACTTGCGACTAAGAAATGGACGGTGCAAAACTAAGAAATGGACGGTGCAAAAATGTGCCGAATCATTACTTAATGGTGGATCGTGGAACTTTGGTCTTGACAGAAGGCTCTCTCAAACCCAAATACAGGAAGTTTCTGCTCTTATTGTCTTATTAGATGACTTATCAGTTGGTTCCGAACAAGACACTCTCGTTTGGTCAATCGACAAAAGTGGTCTGTTCACAGTGAAATCTGCTTATTCCTGGTTCGAAAAAGAGCACCAATTGGACCCTACTAATGTAAGTATGTGGTCGAGAGCTTGGCCTCATAAGATAGGTTTCTTTCTCTGGCAGGTTTATCATAAAAAGCTAGCCACCATGGATGTTCTCTATCGAAAAGGTAAGCTTCTAATCAATGGTTGCCTCTTGTGCTGTCAAGAGGGAGAATCCACCTCCCATCTTCTTTTCCACTGCACCTTTGCGAGAGACATCTGGTTACATTTTCTGTCTTTTGTGAAGCTTGAATGGGTTATGCCCAACTGTATTGACACGATTATCAAAAGTTGGCGAGTGAAGAATCTACATTATGTAGCTAGATCGCTATGGCAAGTGCTACCTGCCACAATTACATGGACCATTTGGAATGTCAGAAACGGCATCGTTTTTAATAACGAAACAACGACCTTTACCAAAACCATAGAAATGGTAAAGACACAGGCTTTCTACTGGTGCAGGAACCTGGAATCCGTAAAGGGCATCGGGCTAGACTATATTATGGCTAATTGGGGTATGCTTTTCATAACATAGGGTATGTTGGTTTTTTGGTTTGAAGACCTGGTTGTTTTTGCTTTCCCGTTGTTTTGTTGTAACTTTTTTCTTTTTCTTGTGCATGGGTTGGTTGTGTTTGTACTTCCTCCCTTCTTTGGGTCTCTTTGTTCCTCTGTTCCCTTCTTGCTTTTGTAAGCTTCTTCAATAATATTCTTAATTTTGCCGAGTAAAAAAAAGTATATTAACTTGCGCATTAATTTCTTACCCGAAGCTCAATCCCAAAAACCCATTCCTTCAAAAACACCATGATTAAAGAGAATCGACTTTGAAGCAGAAAGATGGTTGCCTTTTCTAAATCTTTCAGACGTTTTGTTTTTATGGGTTTGGTACTTTGGTTTGATTTGTTAGAAAAAACTTACAAGAAAATCCTTTACTTTAGGTTGAATTTCAAATAGGAGACAGAGAAAGAGTTATCCATGCATCTTCTGTGTGTTCAGATTTGAGAAATAAGAGATGGAAGGAGAAGCATATAACGAGAATTATAAAAGGGAAAGGGGATAGTAAAATTACCGAAGTTGGTGAATGGTTAATAAGGATACACATGGTTATGATTAAATTCCACGCGTGGCGTATGTCCATGAGATTGTAAAATTACCCGAGTTGTATTTGGGTGAAAATACTGATCGAATCTTTGTACACGAGTAAAAAAAATTCATGGAAATTTGTGAGGAACCCAAGTTGGATTCCTCTCTCTTTTATGAACCTACCATTAAGATGGTATATATGTGTAGCCCAAAATGTGAGATCAACGGTTAAAAACACTAGTTTTGGATTAAGTTTGTATTTTCACTTTTTTAGTAGGACTAGACTAACCTTTATTTTCTTTCCGTTTTACTAAATATATACTCTTTCAAAAAATTACCGTTTAACGTCAATTAAATTCAGTTTACATAATTAACAAATCTGGATGATGTGGCACTAACAAATTCATTAATCCGGAGGTATATTTTTTCCTGCATAATCTTTGTTTTCCCTAAAATAAAGTTGTTCTCCATAAACCCCCAAAATCCCACCTAAATATCTCTCAGTTTTTTTTTATATATAACATAGATGTATCCCAAAAGTTTTTTTTTCTCCTCAATATAAAAAAGTGCCTTTTATGAGTGAAATCATGATCACTTTAATAGTTATATATAGCAACAATCAGGTGGAAGTATGAGATTAGCTTTGTATTGTAATAATTATGGAAATAGATTTGCCTTGGAGATGGGGTTCCAAGTAACAGACGAATTGGTTAAAAAAATACTAACATCGTTTATTTGATGAAAGAATGATGGGAATCTTTTCTTTTGTAAGTACCGCGAGCGCATGTTTTTCAAAGAAACTAATTGCCTTGAAAGAAAAATTGAAGATATGGAATTGTAGATGGGGAAAAACGAGTTGCTGGTTTTTACGGAATTGAGAAGACGACCGTACGGAGGAAACTCCTTGAACCGAGCGAACTGTTAAACCTCACACATATGCACTGCAAGAAGGGAGTGCTTTGAATTCGAGATATCAATCTGTAGTACTCCGGCCTAAACCAAGACAATGGCCGTTCCAGAGTAAATTTGGTCACAAGAGAGGATGGGTCGATCTGTAGGAGGGAAGCTGATAAATATGTGAGATCAATGGTGATCGAAGATTGTAGGTGTGTTGTGTATTCTGAAAATAAGATAAGTTCTGAATGATTGAATTTGCTCTGTTGAGAGTAATTGCTCAGATGTTGAGTTGTTAATCTCGTGTTGTCTGTTTGACATGAGATTGTCCTCCTTTTCAATCATGATTCAGGAACTTATTTATATTGCTAGAATTGTAAACACCATGATCCCATGAAGTGTGACAGTTGATGTAATCAAAGAGTGGAGAAGTGGAAATCGTGTTAAAACCAGTTGCTCAACGTGCGGATACTTGGTCGATTTTCCATCCATTACTTTTTTAACTCCTTCAACTGATTGCACGACTTGCTCACATTCTCATCGTGTGTATGAACACACGTGCCGTAGACCGCCAGACCAAAACCCTAGTTAATATCCCCCCATGTGACACGATTGACGTCTCGTGATTAGTTAGTCGGTTGCTAACTTCATGGGACGATGAGTCCTTATCGTTGAGTCGAACATAATTCGAAAATGTTCTGAGACTCATGAATTGAACATGTCTGTTGAGACAGAGGTATAATGTATGAATAAAACATTGATAATTAACGTGAGCAAATATTGCTCATTCGATGAATTGTTGAATATTGATAATTGAACCAATATTCCTTAGTTTGAGCAAATATTGATCATCTGAGCGAATGTTGCTCATTTGATGAATTATTGGTAGCATGACCAAAATATTAATTCAAAATACTGGTAATTGAACTGAGCATAATTAATAAAATGTTGATCATGAGATCATCGTAAAATTATTAGCGTTCGAATCTGGAATTATGAACCTTGGACTCAGAAACCCTAATTCGATCAATTGATGACCAATTGATGGTTTATTGAAAATTAACCATGGAGTGAAGGAGGGACCGGCTACATGGGATCATGGGTCGACCATGTAGCGCCCAGATGCAAATACCAAGGTCTCTTGAAGACTTGTTGATTTATTGATGAAAGAATGATTAAATGCAGGTTTAATCATTTATTAAAATAATGCTCGTCTGAGCCATAGGTGATAAAACCTAATTAATTATGAAGAGATGAGGGACCGACCAAGGGGTCATGAAACCGGCCCTGGGTGGTCACGGGATCGAATGACGATCGTTTCATGAAATTCCAAAATTGTTCGGAAGAGTTTTAACCTAATATGAACAAATTAGGTCAAATGATGAAAATATGAGGGACCGGCCTCTTGCAAGCCAAAGATCCAACCCTGGTTGGTCAAGGTAATATGCTCATGTCAGCAAAGTGTTCGCGTCTCAGTCCTGAGAATTTTGATATTTTCTGATAAGCGTTTGAGCAATCATTTGGGAAAATATGAAGAAATCAGGGATTTTGCTGAAACTGAGGAAACTTCATGAGATGAAGGAAAATAATAATAAAATGAAGGAATCATGAAGTGTGGGACCGTCTATGGCCAAGGCATGGCCGTCCGGCCAATGACCACGGTCCCATGGTACTTTCTTAATTTTATATTATTTTCATGATTTTATGGAAATTTATTTTCATGATTTTATGGAAATATCATGAAATCAAGGAGTTTGTTGAAACCCATGAGTTTTTGTTGAAATCAAGGAGTTTCCTTGAAGTGAAGGAGTTTCCATGAGATCAAGGAAACAAATAATAATAAAATAAGGGCGTGTGGGACCGGCTTGAGCATGGACGGACGGCTAGGGCCCGGTCCCGTGAGTTTTCCCTAATTTTATGTATTATTTCCATGATTTGAAGGAATTTTCATAATTTGAAGGAAATATCATGAAATCAAGGAATTCCATGGGATCAAGAAAACATAAAAAATAATAATAATAAAATAAGGGCGTATGGGGCCGGCTAGGGCCCGGTCCCACGAGTTTCCCTAATTTTATATTATTTTTCACGATTTAAAGGAAATATGAAATCAAGGAGTTTTCATGAGATTAGGGAAATAATAATAAAATAATGAGGAATCATGAGGTGTGGGACCGGCCACAACTAGGGCATAGCCGGCCGGCTTGTAGACACTGTCCCACGACACCTTTCCTAATTTTATATTATTTCCTTGATGCGAAGGAAACACCATGAAACTGAGGAGTTTCCTTAAAACAAAGGATATTTGTTCAAATGAAGAGACTTTCATGTGATCAAGTAAAATAATAAAAATATGATAAAATATAGAATTTGGACGTGGCACTAGTCACGACGTGACTGGCCCGGCTGGTGAGCCCAGTCCCTTAGCGCCTTGACTAATATTTTATTATTTATTATTTTCTTCCTATTTTGCATAGGTTCATCGTTCTTTCATGTTTTGGAATGCTCGTTTGTGCATTCAGGGGCTCATTAGTGCATTATTGTTGAGTACACTTGCACCGTTTTGGTCGGGGCTTATTCTACAGTGCTCAGATGTCCGTGTGTTGAATATTTATTACTAACCCATGGAATTCTGATGGGAAGAACCATAAATTGAAGTAACGAAATATTATGAAAACATTGAATATTTTCCAGGGATTCAGTTAATGAATCTAATGATTTAAGAATAATTAATTGATGACTCTATACTAGTACGATCGTCTAGGAGCATTAATTATTCAGGAATCGAGTGATATGAGCTTGTTGAAATGTCATATTTCTTTTATATAGTCAGAGAAAATATTGTTACATCCTGAAGACGTTATTGCTCTATACTAGCAGGCAAGCTGTCTAGGAGCCGTCTAATCTTGCAATTCTATATAAAAGTGATCACTGAAATTGCTCAGTATTCATGAGATATGTCGTTGCCTCAGCTGAGAGACTACACATCTACATATACTCTGAGAGATAGTATTCTCAGTCAGAGGTTCTCGTGGCACTAGCTTTCACGCTTTCGATAAAAGACATGAGCCTCGATACTCATCTGCTTGCTGGATCAGGAGCATATATAATTATGGTTTTACGATTTTACCCCTTGTCAAAAATCCACCATCTACATTAAGTCCCCTGCTTAGTGAGGAACATTTATGTTCCTCAGTCAGCACTGAATGGTGATTTTCCGGTTATAAACAATATAAGTAATTGAACTTAGTCATAAGATAAGACCTTACCGGATTTTTGATAGTACGAGCAAACCACGACTTGAATGAAGATTCCAGTGGCATGATAGAGTGTCGCCTAATGATCATAAATTGGTGTTGAACCGCTGATTTTGATGATGGGACCTTGGTCGTGATTCACGGGTCCGGGCCCAAGAAAGGAAATCCGTTTTAGCGCGGACGTTCGTTCGTTCGTTCGTTAGTTTAAGAAATAAACAAAATAAACCTAAGTCTAATGATAAAAATTTTGTCCATGAGCTTTCACGAAAAACAAAATTTTATTTTTTAAATATGTGAGATTTCACAAAGTGGAATAAACTCTCGTTTCAAAGGTGGATGCTCATACGAGAGAAATTTTTTTTTGAACAGACGTGCGTCTGTTAGTAATAAATTTTTGTTTATGAGCTTTCATGAATTTTTTTATCTTCGAGCTTTCAGAAATCTTTGAAAATATACTCTCGCTTCAAAGACAGATGCTCGCGCGAGGGAGCAAATATATATATATATATATTTTCAAACTTACGTGAGTTTCACGTTATATATATATATATTTGTAAAACCAATGCTTTGATTTTGAACAACTGTTGAAAGTAGACAATTATACATGGTGAAATAATGTCTGTATGTAAGTTTTCACAATTGTAGAATGAACGTCTGTCCAATTTTTGAAAAACCAGTGGATGTTAAAACTCACGTGAGTTGTTCATGGTTTTATGAACATCAAGTCATGATTTTGAATAATGAATTTTGCTCGTCTTTGCAGGTTTGAAGGAACGAGCAAGTTTTCGAAATTCTGACGTTATAATCACTACAGCTAGTGGAATCGTAAATAGATAAGAGTTGGATTGTTACCGTTTTTGTTGCGTGTTTGTTATTGGTATATCCATGACTCCATGTCTTTCGCCTCAGATAATGGTGACTTCTTGGTCTTAGCAGATGCGGAGGGAAAGCATGATGAAATATCACAGAAGAAAAGAGCTGAAGATGAAAAGCTCATATCTCATCAGCAGAAGCATCGCCGACTTGTGAGTGAGACTATCGGCTGAAGATGAAGTTCGGCCTTGTGTTGAATGTGTAGCTCCTGATTCAGATGTGGATGAATGAAGAATTTCGTCATAATTCGTCATCAGAAAATCCAGAAGTTAGGTCTTCATTGAAATTGCTGTAGAATCTTCGTCCGATGTCGGATTTTTGTGATCTACCCATGTTTATTCATCCTCGGAAAATTTCCAAGCTTTATTGAAGAATATTTTCAGCTTTTGAGTACGTTTAAGGGCTGAAATTGATGAAACAGTAAACTTCCAGAAGGTTTTCAGAAAATTTTCAGCTGTCATGTAGTCCAAGGTTTTGGCCACATCTTTTTGCTTGTTCATCCAATTGCTGTGAATTTTGGATATGTTGTAGTGGACATCCATACGAAGATAATGACATATGAGTCAACCTTAGATTCCTCACCAGTTTCTCCCAGATCGCTTCTTTGTGCATGACAAAGTAAAATTGTCTCAGACGAGCTTGTTGTAAAACGCCCCTGTTGTGTCTTTAGACCATTTGCTTGTGTCTCGAACGCTTGATGAAGGATTTCAATGTCGTTGATTAATTTGAAATCTGAAACCCTTGGTTGATACATGAGCTTGGTGCTTGCAGTACCATTTTTTGTTTATGTCAGTCGTGGAAACATTACTTCTGAAACCCTGGTCACGGGACCATAACTGCTCTCAAAAAGGGATGATGTAATGACCATGGTTGTACGTCTCGGTTGTAGCATTCGTTTTATGATGAATGATTAGCATAATCAAGCTTGGTTTCATTCACGAGTCTTGGACTGTGAAACTGACCGTCATGATCAGTGGATCGTCAGTCCCCGGTATTTAGTTGAATCTCCTTTTTCGTTTTCCCTTCTTCTGGCAGGACCTAGATAGAGGACCCGGGTACAAAGACTTGATGTAAAGACCTAAGTGGTTGAAGTTGGAGGTACCTTGATGAAGGACTTATCGAAAAGACCTGGTGGACATCGATCGACTGTAGAGGTTATGAATCCCGTCTAAGAATTACTGCTTGCATGTTGTATGCTCTAGAAGCTGTAGGAACCTCATACGACGTCGGAATGCTTGACCCCAACTTTTGAAGCTAAGAGACTGAGTTATCACATGAGAAAAGAATCACTCAATTTGGAGTTGTAGAGGTCAGCCAAAGAAGCGTGCACATTTGTAATTTGTAATCCCGTACAAATTTTTCAGATTTCGTAGACCTGACAGTAAAGGCCATATCTTTGAGCTCGTATGTCCGATTTATGCGCCCTTTTGGTATGTTGTAGAAGAGACATACAAAAACATCTTTCATTGAGAAAGTATTGTCCAATTCCTCACCCATTGGTACGTTTTTGTAAACCCATGGCCTGAACTGTGTTGTATCTCATTTGTAGAGGCGATGAGAACATCTTGTAGAAGACTTTGGATTGTGTCCGTCAGTCGTGCAAGCTTTGAGAATACTTTCATGTGAACATGTTATCATGTTTACACATCTTGATATGAATCATTAGTTCTTGGAGAAGTCCGCTTCACGTGTAACACTTCAGAGAATGATTAGTTGATGAAGCCATGTCATGAGGATGTTGCTCCTGAAACTGTTGTAGATGCTGAGATCACGAATGATTACGCTCCAGAGATCCTTGTCGATGCTGAGATCATGGATGGTGTTCCTCTAGAGATTATTGTTGACGCTGATACCATGGTTGAAGTTGCTCCAAAGACCGAAAAGGCTAGAACCATGATTATAGATATAATCTTTGCTCCTCCGTCCAGTGAGCTTTTTACATTCACGAACTAGTTGATGAGTTGAGCGTCCCTAAGATGAAGGTGTACTGAGAGTTCAACCTGAATGCTCCTGATAGCATAACTTTACCATGAACTGGCTTCGTCAGTGAGTCGACGTTGTTGCGGTAGATATCATCAGCAGTTTTCATACTGGATGTGATTGGTGAAGAGAGGAAGTTCCTCAATCGTGCAGGGGCTTGTGATGTAGAGAAATCCCATTGATGAAGTTTCATGGAATCACCTCAGGTTTCCCAGTGTATGTTGAAGGAGTTAGTGTCATCCATGTATGAATGATGTTGCATCTGCTTCAGAAGTCTTATCATGGGATAATGAAGACTTATCGATTATAATTTAGTTATACTTTGATCGTGCTGGTGTTGAATCAGTGTCGAGATATTTGTGTTGAATCCAGAGGCGCCATTATCAAAGGTGTACTCTTTGATTGGGAGTACAATTTGAAGGCTCCAGTAATGCCATGGAGAAACGCCAAAAGTGTTCTTTGCCATGCTTGGACATCATATCAGTAATGAATGTCTCAGTGTGATGCTCGATTCGGAGAAGTGTCGGATTCAACCACTTAATAAAATGTGGTGAATCTATGCTTTCATAATGTCTTGCAATAGCAGAGTTGATAGCAGAATTGAGTCCCCATGCTAGGATAGCATGTGAGGAAATAAATGACACAAACATGGGAGGAATGAGACTTGCCTGAGTGAAATCTCTTGATGAATGTCTATGCATCTTTTGCAGGTTCTTGCTTCAACCTCGTCAAAGTTCGAAATTCCTCCAGGTGCTATGATGATGGAATGTCCACCGAATCTTCTGGATCAGAACTTCCCTCATTGGAGAGATGTGCAACCAAAGGCGCTATGTCAGTGGCCATCTTTTTAGCATGAATCCACGCTCATCTGAAGGCCATGTCATATCCTGGTGATCGCTGTCGTATGCGTCAAAAATAATTTCACTTTCCTAAAGTATATGATAAGAAAGAGTTCGTATCCACAGAGAGGCGATTGTAGTTATTTCGTAATCAATTTCTTAAAGTAACCAATTGGGGGGATTTCTGATTTTATGTAAGCAATAAAAGCAAATTAAAAGCAAAGTAAATTGTAGAAAATAATCAATGGAGAAAGATATTGGTCAAGGAATTCATCTTCAATCTTAGACATGTGCTTGCATATATGATTAGAATTACGATTTAATCTCTTATATTATCAAAAGCCTAGAGAATCGAGAGAGCAAGATAATCTATTAATTTCTCAAGTTCATCAACACACACATTAGAGCTGCGTATGTGAATTCTACCTAAAGAATAACCTAACGCCTTGCGCTAATCAAGTTCAATTCCTCGGAGCATTAAGTTTCAGAAATCGGCTAATCAATGCAATTGTCATGCGTTGCACATAACAATTCGGACAATGTTCAAACTCTACATATGATTACGAGAGTGTATCACTACAAACCGTAAACATATCATGCTACTTGTATTCAGGGTTATCGCTCGATGAAAAACCCTAAAATAGCTATGGACTAAGATGCAAGTTCAATTAATTGGCCACTTAACTAATCAAACATCATAATCCTATCACAATACTTCAATCATGTGATCATAAAAACAGTAGAGAATTGAACGATAATCAAGAGAGAAAACTAATACATAAAGCAAAAACAAGTTTTAGAAATAGGACTACATCCTTAACCAATAATATTAAATTAGCTACTCATAGCTATGGAGTTCATCACCAAAAATATAAGTTGAATAAAGAAGGAGAAGAACAAAAGCAAACCCTAGTTGCGTAAACAAAAACGGCTCTCCAAAGTTCCAAGAATAAGATGTATCCCAAAAGTTGTAGAATTCTTCTTTTATAGCTTTTCCTTTCTTCCAAAATTAGGTCAAGTCTTCAAAGTCCATTAGATAAAAATCCACCAAGCCCATAAGAGGGAGAAACCCGTGTAGAAAATATGTCCGAAAAGTCTTCGCCGGAAAACTGGTATTATGGCCGGAAATCGTCCGGAGAAGTGCCCGGAAAATCAGTTTCGGTGACCGGCAAAGTCCGCCCGGTCACTGGTCAACGGGTCAACTCGGTCAGACCGAGTCAAATCAGAGTCAGCATTGATTCATCGAGTCAGCCCCGAGTCAGCATAAGAGTCAGCATTGATTCATCGAGTCAGCCCCGAGTCAGCATAAGAGTCAGCTGTTAACCAGCTGAGTGGGCTGACTCAGATCAGGCCACAGCCATCTTGCCAGGCCAACCCAATGTTGCACAGGCCTGACTATCTTGCATGAGCCACATTCTAAATGATGCACCATCCTTGTGCATCACCAGTTTACTTCCAGCCATAATGGCTACACTGCAAATCAGCTCAACTTAAACACACTCACACATTCCCTGTAGCTCATTCAACCCCAGCTGCATTTCATTAACAGCAACAACACCTCCTCTGCAGTTTCAGTACCATCATTTCCTTCTCAAGCCAAGTCACAGGCCAGTTTAACTCCAGCTTCATTGTCATCCCCTTGTCTCTATCCTTTGCCATTACTCAACTCTGCACTGCAACACCTGTTTCATTTTTTTTGCTCGCAATCTCGGCTCGATCTCATTTCTTCCTCCGTTAAAGCAATCCAAACAATCACATTGTCTGCTCCGCACCGCAGCCTCAACAACTTGTTCTCTCCGTGCAACTTCAAATGCTTCGGCACCTCATACCACCAAGTCTCGGTCTCGGTCCACAGCCATTCTGGGCTTCCAATGCTTCATGTGCTCTTAGCAGCTCAGTACTCATCCACTGTAGACTACACCACCAGATACCCATCTGGTTTGAGCTATAATCCAGCTGCTCAAACCCATCCTTGCTTCCACCTCCCTGCAACTTATTCATTTTGCAGCCAAACAATCAAATACATGAACTCAGCACCTGCAATTCCAGTTTACTACCAGACTCGATACTACATCGCAATCCTGCATAACAGCATCAACATCACCACTTCCTGCAGCTTTAAATCTCACCTCACTCAAAATCACAGCTCAAAACCGCAGCTCTCATTTCATTCAGCTATGGCGGCAACATTCAATTGCAGCTATCAACCATACCACCTGCATTTTCCTACACATACATCTAAAGCACTCATTTCATGCAGCTTCAGGTAAAAATCACTCTTCAATGCCATTGGAAACACACAGCTCCAGCTCTTGTAGTCCAGCAAAGCCATAGCATCTGCAACATTCTTGCATCCATTACTTCAGTGCTAGCTTCACTTCTCCACCTGTAGCTTTATTCAAACATCGAAACAAAGACCAATCCACCCCCGCATTGCCATCAAGCATCACAACCTTAGTGGCAAGCACAAACATGCCACTTTCCTTGCTCAATTCTTTCACTCGCATCGAGCTCGCACCACGTGACTCATATCACACAAAAACAACATTACTTCCAACCTTCGCAATCCCATTTCACCTCAACCGCATCTCCACAAATCATCACCAGTCCATCCCAAATAATTCCACTTCTTGTGCACCCGACTCATATCACTCAATAGCATCCATTTCTACCAAGCAACACCAGAACAACCACTAGCTGCAGTTTAAAACCATCATTCCCGCTATACCCATCTCAACACTCGAATTCAAGAGCGGACCAATTTCATCTTAGTATCATCCTCCAAAGAATGCAATTCTTGGCTTCAATTGCTTAAGCAGCTTCTCTTCTCTATTAAGACAGGTATCAACAACAACTAGCCATGCTCACATTCCCTGTCCTAACATCCATCTATTCATTTCAGTAATGAGCTTCACCCATTTCATCCGAGTCTTCTCAAGCCCTAACAACTTCGTAATGTACATCACAAACTCATGAAAATCATCAGCTCAGCTCCATTCATTTCAAATCGGTAAACATCTGAATTCAACCACAAACCCTAATTTCTCTACTGAGTCTAAACCCAAATTCCTTCACATCCACTGCACCATCATAGCATCAGTTTGCTCTCAAATTCATCAACTCTCCATTAGAGCAAAACCCTAATTCCCAAATTCTCTCAATTTCAGTAAAGAGTAGTGAGAAATAATCCCTCTCGATCCAACAGCCGCAACCGTTCTTCTCACTTCTCTCTCTGAGTCTCGACCTGCAGATACACTCCCTAATTCCTCTCTGCATTTCTCTCTTTCTCGATCTCCCTGAATATCCCTAATTCTCGACAAACACAAATACGCCCTCAAGAAGAAATAAAAATGATTTTTCTCTGAATTTTTGATATGTGTAGGAAATGAAACTGGATATAACCACCCGTAGAATAGACAAGGGGTTACCTGTAAATTGGATAAGGGACATCCAAATCCATAAAATAAAATGGCTTGTCGGTTCCGAATAACCGATAGTCTATATCTCTACTCATCTCAAATCGATTACCATGGAACCGACAATCCATTCTTCACCCCTTCCATGCGCAGTCGAACCACATGTGAATTGACTTTTCACCGTTTACGCTCCATATGGACGTTTTCTCCTTCTTTTGCTCATAACGACTCCATTGCACCTGATAAGCTCAAAAGTAAACATAAGATACATAATTTACAAGAAAACTCGCAAAGAAAGCGTAACTACTAGATAGTAAATTAGGTGTTTTAGACACCTATCAGATTCCCCCACACTTAGACTTTGCTAGTCCTCGAGCAAATCAAATAAAAGAATACAAAAGAATACATACAACTCCGTGTCGTCGAGGCTACGGTCACTTTTAGCATAAATAACAAGCCTTTAAACCAATAGGTGTCCCTAGTGGACGAGTTATAGTCTCGTGAGGGTTTACTAGAGATATACCCACAAAACCTATTTTTCCAACTTACTAGTTCTCCGAAATGATAGTATCCAACGCGCTAAGAAGACATAGAGATTCTGCACACTAGTCATAAGAAGTTAGACACATAAATGAACACAATATCATTCTTAAAAGTTGAGAGAGAAATAACCATCCCTTCTCGACAAAAATTCGGGTTCGGAGTGATCAAAAGTCTCGACTCGCCTCACAAGAAAGGGTTTTATGATATTGCTCCCAATAATAAACAGCTTTTTGTGGGTCACACATGTGTCCAGGTTGGAATGAAGAGAGAATCCCGTGACACGTTGAATGGTAGGAAAGTAAAAACCCTCCGAAGTATTTTGAAAACCCACATCTTTTATAATTTTGAAAACCCATTTTTCTGACGATCTCTTCGAAAGGAAATCAACCATTTAATGAAGGTGGGAATATGCTTACTTACCTCGTATCCGTTCGGCGTGCAGCTAGCACCACTCTCACAGCATTCATAGAAACGTCTTCGGTCTTCAATCGGTGTCTTCATCTTCGTCTTCGGTCTTCAACTCTTGATGATAACTCTTGAACTTCGTAGAATCTCGACAATATGATTCTTTCCTCTAATTCCTTGTTGCTTGAAACTTCATTATAGATATTCCTTCTTTCCATTGGCTTTATTGAAAGAATACAAAACTAAAAACAAACTATACAAACCCAAAATTTAGTTTTTTTTTTTTTTTTTTTTTTCGTTTTTTTTTTTTTTTTTTTTTTTGATTTTTTTTTTTTTGAGATAAGAAATAAAACAAATACAAACATAAAAATAAAACAAAATAATAAAAACTATTAACAAACCTAAACATTTTTCTCTTGTCTTTTTTTTTTTTTTTTTTAAGACAAGAGAAAACAAAATACAAAATAAAATAAAAATACAAAGGCCATGGTGTAAGTACTTTACCACTTGATTCTTCACAACTTGTATGTCTTGATATCATAAACTTCTCGAACTCTCATCCTTGATAATTTCGCTCTTATACAATAGTCTTCAACTTATAAAAATTCTGCTCCTTGTCTTGTTGCTTTACTCAAATCTGAAATCTGCCCATTTCTGTATTGTTGCTTGTAAACCTTGAACGCCTTCAACTTTCCTTCAAATTCGTGATGCTCCTCTTGTTGATGATGATGGTGTTTCTATGGACCT
Source organism: Papaver armeniacum (assembly GCA_023531295.1). Taxonomy (NCBI): domain Eukaryota; kingdom Viridiplantae; phylum Streptophyta; class Magnoliopsida; order Ranunculales; family Papaveraceae; genus Papaver; species Papaver armeniacum. The sequence goes on along the minus strand of JAJJWW010010752.1, from coordinate 418,821 downwards.
GTTGGTGTAGAGAGATAAGGTGGATGGTGCTAACTGCGAACAAGATTACAAGTGGTATGTAAGTTAGCAATTCGATGTCACCAACATGGTTGATAAAAATAGCACTCAAGAGATCAAAATAGTGCTTCTATGGTGGGAAGTTGGACAGCTCACCATTCTGCCCGGAATTTACGTACGGTGACACACACTCTAAAAGCACAAATTTAGACAGGTACAAAGAATTGAAGGTTGGTGCCTCACATTATGTAACTTGGGTAGTCTCCACTATAAGGGATCACTACTCTAATACCGAATTTCAGTATGCACCTTATTTGCCACTGGCATGGTTAAATCCAACTTTAACTCTCATACAATTAAGAAACCCGATCATGTTCTCTGTCATCTCTAAGTTCAGTCACTATTATGAGATTCTCGATGTAATCTTAGCGACATGTATACTATGTGACTCTAAACTAACTACAAGTTGGAGTTTTCTTATTCACTAGTTACACAAAAGTTGAAAAATTTACAATGCAAACCACTCCCCCACACTTAAACTTTACATTGTCCTCAATGTAATTGAATCGTCCAAAGAAAGTCAAGGTGGGAAATCCTAATGGAAAAGTGACAAAAATCAGAAAAAGTAAAAACATGACAAGAAAAGAAAAGAAAAGAAAAGACAAGAGATACAAAACCGATGGGTTGCCTCCCATTTAGCGCTTGGTTTAAAGTCGTCAGCCCGACTATCTCCTTGCTTTCTATGACTCCTCCAGAGGGAGCACTTCCACAAGATTAACTCCTTCCACGACATCCGAAGAGAAGTTCTCATAATATGGTTTCAACCGGTGCCCATTCACTTTAAGTTCATTATCTGTAGCTAAACTACGAATTTCCACTGCACCATGAGAAAACACATTAGTCACAATAAAAGGTCCAATCCAACGTGACCTTAATTTACCCTAAATAATTGCAAACGAGAATTAAACAAAAGCACTTTCTGCCCAATGCAAAATTGTTTCTTTGTAATCATATTATCATGAAAAGCTTTCGTCTTTTCCTTGTAAATCCGTGAGCTTTCAAATGCATCATTGCGAATCTCCTATAACTCTTGAAGTTGTAACTTTCTTTGCTTTCCAAAGACCATCCAACTCCATATTGCATTGCTTAATAGCCCAAAACGCCTTATGCTCAATTTCAACGGTAAGTGACAAGGTTTACCATAAACAAGCCTAAAAGGAGACATCCCAATAGGTGTTTTATATGCGGTTCTATACGCCCACAAAGCATCATTGAGTCGCGAACTCCAATCCTTCCTTGTAGGATTCACCGTCTTTTCAAGAATTGATTTCACCTCTCGGTTGGAAACTTCGGCTTGTCCATTTGTTTGTGGATGGTAAGGAGTTGCAATCCTATGCGACACATTGTACTTCCTTAACAAGCTTTGCAAGAACCTGTTTTTGAAGTGTGAACCTCCATCGCTAATTATAGCCCTTGGAATTCCAAACCTTGCAAATATATTAGCTTGCACAAAATCAAAACAACTTTAGAATCATTAGTTGGGGTGGCCTTAGCTTCCACCCATTTCGAGACATAATCCACAAAGCAAGCAAGATATAATAATTCCCACTAGAATTGACAAAAGGGCCCATAAAATCAATTCCCCATACATCAAAAACCTCCACAAATTGAATAATAGTTTGCGGCATTTGATTTCGAGCACCTAGATTGCCGGTTCTTTGGCACCTATCACATGTGATACAAAATGCATGTGCATCCTTAAACAAAGTTGGCCAAAAGAAACCACATTCTAGTACCTTGAGAGCGGTTCTCTTACTCCCAAAATGTCCTCCACAAGCATATGAGTGTCAAAAAGACAAGATAGAATTAAATTCAATTTCGGGAACACACCTACGTATTACTTGGTCACTACAATGTTTCCATAAGTATGGATCATCCCATATGTATTGGTTTCCTAACTTCTTAAGTTTGTCCCTCTCAAAGACGAGACAAGTTCTTTGGGATTTGTTTAGACACTAAGTAATTAACAATATCAGCGTACCATGGTTCTCCAAAGGCAATTGAGAATAGTTGCTCGTCCGGAAACTTTCACGCAACGGGATAGTCTCCTTGTCCACAAAGCAAGTCGGCTCAAATGATCCGCAACGGTGTTCTCAATTCCTTTCTTGTCTTTGATTTCAATATCAAACTCTTGCAAGAGTAATATCCATCGTATGAGCCTCGGTTTCGCCTCTTTCTTTGTAAGCAAGTATCTAAGTGCTTTGCATGATCGAAAAGACAACAACTTTTGTACCAATTAGATAAGAGCGAAACTTTTCTAAAGCAAAAACAATGGCTAATAACTCTTTTTCAGTGGTTGTGTAGTTTTGTTGGGCCTCATTTAACGTTCTAGAAGCATAATAAATGGCATGAGGTATCTTCCCCACACGCTGCCCAAGCACCGCACCAACCGCAAAATCACTCACATCACACATGAGCTCAAAAGGCTTGCTCCAATCCGGTGGTTTAATGATAGGGGCTGAAATCAAAAGTTCTTTCAAACGATTGAATGCCGCCACACACTTCTCATCAAAGTTAAAAACCACATCTTTTTGCAATAGGTTACAAAGTGGTGATGCTATCTTGGAAAAGTCCTTTATGAATCTACGATAAAAACCTGCATGACCAAGAAAAGAACGTATCTCCCTCACCGTAGTGGGAGGGGTTAGAGCACGAATAAGGTCTATCTTAGATTTATCGACTTCCAAGCCTTTAGAAGATATTATATGGCCTAAAACTATGCCATGAGTTACCATGAAATGGCACTTCTCCCAATTTAGCACAAGATTTGTTTCAACACATCGTTCAAGGATTAGAGACAAATTATTCAAGCAAAGGTCAAATGAATCACCAAAGACACTAAAGTCGTCCATGAACACTTCGATTATGTTTTCAACATATTCCGAAAAGATACTTACCATACACCTTTGAAAGGTAGCTGGAGCATTGCACAAGCCAAAAGGCATCCTTCTATAAGCAAAAGTACCAAAAGGACAAGTGAAAGTGGTTTTCTCTTGATCCTCCGGTGCTATCACAATCTGATTATAACCTCGAATAGCCATCAAGAAAGCAATAGTAAGAGTGTCCAACTAAACGTTCAAGCATTTGATCAATAAAAGGTAAAGGAAAGTGATCTTTTCTAGTAGTGGCATTCAATTTTCTATAATCAATACAAACCCTCCAACCGGTTTGCACACGAGTTGGGACAAGTTCATTCTTATCATTCTCCACCACCGTCACACCTGATTTCTTTGGTACCACTTGTACCTAGGCTTACCCACTTGCTATCGGATATGGGGTAGATAACACCCACGTCCAAAAGCTTGAGTATCTCCTTTTTCACAACTTCCATCATGGGAGGATTCAAACGACGTTGCGCTTCCCTTGTAGGCTTTGTATCATCCTCCACACGAATCTTATGCATACAAACGGCAGGGCTTATACCCTTGATATCGGCGATTGTCCATCCTATGGCCGTCTTGTACTTCCTTAGCACCCTTAGAAGTTTTTGCTCCTGTAATTCATTAAGCTCGTTAGAAACAATCACAGGTAACTCCTCATTGTCACCCAAGTACAAGTACTTTAAGTGACTTGGAAGAGGTTTCAATTCTAAACTTGGAGATTTAACAATAGATGGCACAAGTTTTTCATTATTGCAAGGTAAAGAAGCATATGAAATATTCTTAATTGCTGATTTTTCCGGTAATGAGTCAAGAGAACCAATGGTTTCTTTAATCTCATCACTATACTCCAAACCGTTATCAATGGGTGTAGTGAGCACGGTTTCCAAAGTATCAACACCATTCAACTCAAACATTTGTTGCGCCAATGTGTCCATCACATCAATGGAGAAACAAGAGTGGACATCACTAGGATATCTCATCGTCTCGAAAATGTTGAAACGTATTATTTCTCCATCGAACTCCATAGTTAGCGTTCCCTTGTCAACATCAATAATGGTTTTCGCCGTTTTCATGAAGGGACGCCTAAGTAGCAATGGAAGAGACGAGTCCGGTGAACCTTCATCCATCTCTAACACGCAAAAGTCCGCTGGAAATACAAGTTGATTAACCTGCACAAGAACATCCTCAACAATACCCATTGGGTAGACATTAGAACGATCGGCTAATTGCAACACAATTCCAGCCTTTTTAAGAGGACCAAGATCAAGTGAATTATACATAGACGCAGGCATGACATTAACGGATGCACCTAAGTCCAACATAGCTTTATTAAATGTGGTGTTACCAATTGTGACGGGAATGTCAAAGCTACCGGATCCTTGCACTTAAGTGGGAGTTTGTGTTGTAAGATTGCCAAGCATTCTCCCCACACTAAGCACTTCATTACCTTTGAGCCTTTGCTTATTGGTACACAAGTCCTTCAACACCTTTGCATACTTTGGAACTTGCTTGATAGCATCTATGAGTGGTATGTTCACATGGATCTTCTTAAGAATGTCTAAAATCTCCTTTTCTAGTTCCGCCTTCTTGGAATTTGCAAATCTGCGAGGGAAAGGTAAAGGAGGAACATAAGTAGAAACCGGAGTTTTAGAGTTAGAAATAGGTACCTCAGAAGTTTGGGGAGAATCCTCGGTTTTTTCCTCCAAAACAGTTCCTTTGGTGTTTCCACCGCGCCCGAATCAGCAGACTTCGGGTTGCACAAGTTGTGTACCACTTCTCAACGTAATTGCATTGACACCCTCTTTTGGGTTGATAGGTTGAGAAGGGAGTTTCCCACCATTTTGTGCCTTCAATTGATTCAACTCCATAGCCATAGAACCAACTTGAGTTTGCAAATCCTTAACCGTACTCTCCGTTCTTTGCATAAAAGATTTCAAAGAACTCCTCCATATTGGACCCCATATTTTGAGGTTGTTGTTGTTGTTGAAATTGTTGTCTCGGCTGGAATTGTTGTTGTTGAGGTTGAAATCCACTCGGGTTGTTGAAACTAGATTGTTGAATCGCTCCTTGCTTATTGGCATAGCTAAAGTTTGGGTGATCTCTCCATCCCGGATTGTAAGTGTTAGAGTAAGGATCATACCTTCTTTGTTGATTTGGAAAGATCGCATTAGCTTGCTCGTCTTCATAAGATTGAGAGGAACTTGGTATCACCGCGGCTGCAACTTGTTGAAGCATTGCGTTCATGTTACCCATTTGTTGACGAAGCTCTTCAACCTCGCTCACCTCACTCACCCTTCTTAGAATCACATCCGAACCACGACTCAAGAATTGTTGTGAGTTCGCTGCCATATTTTCAATCAACTCTCTAGCTTGTGCCACCATCTTGTTCACTAATGCACCACCACCCGCAGCGTCGAGAAGATTCCTATCACTTGATTGGAGTCCTTCATAGAAATATTGGATAATCATAGCGTCACTGAATTGGTGGTGAGGGCAGCTTGCCACCAATCTCTTGTATCGTTCCCAACATTTATATAAGGATTCCCCCACATTTTGCTTCATCCCACAAATCTCCTTGCGAATTTGAGTAGCCTTGGATGCAGGAAAATATCTCTCTAGAAAGAGTTTCTTCAGTCCATTCCATGTTGTGACACTTCCGGCCGGTAAATATTATAACCAATCCTTAGCACTATCCATTAAAGAGAAACGGAAAACTTTCAACATTGCACCATCCGCCTCAACCTCCGCTGGAAGCATGGCCGTGACAATGGTGTAGAAGTCCATAAGATGTTTGTTTGGATCTTCATTCACCATGCCATGGAACTTTGGTAATTCTCTAAGCAACCCCGGCTTGATCTCAAAAGTAGAATTTGTTTGAATACACCCCTGTTGTGTATCAAGCCTATGAGAAGCCAACTCCTTGAGTGAACGATTTGCATCACCCATAGCTTCTTCTTCTTCAACTTGTGGTTCGTCTACGAATGGAACCTATTTTTCTTCTTCTTGTTGTTGGAAAATATCTTCTCCTACTTCCAACTCGTGCCCGTCCGTTGTGTCTTGACTTGGTTGGAGTATTGTGCCTCGTCGAGTAGCTATCCCGCACCTTGATAATTCCAATCCTTAGAAGCCGAGAGATTAGGTACCGCAAACAATTCTCGCAAACAAGTGAGAAACAAGACAAGAAACAAAAAAGCAAAGATAAAAGCAAAAATGTAAATAAGAAACTAAAAACTTAATAACTAGCCGTATGCCTCCCAAAGAATCGGCGCCAAAATTTGATCGTTCAGACATGCGTCAAAAATAATTTCACTTTCCTAAAGTATATGATAAGAAAGAGTTCGTTTCCACAGAGAGGCGATTGTAGTTATTTCGTATTTAATTTCTTAAAGTAACCAATTGGGGAGATTTCTGAATTTTATATAAGCAATAAAAACAAATTAAAAGCAAAGTAAATTGTAGAAAGTAATCAATAGAGAAAGATATTGGTCAAGGAATTCATCTTCAATCTTAGACATGTGCTTGCATTAGTGAACTTGGTATCACCGCGACTGCAACTTGTTGAAGCATTGCGTTCATGTTACCCATTTGTTGACGAAGCTCTTCAACCTCGCTCACCTCACTCACCCTTCTTAGAATCACATCCGAACCACGACTCAAGAATTGTTGTGAGTTCGCTGCCATATTTTCAATCAACTCTCTAGCTTGTGCCACCGTCTTGTTCACTAATGCACCACCACCCGCAGCGTCGAGAAGATTCCTATCACTTGATTGGAGTCCTTCATAGAAATATTGGATAATCATAGCGTCACTGAATTGGTGGTGAGGGCAGCTTGCCACCAATCTCTTGTATCGTTCCCAACATTCATATAAGGATTCCCCCACATTTTGCTTCATCCCACAAATCTCCTTGCGAATTTGAGTAGCCTTGGATGCAGGAAAATATCTCTCTAGAAAGAGTTTCTTCAGTCCATTCCATGTTGTGACACTTCCGGCCGGTAAATAGTATAACCAATCCTTAGCACTATCCATTAAAGAGAAACGGAAAACTTTCAACATTGCACCATCCGCCTCAACCTCCGCTGGATGCATGGCCGTGACAATGGTGTGGAAGTCCATAAGATGTTTGTTTGGATCTTCATTCACCATGCCATGGAACTTTGGTAATTCTCTAAGCAACCCCGGCTTGATCTCAAAAGTAGAATTTGTTTGAATACACCCCTGTTGTGTATCAAGCCTATGAGAAGCCAACTCCTTGAGTGAACGATTTGCATCACCCATAGCTTATTCTTCTTCAACTTGTGGTTCGTCTACGAATGGAACCTCTTTTTCTTCTTCTTGTTGTTGGAAAATCTCTTCTCCTACTTCCAACTCGTGCCCGTCCGTTGTGTCTTGACTTGGTTGGAGTATTGTGCCTCGTCGAGTAGCTATCCCGCACCTTGGATAATTCCAATCCTTAGAAGCCAAAGATTAGGTACCTGCAAACAATTCTCGCAAACAAGTGAGAAACAAGACAAGAAACAAAAAGCAAAGATAAAAGCAAAAACAAAAATAAGAAACTAAAAACTTAATAACTAGCCGTATGCCTCCCCAACAACCTAAAGTATATGCCAAAATTTGATCGATGTCGTATGCGTCAAAAATAATTTCACTTTCCTAAAGTATATGATAAGAAAGAGTTCGTATCCACAGAGAGGCGATTGTAGTTATTTCGTAATCAATTTCTTAAAGTAACCAATTGAGGGGATTTCTGATTTTATGTAAGCAATAAAAGCAAATTAAAAGCAAAGTAAATTGTAGAAAATAATCAATAGAGAAAGATATTGGTCAAGGAATTCATCTTAAATCTTAGACATGTGCTTGCATATATGATTACAATTACGATTTAATCTCTTATATTATCAAAAGCCTAGAGAATCGAGAGAGCAAGATAATCTATTAATTTCTCAAGTTCATCAACACACACATTAGAGATGCGTATGTGAATTCTACCTAAAGAATAACCTAACGCCTTGCGCTAATCAAGTTCAATTCCTAGGAGCATTAAGTTTCAGAAATCGGCTAATCAATGCAATTGTCATGCGTTGCACATAACAATTTGGACAATGTTCAAACTCTACATATGATTACGAGAGTGTATCACTACAAACCGTAAACATATCATGCTACTTGTATTCAGGGTTATCGCTCGATGAAAAACCCTAAAATAGCTATGGACTAAGATGCAAGTTCAATTAATTGGCCACTTAACTAATCAAACATCATAATCCTATCACAATACTTCAATCATGTGATCATAAAAACAAAAGAGAGAATTGAACGATAATCAAGAGAGAAAACTAATACATAAAGCAAACACAAGTTTTAGAAATAGGACTACATCCTTAACCAAAAATATTAAATTAGCTACTCATAGCTATGGAGTTCATCACCAAAAATATAAGTTGAATAAAGAAGGAGAAGAACAAAAGCAAACCCTAGTTGCGTAAACAAAAACGGCTCTCCAAAGTTCCAAGAATAAGATGTATCCCAAAAGTTGTAGAATTCTTCTTTTATAGCTTTTCCTTTCTTCCAAAATTAGGTCAAGTCTTCAAAGTCCATTAGATAAAAATCCACCAAGCCCATAAGAGGGAGAAACCCGTGTAGAAAATATGGCCGAAAAGTCGTCGCCGGAAAACTGGTATTATGGCCGGAAATCGGCCGGAGAAGTGCCAGGAAAATCAGTTCCGGTGACCGGCAAAGTCCGCCCGGTCACTGGTCAACGGGTCAACTCGGTCAGACCGAGTCAAATCAGAGTCAGCATTGATTCATCGAGTCAGCCCCGAGTCAGCATAAGATTCAGCATTGATTCATCGAGTCAGCCCCGAGTCAGCATAAGAGTCAGCTGTTAACCAGCTGAGTGGGCTGACTCAGATCAGGCCACAGCCATCTTGCCAGGCCAACCCAATGTTGTACAGGCCTGACTATCTTGCATGAGCCACATTCTAAATGATGCACCATCCTTGTGCATCACCGGTTTACTTCCAACATAATGGCTACACCGCAAATCACTCAACTTAAACACACTCACACATTCCCCGTAGCTCATTCAACCCCAAATGCATTTCATTAACAAGAAACAACACCTCCTCTGCAGCTTTCGGACCATCATTTCCTTCTCAAGCCAAGTCACAGTCGTTTAACTCCACTTCATTGTCATCCCCTTGTCTCTATCCTTTGCCATTACTCAACTCGCACCGCAACACTGTTTTCATTTTTGCCGCAATCTCACTCGCCTCGGTTCTTCCCCGTTAAAGCAATCCAAACAATCACATTGTCGCTGCTCCGAACTGCAGACTCAACAACTTGTTCTCTCCCCGCAACTACAGCTGCTTCGGCACCTCATACCACCAAGTCTCGGTGCCTCAGTCACAGCCCATTCTCAGGCTTCCAATGCCGCACGGGCTCTTAGCAGCTCAAGACTCATCCACTCAGAGACTACACCACCAGATACCCATCTGGTTTGAGCTATAATCCAGCTGCTCAAACCCATCCTTGCTTCCACCTCCTTGCAACTTATTCTTTTGCAGCCAAACAATCAAATACATGAACTCAGCACCTGCAATTCCAGTTTACTACTAGACTCGATACTACATCGCAATCCTGCACAACAGCATCAGCATCACCACTTCCTGCAGCTTTAAATCTCACCTCACTCAAAATCACAGCTCAAAACCGCATCTCTCATTTCATTCAGCTATGGCGGCAACATTCAATTGCAGCTATCAACCATACCACCTGCATTTTCCTACACATACATCTAAAGCACTCATTTCATGCAAATTTCGTGTAAAAATCACTCTTCCGCGCCATTGGCAACACACAGCTCCAGCTCTTGTAGTCCAGCAAAGCCATATCATCTGCAACATTCTTGCATCCATTACTTCAGTGCTAGCTTCACTTCTCCACCTGTAGCTTTATTCAAACATCGAACAAAGACCAATCCACCCCCGCATTGCACATCAAGATCACAACCTTAGTGGCAAGACAGCTATGCCACTTTCCTTGCTCAATTCTTTCACCGCATCGAGCTCGCACCACCGTGACTCATATCACACAAAGAACAACATTACTTCCAACCTTCGCAATCCCATTTCACTCAACCGCATCTCCACAGTCATCACCAGGTCCATCCCAAATTAATTCCACTTCTTGTGCACTGACTCATATCACTCAATAGCATCCATTTCTACCGTAAGCAACACCAGAACAACCACTAGCTGCAGTTTAAACCATCATTCCTGCTATACCCATCTCAACACTCTGAATTCAAGAGCAAACCCAATTTCATCTTAGTATCATCCTCCAAAGCTGCAATTCTTGCTTCAATTGCTTAAGCACTTCTCTTCTCTATTAAGACAGTATCAACAACAACTAGCCATGCTCACATTCCCCTGTCCTAACATCCATCTATTCATTTCGAATGAGCTTCACCCATTTCATCCGAGTCTTCTCAAGCCCTAACAACTTCGTAATGACATCACAAACTCATGAAAATCATCACTCACTCCATTCATTTCAAATCGGTGAACATCCGAATTCAACCACAAACCCTAATTTCTCTACGAGTCTAAACCCAAATTCCTTCACATCCACCGCACCATCATAGCATCGGTTTGCTCTCAAATTCATCAACTCTCCATTAGAGCGAAAACCCTAATTCCCAAATTCTCTCAATTTCGAAAAGAGTAGTGAGAAATAATCCCTCTCGATCCAACAAACGAACCGTTCTTCTCACTTCTCTCTCGAATCTCGACCTGCAGATACACTCCCTAATTCCTCTCTCGCATTTCTCTCTTTCTCGATCTCCCCGAATATCCCTAATTCTCGACAAACACACAGCCGCCCTCAAGAAGAAATAAAAATGATTTTTCTCGAATTTTTGATACCGTGTAGGAAATGAAACTGGATATAACCACCCCGGGTAGAATAGACAAGGGGTTACCCGAAATTGGATAAGGGCCATCCAAATCCATAAAATAAAATGGCTTGTCGGCCCGAATAACCGACCAGTCTATATCTCTACTCATCTCACTGCCGATTCCACGGGAACTGACAATCCATTCTTTACCCCTTCCATGCGCAGTAGAACCACATGTGAATTGACTTTTCGCCTTTTACGCTCCACATGGACGTTTTCTCCTTCTTTTGCTCATAACGACTCCATTGCACCTGATAAGCTCAAAAGTAAACATAAGATACATAATTTACAAGAAAACTCGCAAAGAAAGCGTAACTACTAGATAGTAAATTAGGTGTTTTAGACACCTATCACCTGGATCTTCCTGATTATGTGAAACTTGGTTTCTGTCCAGGTTGAACTTATGTTCACTTTGAGAGTGATGTAGCCACAAGTATCTCTGCGTTCCTTCATGGTTTCTGATTGAGATGAGAGCATAAGTAGCTTTGTCGAATGATGCATGTGGATCTGTGGGTGGTTTTCAGTGGAATGATGTTGATGGAGGTGTCAGCGTTGATCAACGTTCTTCCGAATTCATTTCCTCTAAGATGGACTGTGGTGAGAAGTCCCCAGTCGTACATTTCTTTGTCTGCTGAAGGCTCAGGAGGTGTCTTCTGAATCAATAAACGCTTCCTTGACACGATGTGATTCAATGCAGCAAACATGTCTTTCCTTTGAGCCCTTGATAAGTACATCAATTCGCAGACCCGCTCGATTAAGGATTGAACTGCTTCCTTGACGGGTGGTTCAGAGAAAGTGAAAGTCCTGACCGGGAGAGGGTCTCTGTGCACTCCTTCAGTCCCTAAGCTAAGTTCCCACTTTCTCTTGGAAGATGCGCTTCAAGGTCATGCAGTTCCTTGTGGGATGATTGACGAATCTATGAAAGCGACAGTAACGAGGATTTTCCATGTCTTTTTCAGTTGGTTCTTTCTTGACATATGGTAACTTGATTGCACCGTCTTGAACCCAGACATCTAATAATTCAATCACCTCTTTGATAGGAAAAGGGAAATCAGGTGCTTCTTGATCAGCTCTCCCAGCGTTGGGTAGGATTATCCTTCCTTTGTGCTTTCGAAGGGGTCGAAGAAGTATGCTTGCGCTGCGGCTCGAGGGCATCGGCTGAATAAAGATATTTCCCACTAATTAACTGGTAATATAGCGGTAGTAAGAGATCGTTCCCACAGAGAGTGTGTAATTGATTGGTTATTTAGTTCAGGAAAGTAAAGTAAAAGACAAATGAGGGATTGGTTTAAAGTGAAATAAAAAGAATAACAAATAAAAGAAAGATGATTAAGGAATCATTCGCCGTCACTTTGGAAAGAAACTTAATAGAAGTACTTGTTTATTTCTTGTAGAATTTCTATATCACCAACCGTAGAATAGCAATAAGCTCGCTATCCCCTAATTCCTGTTGCCACCGGATACTAAGCGCTCGACTACCGATTCTATCCATCCGAGCCACCATGAATAAGCTCTCAAGATGTAACCCACCGGATGCATTACGTTTTGTGAATTAGGTTGATCCTAGCATCGGACGCATAAGCTCGGTCGCTTTACTAGTGTCATCTCTATACACAATTGCTTAATGTAATCCCTCTGTCGCTTTTGCGATGTACTACTTGTGTATGGAATTGAGTGACTATTACACGTATCACCAACCCCAATACTAGTAGAAGAATTACTACCAAGTTAATTCAAATGGCCAAATGAACAACCCAAAGAATAATCTTAGGCACTAAAAATAATAGAGACAATCGACAAGAAAATTAAACTCAAAATAAATTTGTAAAAAGAATTAAAGTTTCATAAACCAGGACTTTGAAATCATACCTTAATCAGTGAAATTTAGCTACACATGGATTTACTAAAACCCATAAAAATATATATAGAAGAAGAAGAAAGTAGCTTGGTTTCCCCCTAATGGGGTTAACCCTAGATATATGAAATAAAACCTTTCCTCTCTTCTATTCTTTTCTCTCTCTCCCAAAGTTGTATTTCTAGCTACAAAAGGAATAATAAAAGAAGAATGTATTTTTCTTTTGGTTTAGGTATCTATTTATAGGCTTCAAATACCCTAGTCGATCCACAAAACTCGCAAAAGATAAAGGTTTGAAAGTCGGTGGAATTTATCCCAAAACATATGCTGATAATCAGGTGTAGCGGACTGCGTTTTATTAGCATATACACGGCTTCTAATCCGTTCGATCCTCTAATGAATCCTTGTACTTCATCTGCACCGTCGAACTGTCCCACTTTGGTGATCTGCAACACACTGAATCACCACTTTACTCTCTACGCGTCAGAGCCTGGGCAGAAGTGCTGCAACCATGGCCCACCACACGTGCTCACCCAATTCTCTTTTCTCAGTCGTACGGCTCTTAAACTTCTATCATAAACACAAGCGGGTCCCTCCTATTCTTCTCATCTTCTACTGATCATGGCATCACCAACAACTCGAGCTATTTCTCCTTCGTTCAATCAACGACAGCATCTAACATCACTACCGTATCTCTCTGAGCCTCTTCTTGTTTCATCACAATAGCTAACTCGAAATCCACCTTCTCTGTGTTGTTCCAGCGAGCAACCATTGCTTATATAACTCCACAAACTCGATCACTGAAAAATATATTCGTTCTTCCCTGTCGAGCTCCACAACAGTCACCAATGGCAGCAGCAGCATATTACTTCTCCGTCTCCTCTCCGGCATCATCATCACTTCATCGACAGCACAGCAGCTTCTCCAATGGTAGCAGCGTCTCCCTGAAATTTATCTCGAGCTCTGACTCAATGGTTGGCAGCAACAGCAACCTCTAGTTTATCATCACAGCCATGATCATTCCAATGGCAGTGGCTGCCATTATTTCTTCAGTTCGAGCACCATCACTGCCATCGTTTGTGCCAACAACTCCCTGTTATTCCTCGTTTCATCAAATCATCCAGCAGCTCGAGTGCCACTGCATTGTCGTAATCAAGCCAGTACCCATGTTTTCTACCACCTTCAATAACCTAATGACCCATTCGGATTCGAGTTTCATTTTAATCAACAACCATCATGATCAATCATGATCATCAGCATCAAGAACATCCACTGCAATCAAGAACTGAAACTTTAAGTTCGTGTAAAGAAGAGGACGGGGTGCCCTTAGTTAACGATCGAGTGCCTTTAGCACTACTTAAATTCTGGCTTCCCCTAGTAAATGAATCGACTGGCTTTAGTAGTTCCTTCGAAACAGGCCATCCCTTATCGGAATGACTACCCCTTAACGTACAGCGGGGGTGTCAATAGCACTTGTCCGATAAAATGACCATTCTGCCCTTTATGCTTCTGAGTTCTTGTTTTGCTCATAACTTCTTCATACGAACTCAGAATGACTCCGTTCTTTCGCCATTGTCTTCATCTTCTCGTCCTCTACACAATAAAAAGTAGAAATCTTGTATTTGAACGAGTTCCAATTGGTCTTTGGCCTTTCTCCACTTATAGCTAGCTTCTTTTCTTGCACAATTAAGTACAAATTCACTTCTTTTGGATGATTTCCCTAACAAAACACAAATAAGAGAAAACAAGCGTAATATACAATAATTTGCACGAAAACCAACAAATACTAGCATGGAATTAACACCAAATATATGTGAAATATGCACTTATCAGCTGCTTCGAGGTTCCTCGACTTTGCAGACTTTTCACTTTCCAGTAACGCATGTGCAGTAGTCGCTGATCGTTTGGCTGCTTCATGAAGCTCTGAGAAAGTCTGGAACCGGATATTTTCCAACAAGGCTCTATAGACCGGGATCATTCCGTTGATGCACAAGTCTACAAGTTTCTGCTCTGTGACGTTTGGATCGTGGCAATCCAAGGCTTGAACTCTGAACCTTTTCGCATAGTCATTGAGATGTTCATTGTTCCTTTGAAATATCCTTCCTAGATCAGAGAGAGTGACTTGCTCTGAAACGAAGAAATATCTTCTGTAGAAAGCATTAATCATCTCTCCCCAACTGGTGATACTTCCTGGTGCGATGTTGTTGTACCAGGTATATGCTCTGCCTGTTAGAGACTTTGAAAATTCCTTCCGACGGACGACATGATTGTGTTCATGCTCGCCCAATGATTCTAAGAATCGATAAACATGTTCTCGAGTGTTGCCCATCCCATTGTAAAGTGTGAACGTTGGAGAAGTGTATCCCTTCGGAAGAGGAATCCTTTGTGTAGCAGCAGGGTATGGAGGTTGGTGACGGTGGACAGAGGACGTCTTATCTTTTCCACGATCCTCCAAGAGGCGCTCCAGGTCTTCACGAGTGATGAAACTGGATGGTTCTTTCACTGGTGCGTTGTCTGCAGCTTTGCGGACTTCTTCATCATCTACAACATGGATTGGAGAGATTTCAGGATCATCGGTTAAAGATGTTTCTTTAGCTTTTCCTTTCTCGCGCTGAGGCTGAGTTTGTTCATACGCAAACTTGTCCGTGAGAGTTTTAAGATAAGCACGCAACTCTTTCTGTGTTGCAGTCACATCAGTTTGAACCTTCATGAGATCAACTATGGTAGGCTGAATTCCTCTGGTTTTTCCAGGAAATTCGCTAGGAGGTGAATTGTTGATAGTGCCAGTAGCATTGCTTGCAACATTGAAAGGAGTGATCACTGGAGCACCAACATCCGTAGGAGTAGTAGTAGTAACATGTGGCGTGAAATTGCTGGCCGGAGGAGTGGTATTAGCGGAACCACTGGAGCCTGCAATGTTGAGAGGAGTAGTACTTGCAGTGGCAGTATCACTAGAACTTGCGATGTGAGAGTCGGGTGTTGAACCCGGATTGGTAACTGAAACAGACCTAAGATCGACCATCTTTGTGAGAATTGAGATTGCAACCGAGAGAATGATCTCCCACTGTGGTCGCCAATCTGTAGATGGGGCAAAATGAGTTGCTGGTTTTTACGAAATTGAGGAGACGAACGTACGGAGGAAACTCCTTGAACCGAGCGAACTGTTAAACCTCACACAGATGCACTGCAAGAAGGGAGTGCTTTGAATTCGAGAGATCAATCTGTAGTACTCCGGCCTAAAACAAGACAATGGGCGTTCCAGAGTAAATTCGGTCACAAGAGAGGATGGGTCTATCTGTAGGAGGGAAGCTGAGAAATGTGTGAGATCAATGGTGATCGAAAATTGTAGGTGTGTTGTGTATTCTGAAAATAAGATAAGTTCTGAATGATTGAATTTGCTTTGTTGAGAGTAGTTGCTCAGATGTTGATTTGTTAATCTCGTGTTGTCTGTTTGACGTGAGATTGTCCTCCTTTTCAATCATGATTCAGGAACTTATTTATATTACTAGAATTGTAAACACCATGATCCCATGAAGTGTGACAGTTGATGTAATCAAATAGTGGAGAAGTGGAAATCGTGTTAAAACCAGTTTCTCAACGTGCGGAGACTTGGTCGATTTTCCATCCACTACTTTTTTAACTCCTTCAACTGATTGCACGACTTGCTCACATTCTCATCGTGTGTATGAACACACGTGTCGTAGACCGCCAGACCAAAACCCTAGTTAATATCCCCCCATGTGACACGATTGACGTCTCGTGATTAGTTAGTCAGTTGCTGACTTCATGGGACGATGAGTCCTTATCGTTGAGTCGAACATAATTCGAAAATGTTCTGAGACTCATGAATTGAATATGTCTGTTGAGACAGATGTATAATGTATGAATAAAATGGTGATAATTAACGTGAGCAAATATTGCTCATTCGATGAATTGTTGAATATTGATAATTGAACCAATATTCCTTAGTTTGAGCAAATATTGCTCATCTGAGCAAATGTTGCTCATTTGATGAATTATTGGTAGCATGACCAAAATATTAATTTAAAATACTGGTAATTGAACTGAGCATAATTAATAAAATGTTGATCATGAGATCATCGTAAAATTATTAGCGTTCGAATCTGGAATTATGAACCTTGGACTCAGAAACCCTAATTCGATCAATTGATGACCAATTGATGGTTTATTGAAAATTAACCATGGAGTGAAGGAGGGACCGGCTACATGGGATCATGGGTCGACCATGTAGCGCCCAGATGCAAATACCAAGGTCTCTTGAAGACTTGTTGATTTATTGATGAAAGAATGATTAAATGCTGGTTTAATCATTTATTAAAATAATGCTTGTCTGAGCCTTAGGTGATAAAACCTAATTAATTATGAAGAGATGAGGGACCGACCAAGGGGTCATGAAACCGGCCCTGGGTGGTCACGGGATCGAATGACGATCGTTTCATGAAATTCCAAAATTGTTCGGAAGAGTTTTAACCTAATATGAACAAATTAGGTCAAATGATGAAAATATGAGGGACCGGCCTCTTGCAAGCCAAAGAGCCAACCCTGGTCGGTCAAGGTAATATGCTCATGTCAGCAAAGTGTTCGCGTCTCGATCCCGAGAATTTTGATATTTTCTGATGTGCGTTTGAGCAATCATTTGGGAAAATATGAAGAAATCAGGGATTTTTGCTGAAACTGAGGAAACTTCATGAGATCAAGGAAAATAACAATAAAATGAAGGAATCATGAAGTGTGGGACCGTCTATGGCCAAGGCATGGCCGGCCGGCCAATGACCACGGTCCCATGGTACTTTTCTTAATTTTATATTATTTTCATGATTTTATGGAAATATCATGAAATCAAGGAGTTTGTTGAAATCAAGGAGTTTCCTTGAAGTGAAGGAGTTTCCATGAGATCAAGGAAATGAATGATAATAAAATAAAGGCGTGTGGGACTGGCTTGAGCATGGTTGGACGGCTAGGGCCCGGTCCCGTGAGTTTTCCCTAATTTTATGTATTATTTCCATGATTTGAAGGAATTTTCATAATTTGAAGGAAATATCATGAAATCAAGGAATTTCATGGGATCAAGAAAACATAAAAAATAATAATAATAAAATAAGGGCGTGTGGGGCCGGCTAGGGCATGACCGACCGGCTAGGGCCTAGTCCCACGAGTTTCCCTATTTTTATATTATTTTTCACGATTTAAAGGAAATATCATGAAATCAAGGAGTTTTCATGAGATTAGGGAAATAATAATAAAATAATGAGGAATCATGAGGTGTGGGACCGGCCACAGCTAGGGCATAGCCGTCCGGCTAGTAGACACGGTCCCACGACACCTTTCCCAATTTTATATTATTTTCTTGATGCGAAGGAAACACCATGAAACTGAGGAGTTTCCTTAAAACGAAGGATGTTTGTTCAAATGAAGAGACTTTCATGAGATCAAGTAAAATAATAAAAATATGATAAAATATAGAATTTGGACGTGGGACTGGTCACGGCGTGACTGGCCGGCTGGTGAGCCCAGTCCCTTAGCGCCTTGAATAATATTTTATTATTTATTATTTTCTTCCTATTTTGCATAGGTTCATCGTTCTTTCATGTTTTGGAATGCTCGTTTGTGCATTCAGGGGCTCATTAGTGCATTATTGCTGAGTACACTTGCACCGTTTTGGTCGGGGCTTATTCGATAGTGCTCAGATGCCCGTGTGTTGAATATTTATTACTAACCCATGAAATTCTGATGGGAAGAACCATAAATTGAAGTAACGAAATATTATGAAAAACATTGAATATTTTCCAAGGATTCAGTTAATGAATCTAATGATTTAAGAATAATTAATTGATGGCTCTATACTATTACGATCGTCTAGGAGCATTAATTATTCAGGAATCGAGTGATATGAGCTTGTTGAAGCGTCATATTTCTTTTATATATATAGTTAGGGAAAATATTGTTACATCCTGAAGACGTTATTGCTCTATACTAGCAGGCAAGCTGTCTAGGAGCCGTCCAATCTTGCAATTTTATATAAAAGTGATCACTGAAATTGCTCAGTATTCATGAGATATGTCGTTTCCTCAGCTGAGAGACTACACATCTACATATACTCTGAGAGACAGTATTCTCATTCAGAGGTTCTCGTGGCACGAGCTATCACGCTTTCGATAAAAGACATGAGCCTCGATACTCATCTGCTTGCTGGATCAGGAGCATATATAATTATGGTTTTCCGATTTTACCCCTTGTCGAAAATCCACCATCTTCAGGAATAAAGAGGTTTTTGGAAGTATAAATCGGGCTTTCGATTCGTGATGGTGAGCATATATAATTATGATAGACTTCTAACCGAGGTGGAAGAGGACATGCTCGTGAGTCGTGACGGTGAAAGTTGAGTTTGAAAAGGCTCATAGACGTAAGGAAATTGTCGTTCGTCAAAAATATAGGGCCAATGCGATTCGTGATGGTGAAAGAAATACCAAGCATTTTCATCGCATGTTAGGTAGGAATAGAGCAAGAAACAACATCGACAATCTTCGCATCAATGGTATATGGATCGGTAATAAAGATGAGATTAAACGAGGCAATGCAAATCACTTTGAGGTAGCATTTACGGAAGTATCTAACCATAGACCGAGAATTAAGAATATTTTCTTATAGAGTATTGATGAGGATGCTAGAGTTTGGCTAGAGAGGCTTTTTAGTGAAGAAGAAGTGAAGAAAGCGAATCATGATTTAGGAGTGGATAGAGCTCCGGGTCCGGAAGACTTCCCTATGAAATTTTATATTGTTGGGTGGGAGTTTATTAAAGAAGACTTGATGAAGGTGTTTCAAGATTTCCATGATAACAACATTCTCGATACTTCTCTAAAGAACAACTTTATAGCGTTAATTCCTAAGAAGATTGGTGTGGAGGAGGTGAATGATTTTCGGCCTATTAGCCTCATAGGAAGCGTATACAAAATTATTTCCAAAGTATTAGCGGAGCGTCTAAAGGTATATCTTCCTATTTTAATCTATCACACTCAATCTAGATTTATTAAAGGGCGTCAAATTTTAGAATGTGTGGAGTCTAGACTTCGTCAAAAATTGTCAGGGTTAGTGTCCAAATTAGATTTTGAGAAGGCTTTTGATAATGTGAATTGGAACTTCACTAAATGAAGTCTTATTTAAAATGGGATTTGGAGGCGTTTGGCGTGATTGGATACGGAATTGCTTATCTTATTCAAAATTTTCGGTCCTTGTTAATGGTAACACTCATGGGTTTTTTGGTAGTGAGAAGGGTATTCGTCAAGGTGATCCTCTTTATCATTTTCTTTTTACCATTGTTGGAGAGGTTTTGAGTCATATGTTGAGTAAGGCACAAGAAGTTGGTAAATTTTCGGGTTTCTTGGTGAAGAACGAGGGAACTAAATTTAACCATCTCCAATTTGCCGATGATACCATTGTTTTTCTTGATGCGAAGCGTGAACAAGTAGATTCTCTTCGGTATTTACTTTTATGTTTTGAGTTAACCTCGGGCTTAAAAATCAACTTTGATAAAAGTTGCTTGTTTGGAGTATCTCTCGTTGAAGACATTGATGAATTTGCTAATATGTTGGGGGTGCAAGAGGTCAAATTTTCCAAGTATTTATCTCGGTCTTCCTTTGGGTGATAAAGTTGGTGGCACTCGAAAGTGGGAGGAGATCATTGAATCATGTTACTTGAGACTTTCCTCTTGGAACGGGAGAACGATATCAAGAGGAGGTAAGTTGACTCTCATCAAAAGTGTTTTGGCTAGTTTTCCCATTTATTATTTATCAAATTTTCTTGCACCATGCTCCATTACAAATAAGATTGATAAGATAGTAAGAAATTTTCTTTGGGATGATGATTCTAACAAGAAAAGAATTCATAATGTCGGGTGGTCTATAATCGTAAAATCTAGAGAAGGAGGTGGTCTTGGAATCCAGAAGTTAAATACATGAACTCAGCGCTTCTCAAAAAGTGGTGGTGGAGATTTGGAACGGAAAAGGATGCTTTTTGGAGAAAGATAATTGTGTAAAATTTTGGAGAATCATTAACCGGTTGGGAAACTCTTCACCGATTAATCCTTGCTTCCTTGGCAATGTAGTCTGCAACAGAATTATACCTTTGAGCGACATATTTCACCTGAGCTTGAGGGAGATCCCTCAAATAATTTTTAGCTTTCTGTAAAGTGTTCTCAGCTTCCCAAGGGCAGTCTTTGCTTACCTCATTGATGTTGTCCGCCAGAGTTTTGCAATCGGTAACAATCTAGATGCTTGATAGTATGTTATCTTTTAACCAAGAACAGCTTTAAGTAAGGATTTTGATTCCGCTTGAAAATCTGACGCTGCCCAATCCGATCCTGCTTATAATTGCATGAATGTCTCATGATCTACGTAATAAAGGATGAAGGCATATCCCATTGTCGAATCTTCATTCTTGAAAGACGCATCGATAAAGATAATCCAGTCTGAGTTTAGCCTAGACCAATTTTGGTTGCTTGGGATATTTTTTTGGGCCGATAAAGTCATCCTGGCATTTGTTGACGGTGTGGAGTTTAGGAACCTGCTGATCTGTTTTATTAGCTTAGTCGGGTCTGGTTTTATTTTTTCGAAAACCGTCGAGCATCTATATTTCCAAATGAACCGGAGTATGGTTGATATTTTCCCTGTAATGTTATCCAGGTTTGGTTCCGTAATCCACTATTTAACCCAAGATATAATTGGGTCTATACTGTGACTTGAGTTTATGTTTCCGAGCGAAAGACCAAACCAAATTGCTCTAACGAAAGGGCATTCCCTAAATAAATGTTGTTTCGTTCTTGAATATTACACATTTCGCATCTCGTGTCAATCTTTGGGTTGTGTGCTTCTAATATGGAAGATGTTGGTAGAAATTTTTGCGTTAGTTTCCATATGAAAAGTTTTATTCTTGGAATGGCTTGGATTTTCCAAATTTTTACCCAAGGAAAATCTGCCTGGCTGATATTATCCTGATCTTGTTTAGCTAGGAAATTGTAGATATTCTTAACCGAAAATTTCCACGAATTGTGATGTCTCCACCTGATGACGTCTTTTTCTTGTCTCCTTGGAATAATCGCTTGAATTTTTGTCATGTCCTCTGGGTAGAAAAATTGATTTAATTTCTCCTGATTCCAGATGTTTTCCTCTGTTATCAATTCTTGAACCATTTTTGGAGCTGGGTCTTGAGGATTTGGGATTTGTTTGACGATCTCCGAATTAGGAATCCATCTTTCTTCCCAAATCTTAATCGATTCCCCATTTTTTACTTGCCAAACATAATTTCCCTTTATTAGTTCTAAACCTTTCTTTATACTAGTCCAAATCCAGGACAAATTAGAATTTCTAGAGCTTTCTAAAGCATGAGAATTTGGGAAATATTATGCTTTCAGGAGTTGTGCCCATAGTTGATCTTGCTCAATTATTAATCTACTAGCTAGTTTTGTAAGGAGGGAAATATTGAATTGGTGTGGATTTTTGATTCCTAGACCGCTTTGAGAAATGGGTTTGCATATGCTTTTCCAAGCTTTATAAAACCACCTTGTCTTTTATCTCCCTATTTTTTCCACCAAAAATTCCTCTGAATACGATCCAAATGATCGAGAGTTTCTTTGGGGAGAGCAAGAACCTGCATTTGGTAGGTTGGGAAAGCTTGGAGAATAGATTTTATCAGAACTGTTCTACCTGCTTGGGACAAAAGTTTTGACTTCCAACCTTGTAGAGTAGAATAATATTTTTGGAAGAGGGGTGTAAAGTTGGCTTTTCTGTTTTTATCGAAAAATAGCGGTGTGCCAAGGTATTTATCGTTTTTTGTCATCAGAGGGACTTTTAGAATTTTTGCAATTATTTTTGCGTGTCTCGGGTGAATGCGGTGACTAAAGTAGACGCTTGATTTTTGCAGATTTACCATCTGGCCAGTGATTTTTCCAAATAACTGCAGTATTTCCAATAAACTTTTTGCTTCTCATAGATCAACTTTAGTAAATAAGAAGCAGTCGTCAGCAAAGAAAAGGTGAGATATATTTGGGGCGTTTTTATTGATTTGGAAACCGGAAATTGTTTTCTCTTTTGTAGCCTTTTCAAGGAGTCTGGAAAGAATCTCCATGCAAATTAGGAATAGGTAAGGTGAGAGCGGGTCCCCCTGTCTTAATCCTCTCGAGGTTTTGAATTTTGGTCCCGGGGAGCCATTGAGGAGGATCGAGAAAGAGGTTGTTGATATACATTGCATGATTAGTTGGATCCACTTTTTCACTGAAGCCAAGAGCGTCGAAAACTTTTTCTATGAAGTTCCACTCCACTCTATCAAAAGCCTTTGATAGATCGAGTTTTAGAGCTAGTCTCCCCTTTCTAGCTTTTGAGGTTTTCATTGTATGGATAAGCTCATGGCCTATGATAATATTGTCGGTTATTTGCCTTCCAGGAAGGAAAGCCGACTGGTTTGGGGAGATTAGCTTATTTAGGATGGGTTTTTGCCTGTTTAATTTGTAAATTTTATTGCTAAGGCTTATAGGTCTAAAATCTCCCTGAGACTGCGGGGTGGAAATTTTCGGAATGAGAGTTATGAACGAGTAATTGAAATCTTTGTTGAGGATACCCTATTCGAAAAAATCTTGGACTTGTAATATTATATCTGGGCCAAGGATATTCCAATTTGCTTTGAAAAAACCCGGTTGGAAGCCGTCCGGGCCCGGCGCTCCCCATTGGTTCATATTGGATAAGGTTTTCCAAATTTCATCTTTGGAAGGGATTTCTATCATAGAAGAGTTTTCCTCAGTAGAGATACAAGGATTTATTATGCTAGCTAGGTTAAAATCATAGTTTTCATTTTGTGAGGAGCATATTTGTTTGAAATGGTTGATCAGGAGCGAATTTATTTGGTCTCTATCAGAGATCTAAAGACCTGAAGGCTCTCTTAGAGAATTTATTGCATTAATTCTTTTTCTATTGTTTGCCGTAGCATGAAAATATTCTGTGTTTTGGTCATATTCCGTGAAGAATTTATCTATAGAGAGTTGGTGATAGAAGTCATTTTTTATTTTGTACCATTTCCCTAGTTCAGCTTGGAGATTCTTCAGTTTTTCAATGTCTTTGGAAATGTTTCCTGACCAATGGATACCATCTATTTTACTATTTAAAAGTTTGATATTTTTATGGATGTTTCCAAAAGTATCAGAGTTCCATTGAGATAGGTCTGAGGAGAGAGATTTTAGAAGCACTGAAAAGTTATGGTCTGTTGAATTTTCCGAGTGTAATTTCCATGAGGCTTCTACTATCGTGGGTAGTGTGGGATGAGTAAGCCAAGATCTAATACACCTAAATGGTTTTTGTAGTTTTTGTTTAGCCGGGTCGGAATCTAGTAGTATGGGTGTATGATCTGAACCAACTCTGAGAAGGTGAGTTACCTTAGTGTCCGGGAAGACCTATGACCACATGAAAGATGCTAGAGCTCTATCGATTCTCTCGCATATGTTCGCTTCTCCCTTTCTGTTGTTTGACCAGGTGAATGGAGCACCTTCGTATCCTGCATCTTGTAGTCCCAAAGAATCAATTATCTGAAGGATAAACAATTTACTGCTCGAGCACGTTGTATTGCCTCCTTGTTTCTCGTCTGGGTCCAAAATGACATTTAAGTCTCCGATAAGTATCCACGGTTTGTTGACTTGTTTCGCTATATCTTCTATATAGGACCATTGCTCTATTTTTCGTCAGTATCAATTGCTCCATAAACACATGTAATCATAATTTCTTTATCTTCAATTTTTGATTCAAAATGGCAAACATTAAATTTTGACGATATTAGTTTCATGTCAATATTATTATGCCAGGCTATTGCTAGACCCTTAGTTATTCCCACTAAAGGCACTATAAACCAGTCATGGAATTTGGAGTTTTTTAGTTAAGAGTCCATCCGAGACAGTGGGGCTTTTGTCTCGGCTAAAAAAACTATGTATGGATTGTAATATTGACAAAGATAATTTAGATGGTCTTTGGTTAAAGGGGTACCAATACCCTGGACATTCCAGGATAGGAGCTTCATTAAGTAAGGGATGAGAAAAGCTTACTAAAACAGCAAGGCAGGGGGGGAGCAAATACACAAAGCTACAGTACTGAAGGCCCAACACAAGAAGAGCATAAAAGAATAAAAATCCCAAGATAAAAGAACTAAAGTAAAAAAAAAAAACAGGAGCACGGGGAGACAAGGGTTGAGAATTAACAAAGCAGCAGAAATGAGCACATGACAAATAGCAAATACACAATGCCACAGTACTGAAAAAAGGCCCAACACAATAAGAACATAAAAGAATAAAAAAGCCCAAGATAAAAGAACTAAAGTAAAAAAAAAAACAAGAAAATAAGAGAGGATCACAAGGGAGACAAGGTTTGGGAATGAACAAAGCAGCAGAAAGGAGCACAGGGAGACATGGAATGAGACTTAACAAAGCAGCAGAAATGAGCACAGGACAAAGAATTGAACTGAAAGTGAGGAAATTTAATAAATAAAAGTAAAGAAGACAGTCATACAAATAT
Source organism: Papaver armeniacum (assembly GCA_023531295.1). Lineage (NCBI taxonomy): Eukaryota > Viridiplantae > Streptophyta > Magnoliopsida > Ranunculales > Papaveraceae > Papaver > Papaver armeniacum. Next base: position 393,507 of record JAJJWW010010752.1, on the reverse strand, counting down.
GAAGAAAGCTACCAGAAATTGCAAAGAAAGGATTGTACATGCTTACTAAACAGGAAGGATAAGAGAAAGGTTCAAAAACTGAACAAAATAAAGGAAACAATACAGGATAGAAACACAAGACAACAATTGAATAGAAGTAAAGGGAAACTAGCAAGGGAAATGTACTTTATACTACAAGACAATTACAACAGATAGCTACTAATGACCGCAGAGTACAGGTTGTACAAGCTGAGGTATAAGAGAGGATTCACAACAAAGTAGCTAGACATAAATAAACATATACAATACAAATAAGCAGAAGCACTAAAAACAACATAACAAGGTAATTACTAAGCAATAACTAAGAGCAGAGAACTAAAACACAACTAAAGCATATTGGTAGCAAAAAAAAACAAGATAAGGAGCCATAGGCTCTGATGGTAATTTGCACTATTGGAACACCAAAAAATATTTCTGCTTCTTATGGTCATGAGATCATCAGTCAGAGATGACAATTCTTTTTCCTTTTTATTTAAGATATGTCTCAGTAGGAATTGCATTTGATGCTTCACCCTTGTACATCTGGTGAGGGTAATTGATCACACTACTTTGTTCCTCAACCACATGAATATCTCTGGGGGCTTCAATTAACTGAGTTTCTGGTGGACTGTTCAAATCAATTTCACTAAGTCTGGGTTTCTTAGCAGCATGGAAAGTTGGGTCCTAGTGAAAGTAAGACTGCATCAAATTCCAATTTCTCAGGTAAGCTGTGTTGTTTGCTTGCACCTGAGGAGAAGAGCTTATCTCACTCCAAAAACCAACTTCAATATTAACCAACTGACCAGGCCTTTCTCTTTTGTGCATAACTTTCCACATATAAGCATCAGTTTGGTAGCTTGAACTTGAGTAAAAAGGAGGAGCATTAATATTCAGAGAACTAGCACTATTAGTAACAGTCCTGTCATTTCTAGTAATTGGTTCATGGACACTGTCTTGGCTAACATTATCATCTTCCAGATGTTTAAGGTAATCAGTGCATGTTACCCCAGAAAGTGCTTGCTCAGAGGCTGAGTTCTCCAGACTATCTTCTGCCATCAACATGTCATTTTGCATATGTTGCTCCTCAACTTGCTGGACCACTTCTGGTTCCTATTGCTGCTCATCAATTTATTGCATTGCAGCCATGATAGCATCAGCCTCTGCTTGTTGCTCCTCTACTTGCTGTTGATGCAAAGCAAAGTGCTCACATTTTTCAAGCTTGTGTCCAATCACACTGCAGAACCCACAGAAATTGTTGGGGAAATAATGGAACTGGAAAGTTAACTGATTTGTATATCCCAGTTCATTTTCTGCCATGATGCTGAATATGATTGCTTGCCTGAATTTTATGCTGGCTCTTATGGTGATTGAGTAACTACCATTGGCTTTTCTAACAGGAAATGAGAAGGAGGTTATATCTCCAATGCATGCAATATATCTTCTCAAATTTTCACTATTCACCTGAGCTTGAGTTAGGTTATGAACTGTGATGAAAATTTTCTCTTCAGTAGGGTTCCAAGCATCAAATTTTTCAGTCTTATCCCATTTCTTGATGCAGAAAAGATCACCATAGACTACTCTGGTAGCCACAACCAATACTCTATGCATTTCTTCTTCTCTTTCAAATATAACAAGGAACACCCATTCACTTACCATCTTAACAGAAAGACCACCTTGAATATTCCATTGAAACATTAGAGCATTTCTAACATTCCAGCTGTTTCTAGCAACCTGTTCTGCAAACTTTCCTGACAGACATCTAGTCCATAAGTTTTCATTGTTTAGGAACCTAGGAGGTATAACTTCATTGATATGGAACTGTCTACCACTACTCAGATTCAAGGAAACTTGCAACTGACTGGTTAATTGTGAAACATCACCAGGCCAAACAGCATACATGGTGATACAAGGACTCAGGTGGGGAGCTACATAAATGGGTATTGATTGAAAAAGGTAAGATAAGGTGCTAGAGGAGGAGAGTTTAGTGAGAAAAACGCATAACAAGGGTGAAAACTTCATCTTCTTATGGTGAATTTATAGTAAGAAATTAGGGTTTAGGCTGATTTTTAGGTTTTCTATTCAAATTAAAAATTGGACTATAAAACAGAAATTAAAAATCACAAGTCTCAAATCCTTGCAGCTATTGGCAGAAGAATAGGTTCAATTGAAAATCTATTAAGTGTAAGATAAGAACATGGAGGTTTAAACAGATGTCAATGGAAGATATAAAAATTAGGGGATTAGGGTAACCAAATCCTGCAAACCTAATCAGCGTGAAGAGAGATTCAAAGCCGTGTAGAAAAACCCATAATCATTACCTAAAATTTAAGTTGATTCAGAGACTCAAGCGTGTAAATCCCTAGAAGATTTCGTCTTAGACAATTTGATTTTCTCTCTTGTTTTTTGAGAGATTTTGTTCAAGCGCCACCACTCCCCCAAACTCCCCCAAATTATAAACTTCAATTAAAAATAAAAACCCCAACCCATTAGATCCATGACCCCATATAACAGAAATACTAACTATATGTGTGCTTACGAACCATCATAGCCCATGAACGGCAATTAGCTTCTCATGGCAGAGACGAAAAACCAGACGAAAGGGGGGAGGAAGGAGAAGAAAAACTGGAAAAAAAAACTGGTTTAACCGTGGGAAAGCGTTAACGGGTTTTTCGCGAGTTCAATCTTCAAAACTGGTTTCAAAGCTCTCACAAATGACCGTGATAAATAAAGAACCAAAAATAAATTAAAGGGAGTTAATATTTTAGGGAGGTCAAAGGAGTTTTTTTAGGAATCATGCAAATTCCTCGTGTGTTTGCTAACTAAGAGAAAATTGTTAGAATTTACCTATTTTAAATCCCATGTATTTTTTGGAGGTTGTTTAATGGGAGAAAACCTAGATTTTAAGGTTAAAATAAAGTGGGTCCATAAATCTCTCTTAAGTTTCCCAGCAAATCTTAGGGGGGGTTTGGTATTCAAAATGGGGGATTTGGTGGAATTATAAATTCCGAAGAAAACGTGAATTCAAGGGATTTGTGCAATCAAACGTGCCAAGAGAATCGTAATTCCACCAAATCCTCTGGACCCATGAATTCCATCTTTGAAATTTCCCATCCAAACCCACCATAAATGAAATGGCTCATAATCTCGCAAGTTTCGCAGAGTCCCAGCATATTCAACAAGTGTGGACCATAAATGAAATGGCTCATAATCTCGCAAGTTTCGCAAAGTCCCAGCATATTCAACAATTGTGGACTTGTTCCCAACCTCCGAGCTGTATTTAAGAGATATTTCCTTCTTCTTAATCTTTTTTTTTTCTCGCTGCGTGCCTGCAGTCTACAATAAAAAGAAGAAAAAAATGAGTTAATTTAGGGAGTTATTGTTTTTGTTAGGTCAAAGGAGTTTTTTTAGGAATACTTACCATAACAGTTAGGGATGCACAAAACGAACATAACCCGTGAACCGAACCATAACCGAACCACCGTGCATCCAACGGTTTAGGTTTAGGTTGTCAGTTCCAGGTAACCGGTAAGTTCGGTTTCAGTTTAGGTTTCTCCCCAAAACCGAACCGAAATAACCGATAAAACCGGATGTTATATACACTAACTAATTCTAGCCATTGATGTTTATACGATTGATCATAGCCATCAATTTTAGGTTTATTAGTCCCTTTTCAATAGAAACAGAAGTTATAGAACCCATTTCTCTCTTTCTCTCGGCTGCTAATCCCCCTCTTCTACGTACTGAGATTCACTGGCCATCACCAGATTCATATCTATTTTCTTTTATTCTTCTTCTTCATCATCTTATAATCAACTAATTCAACACCAAACGACCATGCAACGTTCTACTACATCACATTCGTAAGTGAATCTTCGATTTTTAATGATGTTCTTTCTTTGTTTTCTTAATTCTGAACATTGTGTTTTCATTAAGTTTAGTAATTAAGGCTAATATGTGGGAAAACTTGATTGATTTACTTGTTTTATATGTTTGATATTCAGGTTTTAGTGGTAGAACTAAGGATCCGTGCCTCTTATTATGTTACACAGTTAAGGGTTTTTTTCAATTTTGAAGGTGATTGTTGCAATTGGTAAGATTCCATTTGAGAAACATGCATCCAAGAGATCTGAGAAACAATAAAGTTTGATTTTTGGTTGGTTAGGTTTTGTATTTGGTTTTCAATTTTATTTGAGGAATTGAACGTACGTATCAGGCTTTGTTGGTGTTGATGGATTTGTGTTTATTAATTGCAGGAAGCATCCCTCAAGGATTCTAATGGAGGGGAAGGATATGGAAAGAACTAGGTGTGATAAAATTGGGAGCTCCAGACAAGATTGTTGCGCTGATATGGGATTGATTCAACTTAAAAGGTTGTTTCAGTCTGTATTCTGAATCTCTATAATTTTTTCATTCTATATTTGTTTTGATTGATTATTGAATGTTAATTGGCTCTAATTTGGATTATACCGATCATGTAGCAATCTTGGAGAAGTAATTTCCTCTAATTTGGATTATGGTGTTTTGATTGATTATTTTGTTGAAGTTGCAGGTTGGAGTTGAAGTGATGTATGATATTATATGTATGCTGATGTTGTTATGGATACCGGGAGTAACAATCTTTATGTCTCAAAGGTAAAAGCATTAACATCAAAATTTTCAAAACAATCTACGTAGTACCCTTGCTGTTTCCAGATTCTTTTAATAGTAGAAGATGAATTATTTGTCATACTGTTGTAGCATGTAGCTAAGGATGGTTCTGAAAATTTGCTTTTTAATAACTTTTCCCAACCTTGTTCATTTGTTTTTGTTGTGGAATAATAAAACTTAGATTTGTTCAAGAATATTCTAACTATCGGTACACTTAAACAAACTAAAATCCATTTGGTTTCAATCTGTCAAGCACATAATCTGTAGAAGCATATGCAACAGTCTAATATTTCATTGCAAAATTCTTATTCTCAGCATGTTTTAACTCCTAATTTCTTATTTAGTCATGAAACTGCCACCTGATGTTTAGTTTTGGTTGGTTGGGATGCATGCCTCTATTGGAGTGGCAAGTGCAGTTGGAGACTTTGGATGCCCGCCGTTTCATGCCATCAAGAACAACAATCTTTACTAAATCTGTTGGATTTTATGTTTTAGTTATTAGATTTCTTTGTTTTAGTTATGTTTGTAGGAGTGTCTGATGTATTTTACATTTTAAAACAATCAATTTGACAGACAGGTTAATTTATAAATTTATGTCTTTAGTAAAATTGTCTGTCAGTTTTGTGAAGCTGACAGAATTTTCAGTTAACCGAAACCGTGTGGTTTAAAACCGCAACCGGGGGTTTCAAAACCGAATGAAACCGAGTAGGCTAAATGGTTTCACCGGTTTTCAATATTAGAAAACCGAGTACTTCGGTTTCGGTGGTTTTTTGGCCAACAACCGTACCGAACTGAACCATGTGCAGCCCTAATAACAGTTAAAAAAAAAAGAGTATGTATTTGTGCACACTCCTTAACGAGTGAGCACGTAATATTTCAATCTCCACCATATATTTAATTCATGGAGTTATGTAACAGGAGTCGAGATTTTAAACATGGAGGGTAATGGGACCATCGGTTAAATAATCAATCGATCAAAAGAATATGTTAAATATACAGTCTTATAGTAGAGTTAATTTTTTTTTGTTAATTAGGTAAAAGGATATATTTTGTAATGAAATCCTATTGAAAATGCGGGGGTCTAACAACCACAGCCAACAATTCGTTTGGCAATCCGAGAGGACTTACTCCAATATACTTTCTAGAGAATCAACTAGACGGTCAGACTCAATCTAGAGAAAAGTATATCAAAGAATTTAATATCTCTAATTCTTAATTTAATCTGCAATCAGCAAATAGAAATCTGCGAGCCCGATTGAATATAAGAGGAGTAACTTGAACGGTACCAAAGACCAATGTTCAAGTGTCAATCAATTTAAATCAACAACCAAAGGTTGGTCTAATTGATTGATCTTAACGCACAACCTGTGATATTTCAATTATATAACAAAATATAATACGGAAAAGAAATAACACATACACCAGAATTTTGTAAACGAGGAAAATCGCAAATGCAGAAAAACCCCGGGACCTAGTCCAATTTGAACACCTCACTGTATTAAGCCGCTACAGACACTAGCCTACTACCAATGAACTTCGGACTGGACTGTAGTTGAACCATAATCAATCTCACACTGATTCAAGGTACAGTTGCGTTCCTTATGTCTCTGATCCCAGCAGGATACTATGCACTTGATTTCCTTAGCTGATCTCACCCACAACCAAGAGTTGCTACGACCCAAACCGAAGACTTGATAAACAAATCTGTCTCACACAGAAAAGTCTATAGATTGAATAAATCTGTCTCCCACAGAAATACCCAAGATTTTTTGTTCCGTCTTTTGATAAATCAAGGTGAACAGGAACCAATTGATAAACCGGTCTTATATTCCCGAAGAACAGCCTAGTATTATCAATCACCTCACAATAATCTAAATCGTATAGTGGCGAAACTAGATATTATGGAATCACAAACAATGAGACGAAGGTGTTTGTGATTACTTTTTATCTTGCCTATCGGAGATTAAATCTCGAGCAAATCTTAGAGAAGATAGTTCTCAAACGATAGAATCGGGCAAGATCAAAACATGCAACTACAAAGAAAATAGTTGGGTCTGGCTTCACCAATCCCAATGAAGTCTTTGAAGTCGTTAACCTACATGGTCTCGAAGAAACCTAAGTTTAAGGAGAATCAACTCTAGTTTATGCAACTAGTAACACACAGGAGGTGTGGGGATTAGGTTTCCTAGTTGCTAGAGTTATCCTTTATATAGTTTTCAAATCAGGGTTTGCAATCCAAGTTACCTTGGTAACAAAGCATTCAATATTCACCGTTAGATGAAAAACCTGATTCAACCAAGCTAATATCTTTCAACCGTTAGATCGAACTTAGCTTGTTACACACAAATGAAATGTACCCTCATTTAGGTTTATGTAACCGTACCCAAACGTGTACACCATGTTGGCTCACAAATAGTTAACCGAAGTTATCCATATGATTACTCAAATATCAACCTTATTCATCTTAACCGTAACTAGTTCAAATGACTCAAATGAAACTAGTTAAAGAGCCATTCAATTGCTATATTCTCATAGAAGTATATAAGAACACAATTGCAGCAAAATCGGTTTGATTCACTTGAATCAATTCATGAACATTATAGCCACGGTTTGCAAAGATTGCATTCCTTATTTTATAAATGTTTAAGTTCATGTACATAACCGATTTTAGAAAGTAACCAACTCAAGTATGCAAATGGGTACGCATATTTAAGTAGACGGACTGACTTTGGTTACGCCAGTACGCGTACGGGTGCGCATACCAGAAATTCACAGACGTGAGACTTCGGAAAGTATGCGTACATGTACGCATACTTGCCCAGACATCCAACAACCGCCAGTACGCGTACGAGTACGCATACTTCAGGTTCCCGGTTTTGGACTTACACACAAATGTGATAACACACTATGTTTATATCCAAACATGGTTACATAATTCTAAGCTCTTTATTTCAATCATTGAAACTTTCTTAGAGGATGACAATAGCCGTTTTCACACACTATTAGCATCAAAGCAATTTTCAAGATATTGAAATAATCATAACTAAACATTCCAAGACTACACCAAATGATTGTATCACACAAACCATGTAAGATGTTAATCGGTAATTTTCACATGATATAAGATGAACTTGGTCGAAGCGAAAGCTTGCCAACACATATTTCGAGAAATATGTAAGCGAGATAAACTCAGCTCGAAATCTCAAATGTGTATATATCATAATACGACTTATGTCTCAATATAGGAGATAGAGTAGACTTTCCAAGTGATAGATGAGTTTCAGTCTCCACATACCTTTTGTTGATGAAGTTTCACAAGCTCCCCTTAGTAGTTCTCCGTCTTCAAATGATGAACGCCGTGAAGTCTAAGCTCAACTACACAATCTATGTCCTAGTCCGAGACATCTATAAATAGGCTAGAAATCAAGACTTATAGTTTTGATCACTAACATTGACAAACATGCTTGAGATAGCAACACATGCGAGTTCGACCGAGCAGTGCTTTAAAATCTCCCCCATTGTCAATTTTGGTGACAAAACTATCAATACATACGGATTACAAAATAAATAAAACTTTGTAGCTTCTCATCCAAATGCTTGATATCCTTGGCATCTTCAACACGACTCGAAATCTTCGTCACTTCCAAGTACTCCATGATTCTAAACATGTTCAACTCAGCATCATAGTTTTATTACACAACATCAAAGTTCAATTGTATCGCAACTTTGACAACAATACTATAGTGATATGTATCATCCCCCCTTAGTCAATACTTCATATCGACATGAAAACCACTCCCCCTTACATAATGATCCGTAAACCATATGTATTTTTAGTATGAAACTACACATTAATTCTCTCCCTTTTTGTCAATATAAATTGGCAAAGGTACGAAAACTAGTGGGATCCTCATGAAATTTTCATAGAGATACTTCATGACCAAAAGAGAATAACATACCAACTTATTTAGATGCAATCATAAAGCCGAAGCTAAATGCATTCATCAAGGAGTTTATACAGATACAAGATAACCCCTATAATATTCCGCAACCGCACTCCCCACAAAGATTTGGCAATAAAGCACAAGTTCAAAAAGAACTCTCCCCCATAAAATGTCATTCCCGAAAGAACAACAAAGGCGACCTTGCTTTTACAAGAAAAGAAGGATTTCTTTGGATATAACCAAATCACATGAAAACATGGATTTGAATCCAAAAATCTCAATTGAATCAACCACAAAAATGATCAATTCAATTGGCCATGCTCATCATAAGAAAACTTAAGGAGCAACACTGTATATGCAAAAAAAAAAATGTGGATCGGAGATCGACCAATACTGCGGAATAAACAAGGATTCATTCTATCTTTCATCACTATTTTGCACAATGATCAATTCAATTGTAAACAAAAGTGCATCCTTTCTTTCATTAAAATTTGCATAATGACATAAAAGGATTTAACTTTTGTTCGTCAAAAGTTCATTCCATCTTTTATCAATACTTTCATACCGACATAATAGAGATAACTTTTGAACAAGTATGGGACAGTCACAGGTTCACGGACGTAGACAACATATCCCATAACAATTTGCAATATATAAAATCATAAGATTAAGATTGCAAAAATCATTTTCCAAAAAACTTAAAATTAAATAAATAATCTAAAAACATTGAAGATGAAAACGTTGGAAATAACTATGTGTACTCACAATAATGGCTATTTCAAACCCTAGTAATCCTTCTAAAAAACAAGAAATAAATTCTCAAAAGAAGTTTCCTAGACAAAATCAAGACAAACTCGTAATGCACATACAAGATGATTTGTCCTTACAGGGTAGAATCAATCTTTTTCGCACGGATTTACACCAAGAATAGATACCAAAGGCGTATAAAAAGATTTTCTTAACAAAGAAGAACATACAAAGTCATTAACGACCATGCACCATAGTTCACATTAGATGATTGTGAGCTTTCAAGAATCCCATATCAATGAGTACTACTGCCCATTCTTGGACACTGAGTACGAATATTCACCCGTAAGCTGTCGCATGTTGAACAACTAAACCCCAAACTAAGTGGCTTCATCTTTCGGTGGATAAATTATATTTTGACTTCAAGGTCGATAAATTTCCAAATTTCATCTCGTTGAAAAGATTTTAAAGAAATCTACGCAGTGAATACAAACAACAATATTAAATTTAGAGTTTTTATGAAAAATTCGGAGGTGTTTATCCTTTTAGGCACAATCGAAAATTGAATGCATGATCATTATGCAAACCACCACTGATAGGTGTCTAAAACACCTAATTTACTATCTAGTAGTTACGCTTTCTTTGCTATTTTTCTGGTGAATTATGTACTTTACGCGTGTTTTTGAGTTATTAGGTACTCTGGAGTCGCACGGACGAAAAAGATGGAGAAATCACCCAATTAGAGTAAAAAGGGCAAATTATCATTTCATGGGCGAACATCATCTGGAGCCGAGTCACGGTTAAGGGGCACCTCTATGTGGAAGAACACTAAAGACAGGCCAGCTGATCATTCAGGGTATCCCTTATCTAATGAGTGGGGTGGTCCCTATCACTGGGGTACGTGTAACTATCCAATCCCAAACTATCCAGCCCTAAATCGAGAAGAGTAATCTTCTCAATCATTTTCTTTCATTACACTCGAAATGGAGGTAGTCACGCTAATACTTCCGAGAAATAGTTCGAGGAATTGAGTGAGAAGATGAAAATTAGAGAGTAGATCTCGTTGTTTATTGTTAAGAATCAATCGGGAAATCACCGAGGCCCGAAATGGAAAATGAGTTCTGGTGCTAATGGCCGTGATGAAGACACGAGAGAAGATATTGCGAGATGGTGATTTGATTGAAGAGTAAGAAGGAAATTGGGAGTCTCATTATGAAATTGAAGATATGTTGATTGTTAGTCCGTGTATGGATCGAGAGATGGCGTTATTGGAAGAATAACTGGTTCTTCTTTGGTGAAATTGAGGTTCGACGATGGAAATTGATTAGGGTTTTGAGGCAAGCAAGAATCGAGAGAAGAAAGAGTTGGGGTTTGAGTTATTTTGATGGTTGAAATAAAGAGGAAGGTTGAAGGTGGCCCGATAACGAATGGGTATTACTCGATTCAAGTTCGATGCTCGTAAATGATGTCGATCAAGAGCTAGTGTTTGAAGTGAATGTGAAGAAGGAATTGATGAATCCTTGCTATTGAAGGATGGGTTATCTCGTATTTGAGCCTCAATCGAAGTTATAGTGATGTGGGTCTTGTGAATTGCGGGGAAAAGAAGATCTCAGGGGTGTGCCATGGAGGAATTTCTGTTGAGGGTTTGTAAAGATAGAAGACTGAGATGCTGCTTCTGAGATTTGAGGAGATTACAAGTTTGAATTGGTTTAGATGGCAGAAGGATGTTGGTCTGATGGTAGGTGGTTGAAATGACTGAGGCAATGGCTGGTGCAGTTGTGCAATATAGCGGTGGAGTTATAATTGGATGGTGGTGTTTGTGTGGTGTTGCTTTGCCCGGTGAGATGATGGTGCAAAGCTTCGGAAAAGAAACAAGATGAGAGCTGGTATTCATGAGAAATTGCATATGTATGGAATGTGGTACAGTGCGGGTGATGGGGTTTAACCGATCTCATGTTGTGTGTGATGCCGTGGCTCGATGCGATCGCAGCTTCGATGGCTTGAGCTCATTGCAGCAAGAGCTGTTGGTGGTGATTTGTATGTTACGGGAAGAAGATGGTGGATGTTTGAGTGTGTGCGTGTCTTTGTTTGATTTGGTTGCAGCTGCTCCAATTACAAGAATGGATGGATGGTTGTGCGGCTCGTGGTACAAGAAAGAAGAGTTGAAGCAATTGCGGTTGGACAAGAGATGCCATGGGGTTGCGGGGATTCATGGAGACCAGTGCGAGCATGCAATTACAGAGCACATCGCGGGAATATAATGGCTAAGGCTCTGATGGTGTGTGTCAATGAGGCTGTGCTGCAGATTGTGCTGCAATAAAAGCTGCAGAGTTGAAGTGTTGCAGTCTTTGGTGCTTGTTGTGCAAGTTGATGAAACCGAGGTATTGCGGCTGTGATAGAGAGGCATGCTTGGTTGTAGGTTTGGAGCTGAGCAAAGATTGCAGCAAAAGCTAAATGTGTTGTGTATTGTCTAACTGAGGCTGGTGCTATGGGTTGGAGCAGGCAGTGGTATTGCAGCTGCAGTTTGGTTTGGTGTGTGATTGAATGGTTTTAGCAAGAGAGAGTGGAGTTTGAAGCTGAGAAGATACAAGTTACAGCTGAAGTGTAGGCTGGTAAAGATGCAACATACAGGGCCATCATGGCTGGAGTTTAAATAGTGAAGCACAATGATAGTGCAGCAGAAGCTTAGGCCTGCACTGGCTCATGCCAAGCCCGGTCAAAGCTACTCGGACCGACTCATCGACTCCATCTAACTCTAGTGCGACCGAGTTGACTCAATGATTCTACCCGACTCGATAAACCGACCGAGTTGACTCGTTTGACCGGTGACCGGGTTGACTTTGCCGGTCACCTGAGATGTCTGCCAGCGACTTTTCCGGCCAAGTTCCGGCCATAATCCCAGTTTTCCGACGACGAATTTTGGACATAATTTTACATGGGTTTTTTCTCACACATGGGCTTGGTGGACCACTTGGAGATGGGTTTTGAGAAGACCTAATATTGGAAGGAGTATCCTTTATGGAAATTGAGAAACATATAAAAAGAGAAGACTTTTACCTAATCGAAATATATCTTATATCATATTTTTTGCCTCTACTTTGTTCTAGGGTTTAGAACCATGAAAGATTTTCTCTTTCTTCTTGTTATGAACTCCATGAATATGAGCTAGAGTTTTCTTTTGGTTATGGATTAGTTGGATTTCCAAACATGAGTTTTTGTTCAATAAATTAGTTTTCTCTCATATTATCGTTTATGATTCACAATTAATATTGTTACATGATTTGAATGCGTGTTTAGTCGAGTCGCGAATCGATTGAGTTTGCTTTCATCTTTATTGCTAGATTAGGGTTATTATACGCAAAAGTGATAATTCCTGATTGCAAGTAGCATAAATAAGATTATAGTTTGTAGTGATATATTCTTATGATCTTATGTGAACCATAACCTTTGTTAAATCGGATTAGTGCTTTTACACGTTCGATTGCTTTGATTGGCCTGATTTCATAGTACTTAACGCATCTAGGGAATTAAACTTGATTAGTGCTTTTACACGTTAGGTTGTTCCTTTAGATAGAATTCATATTCGCATCTTTTAATGTGTTTGTTGATGACAAGAGGAGATTAGCGGGATATTCTTGCGATCAAGGTATTCTAGGGCATTTGATAAGAGTTGAGATTAAAATATCAATTCTAATTATTGTGTAGAAAACATGTTTGTGATTGAAGACGAAATCCATGACCAATACTTTCTCATCCTTGATTTGCGTGTTTACTTTTTATTGTTTTGCTTTTTGTTTATTTTTATTTACACAATCAGAAAATCCCCCGTGTTACTTATAAGAAACCGAATCAATTTGACAACCAAGACCTCTCTGTGGGAACGATCCTTTCTTGCCCTTGCTTCATTATATATTTTGAGTAGTAAGAAAGTGTAATTTATTTTTGTGTCGGCTGAAAATCGGTCAACCACAAAGGATGCATAACACATTATGCATCCATATTTTGGTTTATGCATCAACTAATTTTCCGTTGCAATTAATAAAATGATGTGCTTCCTCCGTTTCAGGAAAAGTAATACTTTCACCCCGTTTTAGGAAAAGTGATACTTTCACTTTGTTTTAGGAAAAGTAATACTTTCATTCCGTTTCAGGAAAAGTGATACATCTCTTTGCTTTACAAATATACAAGTCTGACTCCGTGCCATTATGACGGCCATAGATAAATTTATTTAATCTATAGACTTTTCTGTGTGAGACAGATTTGTTTATCAAGTCTTTGACTTTGGGTCGTAGCAACTCTTGGTTGTGGGTGAGATCAGCTAAGGGAATCAATTGCGTAGTATCCTGCTGGGATCAGAGACGTAAGGAACGCAACTGTACCTTGAATCAGTGTGAGATTGATTAGGGTTCAACTACAGTCCAGTTCGGAGTTCATTGGTAGTAGGCTAGTGTCTCAGATGGCTTAATACAAGTGTGGTGTTCAAACTGGACTAGGTCCCGGGGTTTTTCTGCATTTTTGGTTTTCCTCGTTAACAAAATTCCGGTGTCTGTGTTATTTCTTTTCCACATTATATTTTGTTATATAATTGAAATCTCACAGGTTGTGCGTTAAGATCAATCAATTAGATAATCCAACCTTTGGTTGTTGATTTAAATTGATTGACACTTGAACATTGATTTTTGGTACCGTTCAAGTTACTCCTCTTATATTCAATCGGGCTCGCAGATTTCTATTTGCTGATTGCAGATTGAATTAAGAATTAGAGATATTAAACTCTTTGATATACTTTTCTCTAGACTGAGTATGACTGTCTAATTGATTCTCTAGAAAGTATATTGGAGTAAGTCCTCTCAGATTGCCAAACGAATTGTTGGGTGTGGTTGTTAGACCCCCGCATTTTTAATTGGTATTAGAGCAGGCAAACACATTAAAGACCTCATAAGTCTGTGTTTGTAGCAATCTGATTATTATGGACGAGTCTGTCTCTAATAACGTACCAGGTCAGAAATTACCAGATGATTTTCAAAGCTTGAATTCACCTGTCACATCTAAGTCAATATCTAAACATTCTCAGAATGTAAAAACTGTTGACTGGGAAACACTCCTAGAAGAACAGTTGGATGAAATTTCTGATGAAGGTGATTCAGATATTGATAGAGATGTTGATGAGGAAGTCTCAGTGTATGTGAAGTTTTTGGATTCGTTGAAAATTAAGAAGATTACAACTTCTCATGTCACACCTCTTCCGACTCCTCTCTGTCGAGAAAACAAGAAATTGAAAAGGATTTACGGAGGTCTTTATGGTCGGAATCGCTCTTGTGAATCGGTCATCAAAGATTCCGAGGAAAACCTGAGTAGAAAGTCACTTGAATGTGATCGTGTTTATCAAAGATACTTCTTGTTAGAAGAAAAACTTGCAGAAATTGAAGGAAGGATTAACTCCCAGCAAGCAAGTTTTGATGACAGAGAAAGCGCTTTTCTCGCTCGAGAAAAAGCATAATACCTAAAACTGCGGAATCAAAGGAAAACTTGCATATGACCAACAACATTCACCGCATATGAGGCAATAAAATTCTTTATTTCTTATCAAAAAAAAAAAAACATGTTTATAATATAATTGCAAAATGAACTCCCCAAAATAGACAATTAATTTACCAGATGACCGCTGCCATGGTGGGACGGCCGACTGAGAAAATTGACACAAAACTAATTTTTGTACTCACCATGCAAAAATTGACGCAAAACTAATTTTTGTACTCACCATGATAAAATCAAGCTAGAGAGTATACATCAAAAGGACTTGATGGTTATTGCATGTTTAATAGGATCAATGTAGAGCATCCTATACCCCATGGTCTCGCAAAGGCTATCATCAAAGGTTACAGATGGTGCCTAAGGCATGGTTATGCGTACAAACCTACCTTTAACTGCTTGTGGAATATGCAATATTACACGCATCTTCACTTATTCGTTTTAGACACACAATTGGTCAACCATTCTTTGCGTACCAGTTGGTAACAGGATATACGTCTGACATTTTTTGTTCTTACGCATTTTTTGTTGCACTATATATGTGCCCTTACGACTCCACATCGTACTATGATGGGTCATAAAAATGATTAAGTGACTATGTTGGAAAAGAATTTCCAACAATTATCCGCATTTTTGAACCCTTTGACAGGCGATCTCTCAACCGCTGATTTGCGGATAGTCACTCTAATATGATAGTCTTCATGTCATTAGGGGGAGACATGAAAAAGTATTTTCCGAGGGAACGACAAGGAATGTCGTGGTGTGTTCCCATTTTGTCTCATATAGACTCTTATACTCCACAATGGAAATGTGAAGTAAAAAAAAAAAGATTATCGATTTTCGAAATGTACACTGATATCGCTAAACTGACGAGATCACACATACCAACTGCAAACGTGCCTGTAAGGTTAAAAATCCTTAGTAAAGGATATGCACCATAAACTAAGGTGTTACAACTACACTTGGTGGAAGTGTGGTTGAGGTCGTGGCTCCATAAAGGAAGATGGAGAGAAGTTTTAAATATGTCATAAGATTATCTCTAAATATGTCCATGAATCAAACGAAAAGTTTCAAATGATTCTAGAGAACAATGAAATCCTGACGAATAATGAGAATGCACATGAGTCAATGGAAGGATCATGCGTGCACAATGATGATATAATCCATAAATAGTTGCTCCAGAAGTAGAGCACAATGAGATCGAACCATGCTTTATTGTGATTAATTTCAAATAAAGAGCATATTTGGCCTACACAATCCAGGTAGAACCTAGTTCTTTGACAAATGCGAGTATTTGGTGTGGTAGTGCTAACCAACCAAGTGTAAAGCCCGTGGGACATATGTGGTTATTTGTCACAAAGTGTAGTGAGAAGAATGAGGTCTTAAATTATAAAGAATCACCTTGTGGCACGAGGTTTCTCAAAAACCCCTGGATCACTTACTCTTTTGAACATCATAATGTTCAATTGATTAGTTTGATTGGTAGTTTCAAAAGAACTTGAAACATAGTAGATGTGGTTATATCTCTGGAGATTTAGACTCAAAGATATTTGCAAAAGTGCATGATGGCCTTTTGCTTCCCAAGTCGAATGACTCTAAACCACGGAGTGTGTTTGTAGTTACACTGGAACACCCACTTATTGATTTAAACAATCAAACGGATGTGGTATACCCTTCTAAGTGGTTATTTGATTGGGAAGGGATAAATAAGTAAGGTTTTGTGCCATGCGTATTAAATAAGTTCCTGATTTAGAATTATAACTATCTATGTGGACGGTATCGACATGATAAGTACTCTTAATGGAATAAGAGATCTTACAATCTATTCAAAATCTAAATTAGAGATGAAAATCCTGGGAAATCTCGATCTTATCTATGTTATGAACTAGAAGACCGAGCTTGTGGTATATTATTCCACCAGTTTGCATATGTCCATTGTCAGGCAATTTAACAAGGACATGCATCATGCTAGCACTCTCATGATTAGTCGAGTTTCAAATGTACATAAATGACCAATTCGTCTAAAGGAATATGACGAAGTTGTGTCGGGAGATGAACTTTCCTTATATAAGTATAATAGACACATTATTGTACTTAGCATAATGTACTCGACCAAATGTTACATCCTCAGTGAACTTGTTAGCTATATATAGCTCAGTGCCAACGCAACGTCATTGGATGGTATAATGAACATAATAATATACTTAAAAATAACCATTGACATGAGTATGTTTTATCCCAACAATGAAATAAAAAAGGAATGCTAAAGGAACTGCAATCCAAAGGTTGTTGATTATGAAGGAACAATAGTATCTTCTCCAACGAAAGTAATCAGGGGGAGATATGGTAGACTATTTTCTAAGTCATTACCGATATTCAGTTTCGAAAAGTACATGACTAAAGGAACTGTCTGGAACAACTCTAAAAGTAATCAAGGGGAGATGCCGACATCAGGGGGAGGATCCAAGGATATGATGTTGACATACTTTACTTCTAAATTTAAGTTGTGTTCTACTCTTTTTCCCTTCGATCGAGAATAGTTTTTCCCACGGGGTTTTTTTACTTGACAAGGTTTTTAATGAGACAACAACAAACAACGGGGAGTAATTTCCCAACTAAGGCTATTATCTTTCCCACAAGGATTTTATGCCTGACGAAGTTTTAACGAGGCAATTAACTTAGACTCGTCGGTCTTTGAAGATCGTATTGCATGTGATGAACTACATGTAAAGTACGAGACAACATGTGAAGTACTACATGTGAAAATTTGTACCAAGGTTTTGTCTCACTAGGCTTTTCCTTGTCAAAGTTTTAATGAGGCAATGAACTTCGACACAAGTCATCAAGGAGAACGACATTTGAAGAACTATATGTGAAACACTATGTATAAAGTTTTGTTATTAAACCACACAAGGGGGAGTGTTACAGGGCCTACGACCCATGAATGTGCGGTCCAACTAGATTCCTAGGGTTGTATATAAAAGAAACTTTGTAATGCTTCTACTTGAATCTCATAATAAGATTATTCTTCTCCTTTCTCTTATCTTTCCTTGTCTCATCTATAATTCTCCTACAACAAATTTTAACTTTTTTATTTTACTAATTTTTTTTCCTCCTATTATATCTTTATTTTTTTTTCTCTTAGATTTTCTTTTACTCATAAATAGTATTTATCTAAATCGATTGAAATAAAATTGGTAAAAAAGAATTTAAAACTAAAAACGAAACTTATGTTTGACACCCACAGTGAGATGCACCTTCATCGTGTTTCACTTAGCTTCAATTAAGTTATAGCCAAGTGAAATGCTGCACCATTGTGTTTGGCCCTAGGATAGTTTTTCTTTACCTGTTTACCATCTGGAAACACTTAAGATTTTCTAGGGTGCCACGTAATTTTGCTAGCACCTTGTCATTGCGAGCAGCAAGAGCAAGCACTCTAGCAGATTCGAATCTTTTATGCTCGTATCATTCAACTCTCCTAGCTTTGTGCCTCTATCCTTGTTTAGTGTACAAGGTGTATTGTATTTGGCCCTATTCATCACTATTTGTTTTTGCTAAGAACCTCCACGTAATAGACAATGGATCATCGATTATCAAATGTTAAGTAGTATGTTGCCTTTTTAGCATCAAAATGAAATTGGAACAGCTTACACACACAACCTTATGCAGTTATGCTGTTGTCTATGGAGTATGGATCATTTTTTTTTAAGCATATTTGTTGCTCAAATAGTTCTTTTAGATAAAAGGGCAACATTCTTTAGATCTGCTTTGGGGCAAAAAAAATCTCAGGACCGGCCCTGAGGTGATTCTACTCATCAAAACTTTAATTCTTTGGTTCTTAGAAAAAAAATGCATTTAAAGGGAACGATGTAAATGCAGTTTTGGAGTCGTGCTGTGACGAGGGCACCCTTGTGACAGCTTTCGTAAGGGTGCACCTCCGAGCCGTTGGATATTATATTGTAGATATTTGCACTTCCCGGGGAAACTTTTAGAAGATAAAAATATTTTTGTTATTTTTATTATTTTTTCATGTCCCTAAATTCCATGTTATTTATTCTAAATTCCTCTTAATAAATCGATAGCTCGTGATTTTTACTTGCTTTCTAAAAACCTAGTGCAACAGTTTTTTTTTCCCTGGAAGAAAACTTGATCAACTTGGATCATGATGAATTTGATGGGATTAATCAAGGGGAGAAAACGTCTTATATTTACGGTACATCTTATTTCTTTATTTGTATATTAAATATCCCTTTTATGTTATTAGGTTTTATTGTATCAGTTGATCAAAATCTTATATCATCAGCTAATTAACGAGTATATGGTTGGTATATATTGCGCGCATCTGGACTAACTCTTAAATTAATATCTTAATTTATATTTAGATCATCTTGAGAAAGAATACGACTGGAAAGCCAGTCCCTTACACTGGGTTTTGTGCGCATAAAGTTTCCAAGAGTCTTGGAAGCAAGTGGTAAACCACCACATTTCCCCGCTATCTCCTTTCCGATACTAGTCATCTCTGCAGTCTCCAGTGCTCCACCAGCAGAAAATGCCTTTTGCTTCATGATATGCCAATAATCTTCCATAGACAATGGATTTAACATGTACCAATTTCTTCTGTCATCTTGAACGATATGTGCAACTTCGTATTTACGTGCAATGACTATAATCTTGCTTCCTTCAGAAACATTTATCATACATCTCATATGCCTTTCCCAGTTCTCCGCATCTTCGTTCCTTACGTCGTCCAGCACGAACAGATATCTCTTACCAGTTACCAATTAACTTTTCTCAAAGATCACGCACCATTAGGTCAATAGTTTGATCAGTGATGGACTGCTGTAATTGATCCAGTGCTCTCAAATGATCCGTCATATCAATTTTTAAAACATCCGTTACAAGATCCTTGAATTATATAAAAAAATGGATGCAGAGTTTTTGCTTCCTTTCGTTGGTATTAAACTTGTTCAAATGTTAAATGAAAAAAACGAAAAAGAAAGTATAACAACAGCAGGTAGTTTCCAATTAACAAGAACTCTCTTCTATAACTAGCAACAAGAATAGTTTAAGTGTTCTGCGACGAACCTTTGATTAGGTCTAAAACACAGTTGGGAAAGCTAGCTAAAATAATAATTTTTAGCTTTGATGATGAAGAAGCACCAAAACTGGGCAGAATAATTTTTGCTAAAGGTGTACAGACCAGTTTATTCTTCGTCTAAATTAATCATCCAAGCTCCCGTCACCTAGATAAATTGATATCGTTAGGCAAAATAGATTCTCTAAAATGGAGAGACTAAGGAGCAACAAAAATAAAATGTGGGGACATAAAAAAATAAGAAAAATAATACAATAACTGAGGTTGTTGAGCCTACGAACTTACTCAGCACTGATGTAATCAGCACTCAGCAATGCAGTAGTGATACTGCAGTTCTTTCCACGGATTTGCCCAATGCTATGTTGCAGAGGCAGTTTACCACTGTTACTTGTATCCCTCACAAGTGCAGGCTTGCTTTTTCGAGCGAACTGAAGTCTTATCTTGATAGAATCATCGGCAGTCCAGGTAATCTCTCAGCGTGGCTACAACTATTACTCCTTCCAATCTGTACTCTATCTCTGTACCGACCTAAAAGTTCTGCCGAAGCAAAATCAGGAAATAGGAAGAGATTGCAGGTTGCTGCCATCAACCATGCATTGTCGGTTTGGAAGGAACCTGGTGGTTGTTATGCCCTGGATAAAAAACTACCACAACAGCCTGTTCACCGTGGTTCTAGGAAGACAGACTCGAAGACAGACAAGAAGCAGGGAGCTGCCAATGTGATGGTCTGCCGGAGGAAGATTGAGTGTGGTCATTTTGCAGCTGCTATACGTGTGCTTTCCTCATCTGGGTTGGCTCCTCGCTGTGAGCAAACTTATTTTAACTTGCAAGATAAGCACCCTCCTGCTCCTCAACCTGCCATTCCCGTTGATGCTATCTTGGTTGACCCTATCACTGTGGATTCGCGTGCTATGTTGGGAGATATCAAAATCTTCCCTAAAGGTACGTCATACGGGCGCGATGGTCTCCGGGCTCAGCATCTGGTGGACGTGATGAGTGGAGCAGCTGCAACAGTGACAAATAATTTGCTTGCTTCGATTACAGGGGTTGTCAACCTTTGGTTGGCCGGTAGATGCCATGAGATTCTAGGTGAGTTCATCGCCAGTGCGCCCTTAACCCCTTTACTTAAACCTGGGGGTGGTATTCGGCCTATTGCTGTGGGTACAGTTTGGCGAAGATTGGTCTCAAAAGTAGCTGCCTTCTCTGTCAGTAAGGACATGACTTATTACTTAGGCGATTACCAGTTTGGAGTTGGAGTGCCTGCTGGAGGGGCGGGGATTTTACATGTTGTAAATATTTACTAGAGACAAAAGGGCATTCTGATAAAATGTCAATGTTGCTTATTGGATTTTCTAATGATTTTAACATGGTGAGCAGAACTCAGCTCATCAAAGAAGTTCGCCTACATTGTACAGGTATTTCTCGCTGGGTAGAATTTTGCTACTTGCGTGCTTCTAAGCTCTATTATGATCAATACATTCCGTCGTCTGCACTTGGAGTTCAACAAGGTGACCTCCTCGGTCCCTTGTTGTTTGCGTTGACTCTTCACCCTCTTGTGAAGTCCATTGCTTCTCGATGCACACTTGATTTGCACGCTTGGTACCTTGATGATGGCACTATTATTGGTGATACTTTGGAGGTGGCCAAAGCCTTGAACATAATAGAAACCGAAGGCCCAAGTAGGGGGTTGCATCTTAATGTGAAGAAGACGGAAGTCTTTTGGCCTTCTATTGATCCCAGAAGCACGACTGACGGAGTTTTTCCCCTTGATATTGGTAGACCCTCTAATGGTGTTAAACTTTTGGGTGGGCCGGTGAGTTTGGATTTGAACTTTATTAGTGACATGTTGTTGACCAGGTGAATAAGACCGTTCAACTAATGACGGCGATCAAAAAACTCAAAGACCCACAAAGTGAGATGCTATTACTTCGCAATTGCACTGGTGTATCTTGATTATATTTTGCAATGCGTACTACCAATCCAACAGTCTTGCAACCAGCCACTGATCTTTTGATGACCATTTACTTAAGTATTTACGATTACTCATCACTGGAGATGGTGCTGGTTTTGGTCCTCTGCAGCAGAGATTAGCCACCTTGCCCATCAAGGAGGGTGGCCTTGGCAATTATACCATGGCTGACACTCGTGCCTACTGCTACCTCGCTTCTCAGAGTCAGACAACTTCAGTGCAAAAGATAATTCTTGGTGATTTATTCTCAGCAAGCAAAGGCTCTGCTTATCAGTTGTCTCTTCAGAACTTTATCCAGGTATGTGGATTACCTCCTTCTTATTGTGTCGATGATACTGCGCCCCCTTCCATGCACGCCCTGGTAGTCACTTATTTTGATGCAGTCAAGAAGCAAATCCCAGACCAATTTCATATGTCTGCAAGAGATTTCATTTTGTGGCAGTGTAACCTTGTCAAGCATACCCAAGATTATTTATTAGCGATACCTATTAGCTGGCTTAATCAGTGCCTCGGCCCTAGACAGTTCCGAGCCGTGCTTTGTTATAGACTTGGTATCCCTTTGTTTGCTGAGAATGGTTTATGCTCAAGTTGTAGCCGGCTTATGGACATCTTCGGAGACCATGCGCTTCATTGTGCTAAAGATGTTAGGAGCAAGTTTCGACATGATCTTGTTCGTGACGTTGTGTTTGACATTTGTTACAAGGCTGGTGTACCTGCGCGTAAGGAAGTATCTCTTGGTATTTAGTCAGATGATGACATAGACTTGAGGCCTGCGGATATTCTTGTTCTCAATTGGGAAAATGGTCGGGATGTTTGTATGGATGTCACTGGTGTATCTCCCTTCACTGGTGTCTCAATTGGGAAAAGGCAATTTCTAATGCAGTTTCAAGAAAGCGCACTAAATATTTGGACAAATGTACTTCTTTGGGTTATGGTCTGGGTGTTTTAGCCTTCTCTACTTTAGGGGAGCTTGGTGACGACACTTTGTGTTTTTTCAAGCGTCTGAAGAATTGTCTAGTTAGTAATGACGCTAGTAATAGTTTTGGTAGCTTTATTTTTCATAGGTTAGGCGTTGCTATTCAAAGAGGAGTTGGATCCCAGCTTGTTGCTAGGCTACCAACCAAAAGTTGTGTTTGATCTTTGATTTTCTGGATTTTTATAATAAATATAATAACAAAATATTTTTATTTTCTAAAAGTAATAAATATAATAACAAAATATTTTTATTTTCTAAAAGTTTCCTCCGAAAGTGCAAATATCTACAATACAATATCAACTGCTCGAAGCTCGTCACAACACGTTTAATTAGGAGACAGCTCTTCATAATTATTAGATTGAAGATTGGATCCATGGCTTGTAAATATGGCTTTTGTTAACTTGCTCATATCTCTTTGTGTCATTCTCTACAAGCAACAAAAGAAATAAATAAACCCATTAATCCTTGTTGTTTAATTAACTTGGTTTGATAAAGAGTATTTTATTTCTTTGGAATTGTGTTTTTTTGTCTTATTCTATTAGAAATTGGTTTTTCTTGCACTAAAAACAACAAATTTTGTTCCCAATACAAAGAATTTTTGTTTTCAATGCAATAAAGCAAACAAATCTTGTTTCCAATGCAAGAATTTGTTGTTTTAGTGAACCTTACTTCTTCTAACACGTTTCATATTTAAATCTCGGGTAAATATACACTAGAGTTAACGAATCAGACAATCAGTAAATATTATACTTAACACCACCGCATTTTTTTTTTAATATAACCTTCTCTTTTCGAAAGAGATAGAGATGTCGATCAAATTCGTTTTAAAGCCACCTCATTCGGTTGCTAAGTAAACTGAATAAGTTTGGATGGCATTGTTGTTTTTCTTGTCGGCAGTTGAGCTAGGTTCTACTCATTATGGCTTCCAAATGACAGAACCTTCTATCTACCTATACCCGGTCTCCACGACTATATCACTCTGATTACAAAGAAAACAGGCACCGTCATGACTCGTGAGTCACACATGAATACACGTCTGTCCCATAATGGCACTCCTTATCCCAAACGTCATTGTGTCTTTTGAGGCCAATTAAATACAACCTTGGGAGACTGTTTTTTTGTATAGTGTGGCATTAATCCGGCTTCGTATCTTTACCATCCAATGACTTAGGATTTTGTAAGGGTGCCACGTAATTTTGCTAGCACCTTGCGACCTTGCGAGTGGCAAGAGCAAGCACTCTAGCAGATTCGACACTTTCATGCTCGTTTTATAGAACTCTCCTAGCTATGCGCCTCTACTCTAGTCAATCCTTTGTTCAGTTTACAAGGCACATTATATTTGGCCTCGTAGTCATTTGTTTTTTTTCCTTTTGCTAAGAGCCTCCACCAAGTAATCATTACGGCGTGGAGATCCGGGGGACAAAAGATCTGAAATTCTGGAACCAGAAATTCGCAGCGTTTTTCCGGGGGTTTCTGCCGAGAAATATTATGAAAACAAGGATGAATATCTAATATCGAGGTAAAAGTAGGGTCTTAATTTCAACAAATTATACGAAAAAGACTATACAAGTTTCTTCTCTAGGAGCAAAAGGGCATCGTGCGTAACGAGTTATACGTTCATTTGTCGGGTACTTCGATTTTGATTCACTGTAAAGGGTTAGGCTTTTGCTGGTGGTGGTGTGATCCGTTACCTTTTCTAGGGGTTTTCTTCTTTTTTTTTGGGTTGAATTTAGGGTTAGGTTTCACAGATTCTGGGAAACTTTTAAGATCAAGTTCCTCTAGAGGTTTTTGAAATTAAAAACTCTGAATTGTGTTGTGAGTTACCGTATTGAAGCAGTGGAGGAATCCGTAAGATCAAGTAATTAAAGTGTGTATAAAGTTGGTTCAACTTCAACTTCATATCATAACCATCTGGAGAAGTTGTAGATTGAAGGTAAAATTTCTGAGGTCTTGTTGATTTGATTGTTGAAAATGGGCATGTTGGTGGATCTGACTTTTCATGTGGAGATATTTAGGGTTTAACATTGCTGCTAAGATCAAAATTGATTGTTGAGTCAACCCTTGAATTGAAACGCTAAAATATCTAATTGTAGTTTTTTTTTTTTTTTTTTGTCAATGTGTGAACAACCCTATCACTTCATCCAGAAAAACTTGGTTGTTAAACAGAGATGTGGGAATAATATGTATGATATATGAACTGATAAAGAATGAACTTCAGTAATAGGTAATTCAAAAGAAATCAGAAGTTTTAGTGGCTTAGTGGTGCTTTAAACATTATATGTCTTAACCTCTTGCTGGTGAATTGAGTCTTTCTTCTTGTTACTTCACTTTGCATATTATTTCGTTTTGCCCATTCTAGATCTATTGTCTCTTCAGGATCATTCTGGTTCTGTAACATTTTGATGATAACAGTTTAGTAAAGGTGATCTTTCATATAAATTCTCAATCTCCATGAGACTAAACGTTTCTTATTATCTTTTCATTTTTACACCTTTTTACATTTGCTCTTAACTTTTCTGCTGCTATGTCCTTTTTGTTTTCTTAATAGTGGTTCCTTCTCTTTGTTGCTGTTAATTTACTACCTGCTGTATGTATATATGGACAGGTCTTTCTCAGCAACTGAAATTCTTTGTTGATAAACTATTGTTACAAATGGCTGAAGTTTCGGACCAATCCAAAGATGTGGCTGAAAACCTATCATCAGTGGATAAAACAAAAGAAACTAAGACTACGAAGAAGCAGCACAAAGGAATCTTTTCTCGGATATGGAACGGACTCTTTGGATCCCGCAAAGATGATTTTGAGAAGAGGTTACAAAATATATCCAAGGAAGAAGCTACCGTTATGGCGAGGATGAAGAGGAGAACTCAAAGTTGGCGAAGGATGGCTAGAAATCTTATTGTTTTCTCTGTTCTGCTTGAGGTGAGTTTTCTTACCTAATTTTTGGTATGTTCATCAACCAACAGTTGTAACTTATACATGCTACCGTATTCTTGTCGTGACCCTGTTAGTTGACCACCTTTACCCTACAAGAAGTGTTTGAATGTTCATCCATGATAATATATTGGCACAACGCTTTTCTGTGGCTAGAAGTTATCTCTCTATTGCATCCTTGCCACGTAAATACACATTCACTGGTTAAAAACAATGATTTTATTCACCTGCAAAATCTTCACATACAAAAACAACGTAATGGAAACTGTTTATGCTTTAGAAAATGATAAATAGATGTTATTTCACCACCACTCTATTTTAAATACTCAACTGTTCTGATGCTAAAGTGTGGATTTGTATTTTACATCTCTATGTATTTATTTTCTTGCAAAATCATCTTTAACATGTAAAGAGATATGGTTGTGAGGTCCGGTTGAATTCAATCTTGGGTGGTATGCTGGTATTGATCTTGCCCATGGTTTCAATAATTGATAGCGTGCCTCCATGCGAGCCAGGCCATCAACGTCATGTCACATGTTTATTTTACAGCCTCAGGCACAGGCTACGGTTTTTACCTAAATATATGCCAAAAAAAAATCGCATTGTGAGGCGATTCTTTTCAAAAGACAAAACCCCCGCCTAGAGTGGCTTTCTCTGGGATTATGTCAAATTTTGTCATCTATAAAGAGTCTGTGTTGAGTTTTGGTAAAGATTCCTGTGTTGGGTTTTGATAAATCATAAAATCTCTAGCCCTTTGAAGAAAATCTTGTCTGCAGCAAAAGGACTGCTTAAATTTTTTTTTTCTCACAGCAAGGCATTCGAGGCATACGCCTCGAGACGTGCATTGAATCACGTCAGGAAATGTTGATGTGTGAGGCAAGATGCTATTATAAACCTTGATCTTACCTAGCTTGAAAATCCAATTTCAGGCTGTTGCAGTAGCCTATGCAATCATGACGACACGAACACTGGATTTAGAATGGAAGACGAGAGCTATTCGAGTTTTGCCAATGTTTCTTTTGCCTGGCCTAACCGCTGTTATTTACACAACTCTGGGAAGCTTCTCAAGGATGTGTAAGTGTCTTAAACTCTACCAGACAGTTTTATTCTTCCGATTTTATTGCTGATAATTCTTGTTCTGCTATTTACTTTTATTCTTTTTGTATGTTGAAATGGTTGAGCAACTATAATTTTTTATGTTCCCATTTACTGCACGTGGTCAGGTTGTGCTACTTACTCAAGACTGTTCGTCAATTAATTCATAATTTAGCTTCATATTTGTACTTCGGCAATTAATATGTTGTAAACTTGTTGCTTCGTATTTTGTTTAATGCTTGAATCATCGGTATGACCCATATAAATTAGAGTACTCTTTGACAATTCATGCAAGATGTCCCATCGTTAGGCCCCAGCACCAGCAATAAAAGTTATACCACCGTAAGAATCTTTTAAAAGTTATTTTCAATAAACAAAAATGCATTGCCTTTCACAAATCAAGTGCACTAGATTAATAGTCTGAGACTTTGAGATGACATGACATCAAATTAGGACCTTTTGTGGATCATCAACTTTTTCTTCTTGCAACCTGTTCTCTGTTTGCATACAACCTGTCATATTTGAATGATAACTTGAGTATTGTTGTTGTTTTGCTGGTTATACTAAATTGTTCCTTGCTTAGTTTTTTGTTTCTGGATATTTTGGTTCAGAATTCCATTTTCAGAATCTTAATTATATTTCAATTGTGCATTTTTAGGCGAACGCAAGGACAAGAAAACCCTCGAGAGACTGCGTGAGGAAAGGCAAGCAAAAATCGATGAACTTAAAGAGAGGACAAACTATTACATTACCCAACAGCTCATTCAGGTAACCGAAATAATCTTTTTCTTGTCCAATCTTCCATTGTCAGGTATCATGCATGAGGCCAAATAAAGCTCACTGTGTCGCATATACTTTTAATAGTTGTCTCCATTCAATAAGTGCATATGTTGATGCATCGTGAATATAAGTGATTGGAATGTTTACTTGGATAAGTATGCTGATATAGGCAAGTTCTCAGATACTAAGTGATGATGGTATATGTCTCTCCACTTCATAGCAAACATATGATGATGTGATTAAAGGAAGTCCGCATGGATTTTTTACATGAGATCGATATTCCACTGAGGTATTGGATAGTGGGGGTTAATGGTTAGGTTGTGTGCTTCTCCCATACATATTTAATTTATGTGGCTCTCTCTTGTTTAAGTGAATGCTAGTGTCATAAGAGCTTTTTATATCGGTCATGTGGAACCACATAGAATAAGATAACTAGGCTAAACAAAATTTACTATTATCGCTGGCATTGCAGAGATACGACCCTGATCCAGCAGCAAAGGCAGCTGCTGCATCAGTCTTGGCATCAAAGTTGGGAGCGGATTCGGGGTTGAAAGTGTTTTTGGGGGATGAATCAAAGGTTGATCCTGCATCAGGAAAAAGCAGAGATGTCGAGCTTGCGCAATCTAAAGGGCTAAGGAACCGGCACAACAGATCCAACAGTACTGGAACCCTTGCTTTGAATCAATCACTTGAGGAAGTGCCAGACAATGTGGGTCCCACTGGCTCTGAGCCTGCAACACAGAATCAGGTGGTTGTTGATCACCATCCAAATTCTACCATACAAGACGGGGGATGGATTGCACGTATTGCGGCATTGCTTGTAGGTGAAGATCCAACACAGTCATATGCCCTGATTTGTGGCAATTGCCATATGCACAATGGTCAGTCAGTTTCAACTCTACTCCATGATCTAATCATACTCTCGGTTTCTAGGTTTTTTAATTCTTATACTTTGTTTTCTTCGATGGTACATGACAATTTGTGGCTCACGAATTGCGATCAGCAAATAAGTTTTAATACCATCTGCAAACCAGTATAACCTGAAACACCTTCCCATGACATCTGAAAACCATATCAAATAGATCCAATTTCTTCAGAGAATAAGAGACACTATCCCCCACAACCTCGCTTGTTTGATGATTCTGCATTACAGGTTTATTGGGTTTAAAGATAATGAATATGTTTCTGTCCCTGGTCCGTGAGAAATAATAATTAGTATCTGTGTTGTTAGCCTTCAGTTTCGGACAGCTTGTGTTGGATGGTGATCAACAACCACTGATTTGTTTCCTTGCTAGTGCATAACTAATTACTGATTTGTTTTTTGCAGGGCTTGCAAGGAAAGAAGATTTTTCTTACATCACATACTACTGCCCACATTGTCATGCTCTGAATAAGTCAAAACAATTGGAAGAGAGTGGTGCTTCTGTCGCCAATTCCTCACATGCAAGTATTCCAGACACTCCAAACAGTGGTGAGGTCTCCATTGCCCCAACTACCAGCAACCTCATAAACAAGAATTTATCAGCTGTTGTGGAGACCCTTGCAGGCGAGATTGACGAGAAGGTTGCTGAGGAGCCAGACAGCAGTTAATTGGATGGAGATTCTTGTAGTACCTACTACACATACATGGTTGCATATTGTGGGTTTTGGCATTATCTTTTCAACATATGCGTCTTTGCCGGTGAAAGAAACCATGTACTGGATTAGGTCAGTTTGTGTGCTGTTATGTTATTTTTTTGATTTGTTTTTGCGGTGTAAGAAAAAAAAAGTATATGGAGATATAGGCATGGACACAGATGGTTGATGAAACCGGAGCTACCACCGGTCTGTTTATAAGGAACAGGAGCTCTAACAGTTGCTATTGGAACGGACAGTTTACTAGCCTGTTTTTGCAGATAATGCCTTGGGGTGTTATTTACTAATCTGAAGACAGACGGCAGTTGTCTTCTTATATGTTTTAAAAAGAGATAAAAAGTAAATAATAGGCTATACTTTTTTGTGCAATTTGATTTAGGGATTATTCTGTTCACCATAGATAATTTTCTTTTAAGTCGTGTAAGATTAAGTACACCCCTTGTACTTCAAATTCTACACAAGTCACGGAACAACAGTAAACAACTTATAATGATACTCTCTCCGTCCCACTAATAAGTGACCTAGTTACTTTTAAATTTTGTCCCACCATTAAGTGACCTATATCACTAAACAAGGAGATATTTTTAAAATTATCCTTTTAATTGATTATAAGAAATATAAGAAATATGCGTAATTTGATTGTCATGTTTATATTCGTTAAGTATGTGTTTTAAATTGCCTTTTAACTGTATAAAGTTTGCGAATATCTGTGGTGTAGTTTGAGAGATAAATAATTTCAAAATTTCACTATTTATTATCCATAAGGATATAATTGTAAAAAATGTTTAAAAATACTTTTCCCTTTTCTTGCCTTAAAATTGTGCAAACTTGAACTAGGTCACTTAATAGTGGGACGGAGGGAGTATTTCTTATGGAAAATTTCTTGTTTGGTCCTAAGAGCAACTGCAGCGGGGCGACTATAACTAAAGACTAAAAACCCAAAAAAAAGTAAAAGAAATGGGTTTAGTCCCTGGTGAGACCTGGGGCGTAGCTATAAAATGCGTTTGGGCCGGACGTAAGTTTAAATAACGCTGATGCTCGGACGCAGCTTAAAATTGCGTTTGGTGATTGACAATCCTCAAATTGAGACGTAATAAGAAATTACGCCTAATGGGGCGCAATATGAAATCACGCCTGATGGGGCGTAATTTGAAATCACGCCTGATTAGGGCATAACACATACAAGTAATCAACCCTATCGTACCAATGCTTCAGCTTTCAAACATGTTCGGCCTATCAGCCTTTCATTTTGTACAAAAGATGTAATGAAGAATTAATATAGTTATCCTTGTCTTTTACTTATTTTTTTCTCATTTGTTCCGACAAAATGAAGCGGAATTAATATAAGAGATAACTGCAATCTATATAAGCAACTCCGTGAGCTTCTATCTATTAACTATTTCCATTTCTTTCCAGCTGTCTGTTAAACAGGGAGAACTTGATCAATATTCTCAAGCAAGCGCTATATGCATAAATGTTCACAGTGTATGAAGCAGCACTTGTAAATGTGGGGCGTAATTTGCATTTGCGCCTGAATAAGTTTCAGGCGTAATTTATATTTGCGCCCGTTCATGGGACGATTTTTAAAATGCCGCCCGGTGAGACGGTACTATAAATTGCGCCTGTACGAGGCGCAACTTAAATGTTCGTCAGAGGCAGTGACACAATGACGCAAATTTAAAATAACGTCCGTCAGGCGTAGGTTAAAATTACGCTTCACAAAGGCGCAATTTGTAGTTGCGCCTCACTGCCAAACGAAAATAATAACTCCGCCCCACTCCAAACGCAACTAAAATTTGCGTCTCAAGGCAGGCGTAGTTTTAAATTAAGCTCGACCAAAACCAAACTAAAGACCAAATATGGTTTGGTTTTTGGTTTTAGTCTAGTTTTTGTTCGATACTCCGTTCCACTGCGTCTGGTTTTTCGACTAAAAATTTGGTTTTAGTCGTCCATTGTGGATGCTCTAAGCCCATAAGGTTATTTATAGTAGGGTCCAACCGGATTTTTTTTATCTTGAGGTCCAAAATTAATTAAAACGTGGAAATGACCATAATACCCATTGTTACCAAACGCGTGTGTTTACGCGTTCATTATATCGAGTACATATCTATCACACTTATTATAAATTCGAGTACGTATCTGCTACACTGCTTATTAATTCGAGTACATATCTGCTACACTACTTATAAATCTGAGTACATATCTGCGGCGCTGCTTACAAATAGAACACGTATCCGCTAAAACGCTTACAAATTCGAGTATGTATTTGTTGCTTACAAATTCGAGTATGTATCTGTTGCACTGCTTACATGAAAAGTACATGTTTTTTAGAATCAATGATAAATAAATTAGAAAATGCTTTACATCACATATATTGTAGGATCATACCAATTAATCTCTAATATTTCTTTAATGCAATATTAAATCATAGGAAAAATAAAGGAAAACCTTTATATGCACTGTAAACACAAAAAAAGCTATACAAAATTAGCACATATTTCAATATTTCACATACGTACTCATGGATCAAAGAAATAAAAAAGTGGCAAAACTGAATAAAACAGAATCAAAAGAAATTTCTATCAGTACACCATATACGTACTGCGTATTCATGAACTAAAAATCAACTGCATGTAAAGAAGTATTGATGAATTCATGAATATATAACATAATCAAAGCACATATTTTAGTATTACACATACGTGCTCATGGATCGAACCCAAAAACAATGGCGAAACTATGAATAAATTTTTTTTAGAAGAAGTTCCTATCAGTACGTCATATACGAACTGCGTATTCATGAACTAAAAAATCAAACCATATGTAAAGAATAAGTGACGAATCCATGAATATAACTGAATCAAAGCACATATTTCTGTATTACACATACGTACTCATGGATCGAACCCAAAAACAATGGCAAAACTCTGAATGTAACCGAATCAAAGCAGATATTTCAGTATTACACATACGTACTCATGGATCGAACTAAAAAACAATGACAAAACTCTGAATATAACTGAATCAAAGCAGATATTTCAGTATTACACATACGTACTCATGGATTGAACCCAAAAACAATGACAAAACTCTGAATATAACCGAATCAAAGCAGATATTTCAGTATTACATATACGTAATCATGGATCGAACCCAAAAATCAATTAAAAAACGCTGTGCAACACAAATACACTCATGGATAGAATCCAAAAACAATGACAAAACTCTGAATATAACCGAATCAAAGAAGATATTTCAGTATTACACATACGTACTCATGGATCGAACCCAAAAATAATGACAAAACTCTGAATATAACCGAATCAAAACAAATATTTCAGTATTACATATATGTACTCATGGATCGAACCCAAAAATCAATTAAAAAACACGGTGCAACACAAATACACTCAGAGATCATTCCAAATCGACGAAAGTAGACTCTTCCAGTTTATTATCAACATCAGATCTAATACCTAAACATTAGATTTTGCTATAAACATGAAAATTTCTCTAATCCGAGAGAAAAAAAACCTAAATTAAAATAAGCTTTTGAAGAAGAAAGGAAAAATGAAATCCTAAACTATACCAACATTAAGGAAGTGAACCTACCGATTAATCTTAGTTTGAATTCACGAATTGATCAACACCTCAGAAGATCTTCATAGACGGAGCTCTTCACCGAACCACAAATGAGAAAACGAAGAAGAAGAAGAATAGATCGAGAAAATGAAGAAGAAATGGATTTGGTTACTGCTTTTATGTACTTGAGGGTGTTTTCGGTATTTAAAAATACGTCCTCATATGTTCCACACGTGTGCAAGATCAGGGCTTAAAAAATTGAGTCCATTTTTATGTTTTCTTTTTATTATGGACCTCCGGTTACTGGGCTTTAGTGGGTGGACCTGCCACTAACTAAGAACACTATAATAGGATCTATAGGTAATTCCTACTATTTCTTATAGAGCTCCTATTTTCCTTTAAACTAAGTACTATTGTGAATGTGAGTAAACTTTGAGAATTATGGATTACTTGTGTTTTAACCTAGACCCAAGGCCAAGGATCATATATCAAACCTTTAAGCTCTTTTTGCATTACTCTATGTTTTTCCCGACTAGTAAGTAGTAGTTGTCCATACTTCATCCGTCGAGTCTATTTCTTGAAAATCATCCAAAGGTGTTACATGTCAGTGAACTATTTGGTATCTGCTCCAACCAGTTCACTCCCAATGTATGAGTCAAGCTCGTTGGGTATGCTCAAGTCCCAAGACGAGGATTTGCACGACTTATTTTTCCAGCTAAATTCAACATTTTAAAATTTTGAGTGCCAGTTTCTGGTAGAATGAAGTTAACTATAGATTAAATTTGAAGGAGCCAAGTTGTATGATAACTGAGGCATGATTACCACTGATACGATTTCCTCCCAACTACAGTTTTGTGAGCTTGGTTTTGAACTCGATGAATAATAGAATTGCACATTCGAAAAGGTTGCCATCCAAAGCAAGAAAACCAAGACGAGGACTAGTAGAAGTAAAAGAGCTAATGAAATCCAAAGAGGCAACCATACTAATAGACTAGACTTTATATTATCCTGTTTCCATATTTAGCTTGAGGATAATATATTCCTCATAACGCCTGTATACTCAAGATACGATTGAATATTGAATATATTGGAAACCTTAGAGTCGTTGACTCTGCAAGGGAATTATCATCAATCCAAGATGGTATCAGCCCCTACACGATCCTACCTCTTCTAAATCATTGAAATCCATGGCAGGTGAAAAAAAATCAGTTCACCCGGCTTTTTCCATCACCAACATCAAATCTCTAATTCCAGTTATCTTAGATATCAAACAAGATGAATACTCCTCATGGGTATTTCTCTTCGATCTTGATCCTCAAGCAAAGCGATTGCTATTCCTGATTGATGGTTCACAAAGACCTACGGATATTGATGCTGAAACTGAAAAACAACTAGATGCTCTTTGTCGTCAATGGATGTTTGCCACCATGACCAAGGATCTTATGCTTACCGTTCTCAAGAAAGGCAAAATTGCAAAGGAGATTTGGGACCATCTCAAAACACTTTTTCAAGACAACAAAGGAAGCCGTGCTGCAAATCTTGAAAGTAAGTTTGTCAATCTCAAGTTTCCTGATTGTGCTAGTGTTGATGATTATTGTGATAAACTTAAATCAATTTCCGATCGATTGAGTGACCTTGATTTTCCAATGAACGATAAACGACTGGTTATCCAATTGGTTAATGGTCTTCCGGAGGAGTACAACACCGTGGCATCCTTCATCCAACAGTCCATGCCCACGTTCGATGCTGCTCGATCTCAATTGCGCACTGAGGAAAT
This sequence comes from Papaver armeniacum, assembly GCA_023531295.1. Lineage (NCBI taxonomy): Eukaryota > Viridiplantae > Streptophyta > Magnoliopsida > Ranunculales > Papaveraceae > Papaver > Papaver armeniacum. The sequence goes on along the minus strand of JAJJWW010010752.1, from coordinate 358,776 downwards.
AAGGCGTGCACAACACTCTCTTGCCACTGCACCCACTGCACTTGCTGCTGCTGCATCTCCTACAAATCGAAACTCCCAGCGTCCTCACCAACACAACAATGGCAGACATGGAAATCGTCCGTAGTAATCTGACATACGTAATGGATCCGGCCAACTACTGCTACTTCCGCAAACCCACCTCTACTTCCTACACCACCAGGCCTCCGTCCATCTTTTCAGCCAGCATACCCGCCCTACTGGCCACCGTATTGGGCCATTCCTCCATGCCCCTATCCAACTGCCTCTCCCTGGCAGTCATCTCATAGGCCACCTGCTGTGAACTCGCGAAATACTAGCTCACATGGACGCTTTCCTGGACGTAATCATGGCCAAACTTATATTACTCCATCGACTGAACTACTGCAGCCCGCAGACATTGCTGAGGCGTATAACTCTATGCACTCACAGCCACCTGATGATGCTTTCTATATGGACACTGGTGCTACCTCGGACCTTACTGCTGATACAGGTACTTTACATAAAGTTTTCAATTCCAGCAATGTACGGTCTATTTTAGTTGGCAATGGCAATAGTATTCCAGTTACTGCTAGTGGCACTAAGTTCATAACCCTCCCTTTTCGTACTTTTCAACTCAAAAATACCCTTGTTGTTCCCGATATTATCAAAAACTTGGTTTCCGTTCGTAAGTTCACCACTGATAATCATGTGTCCGTTGAGTTTGATCCGTCTGGATTTTCTGTGAAGGATCTGAGTTCGAGTAAGACTATCCTTCGATGTAATAGTTCCGGGGAGCTCTACCCTATCACCAACTCTGCCGTGCCACCACAAATATCGTCCCAGTCTTCCCCCATTACTCTTGCTGCATGTTCACCAGATATTTTGCACAGTCGCCTTGGTCACCCTGGCAAGGCTGTTTTAGATGTTCTTCGTACCAATAATTCTATTCATTGTAATAAGAATCAACATTCTAAACTTTGTCATTCATGTCAAGTTAGTAAACATGTTCGATTACCTTTTTATGAATCAAATTCCAATACTTTTGCTCCATTTGATATCATTCACAGTGATTTATGGAGCTCTCCATTACATGTTGATACCGGTTTTCGTTATTATCTTATCTTGCTGGATGATTTCACTAACTATCTTTGGTTTTATCCTTTAAAATTTAAATCCCAAGTCTATGACAAGTTTTTGGAATTTCGTTCTCTTGTTGAAACCCAATTTGAGCGTAAAATTAAAAGTTTTCAATGCGACATGGGACGTGAATTTGACAACTCTTCTTTTCACAATTTTGCTCGTACTAATGGCCTAGTTTTTCGCTTCTCATGCCCCCAAACCTCCTCTCAAAATGGCAAGGCCAAACGCATGATACGCCGTGTCAATGATATCACCCGCACCCTTATGTCTCACGCTTCCGTTCCACCAAAATATTGGTTCATTCTCTCCTTATGGCTGTCTATCTTCATAATCTTCTTCCCACAAAAATCCTAAATTTTTCCTCTCACGTGTCTATTCTCTATCAACGCAAACCAACATATGACCATCTTCGTACTTTTGGTTGTCTTTGCTATCCAAATCTCTCCTCCACAACTTCTCACAAACTTTCCCCCCGCTCCACCAAGTGTGTCTTTCTTGGTTTTCCTCCCAACCACCGTGGATACCGCTGCCTTGATCTTTCCACCAACAAGGTCATCATTTCCCGTCATGTGACTTTTGACGAGAAAGTCTTTCCTTTCACTGATCCTCCAACACCCTTGTCCGATATTGATTCCTCTTCTTCTCCTTTTAACTCCCCCTATATCGGACATATCTCCTACAATTCTACAACTACTTCTCCCACTGTCAAACCTCCCCCACCCACTCCACATCCTTACACTCCACCTCACCATCGCCTAAACACCCTCTCTACTGTCCCTCCTACTGTTCCACCAACTTCCAGTAATAACAATGATGGGATTTTGAAGTTGTTTGTAAAGTGGTAATAAAGATGTCGTTCTCTCGAACTTGTGAAGGATTTTTTAGACTTAAATTCAAAACAAAAATAGAAAACTCACTAAAAATTATAGCAAACTCTGACAAAGATGTTATCAATATTAAAAGAACACTGAGGCTAAGATTCCACTATTTTCCAATTTCAAAGTGATTTAATCCAATATTTATATTCATGCAATTTTCTCATTCAAGTTGATTCTAAACTATTGCAACAAGTAGATTCTCAAAATAACAAGCGTAAATCCCAAGCATAGAACATCAAAAACCTAGGTCCAAGTATGCTCTATCAAAAGAAATAACAATTGCTTAACAAAAATCATTCAAACAATTTTCGATCAAGGCAAATAATCATATAATAATTGCAAATAAATAGATAAAATAGAATATACCACTTCTTGTTGGAAAAATAGCTTCCTCCGTCGCCTCAGCAAAGGGGTTTAGCTCCTCATATTAACCACTTGCTCAAAATACATGTTTGTTTCTCCAAAGTTGATTAAAAAGAAGAGAAGGTATAAAACAACGTGTTTGTAACAGTTGTAATTGTTACAGAACCACTGTTACAAAGAACCCTAACACGTAATCACTGCGAATCGGAATTAACTCATTACGAAGTTGTGACAAATTGATTAAATTTGAAAGAAAAGACCACGAAATCTGCGACTGTCTCTTACTGCTGTTCTCTGGTTCTTCTTCTTCCTCTCGCCTGTTGATGATGAACTTCTCTGCAACTTTGAATTCTCGGCTCTGTGTGCTTCCAAACTTTACCCTAGGTCTCGACTCTCTTGCTGTGGCTTCAAAGACCCATATTTATACACCACAGGGTCGAGTAAATCCTAGAATATCTTTACTTCTCTTCCAAGCCCAGTCGCGGAATATTTTTTATTTTCTTTCTTATTTACGCGTCTTCTCTGCTTACACAAACTTCCCAAGATAGAGTCGAATCAACACAGAATATATTCTTTCTCACAAACCTCACGTAACTTCCAAATAAACAAGAAAATACCGAGAATAACTCAACTTCCCAGTTTTAAGAATTAAACGAGTTCCCTATTATTTTTTTCGATTCCAGCTCATTACCAAACCTGTTTTATCTCGTCAGATCAATCCCAGCCAAAATCCACGACAAACTCGACTAAAACTCGACCAAACTCGATCCAGGGAATACGCAAAGAAACCGTGAAACTCTCAACACCCCCTGTTTCCTCCAACATGATTATGCAGCCAAATCGATCGATCAAAACACACATATCATCTCTATTATGCTCTAACAGACCATCCCAACAAAAATCGATGTTGAATCTCTTTAAATCTCCCTTGAATCTCGAACCCTAATCACAACAGAAAGATAGTTTTCCCGCCAATTCTCGAATTTGAATGTAGAAGATGGGTGGCCCCCAACCAGAGTAGGGGTGCATTTAGCAGATGCCTTTGGGGATGCCCCTTAGTAATTTGGGTACCCCTTATCCATAGTGAGAGTCCGAATAGTAGGTGTCCTCCGGGTGCAACTTTTCGAGCCGATTTTTCCAAAAATGTTTATTGGCCAAAAATACCTACACACACATAAAACACCATAATAAGTACAAAAATGAGCACTATCAATATAAAGAATCGAGACAAATTAGACACAAAAATGTGTCTATCAAACAACACAGTACAACGTCCCCCACTGTAACTGTGTTTCCACCTCCTGCTTCCACTATCCCCACTACAACACAGCGTCCCACTCCTTCCTTACCCACTCCTACAACATCACCTACACCTACTTCTACAACGTCCCCTGTCTCCACTCCCACCTCTACATCTTCACCTACTCCTACCGCTCCCACCCCAGTTCCCAGTCCCGTTGCTCCTACCACCGTATCACCCACTGCCACTGCACCTTCGGCTCATTCCATAACTACTGCTCCTTCCCGACCTATCAATCGTGCCTCTCGTGGCATATTCCGCCCTATAAATCTTCTTAACCTTCATGTCCAAACCTTACGTCATATCTCTCCTCTTCCTCGTTCTCACTTGTATGCTCTTAGGGACATAAACTGGAATGCTGCCATGAAAGATGAGTACAATGCTATGTTGAAAACTAATACTTGGGAACTTGTACCACGACCACGTGATGCTCATTTTATTCGTTCCGTGTGGTTGTTTCGTCATAAATATCATGCTGATGGATCCTTACAGCGATACAAGGCTCGTCTTGTTGCCAATGGTAAATCTCAACAAGTTGGAGTTGACTGTTTTGAAACGTTTAGTCCGGTTGTTAAACCTGCTACTATTCATATTGTTCTCACTATTGCTACATCTCGCTATTGGCCCATACATCAGCTAGATGTCAAGAATGCTTTTCTTCATGGTGATCTAACCGAGACAGTCTATATGCATCAGCCTCCGGGATTTGTTGACCCTGCTCACCCTGATTACGTATGTAGACTACGTAGATCTCTCTATGGCCCCAAGCAGGCTCCTCGGGCGTGGTTTCAGAGATTTTCTAAGTTTATCACAGGTTGTGGTTTCCGTGGTAGTGTATGTGATCCCTCACTCTTTGTTTATCAATCAGGATCCGAAACGACATACTTACTTTTATATGTTGATGACATTATTTTGACTGCCTCTACTGATGCTCTCCTATGCCGCTTCATTGATTTGATGAAACGAGAGTTTGCTATGTCTGACCTTGGTCCACTACATCATTTTCTGGGCATCACTGTTACTCGTTCATCCTCAGGATTATATTTATCTCAGTCTTTATATGCACAGGACATCATCGCGCGTGCCTCCATGACAAAATGTAATCCAGTGGCTACTCCGGTCGATACCGATTCCAAGCTCAGTGCTACCTCTGGCCTGGCAATTTCGGATCCCACTTTATACAGAAGCCTATCAGGTGCTCTTTAGTACCTCACTTTTACTCGGCCAGATATTGCATACGCAGTTCAACAGGTATGTATATTTATGCATGACCCCCGTGAGCCTCACATGCATGCCCTCAAGCGAATCCTTCGCTATCTTCAGGGCACCATCAACCACATATTGTTTCTCTTGGTTTCCACTATCTCTGGCTTAACAACATACTCTGATGCTGACTGGGCGGGTTGTCATGATTCTCGACAATCGACATCTGGTTATTGTATCTTTCTTGGTGACAATCTCATTTCCTGGTCATACAAGCGTCAAGCAACAGTCTCTCGATCCAAAGGTTTGGGTCGAATACGGGTGTAGCAAATGTCATTCTTTGAAACAACATGGCTTCACAACCTCCTTCTAGAGCTCCATCTACCTCTACGACGTGCTACTGTTGTTTACTGTGACAATGTAAGTGCGATATATATGTCTGGAGATCCTGTTCAACATCAGCGCACCAAACATGTGGAGATTGATATACATTTTGTTCGTGAACGAGTTCGTATTGGCGCCATTCAAGTCTTACATGTCCCCTTTGAGAACCAGTATGCTGACATCTTCACCAAGGGGCTTCCTCGTATTTTATTCGTTGCGTTCTAGTCTTAGCGTTTGTTCCTCTCCCGCTCAGACTAAGGGGGTGTAATAGACTAGACTTTATATTATCCTGTTTTCCATATTTAGCTTGAGGAGAATATATTCCTCATAACGCCTGTATACTCAAGATACGATTGAATATTAAATATATTGGCAACCCTAGAGTCGTTGACTCTGCAAGGGAATTATCATCAATCCAAGACATACGATATACACAAACTTGTGAAGGCTGCCTAAATTCTCTGAAATCCCTCTAGAACTATTCTCTTTAATAAAGTAGTGCAATGATCCAGGAAGGTTTCCTCCGGTGAACCTAGCAAATGCAAAAATTGAATTCGATAAGTGTTGGGATCCTAGTCCCACATTGGTTAGATGGGGCTTAATTGGTAGTTTATAAGTCAATGGGTTCCCTCATCTAGTCAACCAGTTTTCGAGTTGAGTTCTACCCATGGGCTTATGACGAGTTTAGGGTCGGTACCCTAACATTTGGTATTAGAGCCAACCACCATGACCCATGCCCGCTCCACGGAAGGGGTGACCTATAGGCTAGATTAAAGTGTTGGAGCACCTATGTATGGGCGTAGTTGTCACCCACATTGAATACTGATAGGGGAGTGAAGCCGCCATAAGAGAAAGGACTACCTTCGGGTCAGTGTCGATAGAGTGGACCAACGAGGACGTTGGGTCTGGAAGCGTGGTGGGATGTTGGGATCCTAGACCCACATTGGTTAGATGGGACTTAATTGGTAGTTTATAAGTCAATGGGTTCCCTCATCTAGTCAACCGGTTTTCGAGTTGAGTTCTAACCATGGGCTTATGACGAGTTTAGGGTCGGTACCCTAACAATAAGATTCAGAAACTTATCTCCACCATTAAGTTGTTAGCAGGCAAACCAAAATGAGAAGTAAATTTGTATAAGAGGAACAAATTCAGCGAGATTGTTCACGGAAAGTTTCAATTTTCTTAAACTTTTAAAGACAATCCAACCATAGCTGGTGTAAAAGTGTTTCCAGTGTAAAATGGGATTGAACCAAAAAGTTGATTCTGATTTAACTTGAGAAGTCGAGACTCCTAGTTGATTCTGACTTAAAGGGATGTTGACCAATTCCCTGTTGAATAATACCAAGTACTGTAATGGATTTCCCTCCCAGTCAAGAATTCAGAATTCGACTCTGAATGCAAGTATGCTCTGTCAGTACTAATGTTTAAAGTAGGTAGTTGAGAACGTTCGCCGATATCATTTGGAATAATAAGAGTACTCGTAGGTCAAGTGACTGCAGAAAAGAGAGGTTACCGAGGTCATGACTGTAAGGTTCCTGATATCAAGCAGCTCAGGTGGCATGAGAATCACAAGTCCCCCTACAAACTTGGAGTTTTCTTCAGCTGCAGCTATATGCAAGGCATCTTTTTAGACTGTAACTGCGTCCCAATTAACACAATCAATGCAACTCCAGCCTTTCGCGAATCACCTTTCATTTCTGGCATATCTCACATGTTTGATTTCATAGAAAATGCATATAGGAACCTGTCAGATTGATGAAATTCTGCCAGCACTAGGTTACAGAAGAAATCGCTATAAAAAACATAGTTGCAAAATAAAAAAAGATTTGGTTCCCGAATTTCAGTGGACTACATGTATTACAACTCTTCAGCAGGATCCAAACTCAACAAATAGGCAACCAAGCCAACAACAGGAACAAACCTTAATTTGTCTACGGTGTTAACACTGCTCTCTTTCACATTATCTATGTTATCACCAATCAACCAAGGCTGGAAAACTGTGTAGAGGCAAATGTCCCATATGAAGGCATAACCTAATCGATCTGATCCAAGATAGCTTAAGAAATATTCCCACCGGTCTGTCATGGTCCCAAAATTTCCATCCATTCGACCAAAGCATGCCCATGCTAAACATAATGTACAAACAGCGCCGCCTATCAGTCCTACGACAGATGCACCATCTACCATCACAGCTTCCAGTTTAGAAGGCTCTTTGGGAGAGGATTCAGTGTCAGCTTTGTTAAGTCGGATTGCCATGTAGGGTATTAAGAATGCTGCCACCAAATATGCATAACCGCGAAAATTGGTTACAAAGAAAACAAACCATTTTAAAGTTTTAATACTACTAGTCTACTACCAGATGTTAAGTTAATATTTCAGCCATAATAAACCATATTTTAGACAGTTAGATGGAGAATACTGTTTGTGAGGAACATCTGGAAACCCCATAAGACATCAAGTGATCCCTTGAATCTGTTTCTCTTGCGATCCGTGAATAACAAAGGAGCAAACATGAGTGTCCACCCAATCACAAAATTGAATAATCCTTCCTCCATCTGATATCACCGAGAAAGAAAATAGCCAAAGGCATCAGCGTCTTTTGATCAACCAAAGGAAAACAAATGTGAGAAATAGAGAAAAGATTTGTTGACTGCTAATGCTATTGCTTGAAACATGTCAAATGATCTTACCGGGTGAATCACCGGGGACTCAAGCACATGAATTCCAACTACTCTGCCAATAAACCAAGGAGAACATTACAATCAAGCAACACTTGCCAAGCAATAATTCACTTGCAATTAGCAGAGTAGAAAAATTGACATACTGGAGTTTATCAGTGGCAAGATAAAGAAGAAATTCAGAGAAAGCCCCACTAGAGAATTAATGGTGTCTTGACTAATCGCCCATACTGGATCCCCCTGTAACAAGTATAATGATTACTTCGTATAGAATTCATTTAATTGCTTTCCAAACAGTAATGATAATCAACAAGTAATGCATACCGGGGCAAAGGGGAGGATAAAAAGCCAGATAATGTATACACCTTCAGCAGCCCACAACAAAAGCTGCAGTACTATATTATTATTATTATTATCATCTTGGGTTTCTTCAGAATTAATGTTTTTGAACTTTCCAGATGCTCTACACTTAATCTGCATACCCAATTTGGTTTTCTTCCTCACTGCTACCAGATGACGTTGTTCTTGAGGATGATGCAATTTATTGATGATGTTGTTGTTATTGAGGTTTTTTCTTACAATTCCATGACCCAATCGACAATGAGAAACTAATGAAGATTGAATTGAAAGAGGAATCGAGGGTTTTACCGGAAGAAATGAAGTGTAAGAAAAGCTAGATAATAATAACACCATTTTTATCCCTTCACTTCCTCTCTGGAACAAGAAGAAAGAAATGTACATAATTTTCTTTTTATTATTTATTTCCAAGAAATGTAATGATATTTTTCAATGGACCAGATTGCTCCTTAACTTTGAAATAACCCTTCATGTCATATGGTGTCAGCCAAGTCTTACAGAAAAAACTCTGCTGTTTGCATTAAGTAAAAAAGTTTAATAGGATACATTTGATTTAACAAGGTTGTCTCTTATCTTCTTAAGCCTTTGCAGAGCCTCTCTTACTGTAATACGCATTTCGGGAGCATCAACAGCACAAGATAACCCAACTCCTATAGTTGAAATGAAAAATCCATGTTCAATTATCTTATCCTCGAAATTACTACTAGTACGAGTAACGCCGTTCATTATAATTGGTGATGATGTTTGGTGCAACATTTGCAGCTGAGGGTCCAGTACTTGTAAAATGTCGCTAGGGTAAACCGATTCGACCCACTTGACCAAGCTTATTCCTCCATTAAATCCTTCATGTGTTGGACTTCGTCCTGTAAACATCTCTAACAACATTATACCAAAACTGTAAACGTCCCCTCTTGTTGATGGCTTCCGTCCTTGTCCATACTCTGCAATCCCATGAAGAAAATATGTGTCAGAATTTTAGTAGTTTTTCTTGAGCATATTAGATTGTTAAGACAAAAAAATGAAAAACCGTTACCTGGAGGTATATACCCAATGGAACCATTGAGCCCATAGGTTGCAGTAGTTTCATTGCCATCAGTATTCAACAATGTTCTTGCTAACCCAAAGTCTCCAACTTTTGCTGTCATGTCATGGTCTAAGATTATGTTACTCGGCTTAAGGTCACAATGCACCACAGGAACTTCACAATCATGGTGCAAGTAATCCAATGCACTCGCAACATCTATTGCCACATTCAGTCTCTCCACACCATTCAATACTACTAACCCATTTTCCTGATCTTCATCCGTATAGTCCGTGCTGTTTACAAATGCATTTTCCTCGTCGTTGTAGTCGCTGTCATCATCACTACCAACTGTTCTTCTTCTTCTTATTCTCCCTCTGATCCAATCATCCAAGCTCCCGTTACTCAAAAACTCATAAACTAAAGCTCTAAACTCGGTGGAATTTGTTTTTCTAAGAACAATACTAGAGCAAGACGTAATAAGTTTAATAAGATTTCTGTGGCGAACGCTTTTTAAAGCATCACATTCAGCAAAGAAACTTTTTGAAGCTCCAACTTGATCGAGATTTAGAACTTTAACTGCAACCATTATCTCTCCCCAAAGCTTTCCTTTGTAAACAGATCCGAAACTCCCACTTCCAACCAAATTCGCCTCGTCAAAATTATCCGTTGCAGCACGAAGTTCTTCATAAGAAACCATTTGATGTTTTCCTCTAAACAACTCCTCGTCATGTACCTTCTTCCTATTTGAAACACCTCCACTGGCTGCATTTTTTCTGTAAATCAGCATATAATACACAAACGAAGCCACCAACAACAGACAAAAGACGGACGATGATGCTATAATAAGCGGGACTACAACTCGAGTCGCCACTGATTTTTTCCTTCGTTCACGACAAACCGGTAGAGAAGATGAAAAATGAGATGAATTAGCACAAAGTTTAAAGTTTCCTTGTACATAAACGTTGGTGAAATTATCGAAAACACCAGTACTTGGAAGTTGTCCCTCGAGGTTATTGTAAGAGAGGTTCAAGAAATGGAGGGCTTGTAGTTTTTCGAGATTGTTTGGAATAGGACCAGAGAGTTGGTTTGAGGAGAGGTCTAGTACTTCCAATCCTAGAACATTTGCCATTGTTGAAGGAATATGACCAGAGAAGGAATTACTCGACATGAATAGTTTCTGTAAACTCCTGCATTCTTCGATCGACATCGGGATACTTCCAGATAGCTTGTTATGGGAAAGATCGATCGTCACAAGGTTTTTCAAGTATCGTACCTCTTGTGACAAAGGACCACTTAAAGAATTTTTGGACATGTTTAAGAGACTTGATAAACCAGATAGCCCTGAAAGTACTTGTCCAGGTATGCTTCCATTGAGTTCATTTCCTGACAAATCTATTGAATTAAGCCGCTGCAAGCTACCCAGACTATTTGGTATTGCTCCAGACAGTTCATTCCCATGCAAGTCGAGCACATTGAGTTTGTTTAAGTCTCCGAGCGTGGGCGGGATTCCGCCAGAAATTTTGTTTTCAGCCAAAACCAACTCTTGCAAATTCTTAAGATTTCCAATTTCTGGAGGAATTTCACCAGAAATTGAATTATAGCTTAAATTTAAAAGAGCCAAATTGGTAAGAAGACCAATTGAGGTAGGAATGTTACCACTGATGCGATTTTCACCCAAGTATAGTTTTGTGAGCTTGGTTGCTGACAGGTCGAACCCAATGGATTCTGGAATCGCACCTTGGAAAAGATTGCCATCCAAAGCAAGAAAATCAAGATGAGGACTAGTACTAAAAGAGCTGATGAAATCCAGTGAGCCGACTATACGATTATACCCGATATTATACATTTGAAGTCTTCGTAGATTCTCAAGACCCGGTGGAACTGTTCCCTCTAGTAAATTATGTGCCATGCGAATGATCTCGATATTTGGCAAGTAATGCAGTGACCCAGGAATTCCTCCGGTGAACTTATTAATGCAAAAATTGAATTCTATAAGGTTTGGAAGTTTATCTCCCACATCACTTGGAATTTCACCCCGTAAGTTATTAGAAGGCAAAGCAAAATGAGCGAGAGAAGTAATGTTGTATAAAGATGGTGGAACTATACCGGTAAGATTGTTAATAGAAAGTTTCAGTTCTTTTAACTTTTGAAGACGACCCAACTCGCTCGGTATCGGCCCGCCGATAGTGTTCGTTCCCAAGTCTAGAACTGTGAGTGAAGAAATGTTTCCAATGGATGGTGGGATTGTACCGGAAAGTTGATTCTGGTTTAACTTGAGAACTTGTAGTCTAAGAAGATATTGACCGATTGCCGGTAGAATGTTACCAGTGAATTGATTCCCCATCATGTCGAGAATTCTGAGCTCTGAACACTTGACTATGCTTAGCGGGATTTGGCCGTGGATGTCGTTACTGCTGATGTTTAAAGTACGAAGCTGACAAAGTTCACCAATATAATTTGGAAGAATAAGAGTACCGGATAATTTGTTGTTCGGCAAGTGAAGCGAGCGAAGAAAAGAGAGGTTACGGAGATTTAAGGTTCCTGATAAACCAAGTCCCTCGAGATCAAGCCCCGTTACTCTTGTTTGGTTCTTGTTGTTGGTACTACTATTATTATTAGCGGCATCATCGACAATCACTTGGTCGCAAATGACACCGGTCCAGTCGCAGACATTATTTAAGCTTGTGTTCCATGAAGATAAAGTATTTGATGGGTCTATTATTGACGACTTGAATGAGAGTAGAGCTTCTTTGTCTACTGTGAGAGAAGATGATTCCACATAGTGAATGAATGATGAGTTGTTTTGAGAATTTGTAGAGATCAGAATAAGAATGAGAATCGAAACTGAAAACTTGAAGATACGTTGATGATGTAGGTGAAAATCCATACTTGATCGATGTAATGATGTCAGAGATAAGATGCTTATTTATATGTGAATTTGAAGAGATTGGTAGAGTTACGTAAACTTTGAAGTCTTTGACTCGCTACTCATATCACTTTCATGGTGTGAGCGAATCCTTATAGTTCGCGTTGAAGTCTTGTTTAATGACCAGGTTGATCCACACTGCCACATTTTTTCTTGACACCATGCGAGAGTTATCATACCTGATTTTCTTGTAAAGATGCTCAACAAATAATTTTGGCTTTGAGTTTTGATCATCTTAACGGAAATGTCCATCTTCAAAGTATCTCAGTGTAAAAGAAAAGATTAGTCATCCATTGTCATTCTCAAACCTTTGCCTAAACGAATCAATTTTTGCGGTTGAATTTTACGCCATTTATTCATTTGCCATAGCTAGTTATGGTACTGAAGCCTGAAAGGAAAATTAACAAGTTTGATGAATGTGTTACGAAGAATTCAAAGACGCGTTAGGCGTTAGGTGGATATAGATTTTAGTAGTAGTAGTAACTATTCTCTGAGTGCATTTTATACGGCATTGAAGTTGTGGTTGGACTTCTTATACCCATGTTTGAACTACTTCTTATACCCATTTTATACGGCATTGAAGTTGTGGTTGGAGTATATATTGAATTCATTCGGCAGATTTCTAGCAATAGCTTTCGAAACCGAGTTAGTGAAAAAAAAAAAAAATTAAATAAGAAAGAAAACTCTACATTAAATAAGAAAGAAAACTCTACTTATGGTGGGTTTGTTTGCAGAATTCACCGTTTTCAGGAATTTATAATCCCATGGGATTATAAATTCTGGGAATCATATAAATTCCTTGTGTGTTTGGTAACTCAATATAAATTCCTAGGATTTATAGAGTTTTCTTGTATTTAAGTCTTTATACCGTTTGGCATACCCTCAAATCTTAAAATTGCATATATATGGGATTTAGAGTTAAAAAATAGTGGGTTCATAAATCCTTTGATAAGTTTCCCAGCAAATCTTAGGGGGAGGGGTCGGACTCCATATGGAGGATTTGCTGGAAAACTGAATCCCGTAGGAAACGTGATTCCAAGGATTCGGGTAACCAAACATACAGAGGGAAACGTAATTCTACCAAATCCCCTGGACCCATGAATTCCACCTTTAAAATTCTACATCCAAACCCACCATTAACTTAATTGAGTACTACGTTAAGTTCCTTCCCTATTGGAGATTTGAGCCAAATTCGATCCAACCTACAAGATCTAGCTCTCTTTGCTAAACTATTTCCAAGACGGGAAACAAAGTAACAGATACTTACATTCTTGGATCATATTATTATTTGTCCATCTAACACTGCTAGAACTTCCATTTATTACATTGACTACATTAAGACAATCATCCTCGAAATATAGTCTTTCCACAGTTGAAGCTTTATCCCGTCTTATGCCCTCAAGTGCTTCCAGAACCTCCGCTTGCTCCTCATCTTGAGATATCCCATTGACCACATTGCCCTGAACCAGAAAACATTGTCAGACTAATAGACATATATTTAGTTTATAAGAAAAGTAGCATCAAAGCTCACTTTTTGGTATCCACTAACTGGCAATAGCATGTCTAACATTCAAAATTCCAGCTCTCTGTTTACTAGAATTAACATTCCATTCACTTATATCCTCGTTCACATGTATGACTAGTTTAGCTTAACAAGGTAAAGAAACAGATGTGATTGTTCTCCCTTGGATAAATGGGAGAGAAAACAACTTCTCTATTTATATTGATATTGTTATAGATTCATACGTAATGAATGCATACAAAGTCTCATAATACATAATATACATATTACAGGAAACATGAAAATCTTTCATAAAGATCGAGTAATATTGTTTCCATTCCTGAGCTATGTTTCCTTATTATGTGGTTGGATATTCTTAGCTGTACACGGTGACGACATAATATCCTTGCCAACTGATGGTGTCGACACAATATCCTTGACACGCCCCCTCAAGCGAATGTCTGTGTCAACAACATTAAGCTTGTCTCGCAATATGATGAAACGGGGTGTAGAAAGACCCTTAGTTAGGATGTATGCTATCTGATCCTGTGACGATATGATACGTACAATGAGTTCTTTCTTAGAAACCATGTCTCGCACAAAATGAAAATCTATTTTTACATGACGACTCCGGGTGTGGAACACTGGATTGGCAGTCAAATATGTAGCACCTATATTGTCGCACCATAGAGTAGGAGGACAAGTAATAGGAATGCTTAGTTCACGAAACAAAGATCTGAGCCAAACCTCTTCAACCGTTGCATTTGCAATGACTCGGTATTCAGATTCCGTGCTGGATCGAGAGACCGTGGGCTGTTTCTTTGAACTCCATGATATAAGATTGTTTCCGTAGTAGATATCATAACCTCCTGTTGATTTTCGATCATCCAAAGAGCCACCCCAATCTGCATCTGTAAAAATTGACATCCTTGGAGGAGAATTATAATAGAACTGTAGGCCATAGGTGAGTGTGTGCTTTAGATAATGCAAAACTCGCTTTACCAAAGCCCAATGTTCTGAAGATGGACTATGCATGAACTGACATGCTTTATTTACCACAAATGCGATATCCGAACGGGTTAACGTCAAGTATTGAGCTCCCACTGTGCTGCGATAGAGAAAGGTGTCCTGAAAAGGTTCCCCTGAGTATTTGGTGAGACGAGTGTTTGCAGCAATTGGCGAAGAAATTGGCTTAGCGTCCTGCATGTTTGTTCGCATAAGGAGGTCGACTATATAATTCTGCTGAGATAGAACTAATCCCTTCGAGTTTGTTGTTGCTTCAATTCCAAGAAAATAGTTGAAAACACCCAAATCTTTAAGAGCAAACTCTCCCCCAATCAATGAAATTAACCTAGAAATGATTATTGAGTTGCTACCCGTAACCAGCAAGTCATCTACATAAACCAGCAAATAAACAACATCCGTACCTTCTTTATATATGAATAGAGAAGGGTCTGTTTTAGAACCTTGAAAACCAATGATGAGCAAAAATTGATTTAGCCGAGTGTACCATGCCCTCGGAGACTGTTTTAAACCATACATGGACTTCCTTAGTTTGCATACATGTGTAGGATGAGAGGAATCAACAAAACCCGGTGGCTGTATCATATAAACTTCATCATCGAGAACCCCGTTAAGAAACGCATTATTGACATCAAGTTGTCGAATAACCCATTTGTTAGATACAACAAGGGCTATTATTGTTCTTAATGTAGCAAATTTTACGACAGGGCTAAATGTGGTTGTGTAGTCAACACCATATTGCTGGTTAAACCCCTTCGCAACTAGCCTATCTTTGTGGCGAGCTATCGTGCCATCAGCATTGCGCTTTAATGTGAAAATCCACTTACTGCCAAGTACATTCATAGATGGAAGACGAGGAACCAAAATCCAAGTACCCTGTTGAAGTAGAACATTAAGTTCCGCAATCATGGCGTCTCTCCATTGTGGGTATTTAGATGCTTGAGAGGCACATGTCGGAACAACCTCAGTGTCATTGTATTGAACTGCAGCTGCAAGAACTAATGGATAACGGCTCGCGGTGAACACTTTCTTCTTGAAGATGCCATACTTGGAACGAGTATGCATCCCTTGTGTGGTGACAGTAGGAGTGGGAATAGAAGTAGCAGTAGGGGCAGGCACCTGTGTATCAACAACTTCTAAGTGTGGAGTAGCATCAGCTGTTGGTGTCGTTACTGTTGATGGATGGCCATAACTTAAAGTTTGTGGAGGTTGCGAAGTTGAGGACAGTGGCTGGTGCTGCAACAGTTCGTTGTGGAAAATCAGCAGGTACAACTAACAATGGCAGCTGTATAGGTGTTACTGGGGGTGGTGCAGGTGGAGAATATATTATACCTGCAAATGGGAAAAGAGACTCATCAAACACAACATGCCGAGCAATAAATATACGCCTTTGGGTTGGTTCATAACACTTGTAACCATGATTCCGGGAGATGTAACCCAAGAAGATACACCTAATGGATCGATAATTGATCTTGTGTTTGTTGTATGAACGCAAGTAAGGATAGCAAAGCAACCGAAAACTTTTAGGAACTGATAATCTGGTGCTTTTCGAAATAATACTTCAAATGGTGATGAGTTACGTAGTGTAGGAGTGGGTAACCTGTTTATTAGGTACACTGCAGCCTCAAAAGCATGGTCCCAAAAATGAGTAGGAACTTTAGCATGAGCCATTAGTATAAGTCCCGTATCAACTACATGCCGATGTTTTCTCTCAACTGCACCATTCTGTTCGTGTGTATGAGGACACGAAACTCGGTGTTGAATCCCAAACCGAGTAAAATATGATTCTAGCTTTTGAAATTCTCCTCCCCAATCCGACTGAACTGCCTTGATCGTGGTAGAAAACATGTTCTCTACCATTGCTTTGAACTTCTCAAAAATTCGAAATATATCTGATTTAAAGGTAATTGAGTAAATCCAAGAATACTTCGAAAAATCATCCATAAATAAGACATAATACTTTGAACCAGACGTTGATATAGTAGGTGAAGGACCTCAAACATCTGTAAATATTAAATCTAAAGGAGCTTGAGAGATTAAGTGAGTCATTCTTAATGTTTGTCGATGAATCTTACCCAATTGACAAGCTTCACAGAAATTAGAATTCCTATTGTTACTCACAGGTAACTTATTTTTATTTAAGATAAATTGAACGATTCTATAGGCTGGATGTCCCAACCGGTGATGCCATACTTCTAGTGTTGTCTTCTCCCCAATTCCAATGAATGCCTTCCTTGATTGACTAGATACTTTAGAAGGAAGGTGATATAGACCATCTTTACTCTTCCCTTCCAGAAGAACTTTCCCCGACGTACGATCCTTAATATAGAAAATATCAGGATGAAATTCAAAATAAGCATCATTGTCTCTGGTAAATTGTCGAACAGATAACAAATTTTCTTTTACTGTAGGAACATGAAGTATATTGCTTAATTTGAAAGAATGAGAACATGCATCAAAAGTAGAAGACCCTATATGAGTTATTGGCAAACCTGTACCATTCCCAATAGTAACGACATCATTTCCATTGTATTCAACACGGTTTTGAATGTTTCTCATGTCATGAGTAACATGATGGGTTGCTCCGGAATCTGGATACCAGGATGAATCCACATAATTATAGCCAGGAGCATGAGTTGCAACATTCACAGCGGCTGATTCAGAACGGTTTCCTCCTTCATTAAACCGATTATAGCTATTAAGGGCAGTATGCCCGTATCTATTGCAGATCTGACAGACGGTAGGGGGTGAAGCTTGATAGCGATACCCAGCATGGTTATTGCTGTCACCACGGCCGCGTCCACGACCACGAGTATTGTTACTTCCTCCACGATTAGGTACTGGTTGCTGGTTGCAATTCTGAGTATGAGCAGCGGAGAATGGTTGCCTCTGAGTATTGTTAAGAGCATGAGAGGCTAGTTCAGCAACGTGTTGATCTGCTAAACGAATTTCATGGCTAAGCAAGTATCCTTGTAGGTCAGCAAACAAAACAGGCTGAGCACGTGTGGTCATAGCCGTAACAAATGGACCGTATTCAGGGCCAAGTCCATTGAGAACATACAAAACAAGCTGTGAATCAGAAATTGGATGAGAAATAGCAGCTAAACTATCAGCATAAAGTTTCATTTTTGTAAGATAATCAAGGATATTCAAAGCACCCTTCTTGGTGTTCACCAACTGCAGCTGGAGCTGCATCATACGAGCTTGAGAGTTGGAAGCAAATATTCTTTCTAGTCTTTTCCATGCCTCTCGAGAGGTCGTCAGTCCAAGCATCTGAGTGTGTACACTCTGTGACAGAGAGGATAAAATACCACTGAGCAACAGTTGATCCTTTTGTTGCCAGGTCAAAAACTCTGGATTAGCATCCTGAACAGCTTCAGTTGCATCTAGTAGCATTACTTCAATGGTGGCAGGTGGGCAAGGATTTGATCCGTCCAAAAAACCCATGTAATCATGGCCACGAACAAAGGCCATGATTTGAGATTTCCACAACAAGTAGTTACTTTCATCTAGTTTGATAGTTAATACGTGGTTGAAGTTGAAATAGGATGAAGCCATTTGACTGAATTGAAAATAAAGGTAAATGAAAGAAGAACAGGTGATACCAAGATTGATAACCCTAAGCTATCTCGATACCATAACAAGGTAAAGAAACAGATGTGATTGTTCTCCCTTGGATAAATGGGAGAGAAAACAACTTCTCTATTTATATTGATATTTTTACAGATTCATACGTAATGAATGCATACAAAGTCTCATAATACAGAATATACATATTACAGGAAACATGAAAATCTTTCATAAAGATCGAGTAATATTGTTTCCATTCTTGAGCTATGTTTCCTTATGTGGTTGGATATTCTTAGCTGTACACTAACGACATAATATCCTTGCCAACTGTTGGTGTCGACACAATATCCTTGACATAACTACCTGCACAACCCCATTATCAAATACAACAGAACATCAAAGCTTCCATATATATCTATATATCTATATATCTATATATCTAAGTACAAAGCTAATAAACTGAGAAAACTATTCTAGATTGGTTATTAGTCAACCAACCAGCAATCCACTCCTACATATGGACACTAACAATAGAAGATGCAATGTTAGCATCTAGGGAAACTAGAGTCTTTCAGACACCTCACATTCTATAAATAAATGATTTGTTGTTTCAGTTTCATGCCCACAAACAAACTATCCATTGAAGCCACAAATCTAGCAAGTTTATATCTGACAGAAAGACAATCATTAACACACTTCCAAAGAAAATGTTCAATCTTATGAGGAATATCAAGATTCAATAATTTTTCCAAGGAAAATTACTTATTTCCTGTCCAATCATCTCATTTACGATGCACTTATATGCAAATTTAACACTAAATATTAAGGCTTCCATCTTAGAATATCCTTACTGTTAGAGCACTGCTCGGTTGAACCCACCAAGCATTGGTATATGTCAAGGTTGGTTATCATATTTAGGTATCAAAACTCATAAGTCGTTTGATTAGATTACTAGAGTCAACTTTGTTAGGTTATACTAAGAAGTCTAGAAATGTTGAGACAGATAAGTATTACTCTGAAAACCGGAAGATTCCGAAGACGTATCGACAACGACGATAACATCATACTTCCACTTGTGGTTAGTAATACACTACTTGACTTGTTTTCATTTCTATATCGTTAGCTTTCAAGTTGTTTTTGATTGAAATCATAACATGCGAAGTTATATATGTGAAACCCTAGTATAATAGACTTGATCATTTGTGATGAAGTGTCAAGGAACAATATATCAATAGTGATAAGTGCTTTATATTGGTATATTTATTTACGAAGTATAATGCTTATCTTTTGGACTTCGTAATTGCGACATCGACATAATCTTTGTAACTCGTTACTAGATTGTGTAGTGAACATAGGTTTGGTTCATACCTAGAAAACTATGTTTAATTACATAAGTTTAAGGAACTTGTTTCATAGTTGAAAGGAAATCAAAAGGATTATGGTCTCAGTTTTCATTGAAGATCTTAAGAATAGACCGATCCTAACCTATATAGGGAATCAAGGTAAAACCGATCCTAGCTTATGTTGGGAGTCAAGGTAAAACTGATCCCTACTTGATATTGGGAGTCAAGGTAGAACCGATCCTAACTTGCTTTAGGTATATTGGTAAAACCGGTCCCAATAGGCAAAATCGATTTCTATAAGTCACGTAAACTTTAGGGTTTGTATGATTTGGAAATTAGGTTTGCAAAATAGGAAAGTTCAAGATGTCGACAAAGTGAGTAATTTGAACATGTGCTGAAATCTTATTTCTTAATTGTTCAAAGATATTCGTTGATACTCAAGGTGAGATCCCAAACCGAAATAGTAGAGAATCTTTTTGAGATTTTTGAAGTTAATATGTTCTGTTTTATCAGCAATCAAAACATATCTATGAAAACATATATTAGTTAAGTGCTAGATAATATTGAGTTGTCCATGGAGATTTCGGTTATACAGTTGGATACTGGTTGGAATTCATATAACCGAATTTAGGTGATTTATTGTATATCTTTTGAATATCTTCGTTTATGGAAATTCCTTGGTATGCAAACTACCTTGGTCTATCAATAATGAAGTTTGTTCTTATTACAAACTTATAGTATTCTTGAGCCAGCCAAACTTCATCTTTGTTGTTTCTGGTGTAGCCAACTAATAGTATTCTTGTAATACTATCTTGGAGAGAAGAGTAACCTAATTAGGCAAAATCTCTTACGTCCGCTAGTTTAAAGACTTCTTTGGGATCAAGAAGCGTCTACTAGTAGCGTTGGTGGGAAACTAAAATCCACTAGCGTAGTTATCTCTTGATTTGATTAACTAATTGTAGTTATCTCTTGATTTGCACCTAGTTTGATTATTCTTGAGAGTCTTCTTGTTAGAGCACTGCTCGGTTGAACCCACTAGCGTTGGTATGTCAATTTAGTTGTCAAATTTAGTTTCCAAAACGTATTCTTGATTTAGTATACTAAAGTTAGTTTTAGACTAGATTAGGTCTAAGAAGTAGAGTATAGAATCAAAGTTATCCTAGAAAATGGAGATTGAATACTACAAGAAGACATCCATGAATAACTTCATTAAAGGATAATAACAAATACTTGATTCTCTTGTTTACTCTACCTCTCTATCTATCGAAACAAATGCTCACTCTATGGAATAATTCCTATGACGGTAAATACACATTTATGTATATACTAGAGGAGTTTGAGATCATGACTTTAATGAATATGAGTTTTATCCCTGGAAAGGTTTTCATGTTGTACTGGATGATCATACGAATTCAACGGGCCAAGAATCACTGATAGGTGTCTAAAACACCTAATTTACTATCTAGTAGTTACGCTTTCTTTGCTTTTTTTCTTGTGAATTATGTACTTTACGTGTGGTTTGAGTTTATTAGGTACTTTGGAGTCATTATGAGCAAAAGAAGGAGAAAACGTCTATTGGGAGCGTAAAAGGCGAAAAGGATCAATTCACAGGCGATACCTAGAGTGTGCTAAGGTTGCGCAAAGGAGGCGAAGAATGAACTGTCAGTTCCCCGCAACTGACAGTTGAGCAAGGAAGAGTTAGGCAGTCGGTTCTGCGAAACTGACAAGCCAAAGATGAACTGGGGTGGCCCTTATCCATTTCTGGGCGTCTAAGTCTAATGGCCATTCTTACACTACCCTAAAATTGAGAAAATTCATTTCTCAATTATTAGTTTCTCCACCCGAAACCAGAGAGAGGGAGGCGGCACCATTACAGTGAAATCGAAACACGATGAAGAGATCGGATTTCTTGCTGTTGAAACGGAGAAAAAAATGGTTTTATACTGCTTGGATCTGAGGCTTTGGAGGAGATGGGTTCAAGTTAAGTAGGCTGTTAATGGCTACGGGATGTAAATCCATTCAAGTTGCAGATGAGTAAAACGATCGAGTTAGGGTTTTCTGAGATGCAGATGAAGAAATTAGATGTTAATCAAAGGGTTTGAGCAGATGAAGATGGTGTTGCTGCTAATGGAAGATTAAAGAAATGGGTTTATGCTTATATTCAAACTCGAGAAGGAATCAGTTGGGAGATGTTCATTGTTGAAGTCTGAACTGAGCTGAAATGGGATTTGTTGCTACTGTTGATTAAGGGATATGAAGTCATGAATCGGAGAAGGAAATTACATATGGTGGTTACTGCCATTGAGTTCGGAATGGGGTCTGTGGAGTTTTGGAGAATTTAGGGTTTGAGATGGAGCTAGATGGCAGGGATGCTCTATAATTGGTCACTGCTGATTGAACCTAGAAATGGTTTGAGATTACCGCCAAGTTTAGTTAGTGAGGCTGTACACAACAGAACTAGTGATGTGCTGCTATTGGTTATGGAGTGTTGGGTTCAGTTGATGGAGGTAGCAGGCATGAAGTGAAGTTGATTATGCTGTGTTGCAATGGAGCTACAAGTCTGCTGCTGATGGAGTTGTTTGAGGCAACAGAGAATGGAATGGCTGGTGGAACTGGCAATGCATTTGCACTGTGGGATGAATGATGTTGCTGACGTTGATGTTGTTGCAGGTGGCCTGAGAGAGAATGAAGTGATGGATGGCTGCAGCTGGAAAGTGAGTTGCAGCTGGAGTTTGATTGGTTGGAGCTGAGTGATGTGCTGCTGGTGGTGATGTTAGTCTCTGCTTTGGCAGTAATATAGCAGCTGAGACTATTGCTAGTGCAGTGGAGGTTGGATTCGGGGCACAAGCTGAGATGCAGGGATCGACTTTGGTGATGTGGTTCTCTGACAAGGATGCAAGATAGAGATACTGAGAGAGACAGTGAAGGCATTGAGCCAGGAATTGATGCTATGTCTGAAAAGGCTTGAAATGGAGTGATGGCATTGCAAGATGGGAAGCTGTGTGTTGCAGGAACTGTTCAGCTGGTTGCAGCTAAGTTAGGTGGTTTGCAAATGGAGATGCTCTTGAAGGCATTGGTAAAGAAGCTGTGGTGGCAAATGGCCAGGGAATCAAAACAGGCATGAACTGAGCTGTGTGCAACCAAGTGCAAGCACAGAAGCACCCGATGAGGTTGTGTTGTTCTTGGTGACAATGAAGAAATTGGTGCTAGATGGCGGGGCCATCATGGTCGGATGGAGTTATATTTGCGGCCGACACCGAACCGAGCGGATGGTTGAGTGCGGTTGACTGTGTGAAGTTGCGGTGGCGGGTGTGTTTAAGATTGCGCTTCAAGGGCTAAGGCAGTGTTGGTATGATGCTATTGGAAGGGGCATTACAGTGGCAATTGAAGTGGTGATTGAGCTCCAGGTTTGAGCTGAAATTGCAGTGAAGTTGGTGGTGATTGAGAGCCTAAAATGGAAGAAACTGGTGTTGGCAGAATGGAATTGCAGCAGATTGCAGGATGAAGCAGAGCCATCATGGCTGGCAGTGAAGCAATGAAGCTCAATGATGGTGCAACAGTGGGTTGGCCTGGCAAGATGGCCTGCAAAGTGGCTTAGGCCATGACCACTCAGACCCTGATCTGACTCGTTCTCAACTCAGACCCTGACTTGGATGCCGTTAGTGACCGTTAGTCATCCGTCAGTCTTAACGGTTGACTGTTAGTTTGACTCCGGTGACCGGGCGGACTTTGCCGGTCACCAGAACCGTTTTCCGGCAACCTTTCCGGCCACAATACCAGATTTCCGGCGACCACTTTTTGGACTTATTTTCTACATGGGTCTCTCTCTTATGGGCTTGGTGGATTTTCATCTAATGGACTTTGAAGACTTGACCTAATTTTGGAAGAAAGGAAAAGCTATAAAAGAAGAATTCTACAATTTTTGAGACATCTTATTCTTGGGAACTTGGAGAGCCGCTTTTGTTTACGCTTCTAGGGTTTGCTTTTGTTCATCTTCTTCTTTATTCAACTTATATTTTTGTGATGAACTCCATAGCTATGAGTAGCTAAATTCTATATTATTGGTTAAGGATGTAGTCCTATTTCTAAAACTTGTGTTTGCTTTATGTATTAGTTTTCTCTCTTGATTATCGTTCACATCTCTACTGTTTTTATGATCACATGATTGATGTATTGTGATAGGGTTATGATGTTTGATTAGTTAAGTGGCCAATTAATTGAGCTTGCATCTTAGTCCATAGCTATTTTAGGGTTTTTCATCGAGCGATAACCCTGAATACAAGTAGCATGATATGTTTACGGTTTGTAGTGATACACTCTCGTAATCATATATAGAGTTTGACCATTGTCCGAATTGTTATGCGCAACGCATGACAATTGCATTGATTAGCCTATTTCAAACTTAATGCTCCTAGGAATTGAACTTAATTAGCGCAAGGCGTTAGGTTATTCTTTAGGTAGAATTCACATACGCAGACTCTAATGTGTGTGTTGATGAACTTAGGAAATTAATAGATTATCTTGCTCTCTTGATTCTCTAGGCTTTTGATAACACAAGAGATTAAATCGTAATTCTAATCATATATGCAAGCACATGTCTAAGATTGAAGATGAATTCCTTGACCAATATCTTTCTCCATTGATTACTTTCTACAATTTACTTTGCTTTTAATTTGCTTTTATTGCTTACACAAAAATAAGAAATCCCCCCAATTGGTTACTTTGAGAAATTGAATACGTAATAACTACAATCGCCTCTCTGTGGAAACGAACTCTTTCTTATCATATACTTTAGGAAAGTGAAATTATTTTTGACGCATACGACAACGATCAAATTTTGGCGCCACTTCTTAGGGAGGCATACGGCTAGTTATTAAGTTTTTAGTTTCTTATTTCTTTGTTTTTGCTTTTATCTTTGCTTCTTGTTTTCTTGTCTTGTTTCTCACTTGTTTTGCGAGAATTGTTTTCAGTACCTAATCCCTGGCTTCTAAAGATTGGAATTATCCACGGTGCGGGATAGCTACTCGAAGAGGCACAATACTCCAACCAAGTAAAGATACAACGAAAGAACAAGAGTTGGAAACAGAAGAAGAGACTTTCCAACAAGGAGAAGCAGTTTTAGAACAAGAGGTTCCGGGTGAACAAGAACCACCTTTTGAAGAAAAAGAAGAAGCAATGGGTGATGCAAATCGTTCACTCAAGGACTTGGCTTCTCATAGGCTTGATATACAACAGGGGTGTATTCAAACGAACTCTACTTTTGAGATAAAGCCGGGGTTGCTTAGAGAATTACCAAAATTCCATGGCATGGTGAATGAAGATCCAAACAAACATCTTATGGACTTCCACACCATTGTCACGGCCATGCTTCCAGCGGATGTTGAGGCGGATGGTGCAATGTTGAAAGTTTTCCGTTTCTCTTTAATGGATAGTGCTAAGGATTGGTTGTTCTATTTACCTCTCGGAAGTGTCACAACATGGAATGGGTTGAAGAAACTCTTTTTGGAGAGATATTTTCCTGCATCCAAGGCTACGCAAATTCGCAAGGAGATTTGTGGGATGAAGCAAAATGTGGGAGAATCCCTATATGAATGTTGGGAACGCTACAAGAGATTGGTGGCAAGCTGTCCTCACCACCAATTCAGTGACGCTATGATCATCCAATACTTCTATGAAGGACTCCAATCAAGTGATAGGAATCTCCTCGACGCTGCGGGTGGTGGTGCATTAGTGAACAAGACGGTGGCACAAGCTAGAGAGTTGATTGAAAACATGGCAGCGAACTCACAACAATTCTTGAGTCGTGGGTCGGATGTGATTCTAAGAAGGGTGAATGAGGTGAGCGAGGTTGAGGAACTTCGTCAACAAATGGGTAACATGAACGCAATGCTTCAACAAGTTGCAGCCGCGGTGATACCAAGTTCCTCTCAAGCTTATGAAGATGGGCAAGCTAATGCGATCTTTCCAAATCAACAAAGACGGTATGATCCCTACTTTAACACTTACAATCCGGGATGGAGAGATCACCCCAATTTTAGCTATGCCAATAAGCAAGGAGCGATTCAACAATCTAGTTTCAACAACCCGAGTGGATTTCAACCTCAACAACAACAATTCCAGCCGAGACAACAATTTCAACAACAACAACAACCTCAAAATATGGGGTCTAATATGGAAGAGTTGCTGAAATCTTTATGCAAAGAACGGAGAGTACGGTTAAGGATTTGCAAACTCAAGTTGGTTCTATGGCTATTGAGTTGAATCAATTAAAGGCACAAAATGGTGGGAAACTCCTTCTCAACCTATCAACCCAAAAGAGGGTGTCAATGCAATTACGTTGAGAAGTGGTACACAACTTGTGCAACCCGAAGTTGCTTGATTCGGGTAAGGTGGAAACACCAAAGGAACCTGTTTTGGAGGAGAAAGTCGAGGATTCTCCCCAAACTTCTGAGGTACCTATTTCTAACTCTAAAACTCCGGTTTCTACTTATGTTCCTCCTTTACCTTTCCCTCGCAGATTTGCAAATTCCAAGAAGGCGGAACTAGAAAAGGAGATTTTAGACATTCTCAAGAAGATCCATGTGAACATACCACTCATAGATGCTATCAAGCAAGTTCCAAAGTATGCAAAGGTGTTGAAGGACTTGTGTACCAATAAACAAAGGCTCAAAGGTAATGAAGTGCTTAGTGTGGGGGAGAATGCTTCGGCAATCTTACAACACAAACTCTCACTTAAGTGCAAGGACCCTGGAAGCTTTGACATTCCCGTCACAATTGGTAACACCACATTTAATAAAGCTATGTTGGACTTAGGTGCATCCGTTAATGTCATGCCTGCGTCTATGTATAATTCACTTGATCTTGGTCCTCTTAAAAAGTCTGGAATTGTGTTGCAATTAGCCGATCGTTCTAATGTCTACCCAATGGGTATTGTTGAGGATGTTCTTGTGCAGGTTAATCAACTTGTATTTCCAGCTGACTTTTGCGTGTTAAAGATGGATGAAGGTTCACCGGACTCGTCTCTTCCATTGCTACTTGGGCGTCCCTTCATGAAAACGGCGAAAACCATTATTGATGTGGACAAGGGAACGCTAACTATGGATTTTGATGGAGAAATAATACGTTTCAACAGTTTCGAGACGATGAGATATCCTAGTGATGTCCACTCTTGTTTCTCCATTGATGTGATGGACACATTGGCGCAACAAATGTTTGAGTTGAATGGTGTTGATACTTTGGAAACCGTGCTCACTACACCTATTGACAATGGTTATGCATATAGTGATGAGATTAAAGAAACCATTGGTTCTCTTGATTCATTACCGGAAAAATCAGCAATTAAGAATATTTCATATGCTTCTTTACCTTGCAATAATGAAAAACTTGTGCCATCTATTGTTAAATCTCCAAGTTTAGAATTGAAACCTCTTCCAAGTCACTTAAAGTACTTGTACTTGGGTGACAATGAAGATTTACCCGTGATTGTTTCTAACGAGCTTAATGAATTACAGGAGCAAAAACTTCTAAGGGTGCTAAGGACATACAAGACGGCCATAGGATGGACAATCGCCGATATCAAGGGTATAAGCCCTGCCGTTTGTATGCACAAGATCCGTGTGGAGGATGATACAAAGCTTACAAGGGAAGCGCAACGTCGTTTGAATCCTCCAATGATGGAAGTTGTGAAAAAGGAGATACTTAAGCTTTTGGACGTGGGTGTTATCTACCCCATATCCGATAGCAAGTGGGTAAGCCCGGTACAAGTAGTACCAAAGAAATCAGGTGTGACGGTGGTGGAGAATGATAAGAATGAACTTGTCCCAACTCGTGTGCAAACCGGTTGGAGGGTTTGTATTGATTATAGAAAATTGAATGCCACTACTAGAAAAGATCACTTTCCATTGCCTTTTATTGATCAAATGCTTGAACGTTTAGCTGGACACTCTTACTATTGCTTTCTTGATGGCTATTCGGGTTATAATCAGATTGTGATAGCACCGGAGGACCAAGAGAAAACCACTTTCACCTGTCCATTCGGTACTTTTGCTTATAGAAGGATGCCTTTTGGCTTATGCAATGCTCCAGCTACCTTTCAAAGGTGTATGGTAAGTATCTTTTCGGAATATGTTGAAAACATAATCGAAGTGTTCATGGACGATTTTAGTGTCTTTGGTGATTCATTTGACCTTTGCTTGAACAATTTATCTCTAATCCTTGAACGATGTGTTGAAACAAATCTTGTGCTAAATTGGGAGAAGTGCCATTTCATGGTAACTCATGGCATAGTTTTAGGCCATATAATATCTTCTAAAGGCTTGGAAGTCGATAAATCTAAGATAGACCTTATTCGTGCTCTAACCCCTCCCACTACGGTGAGGGAGATACGCTCTTTTCTTGGTCATGCAGGTTTTTATCGTAGATTCATCAAGGACTTTTCCAAGATAGCATCACCACTTTGTAACTTATTGCAAAAAGATGTGGTTTTTAACTTTGATGAGAAGTGTATGGCGGCATTCAATCGTTTGAAAGAACTTTTGATTTCAGCCCCTATCATTAAACCACCGGATTGGAGCAAGCCTTTTGAGCTTATGTGTGATGCTAGTGATTATGCGGTTGGTGCGGTGCTTGGGCAGCGTGTGGGGAAGATACCTCATGCCATTTATTATGCTTCTAGAACGTTAAATGAGGCCCAACAAAACTACGCAACCACTGAAAAAGAGTTATTAGCCATTGTTTTTGCTTTAGAAAAGTTTTGCTCTTATCTAATTGGTACAAAAGTTGTTGTCTTTTCTGATCATGCAGCACTTAGATACTTGCTTACAAAGAAAGAGGCGAAACCGAGGCTCATACGATGGATTTTACTCTTGCAAGAGTTTGATCTTGAAATCAAAGACAAGAAAGGAATTGAGAACACCGTTGCGGATCACTTGAGCCGTCTTGCTGTGGACAAGGAGACTATCCCGTTGCGTGAAAGTTTTCCGGATGAGCAACTATTCTCAATTGCCTTTGGAGAACCATGGTACGCTGATATTGTTAATTACTTAGTGTCTAAACAAATCCCAAAGAACTTGTCTCGTCTTTGAGAGGGACAAACTTAAGAAGTTAGGAAACCAATACATATGGGATGATCCATACTTATGGAAGCATTGTAGTGACCAAGTAATACGTAGGTGTGTTCCCGAAATTGAATTTAATTCTATCTTGTCTTTTTGCCACTCATATGCTTGTGGAGGACACTTTGGGAGTAAGAGAACCGCTCTCAAGGTACTAGAATGTGGTTTCTTTTGGCCAACTTTGTTTAAGGATGCACATGCATTTTGTATCACATGTGATAGGTGCCAAAGAACAGGCAATCTAGGTGCTCGAAATCAAATGCCGCAAACTATTATTCAATTTGTTGAGGTTTTTGATGTATGGGGAATTGATTTTATGGGCCCTTTTGTCAATTCTAGTGGGAATTAATATATCTTGCTTGCTGTGGATTATGTCTCGAAATGGGTGGAAGCTAAGGCCACCCCAACTAATGATTCTAAAGTTGTTTCAGATTTCGTGCAAGCTAATATATTTGCAAGGTTTGGCATTCCAAGGGCTATAATTAGCGATGGAGGTTCACACTTCAAAAACAGGTTTTTGCAAAGCTTGTTAAAGAAGTACAATGTGTCGCATAGGATTGCAACTCCTTACCATCCACAAACAAATGGACAAGCCGAAGTTTCCAACCGAGAGGTGAAATCCATTCTTGAAAAGACGGTGAATCCAACAAGGAAAGATTGGAGTTCGCGACTTAATGATGCTTTGTGGGCGTATAGAACCGCATATAAAACACCTATTGGGATGTCTCCTTTTAGGCTTGTTTATGGTAAACCTTGTCACTTACCCGTGGAAATTGAGCATAAGGCGTTTTGGGCTATTAAACAATGCAACATGGAGTTGGATGGTACTGGAAGGCAACGAAAGTTACAACTTCAAGAGTTAGAGGAGATTCGTAATGATGCATTTGAAAGCTCACGGATTTACAAGGAAAAGACAAAGGCTTTTCATGATAATATGATTACAAAGAAACAATTTTGCATTGGGCAGAAAGTGCTTTTGCTTAATTCTCGTTTGCAATTATTTCCGGGTAAATGAAGGTCACGTTGGATTGGACCTTTTATTGTGACTAATGTGTTTTCTCATGGTGCAGTGGAAATTCGTAGTTTAGCTACAGGTAATGAACTTAAAGTGAATGGGCACCGGTTGAAACCATATTATGAGAACTTCTCTTCGGATGTCGTGGAAGGAGTTAATCTTGTGGAAATACTCCCTCTGGAGGAGTCATAGAAAGCAAGGAGATAGTCGGGCTGACGACTTTAAACCAAGCGCTAAATGGGAGGCAACCCATCGGTTTTGTATCTCTTGTCTTTTATTTTCTTTTCTTGTCATGTTTTTACTTTTTCTGATTTTTGTCACTTTTCCGTTAGGATTTCCCACCTTGACTTTCTTTGGACGATTTAATTACATTGAGGACAATGTAAAGTTTAAGTGTGGGGGAGTGGTTTGCGTTGGTTTGCTTTGTAAATTTTTCAAATTTTTCAACTTTTATGTAATTAGTGAATAAGAAAACTCCAACTTGTAGTTAGTTTAGAGTCACATAGTATACATGTCGCTAAGATTACATCGAGAATCTCATAAGAGTGACTGAACTTAGAGATGACAGAGAACATGATCGGGTTTCTTAATTGTATGAGAGTTAAAGTTGGATTTAACCATGCCACGGTGGCAAATAAGGTGCAGACTGAATTCGGTATTAGAGTAGTGATCCCCTATAGTGGAGACTACCCATGTTACATAATGTGAGGCACCGACCTTCAATTCTTTGTACCTGTCTAAATTTGTGCTTTTAGAGTGTGTGTCACCGTACGTAAATTCCGGGCAGAATGGTGAGCTGCCCAACCTCACACCATAGAAGCACTATTTTGATCTCTTGAGTGCTATTTTTATCAACCATGATGGTGACATCGAATTGCTAACTTACATACCACTTGTAATCTTGTTCGCAGTTAGCACCATCCACCTTATCTCTCTCTACACCAACAGGTCCATAGAAACACCATCATCATCAACAAGAGGAGCATCACAAATTTGAAGGAAAGTTGAACACGTTCATGGTTTACAAGCAACGGTACAGAATTGAGCAGATTTCAGATTTGAGTAAAGCAACAAGACAAGGAGCAAAATTTTTATAAGTTGGAGACTATTGTACAAGAGTGAAAATTATCAAGGATGAGAGTTCGAGAAGTTTATGATATCAAGACATACAAGTTGTGAAGAATCAAGTGGTAAAGTACTTACACCATGGCCTTTGTACTTACGTTTTTATTTTATCTTATTTGTATTTTATTTTTCTCTTGTCTAAAAAAAAATAAAAAAATAAAATTTTGGGTTTGTATAGTTTATTTTCAAAAAAGACAAGAGAAAATGTTTAGGTTTGTTAATAGTTTTTATTATTTTGTTTTATTTTTATTTTGTATTTGTTTTATTTCTTATTTCTACAAAAAAAAAAAAAAAAAGAAAAAAAAAAAAAAAAAAAAAAAAAAAAAAAATTTAAATTTTGGGTTTGTATAGTTTATTTTTAGTTTTGTATTATTAAAGCCAATGGAAAGAAGGAATATCTATAATGAAGTTTCAAGCAACAAGAATTAGAGGAAAGAATCATATTGTTAAGATTCTATGAAGTTCAAGAGTTATCATCAAGAGTTGAAGACCGAAGACGAAGATGAAGACACCGATTGAAGACCGAAGACATTTCTATGGATGCTGTGAGAGTGGTGCTAGCTGCACGCCGAACGGATAACGAGGTAAGTAAGCATATTCCCACCTTCGTTAAGTGGTTGATTTCCTTTCGAAGAGATCGTCAGAAAAATGGGTTTTCAAAATTATAAAAGATGTGGGTTTTCAAAACAATTCGGAGGATTTGCCTTCCTACCATTCAACGTGTCGCAGGATCCTCTCTTCATTCCTACCTGGACACATGTGTGACCCATAAAAAGCTGTTTATTATTGAGTGCAAATTCATAAAACCCTTTCTTGTGAGGCAGAGTCGAGACTTTCGATCACTCCGAACCCGAATTTTTGTCGAGAAGGGATGGTTATTTCTCTCTCAACTTTTAAGAATGAGATTGTCTTCATTTATGTGTCTAACTTCTTATGACTAGTGTGCAGAATCTCTATGTCTTCTTAGCGCGTTGGATGCTATTATTTCGGAGAACTAGTAAGTTGGAAAAATAGGTTTTGTGGGTATATCTCTAGTAAACCCTCACGAGACTATAACTCGTCCACTAGGGACACCTAGGGGTTTAAAGGCTTGTTATTTATGCTAAAAGTGACCGTAGCCTCGGCGACAAGGAGTTGTATGTATCTTTTTGAATTGTTTTGTTTGATTTGCTCGAGGACTAGCAAAGTCTAAGTGTGGGGGAATCTGATAGGTGTCTAAAACACCTAATTTACTATCTAGTAGTTACGCTTTCTTTGCTTTTTTTCTTGTGAATTATGTACTTTACGCGTGGTTTGAGTTTATTAGGTACTTTGGAGTCATTATGAGCAAAAGAAGGAGAAAACATCTATTGGGAGCGTAAAAGGCGAAAAGGATCAATTCACAAGCGATACCTAGAGTGTGCTAAGGTTGCGCAAAGGAGGCGAAGAATGAATTGTCAGTTCCCCGCAACTGACAGTTGAGCAAGGAAGAGTTAGGCAGTCGGTTATGTGAAACTGACAAGCCAAAGATGAACTGGGGTGGCCCTTATCCATTTCTGGGCGTCTAAGTCTAATGGCCATTCTTACACTACCCTAAAATTGAGAAAATTCATTTCTCAATTATTAGTTTCTCCACCCGAAACCAGAGAGAGGGAGGCGGCACCATTACAGTGAAATCGAAACACGATGAAGAGATCGGATTTCTTGCTGTTGAAACGGAGAAGAAAATGGTTTTATACTGCTTGGATCTGAGGCTTTGGAGGAGATGGGTTCAAGTTAAGTAGGCTGTTAATGGCTACGGGATGTAAATCCATTCAAGTTGCAGATGAGGAAAACGATCGAGTTAGGGTTTTCTGAGATGCAGATGAAGAAATTAGATGTTAATTAAAGGGTTTGAGCAGATGAAGATGGTGTTGCTGCTAATGGAAGATTAAAGAAATGGGTTTATGCTTATATTCAAACTCGAGAAGGAATCAGTTGGGAGATGCTGCTGTTGAAGTCTGAACTGAGCTGAAATGGGATTTGTTGCTACTGTTGATTAAGGGATATGAAGTCATGAATCGGAGAAGGAAATTACATATGGTGTTTACTGCCATTGAGTTCGGAATGGGGTCTGTGGAGTTTTGGAGAATTTAGGGTTTGAGATGGAGCTAGATGGCAGGGATGCTCTATAATTGGTCACTGCTGATTGAACCTAGAAATGGTTTGAGATTACCGCCGAGTTTAGTTAGTGAGGCTGTACACAACAGAACTAGTGATGTGCTGCTATTGGTTATGGAGTGTTGGGTTCAGTTGATGGAGGTAGCAGGCATGAAGTGAAGTTGATTATGCTGTGTTGCAATGGAGCTGCAAGTCCGCTGCTGATGGAGTTGTTTGAGGCAACAGAGAATGGAATGGCAGGTGGAACTGGAAATGCATTTGCACTGTGGGATGAATGATGTTGCTGATGTTGATGTTGTTGCAGGTGGCATGAGAGAGAATGAAGTGATGGATGGCTGTAGCTGGAAAGTGAGTTGCATCTGGAGTTTGATTGGTTGCAGCTGAGTGATGTGCTGCTGGTGGTGATGTTAGTCTCTGCTTTGGCAGTAATATAGCAGCTGAGACTATTGCTAGTGCAGTGGAGGTTGGATTCGGGGCACAAGATGAGATGCAGGGATCGACTTTGGTGATGTGGTTCTCTGACAAGGATGCAAGATAGAGATACTGAGAGAGACAGTGAACGCATTGAGCCAGGAATTGATGCTATGTCTGAAAAGGCTTGAAATGGAGTGATGGCATTGCAAGATGGGAAGCTGTGTGATGCAGGAACTGTTCAGCTGGTTGCAGCTAAGTTAGGTGGTTTGCAAATGGAGCTGCTCTTGAAGGCATTGGTAAAGAAGCTGTGGTGGCAAATGGCCAGGGAATCAAAACAGGCATGAACTGAGTTGTGTGCAACCAAGTGCAAGCACAGAAGCACCAGTAGGTTGTGTTGTTGCTGGTGACAGTGAAGAAATTGGTGCTAGATGGCAGGGTCATCATGGCTGGATGGAGTTATATTTGCGGCGACACTGGAACTGAGCAGATGGTTGAGTGCAGTTTGACTGTGTGAAGTTGCAGTGGCAGGGTGTGTTTAAGATTGCAGTTTCAAGGGCTAAGGCAGTGTTGGTATGATGCTATTGGAAGGGGCATTACAGTGGCAATTGAAGTGGTGATTGAGCTTCAGGTTTGAGCTGAAATTGCAGTGAAGTTGGTGGTGATTGAGAGCCTAAAATGGAAGAAACTGGTGTTGGCAGAATGGAATTGCAGCAGATTGCAGGATGAAGCAGAGCCATCATGGCTGGCAGTGAAGCAATGAAGCTCAATGATGGTGCAACAGTGGGTTGGCCTGGCAAGATGGCCTGAAAAGTGGCTTAGGCCATGACCACTCGCCACGATCGACTCGTTCTCAACTCGGACCACGACTTGGATGCCGTTAGTGACCGTTAGTCATCCGTCAGTCTTAACGGTTGACTGTTAGTTTGACTCCGGTGACCGGGCGGACTTTGCCGGTCACCAGAACCGTTTTCCGGCCAATTTCCGGCCACAATACCAGATTTCCGGCGACCACTTTTTGGACTTATTTTCTACATAGGTGTCTCTCTCTTATGGGCTTGGTGGATTTTCATCTAATGGACTTTGAAGACTTGACCTAATTTTGGAAGAAAGGAAAAGCTATAAAAGAAGAATTCTACAATTTTTGAGACATCTTATTCTTGGGAACTTGGAGAGCCGCTTATGTTTACGCTTCTAGGGTTGCTTTTGTTCATCTTCTTCTTTATTCAACTTATATTTTTGTGATGAACTCCATAGCTATGAGTAGCTAAATTCTATATTATTGGTTAAGGATGTAGTCCTATTTCTAAAACTTGTGTTTGCTTTATGTATTAGTTTTCTCTCTTGATTATCGTTCACATCTCTACTGTTTTTATGATCACATGATTGATGTATTGTGATAGGGTTATGATGTTTGATTAGTTAAGTGGCCAATTAATTGAGCTTGCATCTTAGTCCATAGCTATTTTAGGGTTTTTCATCGAGCGATAACCCTGAATACAAGTAGCATGATATGTTTACGGTTTGTAGTGATACACTCTCGTAATCATATATAGAGTTTGACCATTGTCCGAATTGTTATGCGCAACGCATGACAATTGCATTGATTAGCCTATTTCTGAAACTTAATGCTCCTAGGAATTGAACTTAATTAGCGCAAGGCGTTAGGTTATTCTTTAGGTAGAATTCACATACGCAGCTATAATGTGTGTGTTGATGAACTTAGGAAATTAATAGATTATCTTGCTCTCTTGATTCTCTAGGCTTTTGATAACACAAGAGATTAAATCGTAATTCTAATCATATATGCAAGCACATGTCTAAGATTGAAGATGAATTCCTTGACCAATATCTTTCTCCATTGATTACTTTCTACAATTTACTTTGCTTTTAATTTGCTTTTATTGCTTACACAAAAATAAGAAATCCCCCCAATTGGTTACTTTGAGAAATTGAATACGTAATAACTACAATCGCCTCTCTGTGGAAGCGAACTCTTTCTTATCATATACTTTAGGAAAGTGAAATTATTTTTGACGCATACGACAGCGATCAATCACTCAATTTGGAGTCATAACGAAGAAGTTACGAGTGATTCATTAGAGCAACACTTATTCGTGTAGCTAAGGTTGATTCGTGAATAGGAAGTGGTACACGGATTGTTGCAACGGTACGCGTACCCTCTCACATACCTACATGACTAAAACCCTATTTTTGCCATATACTTGGGTTTTTGTCTCCTAGACAAGGTAACTTGGTTCCCAAGCAACCTAGACTTGGTCATTCACTATAATAGGTCATGCTATCCTATGCACCCATGCATGGGATAATATTGCATTAATTATGTTTTTTTACTTTGGGTTCCCAGATTGTTTCTTAGGATTAAAATAGTTTCTTATTAAATAAACTCTGTTAATGAATGTTGTAATTATTCCTAAAATACCCTGAAGTATGAAAAAATTATTTTATAAATTAGATCCCCTTTCAGCCAAAAATGAAATAGCATTATAACAATAGTTGTTATGATACCTATGGACTATGGGTATCCATGATGTCGTAAGACAATAGGAAAGAAGTTAGTACACGAACACAAATCATTTCTAATAAGAATACATTTTTTTTAAAGAAAAATTAATCATTAAAACAATTTACATATGATCAGTAATTGAGATTATGGTCATATATATTACACGACATGGGATTCCACTTGGCAAGGGAAACTTATATATTTCATTTCATACACATAAGGGGAAATGAAACTTTCATATCGGCATTCATTTTTATTGATAAGGGTTGTACTAGGAAAGAAAAACATAAATAAGATGTCAGCAGTAAGTTGTGGCTAGTGTATGTGATGGATTTGTTAATGTCTAAGTCTAATCATAACCAAAAAACTAAATGAAAATGATGATTAAGCTTAAGGGTAAATATGAAAATTCTGCTCATTTAATTTTTTAGATTAAAGAGATATTTAATAAGGCTTAGACTATTTGAGTTCCAATAAAATGTCTTAGAAGTCCAAGAACATTTAATGCATTTATCCTTTGTACCCATGCATAGGATAACATTTGCCCACTATAAATAGAGTTTTCATGTGACAATACAACCTATCCCTTAGAAAATTGTGTTTGGTCACATAAGGTTATTTTCCATAACTTTGTTCTTCACGAAAAAGTGTGAGGCTTCATAAGACTTTACTTGGGGATTGTAAAACACATGGAATCTATCTAATTCTTTGATAGTTTCAGTTCTTCTTCCTAAGTGTTTGTTATAAACCCTAGAATTGATAGAGCAAGATATCCTAAGTTATTTCTAAGTGATCTTGTGAGGAAGACTCAATTACGGTTCACGGTTTCGTAACCTAATTGTTGGAGAAAATCTTCTAAAGAGAATTAACGTTCTGCTAGAAGATTTTCAAGAGTATCTTCTAAAGAGAATAAGTGTTCTGCTAGAATATTTACGAGAAGAATTCTTAAAGAGAATCGGGTATTACATCTAGTCCGAATAGGTAGTAGGTAATTGGTGTAATAACTTATAATCAGTGTGTGTTCAATCTGGACTTGCAGAGATACGGTTTCATCGTTAACAAAACTTCTGGTGTGTGTGTGTTATTTATTTTTCTTATTATATTGTTTTATTTTTATAATTGAAATATCACAGATTGTGCGTATCTACACCTATATTGTATTAACATAACTGTAAGAACCTACCAGACTCGTGTTGGTGAATTCATATCCTGAAATATAGATTACAAGACTCGTTCTTGTTGGAATTCGGTTCGTAAAGATTTCGTGCGTGTACTAAGTTTACCTTGTTAAAGCAATCTTAAATATAGTTTCGTATTCGAACGTATATATTGTACAAGGATTGTCTATACTGGTTCCTAAACGAAAAAGTTGGTGGTGTACTAGGTACCCCCGTATTTTCACTTCTTTTCTGACATAAGGTCACTCAAACTAGATCAAAAGTTTAACATTGACTTGTGATCATCCATTGTTAATAGACACCATTCTGTGCATGATCGATCATAAGTCAGGAATCAAGTTTGTTATTTTGCAGGTACAGAAGACTATTGAAGACAAGAAGATTTTTCTCATTGGTTTTGTATCTTCGTGATTTGATTTGTGCACAAACTTGATCGGTTGGGATCCGATCAGATCTAGTTTATCTTTGATAGACTGATTTAACTAGTCGTATTTAGATCGACAAGCTATCATTTGGTGGTAATCTTTAGTATCCAAATCTAATAGTTATGTTTGACTTATCTGGTTCACTTGTTTAATCCGGATCTTGGAAGATCTAAAACCCGATAAAGGAGTTTAATTGGTTTTAAAAAGAAGGGCCTTTGTCACACTCAACATACATATCTATAATTAACTTCTTGAGATAAAAGAGTGGTTACCAAACAAATTAGTCTTCTACTGTTTGGAAGACGATCCAAAGGGTTGAGTTCTTAAAGTCTTCGTAGAGATTGAAGAAACTTAAGATAGTGTACTCTATCTTAGGATTCACGTGCATTGTCCAGATTGGTTGTAGATATAGGGATACTGAGGAAACTAGAGGTAGTTTACATGGTCTCAACTATACGAAGTTGGTATTGTCTTTGTATATCGGCTTAATTCTGAGAGTATTCAAAACTGGTCTAGGTCCCAGAGTATTGCTGCATTTGCAGTTTCCTCGTTAACAAAATCTTGTTGTGTCATTTACTTTACTTTTGCATTATAATTTTTTAGTTATAATAAAGTAAATTACATTGTACGTTAATTCAAAGCACTTGTTATTGATCTTTTAGTATACCGGTCTTGTATCATAACTATTATCAAGTGATTACCTTGTTGTTGTATTGTATCGACTTTGTCCATAGATGATCACACAAGGTATCCGAATTATAGGTTGATATCGAAAAGATTGTGGTGTACTTGTGTTTATGAGTAAAAATCGTTTCCCCCGATTTTGGTAAATTCGGTAGGTGAGTGAGAAACTGGTTTAAACCCTAAACAAATGTGCTGCACGTGAGCACTTTCTAGATTCGAGAGATCAATCTGTACAAGTCCGGCTTAAACCAAGAAATGGCCGTTCCAGACTTGCTTCGGTCACAAAGTGGAGGAGAAGGGTTGATTTGGGGAGGGAAGCAAAGAAAGGTGTTGAGACCAGAATAGTTCTGGAGAGTAGTGTCTCGACTTGTATCAGAAAGTGAAAGCTTAGGAAGCTTGCAAGAGATGAAAGCTTTTTGGAGAGCTTGCAAAGTTGCCTTTTCTGAGAGTGTTGTATTTTTTCTCCTGACCGAGACTTGTTGTCTGGTGGAAATAGGTAAGACCTATTTATACAAGTCGAGATTGAAACGTACTCGGCCTCATGAAGGAAGAGAGTAAAGGGTGAAATAATGGGAGGAGGTGGTAACCACATGGTGTTTATGGGTGAAAACGTTTTCACCATTATTTCCTCATTTATTTGACCGCTTTATTCCTATTCACGCTTTCTTAATGTGAGCGTAGTGTACGCTGCATGCTGTGACCGCCAAACCAAAACCCTAGAAAGCATCCCCCAGTTTGTGTTGATGTCTCGAGTGTTGGTTGCACCTTGAGTGCAAGTGGCGCTGCTAGTGGCGCGTGTGGCATGTGCGGAATGCCTTTGTTGCGGGTTGCACCTTGAGCGCAAGTGGCAATGCCAGAGATGCTAGTGGCATGTGCCAATGGCATGTGCGGAATTCCTTGGTGGTAGGTTGCACGGTTTTGCAAGTTAGGCTACCAGCAAGAGTGTTGGCGTATGCCAATGGCATGCTCGGCCATTAGGCCACGGCACAGTAAGAAAAGCTACCAGCGATGCGTGTTGGCATGTGCCAATGGCATGCTCGGCCATTAGGGCCATGGTCGGTAAGAAAAGCTACCGTGATGCGTGTTGGCATGTTCCAATGGCAGGCTTGGTCATTAGGGCCATGGCATGGTAAGAAAAAGCTACCAGCGAGCATGTTGGCATGTGCCAATGGCATGCGTGGCCAATTTGGGTCGCGTCCTGGTAGGAAAAGCTACCAGCGAGCGTGTTGGCATGTGCCAATGGCATGCTCGGCCATTAGGGCCATGGCCTGGTAAGAAAATCTACCAGCGAGCATGTTGGCATGTGCCAATGGCATGCGTGGCCAATTTGGGTCGTGTCCTGGTAGGAAAAGCTACCAGCGAGCGTGTTGGCATGTGCCAATGGCATGCTCGGCCATTAGGGCCATGGCATGGTAAGGAAAGCTACCAGCGAGCATGTTGGTATGTGTCAATGGCATGCGTGGCCAATTTGGGTCGCGTCCTGGTAGGAAAAGCTACCAGCGAGCGTGTTGGCATGTGCCAATGGCATGCATGGCCAATTTGGGTCGCGTCCTGGTAGGAAAAGCTACCGGCGGCGTGTTGGCATGTGCCAATGGCATGTGTGGCCAATTTGGGTCGCGTCTGGTAGGAAAAGCTACCAGCGAGCGTGTTGGCATGTGCCAATGGCATGCGTGGCCAATTTGGGTCGCGTCCTGGTAGGAAAAGCTACCAGCGAGCGTGTTGGCATGTGCCAATGGCATGCGTGGCCAATTTGGGTCGCGTCCTGGTAGGAAAAGTTACCAGCGAGCGTGTTGGCATGTGCCAATGGCATGCGTGGCCAATTTGGGTCGCGTCCTTGTAGGAAAAGCTACCAGCGAGCGTGTTGGCATGTGCCAATGGCATGCGTGGCCAATTTGGCCTAGGTTGCATGGTTTGCAAGCCTAGGCGCGGGCGCCATTTTGGCATGGCGTGGCTAGGGCCAAGGTAAGGGTGCTTGGCTTGGCGTGGCGTGACTAGCGTAGCTAGGGCCAAGGCAGAGTGCGTTTGGCATGGCGCGGCTAGCTCGGGCTAAGTGTGGCTGACATGATTTGCCATTGGCACGGAGGTGCGGCTAGCATGGTTGGCATGCTTTGGCGCGTTTGGTGTGACTAGCATAGCTAAGGCCAAAGCAGAGTGCGTTTGGCATGGCGCGGCTAGCTTGGGCTAGGTGTGGCTGGCATGGTTTGCCATTGGCACGAAGGTGCGGCTAGCATGGTTGGCATGCTTTGGCGCGTTTGGTGTGACTAGAATAGCTAGGGCCAAGGAAGAGTGCGTTTGGCATGGCGCGGCTAGCTTGGGCTAGGTGTGGCTGGCATGGTTTGCCATTGGCACGGAGGTGCGGCTAGCATGGTTGGAATGCTTTGGCGCGTTTGGTGTGGCTGGCATGGTTTTCCATTGGCACAGAGGTGCGGCTAGGGACAAGGAAAGGATGTTTGGCTTGGCGTGGTGTGACTAGCGAAGCTAGGTCCAAGGCAGAGTGCGTTTGGCATGGCGCCGCTAGCTTGGGCTAAGTGTGGCTGGCATGATTTGCCATTGGCACGGAGGTGCGGCTAGCATGGTTGGCATGCTTTGGCGCGTTTGGTGTGGCTGGCATGGTTTGCCATTGGCACAGAGGTGCGGCTAGCATGGTTGGCATGCTTTGGCGCGTTTGGTGTGACTAGCATAGCTAGGGCCAAGGCAGAGTGCATTTGGCATGGCGCGGCTAGCTTGGGCTAGATGTGGCTGGCATGGTTTGCCATTGGCATGGAGGTGCGGCTAGCATGGTTGGCATGCTTTGGCGCGTTTGGTGTGGCTGGCAT
The DNA here is from genome assembly GCA_023531295.1 of Papaver armeniacum. Taxonomy (NCBI): domain Eukaryota; kingdom Viridiplantae; phylum Streptophyta; class Magnoliopsida; order Ranunculales; family Papaveraceae; genus Papaver; species Papaver armeniacum. The sequence continues at coordinate 317,656 of JAJJWW010010752.1, read as the reverse complement.
GGTTTGCCATTGGCACAGAGGTGCGGCTAGGGCCAAGGCAAGGATGTTTGGCTTGGCGTGGTGTGACTAGCGTAGCTAGGGCCAAGGCAGAGTGCGTTTGGCATGGCGCGACTAGCTTGGGCTAAGTGTGGCTGGCATGATTTGCCATTGGCACGGAGGTGCGACTAGCATGGTTGGCATGCTTTGGCGCGTTTGGTGTGACTAGCATAGCTAGGGCCAAGGCAGAGTGCGTTTGGCATGGCGCGGCTAGCTTGGGCTAGGTGTGGCTGGCATGATTTGCCATTGGCACAGAGAGGAATTAGGGTTTTGTTCGTTGTAACCCTAATTTGAAAAAAAATACCCCCTATTAATTACTTACTACATGCATTGAATGTTCTAATAAATGTGTCGCCGGTGACATTAGGTTATTCGGGGTTTTACGATTTTACCATTTGTCTAAAACCACCATCAACATTAAGTCCCCTGCTTAGTTCGGAACAGGAGATTTGTTGCGAGGTAAGCATAAGATGGTGACAAACTATCAACAATAAATCGTAAAGAAAATTGAGGAGGCTTGTCTGACCTTTTATAAATAGGATTAGGAATCCTTGCCTCTGGCAGTTTTACACAAATCGGGAGGTTGGCACAATTTGGAAGTCAGCATCATTGAGAGACAGGAAGCTGGGCGGCATTCAGAAGTTGACGCGAGTTGGGAAACTGAGCGTGCTAGCTGGCGGGACCGGCGCAAGGTGGGGAAGCTGATCGTGCTAGCTGGTGGGACCGGCGCAAGGTGAGGAAGCTGATCGTGCTAGCTGGTGGGACCGGCGCAAGGTGAGGAAGCTGAGCGTGCTAGCTGGCGTGACTTGGGCGGTCATTGGGAAGTTGGCGCAATTGGTGGGGCCGGTGTAAACAAGGAGGGAGTAGGTGTTTCTACAAATAGCAAAGTTTCCTTATTTTTGCCTTCCTTCACGCGCGGCTTCAATCAGGGCATTATCCATGCTAAAATCTGGAAGCGTTATGTCCCTCATTGCTTCCTTTCCTTTTTAAGGTTCCGTATTCATACCCAACGCAATTGTACCGTCTCCCTTGTTTGAGAAAAGGTTCTTCTTGTTGAGTTTCTTTCTTTGCCTAGAGACGAATCATCCTCTAAACATCCAGATTCTCCAAGTGAAGGCGCGAGGTCTGACTCTTGCAATAGCACCCTGACTAGGGTTATTCGGGCTAAGAAGATCATACTGGTATGTTTTCTTCTTCTTCTCTGTCATGTTATCCTCTTTTTATATGTGTATAGATAGGGTGGAACTTGATCATTTTCCCCATTTTTTGCAGTGTATGATGGGACCCTCCAGGGATGGCCGCGCCTTTAACTCTTCGGAGAAGGACTTCAGAATTAACGGAGATCGATCTTCTTCTCTTGAGGAGGCACTGGTTGGGATTGAATCTCTGTTCCATGAAGCTAGTGAAATCATTAAGGACCTTCCTTCCATCTATCCCCATGAAGAACAGGTGCATGTTCGGACTTTCTTGGGTTCAGTGAGCATGGAGGAGGGGCGAGTGATGTGACTCAATAATGTTGTAGAAAGTGGTAGTAGGGTTATCGTTCACTCGGACTTGATGAAATTGATTCTAGGATTTAATAAAGAAAAATAATAAATATAAAGAATATATACAATTTATGTCACAAGATGGAGAGAGTTATTGGGACTCGGGATTCCACCAATTCTTACATTCATGCGGTTCATCTATTAATTCCGGACAATTAAGGCTCATAAAGTAACAAATATCGACTCTAATTCTTTGCCAAGGTAGATTTTATAAAGAATTATATGTAACTCACAAGCATGGCGCATCTAAAGTACCTAAGACTAAGCATGCGACATCTAACGAATTCACAAATAATCAATAAAAATCATAAATCAATTATAATAGTGCAAATAGTCATAAAGGAATTAAATAGAATTACCACATGGGTGCAAAACAGCTTCCTCCGTCGTCCCAGTGATGGGTTCTAGCTCATCATGTTGGAAACACGCTCAAAATCCATTTTTATTGCTCAAAAATGGTTTACAAATGATGAACAAAGGAAAAATAAGATGAAAATCGGGTTTGCAACAGTTATAGTTGTTGCAAACTCTGTTACAGACTACGATAGATATGAAGTGCGGCTGTTACGACAGCTGCGACCCACGATCGGTAGTCCTTTTCACTGTTGAAAAACGACTGTCTTTGAGAGTCTGTTCTTCACGTTCTTCACAGATGCAGCAGCAGAACTCGATTCTCTGAAACTTGATTTTCCGGCTCTTGTAGCGTATCAAATCCTCCCAAACTCTCCGTAACCTTTGCCTTCGACCCCAGCAACCTATTTATACACTTTTGGACCCAGAATCACTCCTCATTAATCCAAGATATCTTCCCATCACTTCGGCAGAAAAGATATTATACTCGGGCTATATTCTTTCCATTTTTTGTAGCGAAGACGCGCTGCGGCAATGTTATTTCTTCCTAATATAACTTCTACACTCGTCTGGCAACAACACACACACTCCAAACACGAGCAGTGCACGTCTCAAAGCTCACAACGACCCATGCAAACCCGTGCTTCTCTGCTTTCTTCTAGCGAGTTATCTAGCCACATTTAGGTCACTAATCGACCCATACCAACCCTGTTATGCTCTAACAGGGTATCCCTATCAATCTCAGCCATTGAGTCTCACTAAAACTCATTCAAAAATCCGACCAAAGTCTGCCAGGCGTGACATATTTTTTTCCCGCCAAAATTTATTTTCAAACCAAGAAGAAGGTCACCCCTTATCCAACAGTGGGGGTGCGAATATCAATTGGGTGCCCCTTAGTAATTGGGTTACCCCTTATCCAATGTGGGAGTCCGAATATCAAATGTCCTCATAGGGTGTTCCGAGCAGCAACTTTTTCGAGCCCAAGTGATGCATGTTTGGTCCATATTTTCCAAAAATATTTATTTCCAAAAATACCTAAAAATACATAAAAACACAATATTAGTACAAGAATCGAGTTCCAACAATACCAACACTCTACAATTCGGACACAAAAATGTGTCTATCAAATACCCCCAAACCGATTATTTGCTAGTCCTCGAGCAAATTTATTCTAGAAAATAAAAATCATTTGAACCCCTAGGTGGCCCTAGTGGCGGAGTGTTGTCTCCTGAGGGTTTGGGGGACCAAAAATATTTCATCAACTCCCGTTTAGGTGTACCCACAAAACCTTTACTCCGGACCCTATCTCTATCTAATGCACATTTGAGAACCTTGGAAGGCACTAAAGAATCTCCTTGGTTGGCATACTTATTGACTACGGGAGGAAGTACACAAGAAAATGATCTTTTAGAAATTCCAATTGTTGTACTATCTATACGAGTTTGCACTCAAGCATACTAAAATTCATATAAAGTGACAGAGCTCTACTCAGATAGTCGCACTATGGACATCAATACCCGGAGTCAAAACTAATCACATGGATAGATCAAGAAGATGGATATAGAGAAAAACATAGATGGTTTTGATGTTTACTAAGTGACAGGTGTTTCCCATATCTGTCTGAAGGCCTCCGCCAAAATGAACCTATCTTAATGGACTGAGATACTAGTCTGACTAATATCAACACACTGGCATATACAAGGGAACCAGTGGTCGACTTTATTGAATTTATTCCGGTTGGTCTGATGGTCTGGTCTCAATTTTTTTTTTTTTTTTTTTTTTTTTTCACTTCTTTTTTCACTTTTTTTTTTCCACTTTTTTTTGGTATCTCAATCACTCTAATTCACCCTAGCATTGGTAACAACTTGATTTGTGGGCCCCACCTAATCACTTAGAGAAACATAGTTTACAAAGAACAAAATAAAACAGAAGTGAAAAGGACTCAACGAGATATGGTGAAACTATCATGTTATTTCTAACACCTGAGCTCTGTGCTTTTATGAATAGACTCTTTAGATGTTTCCATCTAATCAGATTGGTTCCTCAACTCCTACAACCAAAATGCTTCCATCCACTTAGATTGGTTAGTGCCATCCTTAATAAGCATAAATTTCTAGTATCTGGAGTTTATTTATTGCAACTAAAAAGTTTCTCCCATACCCCCAAACTTAAATCTAACATTGTCCTCAATGTTCTAAATATAAAATTAAAAGTATGAACAAGGAGAAACTGTTACCACTTGAAGCAAAAGAGTTAAGGAAAGATATTACCGTGTTGCAAGAGCATGGGTTACCTCCCAAGAAGTGCTAAGTTTAAAGTCTTCAGCCAGACATCAGAAGGAATTAGTCACCTCATAGAATCATAAAGTAATAGCCTAATAATCTGCGGATCCCCAAAACCAAATAGGGCTATCACAAGTAAAAGGAATCTGCAATATCCCAAGAAAATTAGCAAATAAAGCACACCCTTGTCTAGTTTCCTGTTTAAGACAACTACATCTAGTTGTGGTTCAGGTTTAGGTTCTATAACTGGGTCTAGATAACATATTTTCATGGGTTGCGTTTCCTCAAAAGTTAGATCCGAATGTTCAGGTCCTAGAGTCTGGAAAAACTCAAATAAAAACTTAGAAGCACATAATAATAACCTGAATAATTGAGGATCCTCTAAGTCAATCAGTTTTGACTTACACAGCTGACCACAATAAGATTGGTGGTCTTCCTTAAGAAAATGTGTCGACCCCAATATCCTAAAGTAATTAGGTTTAGTCTCAAAACTTAATAATTGACACATCTGAAACTTATACGTTCCCACAATTGGAAGGAAGGTTTTTGGTGGGAAAACAAAGTCAATCGTGGTATCATAGCCTGGGTTAACCACATCAACCAGAGGATGGGTTTCTAACAACTGAACTTCTTTATGGACACAACTAGGTTCAGGAAAAAGTGTATGAAGATAATCTTTTAAAATGGTTGAGGCACATATGTCAAGTCCCAAGTTAGGGACCTTTCTAAGAGTTAAAGCACATGAAGAATGATAATCACCCCCAAACTTAGAGTTTTCAGTGTCTCTAGAAAGACTAGTCACAACTTCCCTAATTTCAAGGTCATCTGATTCCTGAAAATGGTCAATTGATTCTTCTAAGTCAGGTACATCCTCACTCAACTCTACGAGTTCATTTTCTTTTTCTAAGTCTATTGTTTCTAAATCGCTAGACTCAAAATATACTCGCTCCTCTAAACCATCATTGACTTCGTAATCAAAAAGAAATACTACATCGTCTAAAACGGGGGTATCTCTAGTCAAATCCTCATCCTTTTGAATAGGTGAATAATTATTAAAATTATTTGGATTTGAACTAGAAATAATATTATCGTTATAAAGCTCAATTGGGGTAACAATTTCCTGATCACTATGCCTATTTATTTCAAATTCTTCATCAACACTATCCTCATCATAATCATTATAATAACATGAAAATGGTTGAACCTCATCTACACAAGTAGTGTTACCAATTCTAACCTCGTCATCCTGATTATAAAAATTGTCCTCATTTTCACGGGTAATATTGGAAAGAATGTATTGGCAATCAAGAGTAATTCGAGCAATTCTTTCTTCCGTCTCTAACTCTAACCTACGTGTTGTCTCAGCAAACTCACGTGTTGACTCAGTTAACTTACACGTTGACTCAAGTATCCTACGTGCTTCATCTAGAGAAGAGGAATTATAAGAATTTTGCTCGTATGACCGGTATTCATGTGAATAGTAATTGGGCTCACCATGGTATGAGCCATAATCTTCAAAAGGTTGGCGTTCCCAACCACTATTCACACTCTGATTATAAAAAGAGTGATGTCCATATTGTTCATTTGGATATTCATATTCATTGTGATAGCTATTATAATACCAGTTTGACATCCTAACTGCAAGGGAATTCTACACAAACACAAACAAGGATGACTCGACCACAACAAACCTACTGATTTCTAGCAAACAAAAAGCATGATGGCTCCACTTAGATTGTTTTCTAGACCAGCTTCTAATCCTTCGAAAGGGAATTCGTTACAATCTGAGCAAACCCCTCTGGAATCAATCCGAGTTTAAGTAAGTTGAATAGAGGCGAGGGAAGCTGCGTGGAGCTTTGATACCCAAGGCCTCACCGCATTACAAGGCGCCGCAGTCACGCATTCAACTCACAGAAACCATCATGAACTTCGAAGTATGCTTAAAAGAGTAACCAATATTTTTCGAATGACTTTCCTATTAAGCTCGTTACCCTATCTCTCGTTCTATTCAAAATTTTAGGCTTAGGTTCGTGTTTGGTTTCGTTTTCCTAAGGCGGGCAAGAAGAGAACGGTGATGAAATCCGAACCCTTATCTTGTATGGCCAGTCCTTGCCCTTTACTAGGAATTTAAAGCAGCCGTTTTCAATACCTCAACATATATGCATACAAAATCATCCAGTAAACCCGCTGACAGGGGATTCACGGGTGTTTAGAATTCTTACCTCCCGTTCCAGACGGGGGATGAACCGTTGAGGTCGACTCGGGCCACGACTCCTATGTCATGTACGAACCCGAGGGGCCGAGGTGATATCGTAATCACCGTCCTTCCCTGTGCAGTTTATATTTAAATTACCCTTCCTTAGGGTTTAAAATCAATAATGTCCGATAGTCCAAAAATTAAAAAGTCCAAAAATAAAAATACAAATTACAAAAATAATTACCTAATTACGCTTTCTAAAAAAAAAAATAATAAAAATTAATTACACTATATACAAAATTTTCTTCTTCACTCCATTCGGATCTCTCTTTTCTTTCCTATTTTGGCTTTGCTTTTCTTTTCAAAGACTTTATCTTTTTCTTTCGCTCCACTCCAAATCTGAAAGAAAACAAATACCAAAACGCGTAAAAAACAACAAAAAAAAAAAAAATAAAAATAAAACCTAAAAACAAATCTATACACAAGTCCGCGTCGGCGGCGCCAAAAATTGATGTGACTCAATAATGTTGTAGAAAGTGGTAGTAAGGTTGTCGTTCACTCGGACTTGACGAGATCGATTTTTAAGAATTAATAAAAGAAAATAATAAAAATACAGAATATATACAATTTATGTCACAAGACGGAGAGATGTGCTGGGACTCAGGATTCGGCCAAACTCATAACAAAAGGTTCAATTTATTTATTCTCAACAATTAAAGCTCAATAAACAAAATAACACCGACTCTTATTTTTGCCAAGGTAGACTCTCAAAAGATTAATTGTATCCCTAAGCATAGATTATCTAAACAAAGCATAACCTATCTAATTGAATAACAACCAATTTAATCAAATCATAATTCTATTTTAATTAGTGCAAAAGTCAAATAGAGAATTAATTAAAATTACCCATGTATGAAATTTGTCTTCCTCCGTCGTCCCAGTGATGGGTTCTAGCTCATCATGTTGGAAACACGCTCAAAATCCATTTTTATTGCTCAAAGGAGGTGTACAAATGATGAAATGGAGAAAATAATGAAAATCGAGTGTTTGCAACGATTATACGTGTTGCAAACACTGTTACAAACTACGATAGAGAATAAGTGCTTCTGTCTTGTAAGTCTGCCCCCCTCCGTATTACGACCCTCGTTTGTGTGTCGCAGACACTGTATAAGAACGACTGCTTCTGGTGGTCCGTTCTTCGTGTTCTTCAGAGAAGCAGCAGCAGAAAAGGTAGTCTCTGCAACTTTGATTTTTTTGCTTTTCTCGCGTTCTAAAACCTCCCAAACTCTCCGTAACCTTTGCCTTCGACCCCAGCAACCTATTTATACACTTTTGGACCCAGAATCACTCCTCATTAATCCAAGATATCTTCCCATCACTTCGGCAGAAAAGATATTATACTCGGGCTATATTCTTTCCATTTTTTGTAGCAGCACGCGCCTGCAGCTGTTATTTCTTCCTAATATAACTTCTACACTCGTCTGGCAACAACACACACACTCCAAACACGAGCAGTGCACGTCTCAAAGCTCACAGCGACCCATGCAAACCCGTGCTTCTCTGCTTTATTCTAGCGAGTTATCTAGCCACATTTAGGTCACTAATCGACCCATACCAACCCTGTTATGCTCTAACAGGGTATCCCTATCAATCTCAGCCATTGAGTCTCACTAAAACTCATTCAAAAATCCGACCAAAGTCTGCCAGGCGTGACATATTTTTTTCCCGCCAAAATTTATTTTCAAACCAAGAAGAAGGTCACCCCTTATCCAACAGCTGGGGGTGCGAATATCAATTGGGTGCCCCTTAGTAATTGGGTTACCCCTTATCCAATGTGGGAGTCCGAATATCAAATGTCCTCCGGGGGTGTTCCGAGCAACTTTTCGAGCCGAATTTTCCAAAAATATTTATTTCCAAAAATACCTAAAAATACATAAAAACACAATATTAGTACAAGAATCGAGTTCCAACAATACCAACACTGAGGACAATTCAGACACAAAAATGTGTCTATCAGCGAGAGAACGAGGAAGAGTCTTGGCATATTGAGAAACTTCAGTGCGGCAAAACCTTTCTTCGGTCCGGGTATGGTGCGGATCGGACTGTTTCTAGGTCGAAGCGACGGAAAAGCGAACGTGTGAGGCCCTTGGAGGAGAGCGCCATGATTCTTGATTTTGATGCGGATGAATCAAAAAGCTTTCTTCGAAGTGTCAATGAGAAAACCTTCGAAGGAGCATATGACGGAAACGAAATAGCCTTTGAAGTTGATGCCAAAGGTGTCGTTGGTGATACTGGGAGGGGTCATGGTGGCGTATCTTTGGATCGGTCGTCGGGGAGGACACTGTTGCTTTTGTGGTTGCTTCGGGATGGGATGTTGAGGTTGCTTCTTTGCTAACACCGTTGAATGGAACCTTTGTTACCCGAGGGATTCTTTGGGGGAAGTGCTTGAAGATAGCCTTGCCCGAGGGGACTTGTGCTCCATCCTTCGAGGGCTAGTTCCTCCCTTTTGTTATTTCTGTTAGCTGCTTAGTTCCCCTGATGTGTTTTTTTTTTCTTTTTCGTAAACTCATCTTTACCTTCTTCTTCATCAGTCAACATTTTGCTTCATATATATTTTTTTGAAAGAGGTTGTGGTATGATGGCTCTTCAATGGTTTTCTGGGTTTATCTGATGTATTTCTCTGATATCTGGAGAATTTGCTTGGAAAGAGATGTATTTATGCTATTTTTTTTTTGACGGAAAAGGGAATCCCCAGGGAAAAATACAAACGATGTATTCATCTTGGGGGAGTACAACTACTAAGAGGAATTGTTAAAGGAAATACTAAAAGGGGGAGTATTTTGGGAAGTACAACATTTTAGGGATTGGAGGCCTTGAGCCATCGCGAGTGAATTATCATGCCTTCAGGTGTGTCTGCATTGATGAGCTTGCAATATCCTCCCAAAAGGGTATCCGCAACCAGATACAGCTCGCCTTTTCTTTCATTGGGCGAATCACTTTGAATAGCCATTTTTACTGTCATCCTCCCAACTTGAAACGAGCTTTCCTTAAACACTACATCTCCGATTGAAAACGGGTTCAGACGTTGCGCAACCGTTTGAGTCTTGGCTTCGTTGGTTTCAATAGAAGTTTCCAAGCTTCTTGCAAAGTGTTCAAATGGTCCAGCTCCCCATTCACATTTCTTGACAGTGTTCGTGCCATGTCGCGCCGAGTCCCCATGACGGAATGGGGGAAGGAAAGACTGGTTGCAGAAAAGGTTGCTCGGTCAGACTTACTTGCATTTGAAAACCATGAGCTAGCGCCAACGGGTCCTCTCCGGATGTCTGGGTTCCTTCAATAGTTCGTTGATGCGACAACCAGTGGGATGATTTGTTTGAAATTCTTTCGGGCGTGGACGTCGGCAGAGGGTGCACATCCAATTTTGCTTTGTTGTCGAGCACCCATAAGCGTCCCAATATCATGTCATGATATAGTTCTTTGACAATGTGGAATTTGCTATGCGTTATAGCGTCTCCCATCTTGATCTATAGGTTGATGTAGCCATGCGCGTTCAAAGTTTCTCCTCTCAAGTTCTTAATCACGGACGGGGAATAGGTAGCGTCTTGTTTTGTAAATCCTGCTGCCTTTAGTGTCTTGAAAGTAATGATGTTGTGGTCAGAGGCCGTGTCGATGAGTGTGTCGTCAAATTCGTTACCTTTTAAACGGGACGTGGTCAGCAGTCCCCAGTTCTCCTTTTTGGTTTTGCCTGTTTGGGAAGCTTGGGCCCCGGCGTGGTTTCCGGGGAGAGAAAAAGTCGTTTGCCGGATACAACACGATTGAGAGCTGCGAAAATATCTTGGCGCTGCATCTTGGAAAGATAGAGAATTTCGCATACATGTTGCATCATGGATTGTACAGTCTCGTGCACGGAATCCCCAAAGGACCCGCAGTTTCTTATCGGGAGTGGGTCTCGATGCACTCTTCCGTCTCCTGGTTGGAGTCCTCCCGCTTCTATCATTTCTTTGAAAATATGCTTTAGTCTGTTGCAATCGCTGGTCGGGTGGTGAACGAACCTGTGGTAATGGCAGTACTTGGGGTTCGCCATCTCAGCCTTAGTTGGTGGACGTCTGGGAGGTGGCAGTCTGATAACATCATCTTGAACCCAGGCTTCTAGGAGGTCAATCACCTCCTCGATGGGAAACAGGAAATCAAGGGTATCTCCTTCGGTCTCATGATGCTGCATGGGAGTTTTAGTGACGGTCTTTCGTGGCATGGGTTCCAGTTGCGCTGGCGCTTCACGTTTTGGCTGGTGGCTCGTAGTTGGGGCTTTCCTTTTTCCCATTTCATTTACTATGTTCACGGAGGATGAGCCGGCATTAAATTGCTTGCTGATGAGGCGTCTACTCCCGCGAGTTTCACGCGTGTCTTCGGTTCGAATCGGCCTAGCTCTTTCTAGTAATGCTGGTGTTGTTGTTGCGGATCGTCTGGCGGCTTCATGGAGTTCGGAGAACGTTTGGAAGCGTAAGTTTTCCAGCAGGGCGCGGTAAATAGGAACCATACCATTGATGCACGCGTTCACCAGCTGTTGCTCGGTCACGTTTGGGTCGTGACAGTCGAGTGCTTGAACCCTGAACCTTTTGACGAAATCATTCGGATGTTCATTATCCCACTGGTACATTCTTCCGAGGTCTGAGAAAGTAACTTGTTCAGACACGAAGAAGTATTTCTTGTAAAACGCAGTGACCATGCTACTCCAGGTTGGGAATGCTTTGTTCGGTGGGATCTTTGTTGTACCATGTATACGCCCTTCCAGTAAGTGACTTTGAGAATTCCCTTAAACGAAGAACGTGATTATATTCATGTTCACCTAGGGATTCTAGGAAACGGGAGACATGCTCATGTGCACTCCCGGTACCATCGTACAGGGTAAATTGAGGAGAAGAGTACCCCCTTGGGAGAGGGATTCTCTGCATTTCGGATGGGTAAGGGGGTTGGTGATGATGCACGTCCAATTCATCATTCTTGATTCGGTTGCGGAGAAGTTGTTCCAGATCTTCTCGCGTGACGAAGTTAGGCGGCAGATTTCTTTCCAACGGGATTCTAGCGCGAGTTTCCTCATCCGTGAAGGTGTGCTCCGCCGAGGTGCTGGCGTCGGGGTTGTTGGAGACGTTCCTAAGCGGCTCTGGAGGACGCGACTCACGTGGTAGTCGCTCTGCCAGGGCCTTGAGAAAGATGAGTACCTCCTTCTGCGTTAAAACCATATCCATCTGGGCTCTGGCAAGCATCTCTTGTCGTTCCATCAAATCAGCGATGGTGACATAAGGACGACTTCCTCTGGTCCCTCCGGTCTCTCGTCCCGTCGGCGGGGTAGTTGGAACCTTAGTTGTGGTCGGAGGCGCTATGCTAGACAAAGCATTAGGGGCCGTAGCGGCGGCTCTGGCCCCGGTGACTGGTGGCGTGACACCCGAAGAGATATTTTCGTTGCCATGATTAGAGGGTTGTGCAGAGACACTAGAGGAGGCAGCGGCTCTGGCCCTGGTGATTGGCGGTGTTACGCTTGAGGGAGTGTATTCGATGTTACTGTAGTCAGCAGGTGATGCAACAACGTTATTGGGAGAGACGCTAACATCAGGGATGCGTTACGTGGCTTTGTGTTCTCGGCAGCCGCTCCGGACCTGAGTTCCACCATGTTGGGATTTGACGTTCGGGAAACGAAATCAGGAGTCGGAGTTGGTATTGTAACCGATAGATCAATCCTCCCACCGTGGTCGCCAATTGTTTATGAGTAAAAATGGTTTCCCCTGATTTTGGTAAATTCGGTAGGTGAGTGAGAAACTGGTTTAAACCCTAAACAAATGTGCTGCACGTGAGCACTTTCTAGATTCGAGAGATCAATCTGTAAAAGTCCGGCCTAAACCAAGAAATGGCCGTTCCAGACTTGCTTCGGTCACAAAGTGGAGGAGAAGGGTTGATTTGGGGAGGGAAGCAAAGAAAGGTGTTGAGACCAGAATAGTGCGGGAGAGTAGTGTCTCGACTTGTATCGTAAAAGTGAAAGCTTAGGAAGCTTGCAAGAGATGAAAGCTTTTTGGAGAGCTTGCAAAGTTGCCTTTTCCGAGAGTGTTGTATTTTTTTCCTGACCGAGACTTGTTGTCTGGTGGAAATAGGTAAGACCTATTTATACAAGTCGAGATTGAAACGTACCATGGCCTCATGAAGGAAGAGAGTAAAGGGTGAAATAATGGGAGGAGGTGGTAACCACATGGTGTTTATGGGTGAAAACGTTTTCACCATTATTTCCTCATTTATTTGACCGCTTTATTCCTGTTCACGCTTTCTTAATGTGAGCGTAGTGTACGCCGCATCTTTGTGACCGCCAAACCAAAACCCTAGAAAGCATCCCCCAGTTTGTGTTGATGTCTCGAGTGTTGGTTGCACCTTGAGTGCAAGTGGCGCTGCTAGTGGCGCGTGTGGCATGTGCGGAATGCCTTTGTTGCGGGTTGCACCTTGAGCGCAAGTGGCAATGCCAGAGATGCTAGTGGCATGTGCCAATGGCATGTGCGGAATGCCTTGGTGGTAGGTTGCACGGTTTTGCAAGTTAGGCTACCAGCAAGAGTGTTGGCGTGTGCCAATGGCATGCTCGGCCATTAGGCCACGGCCTGGTAAGAAAAGCTACCAGCGATGCGTGTTGGCATGTGCCAATGGCATGCTCGGCCATTAGGGCCATGGCTGGTAAGAAAAGCTACCAGTGATGCGTGTTGGCATGTTCCAATGGCAGGCTTGGTCATTAGGGCCATGGCATGGTAAGAAAAAGCTACCAGCGAGCATGTTGGCATGTGCCAATGGCATGCGTGGCCAATTTGGGTCGCGTCCTGGTAGGAAAAGCTACCAGCGAGCGTGTTGGCATGTGCCAATGGCATGCTCGGCCATTAGGGCCATGGCCTGGTAAGAAAATCTACCAGCGAGCATGTTGGCATGTGCCAATGGCATGCGTGGCCAATTTGGGTCGTGTCCTGGTAGGAAAAGCTACCAGCGAGCGTGTTGGCATGTGCCAATGGCATGCTCGGCCATTAGGGCCATGGCCTGGTAAGGAAAGCTACCAGCGAGCATGTTGGTATGTGTCAATGGCATGCGTGGCCAATTTGGGTCGCGTCCTGGTAGGAAAAGCTACCAGCGAGCGTGTTGGCATGTGCCAATGGCATGCGTGGCCAATTTGGGTCGCGTCCCGGGTAGGAAAAGCTACCGAAAGCGAGCGTGTTGGCATGTGCCAATGGCATGTGTGGCCAATTTGGGTCGCGCCCTGGTAGAAAAAAGCTACCAGCGAGCGTGTTGGCATGTGCCAATGGCATGCGTGGCCAATTTGGGTCGCATCCTGGTAGGAAAAGCTACCGGCGAGCGTGTTGGCATGTGCCAATGGCATGCGTGGCCAATTTGGGTCGCGTCCTGGTAGGAAAAGTTACCAGCGAGCGTGTTGGCATGTGCCAATGGCATGATCGGCCATTAGGGCCATGGCCTGGTAAGGAAAGCTACCAGCGAGCATGTTGGCATGTGCCAATGGCATGCGTGGCCAATTTGGGTCGCGTCCTGGTAGGAAAATCTACCAGCGAGCGTGTTGGCATGTGCCAATGGCATGCTCGGCCATTAGGGCCATGGCATGGTAAGGAAAGCTACCAGCGAGCATGTTGGCATGTGCCAATGGCATGCGTGGCCAATTTGGGTCGCGTCCTGGTAGTAAAATCTACCAGCGAGCGTGTTGGCATGTGCCAATGGCATGCTCGGCCATTAGGGCCATGGCCTGGTAAGGAAAGCTACCAGCGAGCATGTTGGCATGTGCCAATGGCATGCGTGGCCAATTTGGGTCGCGTCCTGGTAGGAAAAGCTACCAGCGAGCGTGTTGGCATGTTCCAATGGCATGCGTGACCAATTTGGGTCGCGTCCTGGTAGGAAAAGCTTCCAGCGAGCGTGTTGGCATGTGCCAATGGCATGCGTGGCCAATTTGGGTTGCGTCCTGGTAGGAAAAGCTACCAGCGAGCGTGTTGGCATGTGCCAATGGAATGCGTGGCCAATTTGGGTCGCGTCCTGGTAGGAAAAGTTACCAGCGAGCGTGTTGGCATGTGCCAATGGCATGCGTGGCCAATTTGGGTCGCGTCCTGGTAGGAAAAGCTACTAGCGAGCGTGTTGGCATGCGTGGCCAATTTGGCCTAGGTTGCATGGTTTGCAAGCCTAGGCGCGGGCGCCATTTTGGCATGGCGTGTCTAGGGCCAAGGTAAGGGTGCTTGGCTTGGCGTGGCGTGACTAGCGTAGCTAGGGCCAAGGCAGAGTGCGTTTGGCATGGCGCGGCTAGCTCGGGCTAAGTGTGGCTGGCATGATTTGCCATTGGCACGGAGGTGCAGCTAACATGGTTGGCATGCTTTGGCGCGTTTGGTGTGACTAGCATAGCTAGGGCCAAGGCAGAGTGCGTTTGGCATGGCGCGGCTAGCTCGGGATAGGTGTGGCTGGCATGGTTTGCCATTGGCACGGAGGTGCGGCTAGCATGGTTGGCATGCTTTGGCGCGTTTGGTGTGGCTGGCATGGTTTGCCATTGGCACAGAGGTGCGGCTAGGGACAAGGCAAGGATGTTTGGCTTGGCGTGGTGTGACTAGCGTAGCTAGGGCCAAGGCAGAGTGCGTTTGGCATGGCGCGGCTAGCTTGGGCTAAGTGTGGCTGGCATGATTTGCCATTGGCACGGAGGTGCGGCTAGCATGGTTGGCATGCTTTGGCGCGTTTGGTGTGGCTGGCATGGTTTGCCATTGGCACGGAGGTGCGGCTAGCATGGTTGGCATGCTTTGGCGTGTTTGGTGTGACTAGCATAGCTAGGGCCAAGGCAGAGTGCGTTTGGCATGGCGCGGCTAGCTTGGGCTAGGTGTGGCTGGCATGGTTTGCCATTGGCACGGAGGTGCGGCTAGCATGGTTGGCATGCTTTGGCGCGTTTGGTGTGGCTGGCATGGTTTGCCATTGGCATAGAGGTGCGGCTAGGTCCAAGGCAAGGATGTTTGGCTTGGCGTGGTGTGACTAGCGTAGCTAGGGCCAAGGCAGAGTGCGTTTGGCATGGCGCGGCTAGCTTGGGCTAAGTGTGGCTGGCATGATTTTCCATTGGCAAAGAGGTGCGGCTAGCATGGTTGGCATGCTTTGGCGCGTTTGGTGTGACTAGCATAGCTAGGGCCAAGGCAGAGTGCGTTTGGCATGGCGCGGCTAGCTTGGGCTAGGTGTGGCTGGCATGATTTTCCATTGGCACATAGAGGAATTAGGGTTTTGTTCGTTGTAACCCTAATTTGAAAAAAAATACCGCCTATTAATTACTGACTACATGCATTGAATGTTCTAATAAATGTGTCGCCGGTGACATTAGGTTATTCGGGGTTTTACGATTTTACCCTTTGTCTAAAAACCACCATCAACAACTTGGTACCCTCGTAATTTCACTTACCAGCTATAAATATTCTAATTTGACAGACATCATTAATTGTATTAGTATCAAACTGGCTATTAAGAATTTCAACAACCCATTCACCATTTTCATGCACCATAAGTTGATTTACATATCTCATATTAGCAAAATCAAAATAAGCATCCAACAGTTCAGTTCTAGTAGATACCCACTTGAATTTTCATATCTGAATGGAAGAACCATCCTCCCTTCCCAACAATAATTCCTCTTAATCACTTTTAAACCTCTACATGCATATACCTTTCCACACCCAAGACACTGACTCTGAACTTACAACATGAAGAGGATTAGAGTCAGGGAAATACTTATGACTAAGTGTTAGAGCATTGCTTGGTAGAACTCACAAGTGTTGCTATATCAATCTTGTTGTCAAATTTAGTTGATCAAGACTGTATCCTAGTTTACATTTAGCCAAGTCTCGAATTAGGACTAAATTAGAAATGTGTAGTTGAGTATCAAACATCATTGTGTTCTACCGTTTGAAGGCAAAGATCAACTAAAGACATCTGGAGAACTTCATCGACAAAAGGTATGTGAAGACCAACCAACATATTACTCAAGTTTTCAATTTCACCTTTCTATCTATTGGACTAAGTCGCATGACTAAGTGGACTTTAAATTGCACAATAAAAATTTCTAGTCAAGTTTACCTTGTTAATTATTCTCGAAATATGAATGACTAAGATTAAGAACATTTCGTTCAAAACTTGATGAATTTGGTTAAGAACAATTTATTGTTTATGACTTGTTAGAGCACAGCTCGGTTGAACCCACCAAGCGTTGGTATGTCAAGTTTGGTTGTCATATTTTAGTGTGTCAAAACTCATCTAAGAGTCGTTTGATTATGTACTAGAGACAACTTCGTTTACGTTAGACTAGAAAGTCTAGGAATGTTGAGACATACAAGTATTACTCGAAGACCTGAAGAACGTGAAGAAGTAACGAAGACCTGAAGAACGTGAAGAGATTTAATCTTGGCTATTCTTCGGGAATATAAGTCCGTTGTATCGATTGGTTTCAGTTCACCTTGATTTATCAAAAGACGGAACAAAACTCGTAGGTATTTCTGTGGGAGACATATTTATCTATTCAATAGACTTTTCTGTGTGAGACAGATTGGTTTATCAAGTCTTCGACTTTGGGTCGTAGCAACTCTTAGTTGTGGGTGAGATCAGCTAAGGGAATCAAGTGCGTAGAGTCCTGCTGGGATTCAGAGTTGTAAGGAACGCGACTGTACCTTGATCAGCGTGAGATTGGTTAGGGCTCAACTACATTCCAGTCCGAAGTTAACTTGGAGTAGGCTAGTATCTGTAGCGGCTTAATACAGTGTGGTATTCAAATCTGGACTAGGTCCCGGGTTTTTCTGCATTTGCGGTTTCCTCGTTAACAAAATTTCAGGTGTCTGTGTTATTTTTTTTCCGCATTATACTTTCTATATAATTGAAATATCACAGGTTGTGCGTAGTTCAATCAATTAGATAATCCAACCTTTGGTTGTTGATATAAATTGATTGACACTTGAACATTAGTCTTTGGTACCGTTCAAGTTGTTTCACATAATAATTAATCAGGCTCACGGATTTCTATCTGTTTGATTTGCTGATTATATTGTGAAACAAAGATACAAATCTTGGATATATTTCCATTGATTGAGTCTGACTGTCTAGTTGATTCTCTTGGAATTATATTTGAGTTTTTCCATACAGATTGCTAATTGAAATATTGGGTGAGGTTGTTAGACCCCCGCTTTTTCAGTTTTTGATTGATTTGATTGACTAACGGTTGTTGAAACTTTGATTGCACCTAGTTTGTTTATTCTTGAGAATCTTCTGTTCTGATATAAGATTCACTCAAACTAGATCGAAGTATCGACGGGATCTTTAGAACTTTTTGTAGATCTAAAGACATCTTGTGATAATCCATTGTTAACAGACTCCGTTCTGTACGTGATTGATCACAAGAGATTCAAGTGGTGTTGTGCAGGTTTAATTGAAGATTAAAAAAGATTTGAAGACGAAGAAGATTTCTTATTGTTTCTCATATCTTTGTGTTGCACAAACCTTGATCGGTTGGGATCCAACTAGAATCAGATTTATTCGATTGATTAGTTGCGTGAGATCGGTAACGCCTAATAGTTCTCTTGAGATCTATTTTGATTGTTACAAATCTGAATCTTATTACTTCGGTAATAGAGATTGGATTGATCTAACCAGGAAAAGGAGTTTATTAGCTTAAACGGAAGAGCCTTTGTATATGACTTGAGATATCTTATCTTAAAGAATCAATAGAGTTGTTACCAAACACATTTGTTGTTCCTTTACTGTTTGGAATACGATCCAAAGGAATTTTTCCAGTGCGTGCACTCATCGAAGTCGGAAGCGCGGGGATACTGAGGAAACTAAGTGAACTAGGCGTAGTTGCTTGGTCTCAACTATAATAAGTTGGTTTAGATTTTGTATAGCGGCTTAATTATGAGAGTATTCGATTCTGGACTTGGTCCCTGGGTTTTTCTGCATTTGCAGTTTTCCTCGTTAACAAAATCTTGTTGTGTGATTTACTTTTCTATTTCCGCAATTATATTTGTTTATATAATTTGATGTAAATTACACAAATGTTAACTCTGCTTTACTTGATAGTGATCCTATAGAGTTTGGTCAAGTCCGAACCTATTATCAAGTAATCACACTTTGGTAGTCGTATTGTCTCGATCTCGTATCCATAGACAATCACACAAAGTGTGAATACCGATTTGACGTATTGTCTCGACTTTGTCCATAGACAATCACTTTCGGTAAGATGACATATATGTGGATAAATTAAAGATTGTGGTGTATTTGGGTACCCTCTTCTTTTCAATTGGTATCAGAGCAGGCAAACAAGAAAAGATCTAAAAATATGTGTTTGGTACGATCCAACCTATAAGAATTGAATCTAACGGCTGAGTCAGTTAACGTAATAGCAGGATTTGACTACTTCAAAGACTCGTAGTAGAAGACACAAATGAAGTATATGATACTCTTGTTCCTAAATTTGTTAGGAATTGGGATTAAGTTTATGTATGTCTTGGATGACTTACATAATCCCTTGATTATCATAGAATTGTATCTCATGGTGTTGAATACTAACAAGGTTAGTAACAATGATACAATACTCTATGTGACATGTTCTATCTTGAAAATGCACTAGATTCCATATAAGTTTTTCTATGTATGAACCATGACTATATTGTTCTTGAAAAATCTGGGATCTTAAATATATTTTGGATTGGTTACCCAAATATATATGTGTACATTTTTCAGATCTAAGACTGTCAATGTATCGCTGATTAGGATGCGATTTTGGAATCTTTGTGATTTTACAAAGAATGATTTTTCTGTTATAATTCTATTAACAATGGATTGGTACATACACCCCACAACTGTTTTAATGAATCAAGTGATCTTTTGAGGTATTACAGGATTTATGATTCTAAAGATATTTTTAAAAAATATCTTGTTATGTTCAAAATTGTTTTTGTATACTCTATTGGAAAATTCTTGAGTGAATTTCGTAAGATATTATCAAGTTTTGGTAATTATAGAGTAAACAAATTTTTGGACATGAATATAGGATTAATCCGTAATATAGATCCAGTCCATGAAAAATCGGTTTTCCAAAAGAAAGACGTAGTTGCAAAATTGGATTTATTTCCCCACAAATCAAGGTTTTCGATTTTGGAATTTCCTAAAACTAGTTATTTCCGGTAATTGTTATCTTCACTCCATATAAAAGAATATTATTTTGTGTTGTTTATACAAACATCATGGGAGAGATTTTCCATAACCGAAACGAGGGTTTTTCATATTCTGCCGACTTTTGGAAGTATGAGAAAAACGAAATCAAGAAATAATAAATCTTTTGATGATCGTGTCAGATACGATGAGATTAAAAGGATCAGATTTCCTCACAAAATAGAAGATGAACATGAACTTACCTCTTTTGTTGATAAATCATGTTTTGAGAAATACAAAACTCTCAAGAGGATAGAGTTTACTGCTGAAAAGAGATTTGATCCAGAAGTCCAAGATAAGGATTACGTGAAGTTTGTTCAAGATCGAAACTGGGGAAAACTTTTTGATTTGAGAAATATTCACCTGATTTGGTAAGAATTTTCTATGCTAATATTCACAATATTGATCATAAGAAACTTATCTTTGTTACTTTTGTTGGTTGTGGACTTTACTATGTCGATCGTAAGACGATTTCAAACATCATCAAGTACAATGTGGAATGTAATCACCTGATTAGCGGAGTTGAAATTGAACATGATACCATTTCAACACGTCTCATTGGAAAAACGATTGACTGGGAAGATGGTAGGTTACCAACCAAAGATATACCTTTTTATTTAAGGGTTTTCGGAAAACTTGCTATATCAACTCTATTTGCAAGTACAAGAGATAAGTCGGTTTGGAATAAGGATTTTGCAGAACTTGTCTGCTTTCTGTTGAAAGAAGATTCTCAAATCGATATATGTGGAATCATTGTCAGCTAAATGATTAAGATATCAGATTTTATTTCATCTCCAGGAATCAAGAGGCATCTCGGTTTTCTATGTATAATTACCAAAATCTGTTAATTTATTATGGGAGATGACTTTGATGACATGAGAAGCACTAATGTTGTCTCTAAAAAGACTATAAGTCAAATGATTGGAGGTCAAACCAGAAATCAAATCGTTGAAAGAAATTCACAGATTTCTAACAACAAGTCTCTTCTGGCCCATCTTAAAACTCTTGGTAGACAAATTGATTGTATTCAGAAACAGTTAGCCTTTGCTGCTCGAAAAGATCCAGAAACTCTTAAAGGTATTCTAAACATTGAGTCAGAGTTTTGGAAGGGCGAAGGTAACCAAGAATCAGAAATAGAAAAAGGATGTCAAAAAGAACTTGAAGACAAGGAGTGCTCTACTTCTTAAAATCTCAATAAGGAAAAATAGACATCGGTTTTTAATTTATTTCAGTTATTGTATAAGGTCTATTTTTAAATAAAACTATCATAATTTATGAATAAAATTATTATTTTATAATTTTTCTTGTGATAGTCTCCGATTACAGAGCCTGTGCATGAATGTCTATATTTTTGCTATGTGTTTTCGGTTTATGGGATGTCTGATTTTGGTTTTCATTAACCTTAATATTCGATCTCATATGATGTAACCCTTGTTAGAGCACTACTCGGTCGAACTCGCATGCATTGCTATCTCAAGCATGTTTGTCAATGTTAGTGATCAAAACTATAAGTCTTGATTTCTAGTCTACTTATAGATGTCTCGGACTAGGACATAGATTGTGTATTTGAGCCTTAAACTTCACGGCGTTCATCATTTGAAGACGAAGAACCACTAAGGAGAGCTTGTGGAACTTCATCAACAAAAGGTATGTGGATACCGAAACTCATCTATCACTTGGAAAGTCTATTTCTACTTTATCTCTTATATTGAGACATAAGTCGTGTTACGATATAGTTTTCTATTATACACATTTGAGATTTCGAGCTGAGTTTAACTCGCTTACAAATTTCTCGGAATATGTGTTGGCAAGCTTTCGCTTCGACAAAGTTCATCTTATATTCTTGACGCAAGTCAAAAGATGATCATTTGAAAATTGATGAGTAACATCTTACATGGTTTGTGTGATACAATCATTTGGTGTAGACTTGGAATGTTTCGTTAATTATGATTATTTCAATAACTTGAAAATTGCTTTGATGCTAATAGTGTGTGAAAACGGCTATTGTCATCCTCTAAGAAAGTTTCAATGATTGAAATAAAAGTTTAGAACACTTAACCATTATTGGATATGACATGTTGTGTACTCTTGCACATATGTAATCCATGTCCGGGAACCATAGTATGTGTACATGTACGCGTACCTGTTGTCTTGAGAAATCCGGGAACCTAAGTATGCGCACCCGTTCGCGTACTGGCGTAAGGTTCATGTCCGAATATTTCTGCTGGGATTGGAAGTACGCGTACCCATTTGCGTACTGGCGAAACCCAATCTTGGTCCGGGTATTTCAAGTATGCGTAGGTTAAACTTCTAAAATCGGTTGTGTACATGAACATAAACATTTATATAATAAGGAATGCAATCTTTGCAAACCGTGGCTATAATGTTCATGAATTGATTCGAGTGAATCAAACCGAATATGCTTCAATTGTGTTCTTGTATACTTCTATGACAATATAGCAATTGAACAACTCTTTAACTAGTTTCCTTTGAGTCATTTGAACTAGTTATGGTTAAGATGAATAAGGTTGATATGAGAGTGTTCATATGGCTAACTTCGGTTAACTATTGTTGATCCAACATGGTGTACACGTTTAGGTACGGTTATATAAACCTAAATGAGGGTACATTTCATTTGTGTGTAACAAGCTAAGTTCGATCTAACGTGTAGTTGCAGGAAATCCCACACTACACCCCTCACTCGAATTTGTTTAATTAATCCATTTGAAGATGAGTAACAATATATTTTATTAATTGTTTTTCTGAAAGGTTTACAAAGAAATGTAGAACAGAGCTAAAGAAATTACAATCACTCTTAATTTTCTCTCTCCTAATGACTTGCTTAACAATTTAGAAAGGAACCCCTCAATGAGACTTACTCGACCCTTTATATAGGGTATTACATAGTGGATGACAGCTAAGCTGTCCTTTATTTTCGGGAATTCTTCGCGAAGCGTCGCAAATATGTAAGTGTTAGACTTCGCGACACTCCTAAATCTCGCCAAGTCTTCACACTTTTCTCATGTTCTGGCTGTCGTCATCTGATGCGTCATTTAAATTATTTCCTTGCGACACCTTCGCAATGTAGTTGTTTATTACTCTCGCGAAGTATTGTTGTCGCGATATTCTGGTCCTACATCTTGCCTCTTCTCATGTCTTCTCTGCGAAGAAGAGAATGTCATGAGAACCAATATTTTAAAGTGCCGCAACTGCTCATCTTTATCTCGCGATTGTTCATTTTTACTTGTTTTATTTATGTACGGAATTTATTACAGGTGTTTCTTCTTCCACTCTTTTCTTGACACGTCTCTTTCAACCGTTTATTCTTGACCATTCACGTCCCATCTCGCATTAAATGCATTTGTTTTCTCGAGAATTCTCTTCTCTATATATAGCTTTCTTACCCTTCTCTTTTTCTCTTTTATTTTCCTTCTGCAAATTTTCTTTAACTCTCTCTCTCCTTCCGCAATTTGCGCTCCTGCTACCACAGTCCTACACTTTTCTCGTTCTTTTGATCTTCAATTCTCTACACCCCTCACTCGAATTTGTTTAATTAATCCATTTGAAGATGAGTAACAATATATTTTATTAATTGTTTTTTTGAAAGGTTTACAAATAAATGTAGAACAGAGCTAAAGAAATTACAATCACTCTTAATTTTCTCTCTCCTAATGACTTGCTTAACAATTTAGAAAGGAACCCCCTCAACAGACTTACTCGACCCTTTATATAGGGTATTACATAGTGGATGACAGCTAAGCTGTCCTTTATTTTCGGGAATTCTTCGCGAAGCGTCGCAAATATGTAAGTGTTAGACTTCGCGACACTCCTAAATCTCGCCAAGTCTTCACACTTTTCTCATGTTCTGGCTGTCGTCATCTGATGCGTCATTTAAATTATTTCCTTGCGACACCTTCGCAATGTAGTTGTTTATTACTCTCGCGAAGTATTGTTGTCGCGATATTCTGGTCCTACATCTTGCCTCTTCTCATGTCTTCTCTGCGAAGAAGAGAATGTCATGAGAACCAATATTTTAAAGTGCCGCAACTGCTCATCTTTATCTCGCGATTGTTCATTTTTACTTGTTTTATTTATGTACGGAATTTATTACAGGTGTTTCTTCTTCCACTCTTTTCTTGACACGTCTCTTTCAACCGTTTATTCTTGACCATTCACGTCCCATCTCGCATTAAATGCATTTGTTTTCTCGAGAATTCTCTTCTCTATATATAGCTTTCTTACCCTTCTCTTTTTCTCTTTTATTTTCCTTCTGCAAATTTTCTTTAACTCTCTCTCTCCTTCCGCAATTTGCGCTCCTGCTACCACACTCCTACACTTTTCTCGTTCTTTTGATCTTTAATTCTCTATTCATTCCCATACTTCTAACAATGGCTTCACTTGGTCGTACATACACTCCTCTTTTACTTGATGTTCAAAGGAAATTACAAGAAAAGGGTTTCACTTTATCAACCATTCCCAATCAAGGATCTTCATCTATTCTTTCTGCAAAATTGTTTTCTGATCATCAATGTGATGATCATAAAATCATAGTCTCACTGGGTCAACTCCTCGCAGGACTCCCCATTCCTCTGTATAATCCCGAGTTGCCATTATTCTATGACTTGCTCACGAGAAATTCTCGCGAGCTGTCTACCAATTGAGTGGCGACTGCATCCGTTTAATGCTTGAATTCGCAAATCGCGGCGCTGGTAAAGGATCTTTATATCCTGATAATGTTAGGGATCCTGAGTTTGTAAATTTACAAATAGTTACTGAGAAGTATACCGTGGACAATTTCTTTGCGAATTACTCAGTTATAAATATGAGAAATGATAAATCTCGCTGGGGTGCTCGACTGAAAAAGAATGATAACGTTGATGCTGACAAATTGCTTATGCAAGATATTGATTGGCATTCGGGCAACAATAGTACTCCCCGTCATTCCAAGGATGAGAGATGGTGGGTTGTTCCTTTACTTTTGAGTGGACCTTACATCGCAAGTTCACATGTTCTCCTCGCACACCTCGCGAACTATCATCCTTGGGAGTTTAAGTGGCCTGAGGAGACAAAAGAGGTATATTTCCTTTCTTCAATTTCGCTTTGCGACATCTTCTTCCTCTTTTATTTATTAACTTTCAAAAATTTTAGATCACCAGAATGAGAAAGAAATATAGAGAAAATCTAAAGCCGAGTACCCTGGCAATACTTCGATCGCTCACGGATGAAGTAAGAAACATTTTCTTTTGTTATTTTAAACAATATTGTTGCCTCTGTTTCTTATCTTCATGCGTATGCGAAGGCTACATGCATGGATAAAACTACTTTTCGCAAGGACAAGTCTTCTGCTCCGCTTTCTAAAAAACGGAAAACCCAGCTCTCTTCTCAAACCAATGAAAATTCTGATGAGGGTGAAAATGAGGTTGGTACTTCCTCCGCGAAAGAGAATCGCTTGACTACTTCTGTTATGGCGCAATTGTCCAGTGTCTTCTCCGATTCCATGCAAGGATTAGGAGATGATCATCTAACTGCTACTTGCGGAGCTCTCGCTAAAATTTGCGATGCCCCGCTATTAGAGGATAATGAGTCCTTTCGCGGAGTCTCCCGAACGTTGACCTCCAGTCACTTAAATGCTCTCACTGCTTTGGTATGTTCATATTCCTTTGTTTCTCTGTAATTTCGATTACAAGCTTTATCTTAACAATTTCTTTTTTCCTTTATAGTTTGGGAGAGCTTCCTTTGTTGTTGCCTCAGATCTCGAGAGAAGATGCGACAACTTTCGCGAGAAAAATCTCCAACTTAAAGAAAAGATTCGAGAATTAGAAACTGAGGCTGCGATGTCTCGCAAGAAAGATGAAAGAATTCAACAGTTGGAAACTGAATCGGCTTCTCAGAAGACTAAGATGTCTACTCTTCAAAGCGCAAACCAACAACTTTATGGTATAAAATTTTTATTCTTCAAGTCATCTTTACTTTGTCGGCTATTATTCTTTCCCTGATTTATTATTTTCGCAGACATATATAATCTCTCTGATGAAGCTATTCTTCTCCATTCATTTCCCGAGCCCATGGATAATGATGTTCTTCTCACCCATCTCAACGAGTCTTTAAGTAACTCATCAAACAAAATTGATTCCCTTTCAGAGATTGAGCATAGAGCTAGTTTAGGTTTAGCCAATCGATTTAAACAAATGTATCTTGATTCCCATAGAAAAATTGAGCTTCAAAGGAAGAAAATTAGTGGCCTTATTGATGAAAAAGACCGTACTGCTAATAGGGATGCGCAGGCATTAGCAGCATTTCAAAAGTCTCTTCTCGAAGTACAAATTGAACGAGATGAATCCCTTCGCCAGAATGCCATACTTACTGAGAGAGAAGAACAAGTTCGTTCACTTCTTGTTATAAATAATGATGATGAGTTTGCTTGGGCTGCGAAGGTTCTAGATAATGCCAGGAATAACTTAGGTGTTGATGTTAGCCTTCATGCCGAGCATACTGCCTTGGTTAAGGATATGATATCCGACGAGAAGGTTGTTTATTATACTTTACTGTTCTTATTTCCGTAGCATTGCTATTAAATTGTTAATATATTGTCATATGTTCTGCAGAATCCGAGAAAAGACTTCAAACAAGGATTGAAGAACTTGAGTCTGAAAAAGGACAACTCACACAAGACTTTTCTCTTCGCAACAACAAATATTCTAAGTCAAGAAACAACAAGCAAGCTACTACAGTGGCGAACTTTAATAATTATGCAGTTCGTTTTCGCAATCAAACTATTGAGATAGTTTGCAATGATCACAAGATTCCTCTTAGTTCATATCCTTGTCTTCGCGAGGATATTCCTGAAGATACACTTTTCTCAGATGTCTCTGATAGTGATGCTAGCGAAGCAGAAGAATCTGGCGAAGAGAATGATGAAACTGAAGAATCTGACCAAGAAGATGATTCTTCAAAGAAATAACTTCTTTTTCTTCTTTCGCTATTTGTAATATATATACTCTTTCACTCTTCTTGGATTGTCAAATATGAATTCAATCTTTGTTTTCTTTACTTGCACATATTAATCAAGCAATTCTCTTTTATAATTCGACTAACTAGTATTATGAATGCATAAATTCCTCATATGGAAATGAATAACAAAACTTTATCCTATTCATTCCCATACTTGCCTCTGTTATTCATTTTCAAATGAGAGATTTACTTTTGTTATCTGTTTTCGTAAGCCTATTGAAGCTCGTTATTGCGACAAGATCGCAGAATGTCTCCATAAATGAAGAACTCCGTTAATCTTGCCTTATCGTTTTTGTGTGGTCTTATTTTGCCTTCCTAATTAAAGGTCTTATTTCGCTACCCCTCGGTGCGACAAGATCGCAGGACGTCTTTACATTTTCATGTAATGACCCATTGACCTTGTCTTATCATTTACTAAGTATTTTTGCCTCTGCAGGATATTTTATCCGCGACAATATGACAGGCTTAAATACTCTTGCGAGTGTAAAATCCCATGACATTATCGTCTCTGCGACGAAATCGCAGGACGTTTTTGCATTTTCATGCAATAACCCATTGATCTCGCCTTATCCTTGCGTCAGTATTATTGCCTCTACAGGATCATTGCACAAATATGACAAGCCTATATTTCCTTGTGAAAATAAAGTCTCATGACATTTGCGTCTTTTGACACTTATCAGCTCCCTAATGGAGGGTGCCGCCCTTATCATCTCCCCGGTTACCCCTTCAAGGAGGCGTACATCGGCCATACAAGACTAGCTCCTCCCATCCGGTCTTAACAGCAAGCAGTTGTTTTCGCAGCCTCTTATCCCTTATACCTATAGGGCTTATGGTTACGAGACTACACCCTAAGTGGAGTTTTCTTCAAAGCCGACTGCAAAGATGTGCCAAGACTTGTCAAGAGTGGTAAGGAAGTTCCATGCTCCCCGCACTCTTGACTCAACCGTGTACCTCGGCGCCTTGGTCATACGCCCGACTCCTTGGAAGAGACCCTCGGTCGTCCAACCAAGGTATAACCTTATATAGTTGGAAATCCAAGGTATCTCTCCCGATGGATGTTATTATCCCCAATCTCCATGACTCGGGTTCCGGGAGCGGTGTAACCTTTTCACCGAGCCATGTCAAGAGATACCCCTTATATGACGCACTTTAGGTCTTACATTTGCCTCTTACGAAATATTATTCGCGAACTAGGGTGTACGCCATAAAGGTTCGTCCCATTCACTCACTCATTCATTTTTGTTAATTCAATTAATCATTCATTCTTGATAATTTCATGTTATTTTGCTTGCGATGCTATCGCATAATTTTGCTTTGTTTGCAACATTCTCTTTTCAACTCTTCAATCGGATTTTCATACATTCTTGATCGCGAGATTCTCGTACATTTCTTCTTCAATTATTATTTCTTCCTCCTACTTTTGATATGCCTCTGTCACTTAATTTTGATAACAACAACTATTCACTTCTTTAGTCTTTTGATCCTACTATTTTCTGTCTCTGCACTATTCAACTGCCTTTATGTATTCACTTCGCAAAGCGTCTTCAACTACCTTTTATTCTTCTTGTCCCTGACGTGCCTTCGCCACTTAACCTTTGTCACTTCTCGCAATTATTCACTTCTTACACCTTTTACTCCTGCTTCCCTCTGCCTTTGTATCATTAAAACCTCTGAATAGTTCTTTTCCAGCATGACTTTCAACTGCCTTCATATCTTCACCTCGCAATGTGTCTTCTCTTCTTATATTTATGCTATCTACCATCAATCTTTCTTTTCTTTGTTCTTCTTTTATATTCTTCTTCCATCCCTTCTTTTTTGCGGCTCTCTCTTCACAGCTCTCCACATCGATCTCATAACATTTTTCCCCTTCTATCCAATCTCCCTTAATAATTCCAACACCGCTAGGATGGGGAAACTTTATACACTGATGATACGTTGACGCCACACCCAGAATTTCATGCAACCATGGCCTTCCAATCAATGCATTATAAGGGGACTCCACATCGACCACACAAAACAAGATATCAGTTGACAATCGTTGCAAAGGTATTCTCATGTGTACTTCTCCTTTGGGCTTGTTCGCGGTACCGTTGAAACCATATATTTTGTATGTTGAAGGGATCAAATCTTCATCCTTTCCTCCCATAGTCTTGTAAGTATGGTAAAAAGAATGTTGATCGAACTCCCGATATCGATTAATATTCTATTTATCGCCCGACAAGTTTCTCGCTTCATCATCTTCCCCATCAACGGGTTTTGGATTAATATCCAGTTTACCACCAACGGGTTATCATGTATTTCTCTACCTTTGGGTATTTCTTCCGACGAGAAAGAGATAATCTGAATCGCCACTCTTTTAATCTGCGATTTCCTCGCGATGTTCATTACCTCCTAATCATTAACATCCCTCGCAAAACCCTACCGAGCACGTTATCATGAAAATCTTCAATGGTGCGATATGAATGAACAATGGAGTTGCAAAACAAATTTTTAGCTTTCGCCCCGACTTCTATCATGAACGTTTCTTTTCCCTTTGATGGTGGCGGCGGTAAATGTTGAACTTTCTCTTCGCTTTTTAAAAAGTGATTCAGCTTCCCCTGATCAATCATTCTAAGGATAATTCTTTTGATGTTTCGGCAGTCATTTGTCAGATGTCCATGAAAACGATGGTAAGAGCAGAATTCGTGACTTCTATCACCTGGTAGCGGTTCACTCCCCATGTTCCATGGTGCAGGTATATTCTCCATCAAGAGTATAGCTTCCCATATCTTCTCCACACTAGTATTTAGTGGTGGCATCTTGATTTCTTCCCATACTACTCTATGACGTCGTTGTCCTCCATGATAATTCTGTTTTTGACTTCCATAGGTTTCTTGCGGGTGATCAAGTCTCTGAATCTTGTTATTGCCGCCACGATTGTAATAGTTTCTTTCTCTTTCAAATTCTTCCTGATCTCGGCTTCCCATCGCTACTAATTTTGGTTGTCCATCATCTACTACTTTTTATTGTTTCCCTTGCGAGGTACTCGCCACTGTTTGTACTAATCTGGGTAACAAACTTGCATTCGCAGCACTTGAACTTGTATTCGCGACTGGGTACGATTCTACTTCATTTTGTCTTTCCTCCAAAGCAATATATTCCTCTTGCAATTCTCTCAATTCGGTCATCGTGATTGTATTCTTGACTCTGAAAACTTGAACATATAATAAGTTGGTTGCGAACATAGCATTTATGAATGATAGTATGAGGTATCTTTCATCTTACGGTCAGATGTCTCAAGCTCTCGCCAATTCTTTGTTTTAGCCCAAATACATCTTCAATGCCAGGTCGCGAAGAGTTGTTACTTATATACGCCCCTAAAAATATAGCTTGTAAATGATTGAATGACGTGATTGTATTCCTTGGTAGACCCTCAAACCATTTCAACGCTTCTCCCGTTAAACTCGACGCAAAGTATTTGCACAATATAGCATCATGGTTTTCCCACTGTAGCATACATCTCACATAAGCCTTGATGTGTTGTACTGCACAAGTTGACCCATCAAAAATGCTAGTTAATGTTGGTAAGTTGCACTTTGGGGGTATTCCTCCTAGCTGCACTTCTAATGTAAAAGGATTTTTCGCACCCTCTGCGATAGCTTCATCTAACTGTCTTCTCCCTCCTTCTCTTCTGCTGTTCAATATTCCTCTCATCTCTGCCAATTCTCGCAGAATTTGTTCATTTGCCTCAGAATTTGAATTTATTGGTCTCTTTAATTCTGCTTCCCTCCTTCTTCGTTCGTGTCTACTTTTTTGTGTTCTTTCATATTCTTCGTTGATATCTCCATTGTTGCGATTTCGCTCGCGCCTTCTTTCTCGATTGTCATGATTATTCTGCCGAATCGCCTCTTCTAATTCCCGATTTTCCATTTCTTCTCTCAATATTTCTCTCTCGCGAGCTAGACGCGCTTGTTCAATATAATGTTTTTCAATGTCATCTTCAATTTCCTTTTGTTTCCTTTGTGTTTCTCTCCCATGTAGTATTCTCCTTCCTTCTTCCTGATTTTCTTCATTAATCAAGTTATTCTCGCCCTTGAGGTCGCCTATCTTCCCCGATTTCCATTATTTTGATCATTCACCAAAATATAACGATTCTCTACTAATTCTCTCTCTTCGCGACCTCCTTCACCAAAATTTAACTCTCTTTCCAAATTTTCTTCATTAACGTTTTCTGCAGGTAATGTTCTTCTCACGTTTTCTCTAATCGATCCTGATCTCGATCTGTTATTACTCCTTGATCTTCTATTTTGCAACCTCCTGTTTTCCATCCTTAATTCGTGGTTTTGCCTTGTTAAATTTGCGCGTTCTTCTGCTTCTAACCTCCTTTCTTCATGTATTGTCTGTCTCAACGCTTCTAACGCTGCAATTTCTTCATTTCCACGAATTGTTTCTCCCATCTCTTCTCGATTTCTCTCTTCTTGTCCACTATTCATCAATTGTTGCACTTCTTCTCTTTCTTCCATAGAATCTGATCTCCATGTATGCACGCTCACTCTATCATAATCGGTTACTCTGTTTAGCGCTGGTTGAATTGGTGGTTGAACTGATGGTTGAATTGGTGGTTGAATTCGACCTTCTTCTCCATTTCTTGCATTTATCCTTGATGGTTCACCTACTTCATTTCTCCTTTCTCCAACTAATCTTCCACTTCTCCTTACGATCGTTGGTTGTTATGATGCATTCTTTCTTCTAGCCATTTCTCAATTTTAGTAACTTGTTAAAAATTATTCGAGATTTCTTTCTTGTTACACCTGATTCTTCCAATTCACAAGGTTGATCTTCTACTCATCCCTGTTTCTAGCGCATATGTAGTTGCAGGAAATCCCACACTACACCCCTCACTCGAATTTGTTTAATTAATCCATTTGAAGATGAGTAACAATATATTTTATTAATTGTTTTTTTGAAAGGTTTACAAAGAAATGTAGAAATGGAGCTAAAGAAATTACAATCACTCTTAATTTTCTCTCTCCTAATGACTTGCTTAACAATTTAGAAAGGAACCCCCTCAACAGACTTACTCGACCCTTTATATAGGGTATTACATAGTGGATGACAGCTAAGCTGTCCTTTATTTTCGGGAATTCTTCGCGAAGCGTCGCAAATATGTAAGTGTTAGACTTCGCGACACTCCTAAATCTCGCCAAGTCTTCACACTTTTCTCATGTTCTCGTTGTCGTCATCTGATGCGTCATTTAAATTATTTCCTTGCGACACCTTCGCAATGTAGTTGTTTATTACTCTCGCGAAGTATTGTTGTCGCGATATTCTGGTCCTACATAACGGTTGAAAGATATTAGCTTGGTTGAATCAGGTTTTTCATATAACGGTGAATATTTAATGCTTTGTTACCAAGGTAACTTAGATTGCAAACCCTGATTCGAAAACTATATAAAGGAGAACTCTAGCAACTGGGAAACCTAATCCCCACACTTCTGTGTGTTACTAGTTGCATATCTAGAGTCGATTCTCCTTTAAACTTAGGTTTCTCACGAGACCCTGTAGGTTAACGACTTGAAGACTTCATTGGGATTGTGAAGCCAGACCCAACTATTTTCTCTGTAGTTGCGTGTTCTGATCTTGCCCGATTCTATCGTCCGAGTACTATCTTCTCTAAGATTTGCTCGAGATTTAATCTCCGATAGGAAAGATAAAACATAATCACAAACACCTTCGTCTCATCGTTTGTGATTCCACAATATCTAGTTTCGCTTCCATACGACTTAGATTATTGTGAGGTGATTGATAATACTAGGTTGTTCTTCGAGAATATAAGACCGGTTTATCAATTGGTTCCTGTTCACCTTGATTTATCAAAAGACGGAACAAAACTCATATGTATTTCTGTGGGAGACAGATTTATCTATTCCAATGGACTTTTCTGTGTGAGACAGATTTGTTTATCAAGTCTTCGACTTTGGGTCGTAACAACTCTTGGTTGTGGGTGAGATCAGCTAAGGGAATCAAGTACGTAGTATCATGCTGGGATCAGAGACGTAAGGAACGCAACTGTACCTTTAATCAGTGTGAGATTGATTAGGGTTAACCTACAGTGCAATCGGAAGTTCATTGGTAGTAGGCTAGTGTCTGTAGCGGCTTAATACAGTGTGGTGTTCAAAGATGCACTAGGTCCCGGGGTTTTTATGCATTTGCGGTTTTCCTCGTTAAAAAAATTCCGGTGTCTGTGCTATTTCTTTTCCGCATTATATTTTGTTATATAATTGAAATAGCACAGGTTGTGCGTTGTATCGATCAATTAGGAAATCCAACCTTTGGTTGTTAATTGAAATTGATTGATCCTTGAACATTGGTCTTTGGTACCGTTCAAGTTACTACTTTTATATTCGATCGGGCTCGCAAATTTCTATTTGCTGATTGCAGATTGAATTGAGAGATAGAGATATAAACTCTTTGATATACTTTTCTAAAGATTGAGTCTGACTGTCTAGTTGATTCTCTTTAAAGTATATTGGAGTAAGTCCTCTCAGATTGCCAAACGAATTGTTGGGTGTGGTTATTGTACCCCCGAATTTTCAACCCTTATGGTTTGTGTGGCTTTCTGATTTAGCGGGATTAAGTTCTATCCCATGTTGGTAGGCTTTATCAAAGGATCATAAGGTGTTCCGATTGAAACTCATATGTGAAAAGTCACAATATGTTGAATAAATTTTTGTTTACATGAGTTGTGTTTAGCATAAAATATGTGTTTCGGGTTTTCAACTTTTGCTATTGGCACGCATTAGTTAAAACCGATTCAACCTTTCTTTGGTAAAGGTTGCCTTCGTTGTTGTTCTTTTGTTCTTGCGAGAGGATGAAAACATACTGGGGGAGAGTTCTTATTTGAACTTGCGCTTAATGATATGTCATTCTGAGGAGAAGAGGATGCGGAATCTGAGGTAACGAATTTGTTAGTTAATCGTTTTCCTGTTTAAGAAAAGCCTGTTTATCTTGCATATATTTAGCTTTTGCTTAATAAAATTTTGGTACAATTGATATATTCCATTATAATATGTATGGATGTGTGTGTATGTGTGTGATTCAATTTTCCCGGTTAAGAAAAACTGTGTCAATTTATTTGGCTTATTGTTTGGTATCTTCTTTATTGTTGGGTATCAAGTGTTTTTGCTTAACGAAATTTCGGTGCAATTGCGGTGCTATAATGTCTATGTTTGTTTCAATTGCTTCCGGTTAAGAAAATAATTGTGCAAGCCAATTTGTTTTGGTTTGTATGTATTGTTTATGGCTTAACGAAATACAGGATCATTTGTTAAGTCCAATTCGATTCCGGATAAGAGAAACTAAGTTAATTCTGATCTTAGTTAGACTTATCAAATTGAAGGATTCAGTTATTCAAGTCTAATCGAATGCCTTGTAATCACCAACAGCCAACACGGTTCAGTGGTAAAGGTTGCGCACCTACGAGCTCGAAGGTTCAGGTTCGATTCTCTCCAACCTATACATTTGCTATCTATTCTTCTTTTTTTTATTGTCTTTGCCATTTATTCTTTTTAAAAACGGGCACCTAGCTCAGCTGGTCATCCCCGTTTCCCAAAGTTTCATGCGCTCCAGGAGGTCCCAGGTTCGAGCCCCCAATGGCGTAATATTGCAGGAATTAGCATGGAAGGTAGAGTTAGTTTGCCCCCTTGTGACACAATCTCAGCCCCCATCCACCGTTTCGGCTCCCTTGGCTAGGTTACCCATGAGGCTCGCTGGTAGGCTAGCACAACAACCTGTTCAATTAATGTAATAGTACGTTGTTGGAGCTTAGCTTGTTAGGCTTCCAACTAGTTAATGTAATACTCTTTATCCAATAATAATAATAAAAAATAAATAAATAAATGAGAACTCATAATCACCGTCACTATCATAGTCAACATAAGATTGGTCCTCGCTGAATTTAGTGTTGCTAATCTCGAACTCATCCTTTTGAATAGGTGAACGATCATTATTACGATCAAGACTTGAGTTAACTACACAATTATCAACGAAAGTGCCCAAGGATTGGCCTTTTTCAACTTTAGCATCAATCAAATATTCATCACAAACTATATGCACATTAGAATTATCCATATCTTCCTTGCATTGATTAATGCCTCTTCGCAAGCTAGCAATACCTTCACGAAGTTCTTGGAGTTGCTCGTTTGTAGTCTCTTTAGCTTTTTGAAATTCCTCTTGTAAAAAGTTGGAAACTTTGTCTAGAAAGTTAGAGACTTTTTGTTCACGAGCATAAGAGTCCTCCCATCCTTGTGGTTGTTCACACACATACCCGCCATAAGGTTGTTGAGGAAAACCATAAGGTTCCATGGAATATTGGTCATAACCAATGAATTGGTTTTGATCATACCCCTGGAATTGGTAGTTGTCATATTGTTGAGGTTGTTGAAAACCGTATCCATCCATGTAGTATGCTCCTTCCATGAGAAACAAGCACCTGAAATAAAATTCTCAAACCAAGGTTAAAACCCAGAAAATAAGAAAAATAAAACAAAAACTAAAAACAAAAATAAGAAACCAAAAACAAGTGACAACCGCTGCCTCCCCGGCAGCGGCGCCAAAATTTGATCGCTGTCGTAGGCGTTAAAAATAAATTACACTTTCTTACTACTAAAAATATATAATGAAGCAAGGGCAAGAAAGGATCGTTCCCACAGAGAGGACTTAGTTGTCAAATTTATTCGGTTTCCTATAAATAACACCGGGGGTTTTCTGATTTTTATAAAATTAAAACTAAATAAAAGCAAACAATAAAGGTAAACAAATCAAATCAAGGATGTGAAAGTATTGGTCATGGATTTCGTCTTCAATCACAAACATGTTTTCAACACAATAACTAGAATTGATATTTTAATCTCAACTTTTATCAAAGGCCCTAGAATACCTTGATCGCAAGAATATCCCGCTAATCTCCTCTTGTCATCAACAAACACATTAAAATATGCGAATATGAATTCTATCTAAAAGAACAACCCAATGTGTAAAAGCACTAATCGAGTTTAATTCCCTAGATGCAATAGGTTCTATGAAATCAGGCCAATCAAAGCAATCGAACGTGTAAAAGCACTAATCTGATTTAACAAAGGTTATGGTTCACATATGATCATAAGAATATATCACTACAAACTATAATCATGTTTATGCTACTTCAAATCAGGAATTATCACTTTTGCGTATAATAACCCTAATCTAGCAAAAGACATGCATGTGAGTTCTACCAATTTGCAACTTGACAAAACAAACTTTCAATCATATGACAATATTAATGGTGAATCATAAACGATAATATGAGAGAAAACTAATTTATTGAACAAAAACTCATGTTTGGAAATCCAACTAATCCATAACCAAAAGAAAACTCTAGCTCATATTCATGGAGTTCATAACAAGAAGAAAGAGAAAAGACTTCATGGTTCTCAACCCTAGAAAATAAAAGTAGAGGCAAAGATAGAAAAAGAGATAATCTTGTAGTTCTAAAAGTCTTTCCTTTAAATAGCTCTCTTGTTTCCAAAATTAGGTCTAATCTTCAAAAGTCCACTAGATAGAAGTCCTCCAAGCCCATGTGTGAGAAAACCCATGTAGAAAATATGTCCAAAAACATGTCGCCGGAAAACTGGTGTTGTGGCCGGAACTTGAACGGAATATACCCTGACGGTCACCGAAATATGCTACTCCGTCACCTGAGTCAAACTAACGGTCTTCTGTAATCGTCGTCACCTTTAACGGTCAAGTTAACGGTACCGTTACCTGGTCAGCTCACCTGAATCGCGGAGTCAACTCGCTGGATTCTGATTCCAGCCAAGTTCTGTCTCGTTTTATTGTCATTTCCGACCGATTCAGGCCATTTCCCCTGCAATCCTAGCATACATCTAATGAGCAGTTTCAGCATCATTCACCACTTCTATATTGCATAACTGCATCCAACCCTTGAAGCTCAAAGCATACTTCCCTGCCAATCCAGCCCATACCTATTCTAACTCATCCAGTGCCTTACTGCAGCTGTAGCTGCACCGCTGCCTTCTCTGTAATTTCTGTCATTCCAGATCACAATGCAGCACCATATCATGCCAGCAACAAACAATCTCAAACAATAATCCTTTTCATCCTTGCATCTTCTCAGGCTCATAGCCATATCTCTGTAATTATTCATTTAACTCCAGCTACTGCAACTCTTGGTCTCAATTCCGTCACCAGCTTCCATTACTTTACAGTCTCTGCAGCCCCCATAATAGCATCACCTGTACCTGCACTTCCACAGTCCATTGCACCCATGAAAATCACCAGTTCTTTCGAGCTGAGCTGCAACCACCAGCTCCACTTGCAATCTCCTACAGATCCATTTGCTCAATAACCAACACCATAACCATGTAGCGGCCATCAACAACATGACATCTTTTAGCTTTACAGCTCCAGCTCCAATAGCACCACCTTCTTGCACAGCGTATCGCAAGAAACCCGCAACCGCATCTCCCTTGCCTTGCCAACTGCAGCTGCTCCTTGGCTCAGTTCCTGCACAACTGCAACTCAACGGAACCAAACCCACAACAGAAAACCCATTTATTCCACTGCAGCTTCCCTGCAACTTCAACCACTAAGCAGCAACAGCAACACTGCATCCATGTTGGCTTCTTAATCATGTCCACCACCTGACCTTCACAGCCACTGCACCTGCACCTGGGTCTTCACCATTCTTCCTTTCCATTCTGAGCCATACTGCATCAACTCCATCTGAGCTGCAACTTCAGAGCAACCAGCTCCTGCAACACAGCCAAGCTGCCAGCCTTCAACACACACTCATTTCCATTTCATCTTACCAATTCATCTTTACTTCCAGCTACAGTTCACCACAAAGAATCCCAATAATACATCAAACCCTTCTAATCAGTCCTTGAAATTCAATTCAATTCCTACTTCTTCACCAGATCTGAAACTTGAATCTGATCATGTCTTCCATCCAATTCAAGTTGAACCCAAGTTTCCTTGTTATGTTATCAACCTAAAATCACCATCAGTCCCTGATTAATCTCTTCTTTCATTGTCGAATTTCAAATCCCCCATTTCGAACCCTAGATGTCATCAAAAACACCCATCTCTAACTTGTTCTTCTTGATTGATTCTTCAGTCTCAAATCCCATTTTCTGTGTTCATCATCTCTCTCAACAGCAGACTCATACCCTCCATTATATCTTCTTCTTGATTCCTCTTGAATTTCAACATCTCCTCACTAATTTCTCTCAATTGACAGACCCATGCTTCAAACCCTAGTTTCGATTTCTGATTCTTCTTACCAATTCGACATCAACAGCAGCCAATCTTCAACAGTATAAAAATCTCTCTTCTCACCAACAACAGCTGAATAAGAATGAAATGAGGAAGAGTAGGTCTGTTCGACCTAATGTAAGGATAACATTGTACGGACAGGATTTAGGCACCCGGCTGATAGATATGGGCCACCAACTGAAAGTTCAATTGTCAGTCTTACAAGACTGACAACTTAGTTCCTGCATAATACTTTGTATAATTCCTTAGAGAGTTGTGTGCTTGCTAGCTTCGAGGCCACAAATATCCAATGTTGCCAATTGATGCCATGAGCCCCCATTTCTTCTCCTTTTACGTCATATGACTCCATCGTACCTGATGAACTCAAAATCAAACATAAGATACATAATTCACTCGAAAAATAGCAAAGAAAGCATAAATACTGTATATAAAATTAGGTGTTTTACGACACCTATCAGATTCCCCCACACTTAGACTTTGCTAGTCCTCGAGAAAATCAAACAAAACAATTCTAAAACATACATACAACTCCGTGTCGTCGAGGCTACGGTCACTTTTAGCATAAATAACAAGCCTTTGAACCCCTAGGTGTCCCTAGTGGACGAGTTATAGTCTCGTGAGGGTTTACTAGAGATATACCCACAAAACCTATTTTTCCAACTTACTAGTTCTCCGTAATGATAGCATCCAACGCGCTAAGAAGACATAGAGATTCTGCACACTAGTCATAAGAAGTTAGACACATAAATGAACACAATCTCATCCTTAAAAGTTGAGAGAGAAATAACCATCCCTTTTCGAAAGAAATTCGGGTTCGGAGTGATCAAAAGTCTCAACTCTGCCTCACTAGAAAGGGTTTTATGAAGTTGCTCTCAATAATAAATAGCTTTTTATGGGTCACACATGTGTCCAGGTAGGAATGAAGAGAGAATCTTGCGACAAGTTGAATGGTAGGAAGGCAAAAACCCTCCGAATTGTTTTGAAAACCCACATCTTTTATTCATTTTTGAAAACCCATTTTTCTGATGATCTCTAAGAAAGGAAATCAACCACTTAACGAAGGTGGGAATATGCTTACTTACCTCGTTATCCGTTTGGCATGCAGCTAGCACCACTCTCACAGCATCCATAGAAACGTCTTCGGTCTTCAATCTTTTTCTTCATCTTCGTCTTCGGTCTTCAACTCTTGATAATAACTCTTGAACTTTGTAGAATCTTGACAATATAACTCTTTTCGCTAATTCCTTGTTGCTTGAAACTTCATTATAGATATTCCTCCTTTCCATTGGCTTTATTGAAAGAACAAAACTAAAAACGAACTATACAAACTCAAAATATGATACAATGAATTTTTCTTGTCTCTCTTCTTTTTTCTTCTTTTTTTTTCTTTTTTTTCCTTTTTTTTTTAATTATTATTATTTTTTTATGAGACAAGAAAAATAAAACAAATACAAAATAATAAAACTAATTTTCTCTTGTTTTTTTTTTTTTTTTTTGAGACAAGAGAAATAAATACGAACTGAAAATAAAAATAAAATAAATACAAATGGCCATGGTGTAAGTATTTTACCGCATGATTCTTCACAATTCGTATGTCTCGATATCATAAATTTCTCAAATTCTCATCTTTATAATCTTCGCTCTTGCACAATAGTCTCCAACTCATAAAAATTCTGCTCCTCATTTTGTTGCTATACTTGAATCTGAAATTTGCTCATTTCGGTACCGTTGCTTGTAAACCTTGAACGTTTTCAACTTTCCTTCAAATTTGTGATGCTCCTCTTGTTGATGATGATGGTATTTCTATGGACTTGTTGGTGTAGAGAGATAAAGTGGATGGTGCTAACTGCGAACAAGATTACAAGTGGTATGTAAGTTAGCAATTCGATGTCACCATCATGATTGATAAAAATAGCACT
Organism: Papaver armeniacum; assembly: GCA_023531295.1. Taxonomy (NCBI): domain Eukaryota; kingdom Viridiplantae; phylum Streptophyta; class Magnoliopsida; order Ranunculales; family Papaveraceae; genus Papaver; species Papaver armeniacum. The sequence goes on along the minus strand of JAJJWW010010752.1, from coordinate 277,767 downwards.
CAAGAGATCAAAATAGTGCTTCTATTGTGGGAGGTTGGGTAGATCACCATTCTACCCGGAGTTTACGTACGGTAACACACACTCTAAAAGCACATATTTAGACAGGTACAAAGAATTGAAGGTTGGTGCCTCACATTATGTAACATGGGTAGTCTCCACTATAGGGGACCACTACTATAATACCGAATTCAGTCTGCACCTTATTTGCCACTGGCATGGTTAAATCCAACTTTAACTCTCATACAATTAAGAAACCCAATCATGTTCTCTGTCATCTCTAAGTTCAGTCACTCTTATGAGATTCTCGATGTAATCTTAGCGACATGTATACTATGTGACTCTAAACTAACTACAAGTTGGAGTTTTTTATTCACTATTGTACACAAAAGTTGAAAAATTTACAACGCAAATGCTTAACCACTCCCCCACACTTAAACTTTACATTGTCCTCAATGTAAATTGAATCGTCCAAAGTAAGTCAAGGTGGGAAATCATATAACAATATGCGATAAGAAATCAGAAAAAGTAAAAACAAGACAAGAAAAACTAAAAGATAAGAGATACAAAACCTATGGGTTGCCTCCCATGTAGCGCTTGGTTTAAAGTCGTCAGCCCGACTATATCCTTGCAAGATTCATTCCCCATATACCAACAATCGGAAAAGTTGGGGATCCTTCCATAGAACCTGTTTTGCAAACACTAGCTTCACACACATATTAGTAATATAAAACAGAAATAAAGCTATTAACCGATAAAAGTTTCCCCCACACTTATTCTTGTCCACACTTGAAAGTGTATAAAGAATATAGAAGTCGGGGACTACCACGGTTTCTTGTTTCAAAACCTGCATAGTATGAGAATCGAGTATCCCTAATGGAGGATATCGCGAAACAAAGTCATTCAACAATATTCTCGAAGCACATACATTCAAACCAATAAGAGGTAAAGGAGAAGAAACAATAGGCAACGGGTTAGACAAACCTAGCACAATCTCTTGTATCACGGAATCCTCTTCATCCTTAAAAAACTCAAGTGAATTATTCACCTCTTGTATATCATGGTCCTCTATCAAACCTTGCAACCATTCTTAGTTCGTTTCTGCCTTAACCAAAGTTTCGACATAAACATCATCATTACAATCATATGCAAGCTCAATTGGGTCTTCCACAATATTGGTCATAACAGTCTCATTCTCAACACACTCCTTTTTGTTGTAAGGCACATACTCTTTTGCGGATCCAAATTTTATTATAAGAAACTTTTTTAGAACACTCGAAAATGCATCATCCTCAAGCTCCACCCTTTGAATAGGCTCTTGGTCATTATATGCTTGAGTAATATACACAAGTGTCGACATATTCCTCTTCGTCTTCACCTTGATCGCAAAAAGACTCCATTGTACACTCCTCGGGGATGTCACCATGAGTTGGTTCAAGCAATGTATCATAATCACCGTCACTATCATAGTCAACATAAGATTGGACCTCGATGAATTTAGTGTTGCTAATCTCGAACTCATCCTTTTGAATAGGTGAATGATCATTATTACGATCAAGAGTTGAGTTAACTACACAATTATCAACGAAAGTGCCCAAGGATTGGCCTTTTTCAACATTAGCATCAATCAAATATTCATCACAAACCATATGCACATTAGAATTATCCATATCTTCCTTGCATTGATTAATGCCTCTTCGCAAGCTAGCAATACCTTCACGAAGTTCTTGGAGTTGCTCGTTTGTAGTCTCTTTAGCTTTTTGAAATTCCTCTTGTAAAAAGTTGGAAACTTTGTCTAGAAAGTTAGAGACTTTTTGTTCACGAGCATAAGAGTCCTCCCATCCTTGTGGTTGTTCACACACATACCCGCCATAAGGTTGTTGAGGAAAACCATAAGGTTCCATGGAATATTGATCAAAACCAATTCATTGGTTTTGATCATACCCCTGGAATTGGTAGTTGTCATATTGTTGAGGTTGTTGAAAACCGTATCCATCCATGTAGTATGCTCCTTCCATGAGAAACAAGCACCTGAAATAAAATTCTCAAACCAAGGTTAAAACCAAAAATAAGAAAAATAAAACAAAAACTAAAAACAAAAATAAGAAACCAAAAACAAGTGACAACCGTAAGCTGCTTCCAAGCGCGCAAAATTTGATCGCTGTCGTAGGCGTCAAAAATAAATTACACTTTCTTACTACTCAAAATATATAATGAAGCAAGGGCAAGAAAGGATCGTTCCCACAGAGAGGACTTAGTTGTCAAATTGATTCGGTTTCCTATAAATAACACCGGGGGTTTTCTGATTTTTATAAAATTAAAACTAAATAAAAGCAAACAATAAAGGTAAACAAATCAAATCAAGGATGTGAAAGTATTGGTCATGGATTTCGTCTTCAATCACAAACATGTTTAAACACAATAACTAGAATTGATATTTTAATCTCAACTTTTATCAAAGGCCCTAGAATACCTTGATCGCAAGAATATCCCGCTAATCTCCTTTTGTCATCAACAAACACATTAAAAGATGCGAATATGAATTCTATCTAAAAGAACAACCCAATGTGTAAAAGCACTAATCGAGTTTAATTCCCTAGATGCAATAGGTTCTATGAAATCAGGCCAATCAAAGCAATCGAACGTGTAAAAGCACTAATCCGATTTAACAAAGGTTATGGTTCACATATGATCATAAGAATATATCACTACAAACAATAATCATATTTATGCTACTTCAAATCAGGAATTATCACTTTTGCGTATAATAACCCTAATCTAGCAAAAGACATGCATGTGAGTTCTACCAATTTGCAACTTGACAAAAAAAACTTTCAATCATATGACAATATTAATGGTGAATCATAAACGATAATATGAGAGAAAACTAATTTATTGAACAAAAACTCATGTTTGGAAATCCAACTAATCCATAACCAAAAGAAAACTCTAGCTCATATTCATGGAGTTCATAACAAGAAGAAAGAGAAAAGACTTCATGGTTCTCAACCCTAGAAAATAAAAGTAGAGGCAAAGATAGAAAAAGAGATAATCTTGTAGTTCTAAAAGTCTTTCCTTTAAATAGCTCTCTTGTTTCCAAAATTAGGTCTAATCTTCAAAAGTCCACTAGATAGAAGTCCTCCAAGCCCATGTGTGAGAAAACCCATGTAGAAAATATGTCCAAAAATATGTCACCGGAAAACTGGTGTTGTGGCCGGAACTTGAACGGAATATACCCTGACGGTCACCGGAATATGCTACTCCGTCGCCTGAGTCAAACTAACGGTCTTCTGTAATCGTCGTCACCTTTAACGGTCAAGTTAACGGTACCGTTACCTGGTCAGCTCACCTGAATCGCCGAGTCAACTCGCCGGATTCTGATTCCAGCCAAGTTCTGTCTCGTTTTACTGTCATTTTCGACCGATTCAGGCCATTTCCCCTGCAATCCTAGCATACATCTAATGAGCAGTTTCAGCATCATTCACCACTTCTATATTGCATAACTGCATCCAACCCTTGAAGCTCAAAGCATACTTCCCTGCCAATCCAGCTCATACCCATTCTAACTCATCCAGTGCCTTACTGTAGCTGTAGCTGCACCGCTGCCTTCTCTGTAATTTCTGTCATTCCAGATCACAATGCAGCACCATATCATGCTAGTAACAAACAATCTCAAACAATAATCCTTTTCATCCTTGCATCTTCTCAGGCTCATAGCCATATCTCTGTAATTATTCATTTAACTCCAGCTACTGCAACTCTTGGTCTCAATTCCGTCACCAGCTTCCATTACTTTACAGTCTCTGCATCCCCCATAATAGCATCACCTGTACCTGCACTTCCATAGTCCATTGCACCCATGAGAATCACCAGTTCTTTCGAGCTGATCTGCAACCACCAGCTCCACTTGCAATCTCCTACTGATCCATTTGCTTAATAACCAACACCATAACCATGTAGCGGCCATCAACAACATGACAGCTTTTAGCTTTACAGCTCCATCTCCAATAGCACCACCTTCTTGCACAGCGTAACTGCGCAAACCTGCAACCGCATCTCCCTTGCCTTGCCAACTGCAGCTGCTCCTTGGCTCAGTTCCTGCACAACTGCAACTCAACGGAACCAAACCCACAACAGAAAACCCATTTATTCCACTGCAGCTTCCCTGCAACTTCAACCACTAAGCAGCAACAACAACACTGCATCCATGTTGGCTTCTTAATCATGTCCACCACCTGACCTTCACAGCCACTGCACCTGCACCTGGGTCTTCACCATTCTTCCTTTCCATTCTGAGCCATACTGCATCAACTCCATCTGAGCTGCAACTTCAGAGCAACCAGCTCCTGCAACACATCCAAGCTGCCAGCCTTCAACACACACTCCATTTCCATTTCATCTTACCAATTCATCTTTACTTCCAGCTACAGTTCACCACAAAGAATCCCAATAATACATCAAACCCTTCTAATTAGTCCTTGAAATTCAATTAAATTCCTACTTCTTCACCAGATCTGAAACTTGAATCTGCTCATGTCTTCCATCCAATTCAAGTTGAACCCAAGTTTCCTTGTTATGTTATCAACCTAAAATCACCATCAGTCCCTGATTAATCTCTTCTTTCATTGTCGAATTTCAAATCCCCCATTTCAAACCCTAGATGTCATCAGAAACACCCATCTCTAACTTGTTCTTCTTGATTGATTCTTCAGTCTCAAATCCCATTTTCTGTGTTCATCATCTCTCTCAACAGCAGACTCATACCCTCCATCATATCTTCTTCTTGATTCCTCTTGAATTTCAACATCTCCTCACTGATTTCTCTCAATTGACAGACCCATGCTTCAAACCCTAGTTTCGATTTCTGATTCTTCTTACCAATTCGACATTAACAGCAGCCATTCTTCGATAGTATCAAAATCTCTCTTCTCACCAACAATAGCTGAATAAGAATGAAATGAGGAAGAGTAGGTCTGTTCGACCTAATATAAGGATAACGTTGTACTTACAGGATTTAGGCACCCAGCTGATAGATATGGGCCACCAAATGAAAGTTCAATTGTCAGTCTTACAAGACTGACAACTTAGTTCCTGCATAATACTTTGTATAATTCCTTAGAGAGTTGTGTGCTTGCTAGCTTCAAGGCCACAAATATCCAATGTTGCCAATTGATGCCATGAGCCCCCATTTCTTCTCCTTTTACGTCATATGACTCCATCGTACCTGATGAACTCAAAAGCAAACATAAGATACATAATTCACTCGAAAAATAGCAAAGAAAGCATAAGTACTGTATATAAAATTAGGTGTTTTACGACACCTATCACTAGGTTACCCATGAGGCTCGCTGGTAGGCTAGCACAACAACCTGTTTAATTAATGTAATAGTACGTTGTTGGAGCTTAGCTTGTTAGGCTTCTAACTAGTTAATGTAATACTCTTTATCCAATAATAATAATAAAAAAATAAAAAATGAATGCCTTGACAAGAAACACTAGTCAACTAACCTAGTGCTTGTCTTGTCTAAAGGGAAAGGCCTAAGTTATTGTCTGAATAATTAGAGCCTGATGAGAAAAATAAATTTAATTCTGATCTTTATTTTGGTCTTATCGAAATAAGCGATTGTATGTTTACAATCGGTTTAACAAGGGAATTAAGTTTCTTAGTCGAATTGTTAAACTATTAGGGAAAATTTCTCCGGGCAATTGTTTCCTTGATAACATATTAAAACTAAATTAATTGTAGTTTCGATTTTAATATTGGTTATCTAATGTGGTATGTGAAACCTTCATGCTTAACTCTTATAGGTTGTTTACAAGTCTTTTAGATTTGTAATATTCATTCGGTTTGTCCTTTCTTTGCTCGAACCTTTGTCATTTTGTGACAAAAAAGGGGAGAAATATATGGAGTAAACAAGTGATTTGCAATCACTAAGGAAAGGACAATTGTGCTTAAACGTTATATCTAACGAAAGAGTAAAGCATTGACTAAGGGGGAGAAACATATCATATTGTTGTTGTAGTTATCTTGACTACATAAAGAGGAATAACAAAGATGTTCGGATTGAATATCTACCTATCTTACCTTTAGGGGGAGTATAAGCTATGTTATTCAAATGTCAACATCGGCATTTATTGATTGAATATTTGCAGGGTATTGTGCTGTTGAAACTTGGAATCAAGCGTATGTAAAATGAATTCTTGTAATTTGTTTATTCTTATGTATTAAGAGTTTTGTCACTAAAATTGACAAAGGGGGAGATTGTTAGAGCATAGCTCGGTTGAACCCCCAAGCGTTGGTATGTCAAGTTTGGTTGTCATATTTTAGTGTGTCAAAACTCATCTAAGATTCGCTTGATTATGTACTAGAGACAACTTCGTTTAGGTTAGACTAGAAAGTCTAGGAATGTTGAGACATACAAGTATTACTCGAAGATGAAAAGACGAAGGTACCCAAATATACCACAATCTTAAACTTTTCCACCTATAAGTCCTCTTACCGAAAGTGATTGTCTATGGACTGAGTCGAGACAATACAACGAATCGGTATTCACACTTTGTGTGATCGTATATGGATACGAGATCGAGACAATACAACAATCAAAGTGTGATTACTTGATAATAGGTTCGGACTTAACCAAACTCTATAGGATCACTATCAAGTAATACGGAGTTAACGTTTGTGTAATTTACTTTAAATTATAATAACAACAATTATAATTACGGAAAACAAAAGTAAATGACACAACAAGATTTTATTAACGAGGAAACCGCAAATGCAGAAAAACCCCGGGACCTAGCCCAGAATTGAATGCTCTCAGAATTAAGCTGATGTACAAAATCAAACCAACTTCGTATAGTTGAGACCAAGCAACTAAACCTATAGTTCACCTAGTTTCTTCAGTATCCCTGCGCTTCCGACATTCAATAAGTGCACGCACTGGAAAAATTCCTTTGGATCTAATTCCAAACAGTAAAGAAACAACAAATCTGTTCGGTAACAACTCTATTCAATCTCGGTGATATGAGTTAGACAAAGGCTCTTCTGTTTTATCCAATAAAATCCTTTGTCGGGTTTAGATCTATCTATCCAACAACTACCAAAGTAGCAGAGTTTAGATAATGCAATCAAAAATAGGATCTATCAAGATACTATATAATGATGCCGATCTACGCAACTAATCAATCAAATCTATCAAAGATAAACCGATTATAGTTGGATCCCAGTCGATCAAGTTTTGTGCACACCAAAGATTATGAACCCAATAAGATATCTTCTTTGTCTTCAAATCTTCTTTAATCTTCAATAAACATCTGCACACCACAACTTGAATCTCCTGTGATCAATTATGCACAGAACGGAGTCTGTTAACAATGGATTATCACAAGACGTCTTTAGATCTACAAACAGTTCTAAAGATCCCGTCGACACTTCGATCTAGTTTGAGTGAATCTTATATCAGAAGATAAGATTCTCAAGAATAAACAAACTAGGTGCAATCAAAGTTCAACAACCGTTAGTCAATCAAATCAAATCGAAAACTAATAATACTACAATTATCTAGTTTCCCACCAACGGTACTCGTAGAGCTTCTTGATCCCACAGAAGTCTTTAAACGAGCGGTCGTAAAAGATTTCGCATAATTAGGGTATTTTCTTCTCCGAATAGACGGCTCCACCAGTAAGAACACAATAAGGTAGTTTTTCTGGCTCTTAGGATGGTTTGAACGAAATGCAAACTTGGGTATTTATAGACCAAGGAAGTTTGGACACCATGGAATTTCCAAAACCGAAATATTCTTAAGATATGCAATATATTTCCAAATCGGTTTTCATAATTCCTGGAAATGCTCTGTCCAAAATTAACCGAAATCTCACTAGAAAATCTCCAATTAGTAAATGCACATTGCCAATTTTTATTTTCCAGAGATGTGCATTTTAATTGCTGGTAATTAAAAGCATATAAAATTAACAACCTTAATTAAAAGATTCTCCACTTATTTCGGTCCGGGACCTCCTTTAGTTATTAAGGAATATCTTTTGAATAATAAAAGATAAGAGTTACTGAACATGTTCAAAGTATGTCGACATCTTATTTCTTTGTAAATCCTTTTTCATATTTACAATCTTGGACCGATTATACCACACTTCCAAACAAGTTTAGAATTAGTTCATCTGATTTCCAAGAACTATGTGATTGATCAAATATCAATACACTAATCATGGGTTTACGGTTTCTACCAAGCACAAGGATCGGTTCTACCTTAATATGGTTACTGGGACCGGTTACATCAGTTACCAGGATCGGTTACGTCAATTACCAGGACCGGTTACCATATTCTCATGGTATTACTTGTGCTCGGTTACACTAGTCACTAGGATCGATTACACCAATTACCAGGACCGGTTACACCAATTACAAGGATCGATTACAACTCTTTTGTGATCGGTCATACTAATTACCAGGATCGGTTACACCAATTACAAATATCGATCTTACCATCTAAGGTGATTACTTAGGATAGGTTACACTAATAAAAGTCATACCAATACATAAGTCAGGCATTATGACTAGTTTTACCAAGATACATAACAAGTTATGATCGGTTCTACTAACTCACACATATTGGTAATCCAAAGATATGTAATGAATAACAATACCAATAAGCCTAGCGATTTCCCTTTCGATTCATAAAACAAGTTCATGAATGTACTTCCTTTAAACGAATGTAAACATTGTTTCCTATGATGAAATCTTTACCTTTACCCATACACATAATCACAATAGCATTCATACGATTATGTCCATGTCTTATATACGAAGTTCAAAAGATAAGCGTTATACTTCGTATTCTAATTCCGTAACACTATGTATACTAGAGTATAATCATTCACAGCTTCGCAATTATGTTTTCAATATAACACGACTTGAAATATACGTTAGGAATGAAACAGTTCAAGTCACAATATTACTAACCTCAAGAGGAAGGATGATGTCGTCGATGTAGCTTGTTACTTCTTCACATTCTTTAAGTCTTCGAGTAATACTTGTATGTCTCATAATCCTAATCTTTCTAGCCTAACCTATACGAAGTTGTCTCTAGTATATAATCAAGCGACTCTTTAATTGAATTTTGATTCACTAAAATATGACAACCAAACTTGACATACCAACGCCTGGTGGGTTCAACCGAGCTATGCTCTAACAATCTCCCCATTTGTCAATTTTAGTGAAAAAACTCTTAATACATGTGGATAAACAAATTACAAAAAATTCATTATACATACGCTTGATTCCAAGTTTCAACAACACAATACCCTGCATATATTCAATCCATAAATGCCGCTGTTGACATTTAAATAACAAAGATAATACTCCCCCTAAAGGTAAGATAGGTAGATTTTCAATCCGCACATCTTTGTTATTTCCCTTTTGTAGTCCAAATAACTACAATCATCATATGATATGTTTCTCCCTGATGCGTGTCGTAACCACAACAAATTAATCAAAATATTTCCCACTAATTAACTGGTAATATAGCGGTAGTAAGGATCGTTCCCACAGAGAGCTGTGTAATTGATAGGTTATTTAGTTCAGCAAAATAAGATAAAACACAAAGGGGGATTGTTTTAAAGTGAAATAAAAAGAATAACAAATAAAACAAAGAGATGATTAAGGAATCTTCGCCGTTACCAAGCGATAAATGGATTAGTATACTTATCTATCTTCGTTAGAACCATTCATCACCAACCGTAGAACAACAGCTAGCTCAGTGCTATCCCCAAAACTCCTTATACCACGGATACGGAAGCTCTCCAATATCAGATTATATCCAACCGAACCACCAAGTAGTAGCTCACTCAAGGTGTAATCCGATCGAACGCTTAGGCTTTGTGAATTAGGTTGATCCCAGTAGTTAAACTCTTATCTCAAGGTCCACTTGCTGGTGTTATCTTCACTCGCAATTGCTCCACAGAATCCCTCTGCAAGATCTCGCGATTTCTACTTGTGTATGAATTATTCGACAATTACTTATCTCCTAACTCAATACTAGCAATAGAACAATTAGTAGATCAATCTAGCGTGCACTCCAAATCAATCCAATAATCACTCATAAACATTAAATATGGTAAAGACAAACGATAAGATGATTAAAACTCTGAACAAACTTGTAAAATAATAGAGCTTCACACTAGAACATTGAATTCATCCTTAATCAATAAAAGTTTAGCTTCTCATGATTACACTGTTTCCCGGTTTCGCCTAAAAGGGGTGAACCCTAAAATATGAATGAAAAACAAAAGTGTATTATGAGATGTGTGATATGATAGTATAGAGATATCATATATTAGGTTAAGAAATCTCTTAAATAGTCTCCAAGTTGTAGCGGTGCCCGTGCTCAGAATCCCGGTCGAAATTGGTGAAAGAGACATTCCGAATTCTCCCAAAGTGGTCATGTCCCAAAAGCTGCTCCTTGAAAATTGGCTGAAATATCATTGGGCTCCATGCAAAGTCCAGCCCAAATTCGTTAAGTTGGCTGGTCAGTTCCACAGAACTGACAGCCTATACTAAAGTGGTTTCCTATGTGTTTCCCTCGGCAAAACTCTTTTCTTCTTGTGATTTATTACGGTGGTAAAACCGGTCCGTATATTCAACTGAGTTTGTTTACGGTAGAAAACCCAAACGTAGGCTACCCTGAGATTATATACGGTGAGAGTTCCCATCCGTAAGCTCACCTGACTCAGACTTCCTTGATTTTCTTAATTCACCTCAATCCTTCCTTTCACTGCCAAACCCAGTCCGTAACTTCATCTTCCTGTGAACTCAAACTCAAGCAGCAACAAACTCCTCACTGCCTTCAACCAACAGCAACAGCAAACCACGGCTCAAGTCCAACACGAGCTTCATTCTTCTCTCCTCCATTCTCTACAGTCTACACAACGACCAACTCTTCACTGCCGATCATTAATGTTGCCGACAATCACCACCATCGAGTTCTTCTCCTTAACCCCTGACTAACTCCATCAATCATTGGCAGCAAATCAAACTCCAGCTCTGTACTCGTATTCGATATGACTGCGCCAGCAGTGGCCAACAACTCCTCATCAGCAGCTATAAGACTTCAACAAATCTCCTTGTTCAACTCCTGCCATTATCGTTCTTTCATTACAATCACCTCCACAGACTCGAGTTCCCTCAACAACCATTAACGGTAACAGCTCTATAAAACCATCACAGCAGAACCCAGCGTCTCCTTGCTTTCCTTATAAACTCCTCCGTTGCTTCTTAATCCATTACCACCATCAACTGCCATTGATCACGACAACAACCAACTCTTTCCCATCACCGAGCTTCTCCATTACTGACAGCACAAAGACGAGCTGTTCATCATCACAGCAAAACCCATTTTCATTGCTGTCATTATTCGATGGAAGCAAAAACCCAAACTAGAGCTCTCCATCAGTTGAGCTCGTCATAGACTCGATCTTCTCAATTGCAACCAATCCACCAAAGACTCGAACCCAGTCTCTTGATACACTCCTGCTCAGCTCTGATGTTTCCTCTTTTCCTCGCTGCCAATCTCTGTATTGCTAACGATAACCACAACTTCCTTCTTATCTCCTCCATCATCCAAACTTGAGTTATCCCATTATCTCCAACAGCGGATTATGTTTAATGTCAACGTCCAAGGACAACATCACCTTTATTGAACTGTCGAACTCCATCTATCTCAACCATCGAGACTGCATCATCAAGGATAGCTCTAAAGTCTTCTAACAGATCCGTGACTGCCATAGCTCCCAAACCCGATACAGCTCCATTGCAATCAAACTTCTCGTCATTGCCAACAATCCCATCATCTTTTATCTCGCAACTCCATCAAGGATGGCACAACTGAGATTTCTCGGTTTGCATTTGGAGAAAACGATGCTCTGAGACGAAGGTGACAACTCACGCTTTCAACTGTCAGTCTTATGGAACTGACATTTCAACTTCCTGGATACCCTGAGCGGTGGCCTTGAGTAAATTAGGAAGGCGCCTTTAACAGTTCTGTAGCTTCTCTACTTTGCGACATCTTCGCCTTGCTTCAAATGCTTCTAGATTCTTCATACGACGTCGGATTGTCTCCATTCTTTCGACGTTGGCTTCGTCTTTTCGTCCTCTTCGAGATAATATCAAGGACTCCTAGGTTTAAACGAGTTCCACTTAGTCTTTGGCCCTTCTCCACTTGTAGCTAACTTCTTTTATTGCACAATTACGTGCAAATTCACTTCTTTTGGACGATTCACCTAGCAAAACATAAATAAAAGAAAACAAGAGTAATATACAATAATTCGCAAGAATATATATAAATTACTATCATGGATTTGACACTAAATATATGCAAAATATGCACTTAAAAAATTCCCCCACACTTGGCTTTTGCTAGTCCTCGAGCAAACTATCTAAATACAACAACTCCATGTCGTCGAGGATACGGTTGCACTTAGCATGTGCAACAGGCCTTTAAACCCCTACTAGGTGTCCCTAGTGGACGAGTTATAGTCTCGTGAGGGTTTACCAGAGATATACCCACAAAACCTGCTCAAAGCGTTCCATCTTCCCAAGCATCCAAAGAGCTATGAGGACATAGAGTTTCTGCATGCTAGTACTAAGAAGTTAGAAATACCAAAGAACATATTCTCATTCTTAAATGTTGAGTGAGAAATAACCACAACATAATGAGAGAACGCGTGTTTGAGAGCGATCAATAAGCATTTCGCCTCGACTTCTGCCTCACTTAAAAGGATTTTATGATAATTGCACTCAAAAAGACGGCTTTTTTTATGGGTCTCACATGTGTGCAGGTAGGAATGAAGAGAGAAATTCTACACACGTTAAATGGTGGGAAGGAAACCTTCCAAATTATTTCTGGAGACCCCACAAGATCGTGGGAAATAAAAGTTTTTTTTCCTGATGATCTCTAAGAAAGGAAATCAACCACTATTGCGAGGATGGGAGTACTTACCACCTTCACATCTGATTGCAATGAAAATAACACCACTCTCACAACATCTAATAGAAACGTCTTCGATCGGCTCGTCTTCTTCATCTTCTTGGTCTTCGGTCTTCAACTGTTGATGATAAACTCTTGAACTTCGTAAAACTTTGACAATTTGCTACTCTTTTCCTCAAATTCCTTGTTGCTTGAAACTTCTTTATATATTTTTCTTCCATATGGCCTTATGAACAAATAACAACCTAATGCAAATCTTTTTGTTTTTTTTCTTTTTTTTTTTTTTTTTTTTTTTTTTTTTTTGTATTTTTTTTGTATTTTTTTTTTTCAATTTTTTTTTGATAAAAAGATTGCAACTACAAAAATAAGGATAATTGGACTTTGGTACCCAGGTTTAGACCAATACTAGCCTTTGGTCTAATATTTGTCCAACGTTAGTGCTTGGTACCTGGACCAGACGTTGACCTATGTTGATTAGGTTAAATTAAATTTAATTAATTTTGTGTATTATCTGTTTTCAACATTACAAATTTACCCTTAGATCCAACGGTTCCTAACATAAACATTAAATCAACGGTTGCAATAGGAACCCCCAATTCATTATAACAAACCCATTTTTCACGGTCGGCATCTTCTTCTTCTTCTTCCCTGTACGTGAGAAACACAAAACAAATGATTTTCAAATCAATTGAATCTAATCAAAACCCTTTTGTTTATGGGTGAAAACTATTTCTGCCGGTTTTGGTAATTTGGGGTGTGTGGATGAGAAATGAGTCAAAACCTTAAACAAATGCACTACACAGGAGTGCTTGTAGATTCGAGAAATCAATCTGTGCAAATCCGGCCTAAACCAAGAAATGGCCGTTCCAGACTTGTTTCGGTCACAAAGTGAAGGAGATGGGGTTGATCTTAGGGAGGGAAGCGAAGAAGGTGTTGAGATTGTGAAGGTGTTGGCCATGTATGACTTGTATCAGAAAACTGAACTGGCTTGCAGGATGTAAGCTATCAGTTTCGGTGTTTGAATACGATGGTATCAACACTTGCCTCTGTTGTCTGGACTTGTTCTTGTTGTTTTTGGAAATAGGGAGGAGAACATATTTATACAAGTCATTTGAGCCTTATTCACGTCTCTCGTGGAAAGTGGAGGAAGTGGAGTGATGGAGTAGTGGAGTTGTGTTAGTGTTACACGACCAGTCTTGCCCACTTCTCCGGTCATCTCTAACCGTCCATGACTTCCTGACACGTTCTTATAATAGCGCGTTGCACGCTGCACGATGTAAACCGCCAAACCAATACCCCAGTATGTATCCCCCAGTTTGTGACATGATTGATGTCTCGAGTGTGTGGATCGTGGGACCCACAGAAAGTAGCATGTAATGCTAGACCAAATAACCAAGTTATTTAGGAAGTCGATACTTGTGAAGTATCGTGTGTATTCTATGCAGGTACTGCATCGAGTATATTCAGCATGTATGAAGCATTGTTGTTTTTAAGGCTTAACGGAGTAAGTCACGAATTTAAGCGTCTTAAAATAACATCATGTCCAGCCATCTTCGAGTGATCGTTTGGAGGCTATACAGGCAAGCCCTGACTTGACCGATCTCTCCATGTGGAAGAGTGGTGGACGGTGATTGTGGTGACGCCTCATTGATAGCCTAACTCATGTCTTAGGCTGTCCGTCCAAGCTGGTGAAGTTGGACGGACGAGATGACTTGCAACCCTCATCTCATGACCGTCGGATTAGGGTTTAAGAGGTACGCAAGTTCCTTCTTTCAGCTTGGTCAAATCCAAGCATGGGAAGTGTTTTATAGAGGACCGATCAGGCATGTGTGTAGATGACATGCTGGTGCCCATGTCTATACTTCACTATCCCATGAAGGTGCGATCTAGGCCACTCAAGTTTACCGGTAAAGAAGAGTGGCTGAGATTGATTTGCGACAGAATCTGTGCCGCAAATGATTCCTAAAGGGCGTGGCATGCCACCTTCGGGCGCGCGAATCAAGGTGTACACCAAGTTTGGTCTTGGCCGATCGGGTGTGGAGATAGGTGGGCCCACAAGTGATCGTGTTGATACTTACCGGACACCTTAGTCTATTCCTGGACCCTTCATCCGAGCGGGAGAAAAGGGACACTCGTGATCGCGATACAAACCTTAATAAGGTTTTGCCGGCCGTGTGTCATACCCAGTTTGGGGCGCACGAATCAAGACGACCAACCATAGTTGGTCCTGACCGATTAGTCAGGTATGTAGGCGGTCCCACGGTGTTCGTGTTGACATGCTCTGGGACCTTTGAATCTACATCTACACCCTCCATCTATGCCTGCGAAGATGGATGGTTGAGACTGTTTTGCGATACATGTAATGTTCCGCAAACCCTAATTTAGGGTTTCTCGTCCATGCTACTCTGGTTTGGACGGTTTGGCAAGCTATGCCATCCTTTTTTGGGAGGCCGACCATGCGGGGCCCGCGTTGGGTCGGTGGTGCATATTCCAATACCTGCTTGGGGTCATGGATTCAATCTAAGCCATCCAATCATGCTGGTGAAGTTGGATGGTCGTGATCGTTTCTGAGACTGATATGGTCAGTTCAGGTTCAAATATGCTCAATCGGGTTAGTATAACACACCGAGAGTTGTAGCCTGTATGGGTATTTCATACATGCTTCATTATTAATGCTTGGAGATTCGTGTTGCTCTGCTGAGAACAACACTCAGTCATCATGCCGCATCGGTAATGAGTACAGGAAATACAAGGCTGGTCATGCATTAATTAATAATGTTGTAAATTCACAGGGTATATGGGATTGTTGCTACATGCTCCAACCTGGATGAATTTCGTGTATTTAATTCACGAGAATCTTTGGGATTGTTGCCACATGCTCCGTTCTAGGTGAATTAGTAAAGTGAAGAAGTATTCATCACTTATTAATGGCTTTATCTTTTGCAAGATGTTAGCGCATAATTTTGGCTTTTACAATTTCAGCCCTTAAATGAAAATCCACCATCAACATTAAGTCCCCTGCCTAGCGCATAATGGTTGCGCTATTGTGGGGTAGGCATGAGATGGTGACATACTTATGTGAAGAAGACAGGATAAAGAAAATTTACCCGGAGGAATTTTGACCGACCGCTAGCAGTTGTCCATGTAAACGCCGTTGTGCAAGCGCGGAATCCTTTGGTGGGACCGCTTTCCTTCCTTGCGTGTTTGAATCAAAAGAGGAATCCATGCAAAAGAGGAATCCTTGTTCTATTGGGATTCTTCCAAATTTTGTCTATAAAAGGACCGACCCCTTTTCTTTTTTCTTCACACTTTTTCTCCCCTTTTTTTTTTGTTCGGCAGCTCTTGTTCGCGACCTCCACTGCCGCCGCCAATCGCCGCCGGAGCCGCCGCCGTCCGCAGCAAGGTAAGCGTTTTTTTTATTTTATTTTTATTTTATTTTTATTTTATTTTTTTTTTATTTTTTAAGGTAAAACCCTAGTTTGCTAGGTAAACACCTTTTGCAAGATATATACTATACGCCAACATTATTAGGATTGCTTAGTAAAACAATCCGTGAATCCATGAATATGTTGTGTCTTGCCTCCTTTTTCATTGTTGCATGAAAAACCTAGCTTGTTAGGTTGTATCTTGGAAAGGAACTCGGCTTGAATTTCGCGAACATGATTCCCATGATATAAGAGAACCGTGTTGTGCAAATAAATATGGTCCCGCCATATATGCTCAATTGAACGTGGGTCCCATATCGTGTATGCCTGACTGAATGTCACCTTTATACCAGCCTCGTGCCCTTGACCAACACCGGACTTGAAACTTGGGCAATACCGGACTTGTGACTTGATCAATACCGGACTTGAAACTTGAGCAACACCGGACTTGAAACTTGAGCAATACCGGACTTGAAACTTGAGCAACACCGGACTTGAAACTTGATCAATACCGGACTTGAAACTCGATCAATACCAGACTTGGACCCAATCCCGGCCTTGTGTATTCCAACGTGAATGTGTGTTCTATCGTGTGCGACCACACATCCCATGCGTTTTTTATATAAGTACTGATTCCTGTCTTTTATTGTAGAATGAAGAAAAGAACTCCTGTTGAGATGTCTTCTGGAGATAATGCTGGTGCTAAGTCAGGAAGTGTTGACAGCTTCAAAGATATGCCGAACATTGCTGATGAGTTGTTCACCTTGTCTTTTCCAAACATTAGGAAACATCCCTCTCATAGGATAGTCCTGCTCTCTGGTTCAGAAAATATGGAAGCTGATCCATCTTCTTCTTCGGCACTTGTGATGAGGTTCTGTCTTCGAAGAAATGAATATCCGCCTTCTCCTATGGACTTCAAGATTTGTCATACTCCACTGGGTTCTTATGAAGGGTGGATGAGACGCATGTTGAATAATAAGGATGTTAAAGCTAATTTGACCAAAGCGCAAATCCTTAATGCGGTCATGGCATCTGCTACTCTTGAAATTAAGAAAGAGGCTGCAGGCTTGATTACTTTCATTTCTCGGTGGCGCCCTTCTACTCATACAGTTATATCTAGATGGGGAGAGATGACTATTACTCTGGAAAGTGTAGCTGCATTGATGAACCTGCCTGTCGCTGGGAGTTTTTATTAAGAGCTTTCTGACACGGAACAACGTGATTATGACGCTATACTCCAAAAGGTAGCAGAATTCGACGATCTGGACAAGGAGGAGAAAAAAGATACAAGATGCTTTTACACCTGGTGGGTATCGGAGTGGTCTCCTGTAGACCCAGAACCGGATCACGAGTTGGAAAACGAGCTCAGTGTGATTGCATTCCTGTCTTTGTGGCTATCCAGAGATATATTTGACGACGGTTCTTGAAAGAAAACCATAAGGGGTGTCCTGGTTAAGATTGCTATAAAGCTAGCAAAAGATGAAGTTCTTACCTTAGGTGCCTTGTTCCTTGGATCGCTGTATTCTCATCTGGACGTCTTAGCAATGGATATGCATGTTTCCAACAAGTACAAGAAGGTGGAGTCGTATGTCCACTTCGCTTTTCTTCAGGCATTCTTGTGGGAAAATTTCAAAAGTTATGCTCCTGTTCCTGCAACTTCGCTCAGCAATTTGTATGGTGGCTCGAGAATACTCCGTTGGCAGAGGAGGCGTCCCAGAACCGGTGCGAAACTCGTGGATATCTTTGATAATGTGTCTTCTATAAATTTCCGCTCATGGGGGCCGATCCACTCTTCCATTGTTCAGCCGAAGACTTTTGCTATTGCTTCTGACGGTCCTGATGCTGTGTTGTGTACCGATGCCAAGACTATGAAATTTGGAGATCTTATTTATCTGCACAGCTGCATTCCTGGATATATCCCGTCTCTACTCAACGAAGCTCTTACTGTGACTCCGTACAACATTGACATGGCTGATCGTCAAATGGGATTTGACCAGGGTGTTCCATTTATCCGTCCGTCGGAGGCTCCGAGAGAACTTCTCCCGGGTATCTTTGATGCTGACATGTTCTTGGCATCGCAAAGTCTTCCCTTCTGGCCTATTGGGAGAAACCCAGTGGTAACCGATAAGTATAAGGAATTTTGGAGGAAGCAACTGTTGGCTTTCCAAGAATTCTCGGAGGATGTTGTGACAGATTCCCGTGGTGAGCCATCTTCTAACATTCTGAAGAAGCGTTTCCGGTTAAAGCCACTCCCAGCCAAACGGACCAGGGCTGATGATTGCAGTCCCCAAGAAGGAGAAAGATCTAAGAGGCAGGCATGTGATTCGGTGATCCTCAATTCCTCCAATATGCAGGTATTTAAATCTCTTTCTGTCGATTCTTTCATTTCTCTAGAGCGAATTCTTCTAAGAGTGATCCTTGCTTGAAATCAGGGAATTCCGAAAGAGAATGTTTTCACAAGGTTGGCGCGCATTCAGAACGAGAAGTCTGGTAACATTGGCCTTCATGTTGAGAAGTCTGGCGACACTGATTATTATGCCGAGAAGTCTGGTGAAACCGCTCCTTTTCCAGATAATGACAGAGATGATGCAAGTTTGGCCGGACAAGGTACCTCCTTAAGTGATCTCGTTGATGGGGCCATAATGGAAATTAGCACCCAGAGTGAAGTAGACATCGGGAGGAATATAAGAGAGGCAACATCCGCTATTGTTGAGGTGGCTCCCCTTGAAGAACGTTCTGAGCAGGTTCCAATCAATAAAGCTGTTATGGTGAATTCTTCTGAAAGACCTCCTGCAACTGACAAGGCTCCTGTGATTGGTGAAGTATTGGTAATGCAGCCTGGGGCTTTGTTCGATCCTCCCTTCACTGGCCCTTATCCAGGTCATGTGTTGGTTGGAGGATTCAGTGTGCCAGCTCGGTTCTAAGGGTTGTACACGGCGATATGGGAGAAGCACGGCCACATTGCTACCACTACGAAGCTCAAAAGTCGTCTTGCATTGGTTAACCGCGTTCAGGAAGCTTTATTTTCTATCCATTGGATGAGCGTCACGACTGGTCGAACAGTTTCTGAGGAGATGATTGAAGACTGGAAGTTCCATCGAGATGTGTTTGTGCCGTACGACTTCAATGCTCCTTGGTTCTTCAAAGGGTTCTCCGAGATTCAGGAGCTCCAGAAATCACAAGATGAAGTCCCTTCTGCAGAATGTGTTACTCGCCAGGAAGAAGAGGTTGAAAAGTTCTCTAAGGAGTTGAAGCTGAAGCAGGCTGTACTTCAAAGGATGAAAGTCACTCTTGCCCAGAAGGACGAGTTGCTGCTGAAGGACTTTCCTTGAAGGATTCGTGCCACCTACTTGTCTTTTCTTTTAGATACTTTTCTTTTTGAGTGATAGTGAGGATTTCCTTTCATAATTTGACTTCCGGTTTTGAATTAATAGGTAATTGAATTGGTTAATTTTGAGATAGTTTTGTGAATAACTTTTCTGAAAGAGGTTATTTTAAATGGAATTTGCATCTTGGTCATGAATGATTGCACATATCACATGAAATTGCAAATGTCGCATAAAAGGGAAGTATGAATGGAAACAAACATGGCGTTTGATCATTGAGCCTCTTTCTCTATGTGCGGGATGCCAAGTCCCCAGTGAATTCTAAAACTATCTTTCTTGTAAAATTGTTGAATAGAACTTACTTGCTTTTGAAGCCTCACTTGTATCAAACCGAAGTAGCCTCTCTAAGGAAATCGTCCGCATTAATCTCTCAGAGAAGGAAAGTTATCTCTCTGAATTAAGCTTCTTCTGAACAATGCGTTTCAAAGCGTTGCATTCACTGGTAGGATGGTGAAGGAACCGGTGGAAATGACAATACCTCGGGTCCATTACTTCTTGATCAGTGGGTGGACGTCATACAGGAGGTAGCTCCACCTCTCCGTTTCGTACCCACGCCTCCAGCAACTCCAAAATCTTTTTCATCGGGAACGGAAAGTGTAGGTACTTCGAGTCTAGCCTTTCCTGCGTTTGTGGGCGTTGTGGTGTCTCTACATGGCTTTGATGTGAAGCACGTTTCGGAGATGAAGTTGGAAGATTTGTGAGTGCCATCATATCTGCGGATCGCTTGCCTGGGTGACGGGGTGTGGAAGGTGTCGTAATATCACTGCTGAGTGATCGAATTGAACGCTCACATCCTCTGTACTCACGTATTCCTTGATTGATCTCTCCTTCCTCAAGCATTTCTTCACTTAGTTGAAAGGTCGATGCGGATTGGACAGTCTTCCGGGTTTCGACAAGAGTCTTGAGATATAAATCTTCTAGCAGGGCTCCGTAAGCTGCAGGCTCCCTTTCTTTACCCGGCACACGTTGTGGTACCCCGGACAAGTCTTTTCCTCTGTGGAGTTGCCTCGAGTCTTCGTTGTCGGCTGGACCATGTTGTTCGTCTCTCCTGAGTCCCCTGTGATTACGCGCTCTTTCTGCATCTCCACTGGTAAAGGTGTGACTCCTGACTAAGGATCCAGCGTTTCTTGCACTGTCTGAGTAGATGCCTGCCGACCCTTCTTGTAATTGTGCTGTTATATCATTCAAAAGGCGGAATGTCTCGCTCTGTCTTCTAGCGATACCGACTTGATTTGCCAAGACATCCTCCAGCATTCTAGCTACTCTTCCCATGATATCTGAACCACCTGTGGTTTCCGGGTGAGTATACATCGCAAGATGAAAACCGAAAAATTGAGAATTCAATTTTTTGTAACCGAGAGATCAACCTCTCACCGTGGTCGCCAATTGTTTATGGGTGAAAACTATTTCTGCCGTTTTTGGTAATTTGGGGTGTGTGGATGAGAAATGAGTCTAAACCTTAAACAAATGCACTACACGGGAGTGCTTATAGATTTGAGAGATCAATCTGTGCAAATCCGGCCTAAACCAAGAAATGGCCGTTCCAGACTTGTTTCGGTCACAAAGTGAAGGAGATGGGGTTGATCTTAGGGAGGGAAGCGAAGAAGGTGTTGAGATTGTGAAGGTGTTGGCTATTTATGACTTGTATCAAAAAAGCTGAACTGGCTTGCAGGATGTAAGCTATCAGTTCCGGTGTTTGAATACGATGGTATCAACACTTGCCTCTGTTGTCTGGACTTGTTCTTGTTGTTTTTGGAAATAGGAAGGAGAACCTATTTATACAAGTCATTTGAGCCTTATTCACGTCTCTCGTGGGAAGTGGAGGAAGTGGAGTGATGGAGTAGTGGAGTTGTGTTAGTGTTACACGACCAGTCTTGCCCACTTCTCCGGTCATCTCTAACTGTCCATGACTTCCTGACACGTTCTTGTGATGGCACGTTGCACGCTGCACGCTGTAAACCGCCAGACCAATACCCCAGTATGTATCCCCCAGTTTGTGACATGATTGATGTCTCGAGTGTGTGGATCGTGGGACCTACAGAAAGTAGCATGTAATGCTAGACTAAATAACCAAGTTATTTAGGAAGTCGATACTTATGAAGTATCGTGTGTATTCTATGAAGGTAATGCATCGAGTATATTCAACATGTATGAAGCATTGTTGTTTTTAAGGCTTAACGGAGTAAGTCACGAATTTAAGCGTCTTAAAATAACATCATGTCCAGCCATCTTCGAGTGATCGTTTGGAGGCTATACAGGCAAGCCCTGACTTGACCGATCACTCCATGTGGAAGAGTGGTGGACAGTGATTGTGGTGACGGCTCATTGATAGCCTAACTCATGTCTTAAGCTGTCCGTCCAAGCTGGTGAAGTTGGACGGGCGAGATGACTTGCAACCCTCATCTGAGACCGTCGGATTAGGGTTTAAGAGGTACGCAAGTTCCTTCTTTCAGCTTGGTCGAATCCAAGCATGGGAAGTGTTTTATAGAGGACCGATCAAGCATGTGTGTAGATGACATGCTGGTGCCCATGTCTATACTTCACTATCCCACGAAGGTGCGATCTAGGCCACTCAAGTTTACTGATAAAGAAGAGTGGCTGAGATTGATTTGCGACATGAATCCTGTGCCGCAAAGGATTCCTAAAGGGGAGTGGCATGCCACCTTCAGGGCGCGCGAATCAAGGTGTACAACCAAGTTTGGTCTTGGCCGATCGGGTGTGGAGATAGGTGGGCCCACAGTGATCGTGTTGATACTTACAAGACCTGCTTAGTCTATTCCTGGACTCTTCATCCGAGCAGGAGAAAAGGGACGCTCGTGATCGCGATACAAACCTTAATAAGGTTTTGCCGGCCGTGTGTCATACCCAGTTTGGGGCACACGAATCAAGACGACCAACCATAGTTGGTCCTGACCGATTAGTCAGGTATGTAGGCGGTCCCACGGTGTTCGTGTTGACATGCTCTGGGCCCTTTGAATCTATATCTACACCCTCCATCTATGCCTGCGAAGATGGATGGTTGAGACTGTTTTGCGATACATGTAATGTGCCGCAAACCCTAATTTAGGGTTTCTCGTACATGCTGCTCTGGTTTGGACGGTTTGGCAAGCTATGCCACCCTTTTTTGGGAGGTCGACCATGCGGGGCCCGCTTTGGGTCGGTGGTGCATATTCCAATACCTGCTTGGGGTCATGGATTCAATCTAAGCCATCCAATCATGCTGGTGAAGTTGGATGGTCGTGATCGTTTCTGAGACTGATATGGTCAGTTCAGGTTCAAATATGCTCAATCGGGCTAGTATAACACACCGAGAGTTGTAGCCTGTATGGGTATTTCATACATGCTTCATTATTAATGCTTGGAAATTCGTATTGCTCTGCAGTCGTCATGCCGCACCGGTAATGAGTACAGGAAATACAAGGCTGGTCATGCATTAATTAATAATGCTGTAAATTCACAGGGTATATAGGATTGTTGCCACATGCTCCAACCTGGATGAATTTCGTGTATTTAATTCACAGAATACCGGGATTGTTGCCACATGCTCCGTTCTAGGTGAATTAGTAAAGTGAAGAAGTATTCATCACTTATTAATGGCTTTATCTTTTGCAAGATGTTAGCGCATAATTTTGGCTTTTACAATTTCAGCCCTTAAATGAAAATCCACCATCAACACCTTTACAATAAGTTACAAACCAAATAGCAACACACTAATTACTGAATCCTTTCTATTCCGCCCGAAATTCATAGACGAGTTACAATAATGAAGAGGCCAGGTTTCTGCATGGATTAATTGAAGCTAAGAACATAATCAAGCAAGAAATTCGGTTGAGGATTGAATATAAAAGTTAGGTTTTTAAGTGATTTTGTGATTGAGATAGAAGAATGGGTTTGAATTTTGATTATTAGGGTTGCCTCAATTATCGTAGTGATGCTGAGACTGAGTTATGGGTTTATGATGACTGATTTGATATGGGTTTCAGTCAAGAGTACCAGTGAGATGCAACCGAAGGAAAGATGGGTTGATCTGGATTTGAGTTCATTGAAGATATGAGACTGATTAGAAACAAGTTTTGATGTTGTTAATGGCATAATGGTGGAGTAGTTTGAGATGGTGTTGTTGCTAGAGATGAAAATTGAATCGTTTGCAGGTTATGGTGTTAACTGTTGCTTAGGATTGATGGAACTGTAATGGGTATGAATGAATGGTGATGTAGTTGGTGTTGTTGTTGCAGTGGAGATGAGAAATATAGGTTCCGTTGAATGTGAATTCTATGCAGGCAAGGAACCGATTTGATAGTGATGACGGCGACGGTTTGGAGAAAAAGGAGAAGGGGAAATTTCTCATTTACTTCTAATTGAACTTGAAAGTACCAATATCCTCTCCATTGATCAAATCTTCCATCAATGGCAGCATCCTCTACGTTAACACATGGCTTATAATAGTTTCAATAGTTGATAGTTCACTGACACTTTGAGCTATCATTCACAACAGCTTTATCCAATCTCCATCATCTTTCCTTCTCAGTCACGACCACCAAATATCATTGTCAATCACCACTACCAACTCCATCATCAATGGCAGTTATACTCTTCTCCATGATTCTGGTAATTCTCTAAATATTAATAGAGTGAAGGGTATAATTGTAATCTCACTAAATAATTACATTTTATATAAATTTATCAATAATTACTTAACGGAAGTTGGGACTTAACCTAGTCAATGTGGGTCAACGTCCAGTCCAGGTACCAAGCACTAACGTTGGACAAATGTTAGACCAAAGCCTAGTGTTGGTCTAAACCTGGGTACCAAAGTCCAATTATCCCACAAAAATAATAACGAAATTAAAATTAACATGGCCATGAAAGAAGTACTTTACCACTTTGTTCTTCACAACTTATATTGTCTTCGTATCATAAACTTCAATAACTCTCATCTTTTGATTTTCTCCGCTCTTGTAAATAAGTCTTCATACTTAGATATAAAATTCTGCTCCTTATGTGTAAGTCTCCAATATGTATATAAAAATCTGCTCATTGTATGTTGCTTTACTTGGATATGAAATTTTCTCTTCCTTGTATTGTTGCTTGTAAACCTTAAACGTCTTCAACTTCCTTGTAGATTTTGATGTCGCTCCCTTGTTGATGATGATGTGTTTCTATGGACCTGTTGTTGGCGAGAGAGAGAATGGTACTAACTACAAATCAAACTACAAGAAGGTGGTTTTCATCTATAGACGTCACCCTCATGATTGATAAAATTAGCACTCAAGAGATCAGAAATAGTGATTCTATTAGTGGGAGGTTGGGTAGCTCACCATTCTACCCGGAATTAACGTACGGTGACACACACTCAAAAGAAAGCTCTTTAGTCAGCTACAAAGAAATTTGGTCCGGTGCCTCTGTTGATTTGAAAATAGGTAGTCTCCACTAATGATTGATCAGCAACTCTAATAATGCATTTCTCCCTGCTCCTAATTTGCATCACCGGCATGATTAAATCCATTATTTAACACTCTAACAAGCAAGAAATCCGAACGTAGTTCCCTAACACTTCCAAGTTCAGTTATGTCGGTCAGAAATCTCTATGTAAACATACCTAGAAGTATGCTAGTAACTCTAAAATCTCTACAAGTTGGAGGTTTTATTCAAATATATACAAAGAAATTGAAAAATTTGACTCAAAAAGGCTAAAAACTCTAGTATGCAAAAGACTACCCCACACTTAAACTTCACGTTGTCCTCAATGTGTAAAAACGAAAATTATGAATTATGAAGTAACAACAGTTAAAACGCAAAACCTGTACAAATTGGTAAGGAATTCGGAAAAACACCATTTCACAAAAGTTGTTCATCTACGTCTTTTCTACAAAGTGTCAAAAGGGAACAGTGTTTAGATAAACGGTCTGATAGTTATGGTCTCTGGACTGAACTACGCGCAGTCTAAATTTGTCTGACGAAAAGGTATTCGTCATAATTTCCTTCTAAAATAGATTCCGGACTCTATGAAATTAAACATGGGGACGCAAATATGATATGAAAATAATAAAAACAAAAAATAAAAGGGTTTAAGATACAAAACCTATGGGTTGCCTCCCATTTAGCACTTGGTTTAAAGTCGTCATCCCGACTCTTTTGTTATCGTCCATATACCCACAATCTGAAAATCTGGTAGTCTGCCCAGAAAACAATCTGCAATTCTAGTAACAACTTCACACAATGATTAGCATAACATATTAATAATGAAATTTTTATAGCTTGAAAGTTTCCCCCACACTTAGTCCTTTCTACACTCGAAAGTGGATATAGAACATAGAATAAATGAACTTCTATAGGTTCCTCTTATTGAACTTGCACAAAGCTAGAATCAAACAAATCAAGTGGTGGATAATTAGAAGTAAAATAATCCTTATGAATTTTAGAAGCACACAACTCCAATCCTAAGTGATGTCGACCAAAAAATTTAGAAATATGCAAAGGATTAGACAAACCTTTCACAATCTCTTGTATTACAGGATCCTCATCATTCTTAAAGAATTGCAATGAATTATTTACCTCATTTGTATCGTGGTCCTCTATCAAACTATTTAGACATTCTTCGTCAGTTTCTGCTTCAATCAAAATCTCAGCATCATTATAATCCTTGGCTAGCTCAAATGGGTCTTCCACAACTTCAACACATTGGGTTTCATTCTCAATCTCTATCTCTTCAACACTTTCGTCATAAGAATCCTCTTCAAGAAAGTCTAGTTCATTGGTGAAAATCTTAAAATCATTGTTTGAGTACGTTACACCATTTATAACAACGGTTATGTCATATTCATCCTCCTCCTTTTAAATAGGCGAGTGATCGTTATAATGATCCGGAGTTGAAATAACGTTACCATTATTGCAAGGATTTTCCAAAGGTTGCTCATCTTCATCCGAGTCTTCGTCAACCTCATAATCTTCAATATCCCAACGACGTTGAAGTTCCGTTCGTATTACCTTGTTAATTTCTTCGAGAGTCTTTTCTGATGCTCCAGCTTCTTCTAACTGATCATATTGCTTAGAAAGTTTTCTGATATTAATACGTTTTCCGCCATTATTCACGACGAAATTTTCAGACCGTATCTCTTCTTTTGACGTAAATGAAGATAGAACATGATAAAGAGGAGTAGGTCTTTCCAAACTTTCTGTCATCTACACATTACTAGAAAACAATTGATTAAAAGTATAACTATCCTCCCATACCTGTGATTGTTCACTTACATACCTGTCATAAGGTTGTTGATATGTATGAGAGTATCCATAAGGCTCCGTAGGGTATGGTTGGTAGTTGTTATATGAATGAGATTGAAATCCAAATTGATTACCACTATAATATGATGATTGGTCTTGTGCTCCGTACATGTTATGTCCATAAGGAAACATGACGACTCACAAGAACACAAGAAAAAATCTAAAAACAAAAAACAAGCTAAACAAATAACAAATCAATTAACAACCGCTCCCCGGCAATGACGCCAAAATTTTATGCGTGTCGTAACCACAACAAATTAATCAAAATATTTCCCACTAATTAACTGGTAATATAGCGGTAGTAAGGATCGTTCCCACAGAGAGCTGTGTAATTGATAGGTTTAGTTCAGCAAAATAAGATAAAACACAAAGGGGGATTGTTTTAAAGTGAAATAAAAAGAATAACAAATAAAACAAAGAGATGATTAAGGAATCCTTCGCCGTTACCAAGCGATAACTGGATTAGTATACTTATCTATCTTCGTTAGAACTATTCATCACCAACCGTAGAACAACATCTAGCTCAGTGTTATCCCCAAAACTCCTAATACCACGGATACGGAAGCTCTCCAATATCAGATTATATCCAACCGAACCACCAAGTAGTAGCTCACTCAAGGTGTAATCCGATCGAACGCTTAGGCTTTGTGAATTAAGTTGATCCTAGTAGTTAAACTCTTAGCTCAAGGTCCACTTGCTGGTGTTATCTTCACTCGCAATTGCTCCACAGAATCCCTCTGCAAGATCTCGCGATTTCTACTTGTGTATGAATTATTCGAAAATTACTTATCTCCTAACTCAATACTAGCAATAGAACAATTAGTAGATCAATCTAGCGTGCACTCCAAATCAATCCAATAATCACTCATAAACATTAAATATGGTAAAGACAAATGATAAGATGATTAAAACTCTGAACAAACTTGTAAAATAATAGAGCTTCACACTAGAACATTGAATTCATCCTTAATCAATAAAAGTTTAGCTTCTCATGATTACACTGTTTCCCGGTTTCGCCTAAAAGGGGTGAACCCTAAAATATGAATGAAGAACAAAAGTGTATTATGAGATGTGTGATATGATAGTATAGAGATATCATATATTAGGTTAAGAAATCTCTTAAATAGTCTCCAAGTTGTAGCGGTGCCCGTGCTCAGAATCCCGGTCGAAATTGGTGAAAGAGACATTTCGAATTCTCCCTAAGTGGTCACGTCCCAAAAGCTGCTCCTTGAAAATTGGCTGAAATATCATTGGGCTCCATGCAAAGTCCAGCCCAAATTCGTTAAGTTGGCTTGTCAGTTCCACAGAACTGATATCCTAGACTAAAGTGGTTCCTATGTTTTTCCCTCGGCAAAAGTCTTTTCTTACTGTGATTTATTACGGTGGTAAAACCGGTCCGTATATTCAACCGAGTTTGTTTACGGTAGGAAACCCAAACGTAGGCTCCCCTGAGATTATATATGGTGAGACTTCCCATCCGTAAGCTCACCTGACTCGACTTCCTTGATTTTCTCAATTCACCTCAAACCTTCCTTTCACTGCCAAATCCAGTTTGTAACTTCATCTTCCTGTGAACTCAAACTCAAGCAGCAACAAACTCCTCACTGTCTTCAACCAACAGCAACAGCAAACCACGGCTCAAGTCCAACACGAGATTCATTCTTCTCTCCTTCGTTCTCTACACAACGACCAACTCTTCACTGCCGATCATTAATGTTGCCGACAATCACCACCATCGAGTTCTTCTCCTTAACCTCTGACTAACTCCATCAATCATTCGCAGCAAATCAAACTCCAGCTCTGTACTCGTATTCGATACGACTGCGCCAGCAGTGGCCAACATCTATTCATCAACAACTATAAGACTTCAACAAATCTCCCTGTTCAACTCCTGCCATTATCGTTCTTTCATTACAATCACCTCCACAGACTCGAGCTCCCTCAACAACCATTAACGGTAACAGCTCTATAAAACCATCACAGCAGAACCCAGCGTCTCCTTGCTTTCCTTATAAACTCCTACGTTGCTTTTTGATCCATTACCACTATCAACTGCCATTGATCACGACAGCAACCAACTCTTTCCCATCACCGAGCTTCTCCATTACTGACAGCACAAAGCCGAGATGTTCATCATCACAGCAAAACCCATTTTCATTGCTGTCATTATTCAATGGAAGCAAAAACCCAAACTCGAGCTCTCCATCAGTTGAGCTCGTCATAGACTCGAGCTTCTCAATTGCAACCAATCCACCAAAGACTCGAACCCAGTCTCTTGATACACTCCTGCTCAACTCTGATATTTCCTCTTTTCCTCGCTGCCAATCTCTGTATTGCTAACAATAATGACAACTTCCTTCTTATCTCCTTCATCGTCCAAAGTTGAGTTATCCCATTATCTCCAACAGTGGGTTATGTTTAATGTCAACAGCACCTTCATTGAACTGTCGAGCTCCATCTATCTCAACCATCGAGACTGCATCATCAAGGACAACTCTAAAGTCTTCTAACAGCTCCGTGATTGCCATAGCTCCCAAAACCCGATACAGTTCCATTGCAATCAAACTTGTTACTACCATTTTTCTAGTAGCAACAACCAAATGAACAAGATCATTGGATCTTGATTTAATCCATAAAACAACAAGTAAAATATGACATATAAACAAGTAAATAATATATTTACACAAAGATAATTAACGTGGTTCGACAACGGGGTGTCTACATCCACGGGAAGGTAAAAGAAAGTTTATCATGCTTTTGATTTGTTACAAGGTTGATGAACTCCATCAATGATAATGAAGTTCAGTGAAGGTTTCTAGTAACGTAGGTGTAACGAAGGTATAACGAACGTAAAACGAAGGTAGAACGAAGGCATGATTTATAAAGGGGGATACCAGTCCTACTAAGTGCTGATACCGTTTCATATAGGACAAAAGAATCCCATCGATTCTGGCCGTTGGATCGATGAAATGGTATATATCAACACTTAGTAAGACTGGTATCCCCCTTTATAAATCGTGGAACGAAGGTAGCAAACCAATCCAGCTATTATTCCTCTCTTCAGAGGTAGTGGATTTGTTACTCCTCCTTTTCTCACCCCAAAAGTCTGTCCCCTTTTCTTCCTTATCTTCCTTGCTTTATAGGGAAAAGGGGTACTTGTTATTTACAAAAGTGACATTAGCTTAGTTTCTAAGCACTCTTAGAATTGATGTAGCGTGTTGCGCTGTTTTAACATTATCTTGCTTCAGCTTTTAATCACCATCCACGTGTCAATGTATTTTATGGTGTATACAATTTTCCCCTTTTCTTGAGGGTCGTTGGTGAACGATCCTTGAGAAAAATTACTTCTTCCTTGCTTTTTTGCGCTTTAACCTGTGCATCCGTCACGCGTCTTTTGCGTTCTATATGGAGGAATTTCGGTGAAGAATATACTGCGTTGCAGTATACATACTTGCCCATATTCTTTACCGAAATTCTGAAATGCCCTGCAAACAAAGAGATTCAAATGTATCTTACCCTTTGTTGTTGGGTATGTCTTGTTGTATTCAGTTAGTTTGATCTTCGTTGGGGTTTGCACTTCGGTTGGTGTCATTGTCTTTGGACCTTGGACTACGGGTTCACTTGGATCATCGGCATCACTTTGTACACCGGAATAGAGCTATTATCGGCTTCGTAAGCATTTGTTGATTGTCCTACTTGAGCTTCGGATTTTGGATCGAAGCTTTATCATTGGATTCTGGATCGTAGCTTTATCTTCGTAGCTCAGCTCCCTTGTTATGATGCTGGTACTGCTAATTTACACTTGAGCTGCTGCAATGGGCGAACTATCTTCGGGTTTTTTTTTTGTTAGCATCGTCACACGTTATACCACCATCGTCGCCGGTCTTGTGCTTTGCCCCATCATCGTCCTTGGGTCGCAGATATAATGGGAGAATTGGTACTAGCATCGTGGTGGAGCTTTCCTTTGGTGGTTGTTGAATGTACTCCATAATTAGGATGAACGAAGGGAGAACGAAGGCTGAATGAAGGCTCATCGAAGGCTCTTATACCTTCGGTATTGAGTGAGGGAAGATATAGAATGAAGGATCTTCAACCTTCAATCTCTTACTCCCCCTTTCCGCTGACCAAAAAGTCCTCATAAACGAAGGATAAACGAAGGCTGAGCGAAGGCTCTTCAACCTTCGGTATTGAGTGAGGGAGGATAGAGAATGAAGGCTATTCAACCTTCAATCTCTTACCCCCCCCCCTTTTCCGCTGACCAAAAAGTCCTCATAAACGAAGGCCGAACGAAGGCTGAGCTAAGGCTCTTCAACCTTCGGTATTGAGTGAGGGAAAATAGAGAATGAAGGCTCTTCAACCTTCAATCTCTTACTCCCCCTTTACGCTGACCAAAAAGTCCTCCTTCCTCACGCAGGCTGAACGAAGGCTGAGCGAAGGCTCTTCAACCTTCGGTATTGAGTGAGGGAAGATAGAGAATGAAGGCTCTTCAACCTCCAATCTCTTACTCCCCCTTTCCGCTGACCAAAAAATCCTCCTTCCTCACGCAGCGACGTCAGTCAATAACTCTAGTGGGTAGGCAGCATTAAGAGCGGTTGCTATCAGTGGTGGTCAGGGCAGCACAACTCATCGGTTTTTCGTCATCAAGCGTATCATGGCACCGGGTATGCAGCAGCAACTACAGTTTGTAAACTACGTCATCAACAACCTTTATGTCATCGCCTCATTTTGAGTCCAGCATCTTTGCGTCAATCTACTTTGGATCGGACTTCCGATGGTTGTGTGAAATAAGACCTTCCCTTTTTTGCAGCAACTTCGGGTATGTTAGAGCACTTGGAGCAGTAAAACCTTGTTTGTATTGACACTTTTATCGGTGCTGCAACTTTAATTTACATGCTTGATCGCCTTTGGTAGGAGTTGGCAGGGTGGACTACTTGCTTTGCTATTGTGCTGTAGTGGTTGGAGCCATGGTATGTGAAGTTGAGATTCTTCATTTCCTGTGTAATCTCAATTAGCATAAAAGCATCACTATATGAGATTATTTTTATTTTTATTTAAATGAAAAATAAAATGTACTCTTATATGAGTAATTCTATTAGCGCAGAGGCAAGATGAGTGTTTGAACCTGTCATCCCGTTGGCTAATTCCGAGCTAAAAAATTACCGAACGGTGGGGGTTTGAAAATCTCCCGGAGACGTGGTGTAAAACTGGATGTTTTGCAAACACCCGTTCCGCTGAGCTGCCAAAGGCATGTCATATTGGGTATCTCTTTCTTATGGAAGCCTTCCCACTGGTCATACACTTATAGACGCTTATGGGGGAGTCCGGAGAGATTGCGTGCAAGCGCTTTCCCCAGTATGACGAAGTGAGACCGGTGGTGCTTGCCCCGGTTCTACATTATATGCATTAGTATCCAAAAACGTATTCCATTTATGGGAATGTATGCATTATTCCGAATTGAAATTTATATCTTATTAGTATGTATTAAATATATTGACAAGATATATGCAGTTTATAAAAATGTATGAAATGTATCGAATGCATATAAAAATGTATGCCAGTGTAAACAGAATGTAAGGAGTATAAGTATTTGCAAACTCTCAATTGTGTGTGATGTATGTATGCCCCCTTTTGGTTTCAGAAGCTGGCTGACAAAGCTTGTGAAAGTAAAAGTGATTTCCCCTGAAGAAATTTCGTGGGTATAGTAAATGAATGTTGGTTACTGCTGAAGATTGCTCCTCAACAAGTTTGTTCCTCTTCTTATTGAAAGGTTTCTGGACTGTGTTTGTTGAACAAATGGCCTGGTGGTTCGGTGGTTTGCACACTACATACATTGGGATGGTGACGAGAAAATTTTGCAGGCTCCATTTTTGTTGTTTTTTACTACGTCATGTTGCGGGCTTTGTGCGACTATGTGCCCCTTACGACAGATAATTACGCTTCATGGGCATCGATGTATTCTTGTATAATGGTGGTTTCCTTTGCTATATCTTGCGTTCATTCCTACCTTGTTGTGACTATTGACTCTTAGATGTTCTTTTCATCATATTCCTTGCTGCTTACTTGGGAATTGGGTGTTCACTTCTGGAATGCACATGGTCCTGCACATAAGTAAAAAAGAAAAATTGCTCCAGTAGACGCATGGTCTGTCCATCGTCTAGCTTTGCATAGAAATGGCCAAGTCTCCTGGTGCTTTTGCCATCGCTGTGACCTCCGCTCCATTTCACATAGGATTTTTTCAGCAACGTTGGGCTATGCTGTGGGAAGTAGACTTGAGTTTTTAGCTTGAACTGTCATCACCAATGTCGAAAAGTTTCTTCGCATTCTTCGATAGGAAGCATGAAGTATGAGAAATAAGAAGTATCGTTTCTCGAGCAAGTTTTTTCATATAAGAATTATACGCAGTATTGGAAGTAAGAAGCATATGAAGAAGTGCACTTTGCATAAGAAGTATAAAGCACAAGAAGTATCGGTCTTTGGAGAAGTATGAAGTAATGAAAAATACCACACTTCACCATTAAAAAGAAGTACTGCCGATGATCATCGTCGTCAGTCCTTGGATCGTTGTCATCATCGTTGTTGATTGTCGTAGCTAGACTTGGGATAACCATCGTGGACTTTGGATCACCTTCGTAAAGCTAGGCAAGATCGTCACAGGACTTTGAATCCTCGTTGCAAGGCTTAACATCGTCGTCTATCAATCAGGTGGCTCTTCAGCAACCTCGGACTGGACTAGGGCCATCATAGGAATGAAGGTCGGTGCTGCCTTGTTGGAGTATGGGTCCAAAGCTATTTCATCGGGGTGGTCTGACGACGTCATCGTACTCTATTTCATCGTTGCTTGTATTTGACTTCTTTGTCTTCTGATTTTGTATCGTCGTTTGCAAGACTCTGCACCATCGTTATTTTCAGCTTTGCATCGTCCGGCATTGAGCATCGTAGCAATACTCTGGCTCTTCGTTTTCAAATATCATCGTCGTGGGACCTTGGGTCTTCCTCTGGTGTTGCATCGGTTTTAATGCATCGTAATGAAACTTTGCATCGCCGTTATTGGACTTGCTTTTGCTACGATGGATAGTATTAACCCAGAAACAATTTGTTCTACGATGGATAATATATTTTAGCAAAGCTTGCCAACTGATAGTGCTGGAGACAATGGTCACTAAATAATAGAAATATAATATAAGAACACCGGAGTAAGTACTCCTCGGCAAGAAGCATGAAGTATGAGAACTAAGAAGTATATAAAATACTGGGAGTAATGAGTGTTGTTGAGATTATTAGTCCCACATTGTATGGGTTATCTAAGATCCTGCGGTTTATAGTTCCTTAGGGCCACTCCACTCATTGCCAATTGGTTTTAAGTTGGATGCCCATATTCTAACATGTTATCAGAGCAGGCTATTTGTGTCGAGTCAATTGACCGCACCTTTACTCCGCGTCACCCGATTTATTGTTGTCCACGTGTTAGACCCAACGAGGCTACACCTGAGGGGGCGTGTTGAGATTATTAGTCCCACATTGTATGGGTTATCTAAGATCCTGCGGTTTATAATTCCTTAGGGCCACTCCACTCATTGCCAATTGGTTTTGAGTTGGATGCCCATATTCTAACAAGTGTCCAGTCTCATAGCCAAATCCGTTATTCCAATAAATAACATCAGTACCGCTACTCCAATAATAAAGAAAGAGAAAAAATCATTTGTGAGCTGAACTGCACATTCTCTTAACTCTTCTCCTTCAAAGTAGCCTTTGAATTAAGTTTTGTTGCTCTCCACCAGTTGGCGTCATCGGAGTAGAGCTTGTATGCATCATAGGGATTGAGCTGAGCGCCGGGTGAACTATGCTCCGGTTTGCTTTCAGTAGACAATTAATCCAATAATCGTCGATAAAACGAAGGTAGTAAAAAGATCCAACACTTATTCCTCTCTTCAGAGATAGTGGATTTCTTACTCCTCCCTTTGCAGCATCGTTGATTGGTCTGAATTGCAACGTCGGTGTATAGTCCCTTCAACGTCGTCGGCTTTGCAGCAACCCTGGACTGAATTGGAACTATCATCAGACTTTTGTCATCGTCAAGACTTGGTACTGTTGTCGGCTTTTAAAATATCATCACACTATGCACTTTGGGATTTCAGATCCGTCATTTGGCCTTTGTCCTTGTGATTGGGAACTGCATCTTCGAGACCATCACCGCCTTGGGGCTTCAATGCAACACCGTTGTTTGAGCTTTTAAGACCGAGGACATCAGAGTTTGAGGATCAGAGTTGGAGGATCAGAGTTTTTATCATCGGGACTGTTGAGAGGTGGTGCTAACAGGCATGCCTTCAATATTGTTCTCTGAACTGGTGAGACTTTATACATTGAAGCTGGGGTTCACTATTCTCTTGTTGCTTGAGCTTTTAGTAGCAACAAATTGTTACTAGCGCCAAATTGTTACTAGCGTCAAATTGTTACTAGCGCCAAATTGTTCCCTGTTTCTAGCGCCAAATTATTACTACCATTTTTCTAGTAGCAACAACCAAATGAACAAGATCATTGGATCTTGATTTAAACCATAAAACAGCAAGTAAAATATGACATATAAACAAGTAAATAGGAGATTTACACAAAGATAATTAACGTGGTTCGAAAACGGGGTGTCTACATCCACGGGAAGGTAAAAGAAAGTTTATTATGCTTTTGATTTGTTACAAGGTTGATGAACTCCATTAATGATAATGAAGTTCACTCAAGGTTTCTAGTAACGTAGGTGTAACGAAGGTATAACGAAGGTAAAACGAAGGTAGAAAAGGTAGCAAACCAATCCAGCTATTATTCCTCTCTTCAGAGGTAGTGAATTTGTTACTCCTCCTTTTCTCACCCCCAAAAGTCTGTCCCCTTTTCTTCCTTATCTTCCTTGCTTTATAGGGAAAAGGGGTAATTGTTATTTACAAAAGTGACATTAGCTTAGTTTCTAAGCACTCTTAGAATTGATGTAGCGTGTTGCATTGTTTTAACATTATCTTGCTTCAGCTTCTAATCACCATCCACGTGTCAATGTATTTTATGGTGTATACAAAACTTCTCGTCATTTCCAATAGTCCTATCATCTTCTATCTCGCAACTCCATCAACGACGGCACAACTGAGATTTCTCGGTTTGCATTTGGAGAAAACGATGCTCTGGGACGAAGGTGACAACTCACGCTTTCAACTGTCAGTCTTATGGGATTGACAGTTCAACTTTCTGGATACCCTGAGCGGTGGCCCTGAGTAAATTAGGAAGGTGCCTTTAACAGTTTTGTAGCTTCTCTACTTTGCGACATCTTCGGCTTGCTTCAAATGCTTCTAGATTCTTCATACGACGTCGGATTGTCTCCATTCTTTCGCCGTTGGCTTCGTTTTTTCGTTCTCTTAGAGATGATATCAAGGACTCCTAGGTTTGAACGAGTACCACTTAGTCTTTGGCCCTTCTCCACTTGTAGTTAACTTCTTTTATTGCACAATTACGTGCAAATTCACTTCTTTTGGACGATTCACCTAGCTAGCAAAACATAAATAAAAGAAAACAAGAGTAATATAAAATAATTCGCAAGAATATATAGCAATTACTAGCATGGATTCGACACAAAATATATGCAAAATATGCACTTAACACTCCCCCTTAGTCAATGCTTTACTCTTTCGTTAGATATAACATTTAAGCACAATTGTCCTTTCCTAAGTGATTACAAATCACTTTGTTTACTCCATATATTTCTCCCCCTTTTTGTCACAAAATGACAAAGGTCCGAGCAAATACCAAAACCGAAAGGATATTACAAATCTAAAAGAATTGTACAACCTATAAGAGTTAAACACGAAGGTTACACATACCATTTTAGATAACCAATATCAAAACCGAAACTACAAGTAATTTGGTTTTAATATGTTATCAAGGAAACAATTGCCTGAAGCAATTTTCCCTAATAGTTTAACAAATTGACTAAGAAACTTAGTTCCCTTGCTAAACCGATTGCACGAATACTATCGCTTATTTTGATAAGACCAAAATAAAGATCAGAATTAACTTTATTTTTCTCATCAGGCTCTAATTATTCAGATAATAACTTAGACCTTTCACTTTAGACAAGACAAATACTAGGTAAGGTAACTAATATTTCTTGTCAAGGCATTCGATTAGACTTGAATAACCGAATCCTTTACTTTGATAAGTCTAACTAAGATCAGAATTAACTTAGTTTCTCTTATCCGGAATCGAATTGGACTAAACAAATGATCCCGTATTTTGTTAAGCCATAAACAATACATACAAACCAAATAAATTGACTTGCACGATTATTTCTCTTAACCGGAAGCAATTGAAACAAACATAGACATTAAAGCACCGCAATTGCACCGAAATTTCGTTAAGTCTAAAACAATTGATACCAAACAATAAAGAAAGATATCAAACCAGTTTTTCTTAACCGGAAACAATTGAATCACACACACATCCATACATACATAATGGAATAAACATCAATTGTACCGAATTTTGTTAAGCAAAAGCAAAATATATGCAATAAACTCATGCTTTTCTTAAACCGGAAAACGATTCACTGACAAATTCGTTACCTCATATTCCGAATCCTCTTCTCCCCAGAAAGATATATCATTAAGCGCAAGTTCAAGTTAGAACTCTCCCCCATTATGTTGTCATCCTCTCGCAAGGACAAAAGAACAACAACAACATCAACCTTTACCAGAAAAAGGTTGAATCGGTTTTAACTAATGCGTGCCAATGCAAAAGTTAAAAACCCCGAAACACATATGCTTTTATGTTAAACACAAATCGATTCAACATATTGTGACTTTTTCACATATGAGTTTCAATCTGAACACCTTATGATCCTTTGATAAAGCCTACCAACTTGGTCTAGAACTTAATCCCGCTAAATCAAAAAGCCACACAAACCATAAAGGTTCTCACATCATATGATATCGAATATTAAGGTTAAGAAAACCAAAATCAAACATCCCATAAACACATAGCAATAATATAAAGCATTCAAGCACAGGCTATGTAATCGAAAAACTATCACAAGAAAAATTATAAAATAATAATTTTATTCATAAATAATAGATAGTTTTATTCAAAAATAGACCTTACACAATAATTGAAATAATCAAAATTTGATGTCTATTTTCTTGTAACTTAGTCCTTCATATTAGTGGTAGAGGAATGCAGATTATTACTTTCAGTCTTCAGTTTGTGAATTTCTTCAAGTAGATAACCTTGTTGCTTGACCAGTATTTCTTGCAGTTGAGAAGTTTTTGTGAAGAATTCTGCAAGAACATGTAATTCTGTCTTTGATTGAACACAGAAGTGTGTCAATGCTTCAATACACCGATCTTTCTTCAGCATATTCTCTCTTTCCTTCTTGCTAAGCCAATCTCTCTTTTTGATTTTTCTCTTTGAATTCTCAATATCAAGAGAAGAGCCAAACTTATTCTTAGAGTGATCTTTCAGATCCAATACTCTATCAAGAGAAGACATCGGATCCTGACTTATAGTTCGCACAAGGAATGACCAAAGAAGGAGAAGGATTTTTTTGTATTTTTCATACTTCCGAAAACATAATATTCTTATAAATACGGATATCTTAAATATATTTTCATAATTTTTAGATTTTTATTCCCATAATCTACACATAAGTGCCTTGAATTTTTACTTCCTCACACACAAGGTGAGGATGTAATTCTAATACTGATTAGGTGGTATTAGTGTGAGATTTTCTCTCATTATGGGAAATAGAATAAACAGTGTGTTCTTGATCTAGTATTATATGAAAAACCTTTTCCTTGTTACCTCGAAATAACGAAGTATCTTGAGATTGATTGTTGTTGCATATGCAACTTTTAGCTATTTTGCTCTTCAAGGCAGTTCTACAATTAATCTTATTTTTCCTTTTACCATTATATGATTTATTGATATCGGAAGACATGTACATTCTTAAAATGGTTAAATCACTAATGGAGGAGGAAGGAATATTGACAACTAATGCAATATTAGTTGTTTCCTCTTCTTCAGAATCATATGAATCAGAGGTCTCGTCTAGAGTTACAGCCAATGCCTTGCTGCTAGTGTATTTCCTAAGATTAGGATAGTCTTTAGCCATATGACCAAAACCTTTACACTTAAATCACTGAGGTTGATATTCATCATCTTCTTCTTGATCTTTCTTGTTCTTGACAGGAACTCGATCATGGGGTCGAGAAGATCGATGAGTATCTTTTATGAATCTCTTATTTCTTTTCTTCAAGAGATATCGAAATTGTCTGGTGATCAATGATAATGAT
Source organism: Papaver armeniacum (assembly GCA_023531295.1). Taxonomy (NCBI): domain Eukaryota; kingdom Viridiplantae; phylum Streptophyta; class Magnoliopsida; order Ranunculales; family Papaveraceae; genus Papaver; species Papaver armeniacum. The sequence continues at coordinate 238,360 of JAJJWW010010752.1, read as the reverse complement.
TGTTCAACCTCATCATCATAATTTTCTGCAATCCGTTCATCAGAATCATCCATTAATCTATCATTTTCCAACTGTGCTTTTGGAAATTTTGCAGCTTTAATAGCGATTCCTTTAGCTTGAATAGACTGTGATTCATGATCAAAGATCTTCAATTTTCCAACGAGAGTGCTTCGTGAGAGAGTTGAAAGATCATTTGCCTCTATAATTGCATGCTTCTTAGAATCGTATCTAGATGGCAACGATCTGAGAATTTTGCATAATATATCTTTTTTCAGAAATAGTCTTTCCAAGTGAGAAAGAAGCATTAACTATCTCAGAGAGTTTAATATAAAACTCTTCAAAAGTATCGTTGTCATCCATTCGACGTTCTCCCAATCAGACATAAGATTTTGAAGTCTAGCTTCTTTCTCTGATGTATTTCCTTCGAATACGATTTGAAGATTATCCCAAGCTTCCTTTGAAGTTTGGCATGTTGATACATGATGTTGTAGATCACGACTTACAACATGTATAATAGCATTCAAACCATCTGAATTCTGCTTTGCAAAAGCCTTTTCTTCGTTAGAATAATCTACTAAGAATTTAAACTCAGTTCTAAATTTTCTATTTTCGGGCGATTATAACCATCGACGACTAATAGCCAAGTATTAAAGTCTCTTGATTGAAGAAAAGATCTCATAGCAGATTTCCACCATAGATAGTTTGTTCCGTCAAATCTTGGCGGTACATTAACTGAAATCGATTCATGTGAAATCGAGTTCATTTCTTATAGGTTGGATCGCACCAAACACACATTGTTAGATCTTTTAGTGTTTGCCTGTTCTGATACCAATTGAAAAGACGAGGGTACCCAAATATACCACAATATTAAACTTTTCCACCTATAAGTCCTCTTACCGAAAATGATTGTCTATGGACCGAGTCGAGACAATACAATGAATCGGTATTCACACTTTGTGTGATCGTATATGGATACGAGATCGAGAAAATACAACAATCAGAGTGTGATTACTTGATAATACGTTCGGACTTAACCAAACTCTATAGGATCACTATCAAGTAATACGAAGTTAACGTTTGTGTAATTTACTTTAAATTATAATAACAACAATTATAATTGTGGAAAACAAAAGTAAATGACACATCAAGATTTTGTTAACGAGGAAACCGCAAATGCAGAAAAACCTCGGGACCTAGTCTAGAATTGAATACTCTCAGAATTAAGCCGCTATACAAAATCAAACCAACTTCGTATAGTTGAGACCAAGCAACTAAACCTATAGTTCACCTAGTTTCTTCAGTATCCCTGCGCTTACGACATTCGATAAGTGCATGCACTGGAACAATTCCTTTGGATCTAATTCCAAACAGTAAAGGAAAAACAAATCTGTTCGGTAACAACTCTATTCAATCTCAGTGATATGAGTTAGACAAAGGCTATTCTGTTTAATCCAATAAACTTTTGTCGGGTTTAAATATATCTATCCAAGAACTACCAAAGTAGCAGAGTTTAGATAATGCAATCAAAAATAAGATCTATCAAGATACTATATAATGATGTCGATCTACGCAACTAATCAATCAAATCTATCAAAGATAAACCGATTATAATTGGATCCCAGCCGATCAAGTTTTGTGCACACCAAAGATTATGAACCCAATAAGAAATCTTCTTTGTCTTCAAATCTTATTTAATCTTCAATAAACACCTGCACACCACAACTTGAATCTCTTGTGATCAATCACGCACAGAACGGAGTCTGTTAACAATGGATTATCACAAGACGTCTTTAGATCTACAAACATAACTAAAGATCTCGTCGACACTTCGATCTAGTTTGAGTGAATCTTATATCAGAAGAGAAGATTCTCAAGAATAAACAAACTAGGTGCAATCAAATTTCAACAACCGTTAGTCAATCAAATCAAATCGAAAACTAATAATACTGCAATTATCTAGTTTCCCACCAACGGTACTCGTAGAGCTTCTTGATCCCACAGAAGTTTTTAAACGAGCGGGCATAAGAGATTTCGCCTAATTAGGGTATTTCCTCTCCGAATAGACGACTCCACCAGTAACAACACAACAAGGTAGTTTTGCTGGCTCTTAGGATGGTTTGCATGAAATGCAAACTTGGGTATTTATAGACCAAGAAAGTTTGGACACCATGGAATTTCCAAAACCGAAATATTCTTAAGATATGCAATATATTTCCAAATCGGTTTTCATAATTCCTGGAAATGCTCTGTCCAAAATTAACCGAAATCTCACTAGAAAATCTCCAATTAGTAAATGCACATTACCAATTTTTATTTTCCAAAGATATGCATTTTAATTGCTGGTAATTAAATGCATATAAAATTAACAACCTTAATTAAAAGATTCTCAACTTATTTCGGTCCGGGACCTCCTTTAGTTATTAAGGAATATCTTTTGAACAATAAAAGATAAGAGTTACTGAACATGTTCAAAGTATGTCGACATCTTATTTCTTTGTAAATCCTTTTTCATATTTACAATCTTGGAACCGATTATACCACACTTCCAAACAAGTTCAGAATTGGTTCATCTGATTTCCAAGAACTATGTGATTGATCAAATATCAATACACTAATCATGGGTTTACGGTTTTACCAAACACAAGGATCGGTTCTACCTTAATATGGTTACTGGGACCGGTTACATCAGTTACCAGGATCGGTTATGTCAATTACCAGGACCGGTTACCATATTCTCATGGTATTACTTGTGATCGGTTACACTAGTCAGTAGGATCGGTTACACCAATTACCAGGACCGGTTACACCAATTACAAGGATCGATTACAACTCTTTTGTGATCGGTCATACCAATTACCAGGATCGGTTACACCAATTACAAATATCGATCTTACCATCTAAGGTGATTACTTAGGATCGGTTACACTAATAAAAGTCATACCAATACATAAGTCAGGCATTGTGACTAGTTTTACCAAGATACATAACAAGTTATGATCGATTCTACTAACTCACACATATTGGTGATCCAAAGATATGCAATGAATAACAATACCAATAAGCATAGCGATTTCCCTTTCGATTCATAAAACAAGTTCATGAATATACTTCCTTTAAACGAATGTAAAAATTATTTCCTAGGATGAAATCTTCACCTTTACCCATACACATAATCACAATAGTATTCATACGATTATGTCGATGTCTTATATACGAATTTCAAAAGATAAGCGTTGTACTTCGTATTCTAATTCCTTAACACTATGTCTACTAGAGTATAATCATTCACAGCTTCGCAGTTATGTTTTCAATATAGAATGACTTGAAAGATACGTTAGGAATGAAACAGTTCAAGTCACAATATTACTAACCTCAAGAGGAAGGATGATGTCATCGATGTAGCTTGTTACTTCTTCATATTCTTCAAGTCTTCGAGTAATACTTGTATGTTTCATAATCCTAATCTTTCTAGCCTAACCTATACGAAGTTGTCTCTAGTATATAATCAAGCGACTCTTTAATTGAGTTTTGATTCACTAAAATATGACAACCAAACTTGACATACCAACGCTTGGTGGGTTCAACCGAGCTATGCTCTAACAGAAGACTTGAAGAACGTGAAGAAGTAACGAACTACGACGACATAACTGGGAAGTAACGAACTACATCATCCTTCCTCTTGAGGTTAGTAATATTGACTTGAACTGTTTCATTCCTAACGTATCTTTCAAGTCATGCTATATTGAAAACATAACTGGGAAGCTGTGTATTGGATATATTACTCTAGTAGTGATACATGATCACATGATCATAGTATTAGGGAATACTACGAAGTTGTTTATGTGGTTTTTGGTTCAGGGTTAAATTTGTAAAACCCTGCATTTAATGTGTCGTCACTCTTCAAAGAAACGGATCCATGTAAAAGTGACGAGTGTTCAAACTCTTCACTGGCACATTTATTGAGCAACTCAATATATTCACGTGAAATTTATCCAGAATGGTGCATGTAGCAACAATCCCAGATATTCTGTAAATTTTGGCACCTTGCCTGTATTATTCGATTAATATAAGTATCCTTGAATATTTTAAATGCTTGTGTTCCCACCTGAACCCTTAATATTAATGTGGCATGACAATTTGTGTTCACTCGCAGCAGAGTAGCACGAATTTCCAAGTATCAAGGTTAAGGTCCTTGCATAAAAGTATTCATCGGAAAGCATATTGTTCTCTGGCAAATAAACTTAAAAAAAAACTCTGTGTCAACACATAGAATTCAATCAATTTTGTGATAATTCACAAGATTCAGATATTATCCTAACTAATTTGCAAAAATTAGGGTTTTGTGCCCTGCGCAGTATATTAGACCTCGCATGTCGAAATTAAGCCTAGGCGAACAAGGCAATTAATCCGCCATGGATTAGTAGGTGCAAAATCCTACCCAAAATTAGAAAAACAAGGGATAAAAAGAGCCGCGGAATAAGAGCAGCAACAAAGGGAGGTGTGGCCATGCCATAGGCCAGCCGGTGACACTTGCAAGTGGCCACACCCCATGTTGCTCAACCGGCCCCTATTTCCCATCGACCAATCAGGTCGCTTTAAATCCGCCACACGCACACCAGAAGTGTGGCCACGCCCACGTTTGGCTGGGCCCCTCTTTTAATCGACCAATCAGGTCGCTCTAAACCTGCCACAGTATTAAAAGAGGAAAATTTGCGCCATATGGTCACAATGCCAAATTGTCTTTCCAAAGTCGCGCCAATACGCTAATTGGCATGCCAAACGTGCCATTCCGCTCCGGCATACTAGTAAAATGCTGAACATGCCATGCCTCGCCAATACGCTAATTGGCATGCCAAACATGCCAAACGTGCCACTTTTCCATAGAAGCATGCCGAACGTGGCAACGTACCATAAATAGCGCGCCAATGTGCTAACCCACTTCTTGTTCGTGGCCAAACGCCATAACATATTCCAATTAGGGTATTCTAGACACAGCTCTGCCTTAGTGGCATTAGTCGAAACCCTAATTCCCAGTCGTGGCCCAATTACGCTACTTTGGCCCTACAAAATGCCACGAGCCATGTGGGACCCGCCAAACCTTTAAAACGGCGCCATTCTATAATCACCCGTGGCCATCTTTGCGCATGTGGTTATTCCCATATTATGTCCAACCATAATTCCTTTAATGTGGCCATGGCACCGATTGCATAAGGCGCCACCGTGCCGCGGCCATGCCACACGCGCTAATTAGGGTTTCGATATGCCAAACCCTAATTTAGCTAAAGTTGTCACGCCAACTAAGTCAAGTAATTCTCCTAAGGCCTTAAGTTTGATATAGCTACAGGGCCAATGTTGTCGGAGCCATATTTGGGTCTAACACCAATATGCCAAAATAGCTTCCACGGCTACGCCAGGCACCACTATGCCACTGGCATGCCGCTATATGCCACTACACCATTGGCATGTGCCAATGACACCACTGTGCTACCATCAGGCGCAAACAGAATGTGGCCATAATCAATGGCCATCCTTTCTCATGAGTTACGATCTCATCCGTCCAAATTCGCCACAGAATTGACAGTCATGTGGCAAGTTTTGGGCGACCAACTAAGACAAGCCAAATAGCATCACATGCTATTCTCCTGTGGCAAGTCTCCTGACTTTGACTTGCCACACATAGCAACCTGCTACATGTTTTCCATGAAAAAACTCGAGACATCAAACATGTCACAAACTGGGGGATGCTCATCAGGGTATTGGTCTGGCGGTTTACAGCGTGCGGTGTGTGCAACATGCCCATTACAAGAAAGTGTCAGAAAGTAGGGAAGTTAGTGGCGGCACGAAGTTGTGGGTGTAAACTAACTAGTTTCCTCCATAGTGGGAACGTGGTTTCTGACAGTTACACATGACCCCACTTCTCCATCACTCAATCACTCCCACTTTCTAGAAGCTCAGGGTGCGTTCAATATGACTTGTATAAATAGGTTTTACCTATTTTCGACCAAACAACAATTTTTGGTGAGAACAACAACATAGTATCCAGAAAAATACCAAAGAACTGATAGCTTACATTCCGCAAGCCAGTTCCAAATTCTGATGCAAGTCATAAAATAGCCACAGCTTCAAAATTAACCATTCTGGTCTCAACACCTTCTTCGCTTCCCTCCCTAAGACCAACCCTTCTCCTTCACTTTGTGACCAAAGCAAGACCGGAACGGCCATTTTGGGTTTGCTATTGAATATCCAGTTTGTTGAAGGACCCTTAAACGGGTAAGATTTGTTGAACATTATTTACGCAACTCACATTTTGAATATACTGGAAATATAACACAGGCGTTAGTTCCATGTTGACGACAAAAGCCAATAACCCCAGTTGTTCTAAGATTTCATACCATTCCCATATTTCCCTTTTTGCATGCAATACTTGTTATTCTCCAAAATGGTTGCACTACATGCATTCGGAATTTGGATTCTAACATATTAGTTAATTCAAGTACCATTGCTTTCAGAAAGTTACTCACAAAACCATCCTAAAAATAAACCAATTCAAAGTTCTTATAAAACAATCATCTATCAATCCAAAAACTAGAAAATCAAACCATAAAACAGGCGTCTCTTGCCTTTTAATAAAAAAAAAACTAAAAGAGGAGGTTCAGAAAGATAAAAGCATTCAAGGAAAATTGTCCAACAACAACCCGTTCTTCTTGGAGAAAGCACCCTTCATGTTTTGAAGAGCATCATGCTTCAACTTCAACTCCTGGGATAACCTCTCGATTTCCGCCTCCTGCTGGTTAATAAAATCCGCGGAAGGGACTCCAGCCATTTCAGTTTGCAGCTTTTGGATTTTGGAAAATCCTTCACAGAACCAGGAGGCGTTAAACTCGAAGTTCACACACATGTCCCGATGGAATTCCCAGCTTTTGATTACATCCACAGAAACAGTGTGTCCAATCCTACTGCACATGTCATGGATTGAAGATAAGGTTTCCTCCACATGCTTAACCAATGCAAAGCAGCTATCAACCTTCCTGGTCGTGGAAATGTGCCCATACTTTCTCCATATCTTGGTATATAGCTCTGCATACTTCACTAGCACACTGAATCCTCCAATCAACACGTGACCCTCAAACGGAGCCTCAAATGGAGCATCGAAAATGACACCTGCAACTGGATGTACGACTAGAAAAGATTTTTTGGGAACAATCACGCCCATTGCCACGACAGCATTCTCCGCCATTGGAGACACAGCAGCATCTTCATGATGATCAACCTCCATCTCTAGATTACCAGCGGGTACGGTTTCCATGATTGGAGACACGGTTACATCTTCATTGTCGTGAATCTCCATCTCAAGGTTATTTTCAGAAGCGGCTTCTTCCTGTAAATACACTGGTTGAATATTTATTTCGTATAAATAAATAGTCCAAGAGGAAAACATGTGGGAGACTCACCGACTCATATGCGGGTCCACTGGAACTGGAAGAAAACTCACTGCTACGCCCTGAAGTGCTTTTTCCGTCACCGTCAGATCCTGAGCTCCTTTCTTCTTCGCTGTCGAGCGGCTCAGTATCACCAGACTTTTCTTCAGAAGGTGTCGTTTTCTGGTTACGTGCAAGTCCGTCGAAGGCATTGATGTTGTTAAGACCCTGAGTTAAAAAGAAAGAGAGGCTCAGCGGCAACAATTCAGAATATTTACGCAATTCAGCCAAATCAAGAAGAAAATCATACATACTTGCATGTTGGAAGAACTGAAAGTCACAAGGGCCGTCGAAGCCGATCGGATGCCGCCCGCATGATTTTTCGATCTTCACTCTTTTTCCTGGGGACTGTCATATTTCCGCTTACCCGAAGAAAGCAACCTCAATAATCCGTGTTTTGCCAGAACTTTAGAAGAGGGCTTGCCGCGTGTAACTGTCACAACATCCTGCACGAATTGATGAATAGCGAGGAACTCTTCCTGCCAGAAAATATTATATTTGGAGGTTGTCACCGGTTTTCGTTCTGGGAGCAGAAAGGGGAGGCTTTTATGGGGCGCAAAGATACGGCTATTGAAAACGGCTGGTAACAGTTCTTTTGAAGCCATGAATGGACGGCGAAACGGAACCCCCTGATCAAAACCCATATGATGAGCGGCTCTATCAACGTTGTAAGGAACCACTTCACAAAATCCTCTGAAAAAAGATAGCACATATCCAGGAATGCAGCTTCGCATGAACACATTTTCTCCAATGCTCATATTCTCTTCGGCAGAGTGCAATGTCATGTTCGAGGCAGAAGCAAAAGTATTTGGCTGAACTATAGACATGTGGACCGGAGCCCAAGGACGAAAGTCAACTGCATTCGCGTTGTCGAGAAAATCAATGAGCTATGAGCCAGGTTTTGGACACCTCTCCAACCAACGGAGTATCCTAGAGCCGCCATATGTATCAGGAAATGAGGTTTTCGGTTTAGGAGCGTAAATTTTGAAATGCTCCCACAACCATGCTTAGAGAAAGGAGACATGGACGTACGAGTCTACTTTCATATACCCATTAAAGACATACATGTACGCTGCTAAGTGATCCAGATGGGTGTACAAAGAGCCAAGGAACAAACTGTCAATGGGAAGAGCAACGCCTTTCGCTAATTTGATAGCAAATTTGATGAGCTTCTGCCTTATCTCCTTCTTGCCAGAACCATCATCAAAAATGTCCCTGGATAACCACAGAGCTAAAAATGCAGCAACATGGAGTGTATCATCCAGCACCTGATTCGGCTCCGGCTCATCAGGGAACCATTCGGACACCCACCAGTTATAGAAGCTTTAATGCTTCCGAACATATCTTGTTGATTTCGTGACCAAAGTGGCATGCATTTCTTCTTCTTCCTCAGACAAGATGACGTCAAGATTCCCCATTATTGGAAGACTCAACAGAACGGCTACACTTTCCAAATTAATGGTCATCTCACCCCATCTACATATAGCCGTATGAGTTTCCGGACACCATATGGATATGAAAGTAATCAAACCTGCAGCATCCTTTCTGATTTGAAGTGTCGCAGATGCCATGACAACATTCATGATCTGCGCCCCAGTCAGATTAGCCCTTACATGGTCTTGGCTTATCATGAATTTCATCCATTTATCATAATAGCGCAATGGATTATGACAGATTTTGAAGTCTATGGGAGAATCCAGATACTCTTTCTTCTGAAGGCAAAACCTCATTATACGCCCTGGATAAACCGATTGGACTTCTCCTTCATTCTCTGAATCAGTCAGAAGGGTTGCCACGTATTTGGGATGGGTCCTCGTAACTGTAGCAGACTTTGTAAAGAACTCATCATTAGTGTTCGGCTTGGAGTTGTTAGCATTTCTCGACGTGGCGGCAGGACTGCTTTCAGGTGACATCTTAACAAAATTCCTTATGCTTTTGAAGTAACTACAACGGAGCGAAGCAGAAAAAATTTACTACTTTAAAGAAAACCATACATGGAAATTTTGTCAGAAATTGGGTACAATGATTAAGAGCCAACAACAAATTTTCTACTGGAAAATTTTTCTTTGGCCACATGTCATGGCACTCGCGGCCAAGAGGAATTGGGACTGATGTTCACTCAAATAGATACTTGCCGCAGGAAATATGTGCTTAGACAAAACCTTGTCTTGTCGCGGGAATGGTGCTCACGGCCAAACACAAAAAAAAAAACACTAAAGCTAGGTTTTATGAAGGAAGAAGCCAACGGCGGCCGCTCGCACATACATGCTTGCTTTGCATAATAATCGGCTTCGTTACTATCAATGTTGTGGCTAATGCTACTACAATACTACTGGAAAACAAGAATCATTCATATTGGAGTATTTTTACAAGTTCATGGAAGACATGCCTATGGCTAGGGTTTACGCCAATTCAGAAGAGCAAACAAGAGGGGAGAGACGTTGGAATACATGCCTGAAATATACTCGCCTGTTTTTAATGTTGTTGTTCCTTCCACTGATCCACTCACGAACGACACACCTTTGATGCTAACACGAAGACGCGGAAATGAAGCCAACGATACAAAAACAAAGAAGATGGGAACGCCTTTTATATGCATAACGTTTTTTTTGGAGTTTGAGTAGAAGAAGGTTTCCTTTTTGGGCCATGTATGGAAGAAGGAAACTTGGCCCGTGGTACCAATATTCCATGGCGCCAATCTCCACGGCCGGGCTAGCACCACGCCAACGCTCCAAGCGCCAACCTCCCGTGGCAGAGCCAGCACCACGCCAATGCTCCAAGCGCCAACACCCGGTAGCCGAGCCAGAAGTACGCCAACGCTCCGAGCCGCCAGCGCAGGGATCATACTCGTGCCTCTTGCCAAGGTCAGTCGGATTTTTCCCGGCCAACTCTTTATGTCATGCCTTTTCGATTTTTTTTTACCCTTGTATGTCACCATCTCATGCTTACCCCACAACAATTCCACTGTTACGTGCTAAGCAGGGAACTTAATGTTGATGGTGGTTTTTGGTTCATGGATAAATTTGTAAAATCCTGCATTTAATGTGTCATCACTCTGCAAAGAAACGGATCCATGTAAAAGTGACGAGTGTTCAACCTCTTCACTGGCACATTTATTGAGCAACTCAATATATTCACGTGAAATTTATCCAGAATGGTGCATGTAGCAATAATCCCAGATATTCTGTAAATTTTGGCACCTTGCTTGTATTATTCAGTTAATGTAAGTTTCCTTGAATGCTTTCTGTGCTGTGTTCCCCGGCTGAACCCTTAATATTAATGTGGCATGACAATTTGTGTTCACTCGCAGCAGAGTAGCACGAATTTCCAAGTATCAAGGTTAAGGTCCTTGCATAAAAGTATTCAATCGGAAAGCATACTGCTCTCTGGAAATTAAAATTAAAAATAACTCTGTGTCAACACATAAAATTCAATCAATTTTGTGATAATTCACAAGATTCAAATATTATCCTAACTAATTTGTAAAAATTAGGGTTTTGCGCCCTGCGCAGTATATTAGACCTCGCCTGTCGAAATTAAGCCTAGGCGAACTAGGCAATTAATCCGCCATGGATTAGTAGGTCCAAAATCCTACCCAAAATTAGAAAAACAAGGGATAAAAAGAGCCGCGGATTAGAAGCAGCAACAAAGGGAGGTGTGTCCATGCCATAGGCCAGCCGTCGCCACTTGCAAGTGGACACACCCCATGTTGCTCAACCGGCCCCTATTTTACATCGACCAATCAAGTCGCTTTAAATCCGCCACACGCACACCAGAAGTGTGGCCACGCCCACGTTTGGCTGGCCCCTCTTTTAATCGACCAATCAGGTCGCTCTAAACCTGCCACGGTATTAAAAGAGGCAAAGTTGCGCCAGATGGTCACAATGCCAAATTGGCTTTCCAAAGTCACGCCAATACGCTAATTGGCATGCCAAACGTGCCATTCCGCTCCGGCATACTAGTAACATGCCGAACATGCCATGCCGAGCATGCCATGCCTCGCCAATACGCTAATTAGCATGCCAAACGTGCCACTTTTCCACAGAAGCATGTAGAACGTGGCAACGTACCATAAATAGCGTGCCAAGGTGCTAACCCACTTCTTGTTCGTGGCCAAACGCCATAACATATTCCAATTAGGGTATTCTAGACACGGCTCAGCCTTAGTGGCATTAGTCGAAACCCTAATTTCCAGTCGTAGCCCAATTACGCTATTTTGGCCCTACAACATGCCACGAGCCATGTGGGACCCGCCAAACCTTAAAAACGGCGCCATTCTATAATCACCCGTGGCCATCTTTGGGCATGTGGTTATTCCCATATTATGGCCAGCCATAATTCCTTTAATGTGGCCATGGCACCGATTGCATAAGGCGCCACCGTGCCGCGGCCATGCCACACGTGCTAATTAGGGTTTCAATATGTCAAACCCTAATTTAGCTAAAGTTTCCATGCCAACTAAGTCAAGTAATTCTCCTAAGGCCTTAAGTTTGATATAGCAACAGGGCCAATGTTGCCGGAGCCATATTTGGGTCTCACACCAATATGCCAAAATAGCTTCCACGGCTACGCCAGGCACCACTATGCCACTGGCATGCCGCTATATGCCACTACACCATTGGCATGTGCCAATGACACCACTGTTCTACCATCAGGCGCAAACAGAATGTGGCCATAATCAATGGCCATCCTTTCTCATGAGTTACGATCTCAGCCGTCCAAATTCGCCACAGAATTGACAGTCATGTGGCAAGTTTTGGGCGACCAACTAAGACAAGCCAAATAGCATCACATGCTATTCTCCTGTGGAAAGTCTCCTGACTTTGACTTGCCACACATAGCAACCTGCTACATGTTTTCAATGAAAAAACTCGAGACTGTTGATGGTGGATTTTCGTTTAAGGTTAAATTTGTAAAAAACCAGAAAATCATGCGCTGACATCTTGTAAAAGATAAAGCCGTTCATAAGTTACGGATACTCCTCACTTAATTCACCAAGAATGGAGCATGTAGCAATAATCCCATTCTGTGAATACATGAAATTCCTCCAGGTTGGAGCATGTAGCAACAATCCCTTCCTGTGAATTTCATATCAGCCTTGTATTTCCTGTACTCATTATCAGTGTGGCATGACGACTGAGTGTTACTCTTACAGAGTAACACGAACCTCCAAGCACTATAATGAATCCATATACGAAATACCCGTACAGGCTGATTCTCGGTGTGTTATACTAGCCCGAGCCCTCTCGGTGTGTTATACTAGCCCGATTGAGCCCCTCTCGGTGTGTTATACTAACCCGATTGAGCATCCGGCACTGACCATATCAGTCCGGATATGATCTGATCGCGATCATCCAACTCCACAAGCATGATTGGACGACCCCAGATCAATTCCATCACCCCCAAGCAGGTATGGAATACACACGGCCGACCCCGCATGGTCGACCATTGGCCTTTGCTTGCCAAGAAACCGTCCATACCAAGCATTATGGGCGGAAAACCCTAAATTAGGGTTTGCGGCATATTACATGTGCCGCAAAACGGTCTCAACCATCCATCTTCGCAGGTATAGATGGAGGGTGTAGATGTAGACTCAAAGGGCCCGGAGCATGTCGACACAATCACCATGTGACCGCCTACACACTTGACCAATCGGTCAAAACCAACCATGGTTGGTTACAACACATTCGCCCGCTTTGAAAGAGCATGGTCGCACGGCTTTGCCAGCCAAAATTAGGGTTCAAGCCATCACGCGCGTCCATCTTCTCTCTAAGACGAATGGAGGGTCACATATCAAATCGAGCAGTCCGGTCATACCAAAGCATGACCACCGTGGGCCCATCTACCCCCTCATGTGATCGGCCAAGGCATATCATGCCTGGCCAACCCAAAACACCCGCTCAAACATGCGTGGTTACACTTCCCAAATTGCAAATCGATCTCGACCACTCAACTTCACCGGACGAATTGGGTGGCTTAGATCGCGCCTTCATGGGACGGTGAGACATGGGCGTGAACATAAGCCTGTCATCTTCACGCCAAACCAACCGGCCAAGACCGACCGAGCTAGGTCGTCTTGGAAAACGCTCCGGAAAAGAGTATGGCGCGCGGCTTCTTGCGGTATCAAACTCTTATCGCAAAATCGATCTCGACCACTCCTCTTTGCCGGTCAAATTGAGTGGCCCAGATCGCGCTTTCATGAGGGAACGGAATACAGGCGCCTACACCATCATGCCGTCAACACGCATGTATGGTCGGTCCTCTCCAAAACCCTTCCCATGCTTGGTTCTCGACCAAGCTGAAGAGTGATGCTTGCGCACCTCTTTAAAAACCCTAATTTCATCAACGGTCGCAGATGGGTGTCTCAAACATCATCTCATCCGTCCGACTTCACCGACTTGGTTACACAACCCTCGGTCGGGAGTCATTTGGTCGGTGAGAGTCATTACCCATCACTTTACCACACCGTAATGCAAGACTGCATAAAATACACACGATACTTCACAAGTATCGACTTTACGAATAACGCAGTTTATTCAATTCAGCATTACATGCTATCTTTCGTGGATCCACGATCCACACTCCAGACATCAATCATGTCACAAACGGGGATACTTACTGGGGTATTGGTGCAGCGGTTTACGGCGTGCGGCGTGCAACGCGCCATCACAAGAACGTGTTAGGAAGTCATGGGCGGTTAGAGATGAACAGGGAGAAGTGGGCAAGACTAGTCGTGTGTTACCGACACACGACTCCACTACTCCATCATTCCACTACCTCCACTTCCCACGAGAAACGTGAATGAGGCTCAACGACTTGTATAAATAGGTTCTCCGCCCTATTTCCAACAAGAAGGAATAACGGAGAACAACACAAGTTCAGACGAGACGAAAAAACAAGTGTTAATACAAATCGTATTCAAACACCCGATCCTCGCTTGCATCAACCGCAAGCCTTGCTCATCTTTACGTTACAAGTCGTAAGCAAGCCAACATCTTCACAATCTCAACACCTTCTTCGCTTCCCTCCCTAAGATCAACCCCATCTCCTTCATTTTGTGACCGAAACAAGTCTGGAACGGCCATTTCTTGGTTTAGGCCGGACTTGCACAGATTGATCTCTCGAATCTACAAGCACTCACCGCGCAGTGCGTTTGTTGAAGGTTTAGATTCATTCCTCATCCACACCCCAAATTACCAAATTCTGCAGGAGTAGTTTTCACCCATCAACAATTGGCGACCACAGTGGGAGATTGATCTATCGGTTGCATAAAATTGAATCCTCAATTTCTCAGTTTCCATCTCGCAATGTATCCGGAAACTACAAAGCGGTTCGAGATATCATGGGAAGCATAGGCTGGAATGCTTTGGAGGATGTCTTGGCAAATCAAGCCGGTATCACCGGGAGGCGAGCGAGACATTTCGCCTTTTGAATGATATAGCGGCACAATTACAAGAAGGGTCGACGAGCATCTACTCGGGCAAAGACAAGAAATGTTGAATCATTAGCCGAGTCACACCTTTACTGGGTGGAGAGGCAAAAGAGCGTGTAATCGCAGGAGACTCGGGAAAGATGAACAGCATGGTCCAGTCGACAATGAAGATCCGAGGCAACTCCACGGGAGAAAAGGATTGTCCGGAGTACTACAATGTCTGCCGGATAAAGAAAGGGAGCCTGCAGCCTATGGAGCCCTGCTAGAAGATTTGTATTTCAAAACTCTTATTGAAGCACGGAAGACTGTCCAATCCGCGTCGGCCTTCCAACCAACCGGAAGGAACGCTTGAGGAAGGAGAAATCAATCGGAAATGCTGAATACACGGGATGGGAACGTTCAATCCGGTCACTCAGCGGTGACATTACGACACCTTCCACATCCCTCTACCTAGGCAAGCGATCCGCATATATGATGGCACTCACAAATCTTCCAACTTCATCTCCTGTTCCACGTCAAAGCCGCGGAGAGACGTTACAACACCCACTAACGCAGGAAAAGCCATACTCAAGGTACTTACATTTCCCATTCCCAATGAAGAAGATTCTGGAGCTACTAGAGACATGGGTGCGAAATGAAGAGGTGGAGCTACCCCCGGTATGGCGTCCGCCTACTGATCAAGAAGTAATGGACCCGAGGTACTGTCATTACCACCGGTTCCTTCATCACCCCACCCGGTGAATGCAACGCTTTGAAGCGCATTGTTCGGAGAAGCTCGGTTGTAAAGATAGCTTGCGGAGGATTTTCTCGGAGAGGCTACTCCGGTTTGATATAGTGAGGCTTCAAAAGCAAGTAAGTTTTACTCAACAACTTTACAAGAGAGATAGTTTAGAATTCACTGGGGACTTAGCATCCCGCATGTGGAAAAAGAGGCTCGGTGATCAAACGCCATGTTTGTTTCCATTCGTACCTCCCTTTTACATAACATTTGCAATTTCATGCGCAATCATTCATGACCAAGATGCAAATTTCATTTAACATAATCCCTTTCAAAAAGGTTGTTCACAAAACTATCTCAAAATAAGCCAATTCAATTACCTATTCAAAACCTAAGCCAAATTACGAAAGAAAATCCTCACTATCACTCAAAAAGAAGAAACATCTAAAAAGAAGAGACAAGTATATGGCACAAATCAAGGAAAGTCCTTCAAGAACAACTCGTCCTTTCCGGGCGAGAGCGACCTTCATCCTTTGGAGCACGGCCTGCTTGACTTCAACTCCTCGAGACAGCTTTTCGACCTCTTCTTCCCGGCGAGCAACGCAGTCCGCAGAGGGGACTTCATCCTGTAATTTCTGAAACTCCTGAATCTTGGAGAACCCTTCGAAGAACCAAGGAGCATTGAAACCGTATTGCGCAAACACGTCTCGATGGCACTTCCAGTCTTCGACCATCTCCTCAGAAACTGTTCGACCAGTCGTGACGCTCATCCCTTGGATAGTAGATAAAGCTTCTTGGACGCGGTTGACCAATGCAAGACGACTCTTGAGTTTCGTGGTGGTAGCAATATGACCGTGCTTCTCCCATATCGCTGTGTACAACTCTTTGAACTGGGACCAAGACGTTGAATCCACCAACCAACACATGGCCTGGATAAGGGATATCAAAAGGAGGATCGAACAAAGCCCCGAGTGCTGCATCACCGATAATTCACCAACCGCGGGAACCTTGTCGGGTGCGGGGGCTTTTCGAAGGAGTCACCACAATGGCCATATTGACCGGAGCTCTGTTCGGACGAATTTCGAGGGAGCCACCCCAACTACAGCAGGTGCCGCCTCTCTTTCACTGGGGTGCTAATTTCCATCACGGCCCGTCAACAAGATCACTAAGGGAAGCGCCTTGTTCCACCGAGCTTTCATCATCTCTGTCGTAGTCAGAAAAAGGAGCGGTTTCTCCAGACTTCTCAGCATGAAGATCAGTACCGCCAGACTTCTCAGCATGAAGGTCCGTACCGCCAGACTTCTTAGCATGAAGACCAGTACCGCCAACCTTCTCGTTTTGGATGCGTGCCAACCTTGTGAAAGCATTATCTTTCGAAATTCCCTGATTTCAAGCAAGGATCGTTTTAAGAATTTACACTGGAGAAATGAAAGAACCGACGGGAAGAAATTTAAATACCTGCATATTGGAAGAATTGAGGATTACCGGACCACATGCTTGCCTCTTAGGTCTCTCTCCTACTTGGGGACTGCAATCCTCAGCTCTGGTCCGTTTGGCTGGAAGCGGCTTCAACCGGAAATGCTTCGTCAAGACGTCAGAAGATGGTTCACCACGAGGATCTGTCACAACACTCTCCGAAAATTTCTGGAAAACCAACAGTTGTCTACTCCAAAATTCCTTATACTTATCGGTTACCACTGGGTTTCTCCCAATAGGCCAGAAGGGAAGGCTCACCCGGTCTAAGAACACATTAACGTTAAGAATACTTGGGAGAGATTCTTCCGGAACCCTTGGTGAACGAATAAATGGGACACCCTGATCGAATCCCATTTGGCGAGCAGCCCTGTCAATATTGTACGGAGTCACAGAAAATTCTCCGTTGAATAGAGACGGGACATATCCTGGAATGCAAATTGCAACGCAGGGTAAATAAATTCTCCATACTTCATAGTTTCGACATCGGTACCCAACACAACATCGTAACCGTCGAAGTGGTAGCAAAAGTCTCTGGCTGAACAATGGAATGGTGGACTGGCCCCCATGGACGAAAATCTACGGAAGACACATTGTCAAATACGTCCACAAGTCTCACGCCGGCTCTGGGACGCTTCTTATTCCATCGAAGTATTCTAGAGCCACCGTACAAGTCATTGAGCGAATTTCCAGGAATAGGAGCGTAACTTTTGAAGTGTTTCCATAAGAGCGCCTGAAGAAAAGCGAAGTGAATGTGCGACTCCACCTTCTTGTACCCGTTAGAAACATGCATATCCATTGCTAAAGCGTCCAAATGAGAATAAAGTGATCCGAGGAACAATGAGCCCAGAGGAAGAACTTCACCCTTCGCCAGTCTTATAGCAATCTTGACAAGGTCATTTCTAATAGTCTTCTTTCCAGAACCGTCATCAAATACATCTCTGGATAGCCATAAAGACAGGAACGCAATCACACTGAGCTCATCCGGCTCCGGGTCTGCAGGGGACCACTCCAACACCCACCAGGTGTAAAAGCATCTTGCATCTTTCTTCTCCTCCTTGCCCAGACTGTCGAATTCCTCCACCTTTCGAAGGATAGCGTTATAATTGCTTTGTTCCGCATCAGAGAGCTCGTAAGAAAGACTTCCAGCAACAAGCAGGTTCATTAATGCATCTACACTCTCCAGAGTAATAGTCATTTCTCCCCACCTAGATATGGCTGTGTGAGTAGAAATACGCCACCGAGAAATGAAGGTAATCAAACCCGCGATGTCTTTTCTAATTTCGAGGGTAGCAGATGCCATGACCGCATTGAGAATTTGCGCTTTGGTCAAATTTTCCTTAATGCCCTTATTACTCAACATACATCTCATCCATCCTTCGTAAGAACCCAGTGGAGTATGGCAAGTTTTGAAGTCAATAGGAGAAGGCGGATATTGGTTTCTCTGGAGACAAAATCTCATCACAAGTGCTGAAGAAGAGAATGGATCGACTTCCGTATTTTCTGAACCGGAAAGCAAGACTATCTTATGGGAAGGATGTCTCCTAATGTTCGGAAAAGGCGAGGTGAATAATTCATCATCAATGTTCGGCATATCTTTGAAGCCGTCAACACTTCCCGACTTGGCACCAGCATTATCTCCAGAAGACATCTCAACAAGGATTCTTTTCTTCCACAATGAAATAAAAGACAGGAGTTAGAACTTGTACGAAACCACAAGGGAGATGTAGTCACACACGACAAGGCACAACTCACGCCGGAACATACAATGGCCGGTCCAAATACAGATTGTAGTCTGGTACAAGTTTCGGTATACAAATTTCGGTCTGGTATTGATCTTAAATTCTCCGGTATAACTCAAGTTTTCAAGTCTGGGATAAATTTCAAGTCTGGGTACAAATTTCAAGTTCGATGCAAATTTCGAGTCAAGCATGTGTGAATAAGACCCACGTTCCGGCATACACGGCGGGCCCGCATTCATACATCCGCATGCGTCATAACACGATTTTCTTTATTCATGGAAATCATGTCTACGGGATTCAAACCAAGTGGTGGAAAAAAGCTAAGCATGCACATGTCTTACAAAAGGTGTTTTCCTAAACAAACTAGGGTTTCATCTTTGAAAAAAAAAAAAACGAAACTTACCTTGGACGCGGCAACTCCGGAACGGCGACGGCGGCAAGCTCCGGCGAGTGGCGGCGGATGATGACGGTAAGAAAAACTCGAACGAGCTGCTCAACAACAAAAGAAAATTTTCGTGAAGGGAAGAAAGGAGTCTCGGTCTCTTTTATAGACAAAATTAGAAGAATCCCAATAGAACAAGGATTCCTCTTTTGTTTGGTTTCCTCTTTTGATTCAAATACCCAAAGACATGAAACCGGCCCCACCAGGGATTCCATACAAGCGTGACGGCGTGGAAAACTAGCGGTCGGCCAACACTCTTCCGGTAAACTCCTTTTATCTGTCTTCCTCACGTATGTATGTCACCATCTCATGCCTACCACACAATAGTGTAACCATTATGTGCTAGGAGGGGACTTAATGTTGATGGTGGATTTTCGTTTAAGGTTAAATTTGTAAAAAACCGAGAAAATCATGCGGCGACATCTTGTAAAAGATAAAGTCGTTCATAAGTGACGGATACTCCTCACTTAATTCACCAAGAATGGAGCATGTAGCAACAATCCCATTACGTGAATACATGAAATTCCTCCGAGGTTGGAGCATGTAGCAACAATCCCTTCCTGTGAATTTCATATCGGCCTTGTATTTCCCTGTACTCATTATCGGTGTGGCATGACGACCGAGTGTTACTCTTACAGAGTAACACGAACCTCCAAGCACTATAATGAATCCATGTACGAAATACCCGTACAGGCCGATTCTCGGTGTGTTATACTAGCCCGAGCCCTCTCGGTGTGTTATACTAGCCCGATTGAGCCCTCTCGGTGTGTTATACTAGCCCGATTGAGCATCGACACCGACCATATCGGTCCGGATATGATCCGATCGCATCATCCAACTCCACAAGCATGATTGGACGACCCCAGATCAATTCCATCACCCCCAAGCAGGTATGGAATACACACGGCCGACCCCGCATGGTCGACCATTGGCCTTTGCTTGCCAAAAAACCGTCCATACCAAGCATTATGGGCGGAAAACCCTAAATTAGGGTTTGCGGCATATTACATGTGCCGCAAAAGTCTCAACCATCCATCTTCGCAGTATAGATGGAGGGTGTAGATGTAGACTCAAAGGGCCGGAGCATGTCGACACAATCACCATGTGACCGCCTACACACTTGACCAATCGGTCAAAACCAACCATGGTTGGTTACAACACATTCGCCCGCTTTGAAAGAGCATGGTCGCACGGCTTTGCCAGCCAAAATTAGGGTTCAAGCCATCACGCGCGTCCATCTTCTCCGGCACGAATGGAGGGTCACAGATCAAATCGAGCAGGTCCGGTCATACCAGCATGACCACCGTGGGCCCATCTACCCCCTCATGTGATCGGCCAAGGCATATCATGCCTGGCCAACCCAAAACACCCGCTCAAACATGCGTGGTTACACTTCCCAAATTGCAAATCGATCTCGACCACTCAACTTCACCGGACGAATTGGGTGGCTTAGATCGCGCTTTCATGGGACGGTGAGACATGGGCGTGAACATCAGCTGTCATCTTCACGCCAAACCAACCGGCCAAGACCGACCGAGCTAGGTCGTCTTGGAAAATGCTCCGGAAAAAGAGTATGGCGCGCGGCTTCTTGCGGTATCAAACTCTTATCGCAAAATCGATCTCGACCACTCCTCTTTGCCGGTCAAATTGAGTGGCCCAGATCGCGCTTTCATGAGGGAACGGAATACAGGCGCCTACACCATCATGCCGTCAACACGCATGTATGGTCGGTCCTCTCCAAAACCCTTCCCATGCTTGGTTCTGACCAAGCTGAAGAGTGATGCTTGCGCACCTCTTTAAAAACCCTAATTTCATCAACGGTCGCGAGATGGGTGTCTCAAACATCATCTCATCCGTCCGACTTCACCAGACTTGGTTACACAACCACAGTCGAGAGTCATTTGGTCAGTGAGGAGTCATTACCCATCACTTTACCACACCGTAATGCAGTACCTGCATAAAATACACACGATACTTCACAAGTATCGACTTTGTGAATAACGCAGTTATTCAATTCAGCATTACATGCTATCTTTCGTGGATCCACGATCCACACTCCAGACATCAATCATGTCACAAACTGGGGGATACTTACTGGGGTATTGGTCTGGCGGTTTACAGCGTGCAGCGTGCAACGCGCCATCACAAGAACGTGTTAGGAAGTCATGGGCGGTTAGAGATGAATAGGAGAAGTGGGCAAGACTAGTCGTGTGTTACCGACACACAACTCCACTACTCCATCATTCCACTACCTCCACTTCCCACGAGAAACGTGAATGAGGCTCAACGACTTGTATAAATAGGTTCTCCGCCCTATTTCCAACAAGAAGGAATAACGGAGAACAACACAAGTTCAGACGATACAGAAAAAACAAGTGTTAATACAAATCGTATTCAAACACCCGAGCACCTTTGCATCAACCGCAAGCCTGCTCATCTTTCTGTTACAAGTCGTAAGCAAGCCAACATCTTCACAATCTCAACACCTTCTTCGCTTCCCTCCCTAAGATCAACCCCATCTCCTTCATTTTGTGACCGAAACAAGTCTGGAACTGCCATTTCTTGGTTTAGGCCGGACTTGCACAGATTGATCTCTCGAATCTACAAGCACTCACCGCGCAGTGCGTTTGTTGAAGGTTTAGATTCATTCCTCATCCACACCCCAAATTACCAAATTCTGCAGGAGTAGTTTTCACCCATCAACAGAGACATCAAACATGTCACAAACTGGGGGATGCTCATCAGGGTATTGGTCTGGCGGTTTACAGCGTGCGGCGTGTGCAACATGCCCATTACAAGAAAGTGTCAGAAAGTAGGGAAGTTAGTGGCGGCACGAAGTTGTGGGTGTAAACTAACCAGTTTCCTCCATAGTGGGAAAGTGGTTTCTGATAGTTACACATGACCCCACTTCTCCATCACTCAATCACTCCCAATTTCTACGAGATCAGGGTGCGTTTAATATGACTTGTATAAATAGGTTTTACCTATTTTCGACCAAAAAACAAGTTTTGGTGAGAACAACAACACAATATCCAGAAAAATACCAAAGAACTGATAGCTTACATTCCGCAAGCCAGTTCCAAATTCTGATACAAGTCATAAAATAGCCACAACTTCAGAATTAACCATTCTGGTCTCAACACCTTCTTCGCTTCCCTCCCTAAGACCAACCCTTCTCCTTCACTTTGTGACCAAAGCAAGACTGGAACGGCCATTTCTTGGTTTAGGCCAGGATTGTACAGATTGATCTCTCGAATCTAAAGTACTCCCGTGCAGTGCATTTTTTTAGGTTTAGATTTGTTTCTCATCCACACACCCAAATTTACCAAAACCAGCAGAAACAGTTTTTACCCATAAACAAAAGTATAACGCTTATCTTTTGAACTTCGTAGATATGACATCGACATAATCTTATAAATGCTGTTATTATTATGTGAATGGGTAATGGTGAAGATTTCATCCTAGGAAATAATGTTTTACATTTGTTTAAAGGAAGTACATTCATGAACTTGTTTTATGAATCGAAAGGGAAATCGCTAGGATTACCAATATGTGTAAGATAGTAGAACCGATCGTAACTTTGTTATGTATCTTGGTATAACTAATCAAAATGCCTGACTTATGATTTGGTATGACTAGTTTTGATTAATTAGTATAACCGATCCTAAGTAATCACCTGAGATGGTATGATCGATATTTGTAATTGGTGTGACCAATCCTAGTAATTGGTGTGACCGATCACAGAGTGTTGTGCAATCGATCCTTGTAATTGGTGTAACCGGTCCTAGTAATTGGTGTAACCGATCCTGGTAATTGGTGTAACCTATCCTAGTGACTGGTGTCACCGATCACAAGCAATACCATGAGTATATGGTAACCAGTCCTGGTAATTGATGTAACCGATCATGGTAACTGATGTAACCGGTTCTGGTAACTTGTGTGACCGATCACAAGTGTTTCCATATTAGGGTATAACCGATCCTAGTGATTGGTGTATGTGACTTGATATTTGATCAGTCACATAGTAGTCTTGGAATACATGTGAACCAATTCTAAACTTGTTTTGAAGTGTGGTATAACCGATTCCAAGAATGTAAATATGACAGATGATTTACAAAGAAAAGATGTAACATACTTTGAACACATACAGTAACTCTTATCATTTATTGTTCAAAGATATTCCTTAGTACTCAAGGAAATCTTGTACCGAAATTAATTGAGAAACTTTTAATTAAGGTTTTTGGTTATATATGCTTTTAATTTAACGGCCAGCAATTAAATGCATATATCTAGAGAATAAAAATTAGTAATGTGAATTTACTAATTGGAGATTTTCTATTGAGAGATTTCAGAACTATTGGACAAGCATTTACCGGAATTATGAAAACCGAATTTTGCCATTTATTGCATATCTTGAGAATATTTTCGGTTTTGGAAATTCCTTGGTGTCCAAACATCCTTGGTCTATAAATACATAAGTTTGCATTTCTAGCAAACTATCCTAAGAGCCAGGCAAACTTCATCTTTGTGTTGTTTCTGGTGGAGCCGTCTATCCGGAGAGGAAAGTACCCTAGTTAGGCGAAATCTCTTACGACCGCTCGTTTAAATACTTATGTGGGATCAATAAGCTCTACGAGTACCGTTGGTGGGAAACTAGATAATTGTAGTGTTATTAGTTTTCGATTGATTTGATTGACTAACGGTTGTTGAAACTTTGATTGCACCTAGTTTGTTTATTCTTGAGAATCTTCTGTTCTGATATAAGATTCACTCAAACTAGATCGAAGTATCGACGGGATCTTTAGAACTTTTTGTAGATCTAAAGATATCTTGTGATAATCCATTGTTAACAGACTCCGTTTTGTACGTGATTGATCACAAGAGATTCAAGTGGTGTTGTGCAGGTTTTAATTGAAGATTAAAGAAGATTTGAAGACGAATAAGATTTCTTATTGTTTCTCATATCTTTGTGTTGAACAAACCTTTATTGGTTGGGATCCAACTAGAATCATATTTATTCGATTGATTAGTTGTGTGAGATCGGTAACGCCTAATAGTTCTCTTGAGATCTATTTTGATTGTTACAAATCCGAATCTTATTACTTCGGTAATAGAGATTGGATTGATCTAACTAGGCAAAGGAGTTTATTAGCTTAAACGGAAGAGCCTTTGCATATGACTTGAGATATCTTATCTTAAAGAATCAATAGAGTTGTTACTAAACAGATTTGTTGTTCTTTTACTGTTTGGAATACGATCCAAAGGAATTGTTCCAGTGCGTGCACTCATCGAAGTCGGAAGCGCAGGGATACTGAGGAAACTAAGTGAACTATGGGTAGTTGCTTGGTCTTAACTATACGAATCTGGTTTAGATTTTGTATAGCGGCTTAATTATGAGAGTATTCAATTCTGGACTTGGTCCCGGGGTTTTTCTACATTTGCAGTTTTCCTCGTTAACAAAATTTTGCTGTGTGATTTAATTTCTATTTCCGTAATTATATTTGTTTATATAATTTGAAGTAAATTACATAAACATTAACTCCGCTTTACTTGATAGTGATCCTATAGAGTTTGGTTAAGTCCAAACCTATTATAAGGTAATCACACTTTGGTAATCGTATTTTCTCGATCTCGTATCCATAGACAATCACACAAAGTGTAAATACCGATTTGACGTATTGTCTCGACTTTGTCCATAGACAGTTACTTTCGGTAAGAGGACTTATACGTGGATAAATTAAAGATTGTGGTGTATTTGGGTACCCTCGTCTTTTCATGACTTAATTATGATTCAAGTTAATCATTTGTAAATAGCCTGGAACAGTGATATGTGTTATTGATATTATTCAAAAAATGTTTCAAATTGATTATTAGAGAGATGTATAACTACTGTAAATCTGAATACAGGACAGTACACATACCAGTTTACGTACTCGCGTAAATGTTATAGGTCCGGAGCAGCAGTACATGTACCCAGTACACGTACCAGCGTATTTATAGTTCGGCAACGATCTTAGGTACACATGTATAGATACCAAAATGATCTGTTGACTCAGAAAGGTACACATTGTTAGAGCACTGCTCGGTCGAACTCGCAAGCGTTTCTATCTCAAGCTTGTTTGTCAAGTTTAGTTGCCAAAACTATAAGTCTTGATTTCTAGTCTACTTATAGCTAAGTCTCGGATTAGGATAGAATGTGTAGTTGAGCTTTAGACTTCACGGCGTTCATCAATTGAAGATGAAGAACTACTAAGGGGAGCTTGTGGAACTTCATCAACAAAAGGTATGTGGAGACTTGAACTCATCTATCACTCAAAAGTCTATTTCTACTCTATCTCCTATTTGAGACAAAAGTCTTATAGCTATATAGACTTCAAATTATACACATTTGATATTTCTAGATGAGTTTAACTCGCTTACATATTTCTCGAAATATGTGTTGGTAAGCTTTCGCTTTAACCAAGTTCATCTTATATTCTTGACGAAAATCAAAAGATGATCATGTGAAAATCGCCTAGTAACATTTTATATGATTTGTGTGAGACAGTCATTTGGTGTAGACTCGGAATGGTTCATATTGATCATTTGATCACTTGAAAATTTCTTTGAAGCTAATAGTTTGTGTGAGGCAGTTATTGTCGTCTTCTAAGAATGTTTCAATGATTGAAATGGGAGTTTAGAACAATTAACCAATGATTGGATATAGCACAATATGCGTACTTGTATGCTAACTGTTGCAAGTTATTCCAAGTCCGGGAATCTAGTGTGCATACCCGTATGCGTACTGATTCAACAGTTGAAGTCCGGGAACTATAGTATGCATACCCATATGCATACTAACTTCAACTGAGTTCGGTTGTGTACAACAGTATGCGTACACGTTTGCATACTTGAGTGGTTAAGTTCTAAAATTGGCTAACTCATGAAAAAATACATTTATATAATAAGGAATGCAATCTTTTGCAAACCGTGGCTATAATGTTCATGAATTGATTCGAGTGAATCAAAACCGATTTTGCTTTAATTGTGTCTTGTATACTTCTATGAGAATATAAACAATTGAAAAACTCTATAACTAGTTTCATTCGAGTCATTTGAACTAGTTGTGTTAAGATTAACAAGGTTGATATGAAAGTGTTCATGTGGCTAACTTCGGTTAACTATTGTTGAGCCAACTAAGTGTACACGTTTAGGTACGGTTACCCATATCTAAATCAAGGTACATTTCATTTGTGTGTAACAAGCCAAGACAATATAATGGTTAAAAGATATTGGCTTGAATCTAATCAGGTTTTCATCTAACGATGAAGATTGATTTCTTTATTCCAAAGTTATCAAACCCTGATTTGAAGACTATATAAGGGAGAACTCTAGCAACTGTGAAACCTAATCCCACACCTTCTGTGTGATACTAGTTGCGACTAGAGTCGGTTCTCCTTTAACCTAGGTTTTTCCTAAAACCATTATAGGTTAACGACTTGAAGACTTCATTGGGATTGTGAAGCCAGACCCAACTATTTTCTATGTAGTTGCGTGTTCTGATCTTACTTTGTTCTATCGTATTGAGTACTATCTTCTCTAAGATTTTCTCGAGATTTAATCTCCGATAGGTAAGATAAAAAGTAGTCACAAACATCTTCGTCTCATCGTTTGTGATTCCATAATATCTTGTTCCGCTACCATACGGTTAGGATTATTGTGAGGTGATTGATATTTCTAGGCTGTTCTTCGGGAATATAAGTCCGGTATATCAATTGGTTCATGTTCACCTTGATTTATCATAAGACGGAACAAAACTCGTAGGTATTTATGTGGGAGACAGATTTATCTATTCAATAGACTTTTCTGTGTGAGACAGATCTGTTTATCAAGTCTTCGACTTTGGGTCGTAGCAACTCTTAGTTGTGGGTGAGATCAGCTAAGGGAATCAAGTGCACAGAATCCGGCGTGGTTCTAGAGGCGTAAGGAACGCGACTGTACCTTGATCAGTGTGAGATTAGTTAGGGCTCAACTACATTCCAGTCCGAAGTTAACTTGTAGTAGGCTAGTGTCTGTAGAGGATTAATATAGTGTGGTGTTCAAATCTGGACTAGGTTCCGGGGTTTTTCTGTAATTGCGGTTTCCTCATTAACAAAATTTCTGGTGTCTGTGTTATTTCTTTTCCGCATTATATTTTATATATAATTGAAATATCACAGGTTGTGCTTAGTTCAATCAATTAGATGATCCAACCTTTGGTTGTTGATATAAATTGATTGACACTTGAACATTGGTCTTTGGTACCATTCAAGTTGTTTCACATAATAATCAGGCTCACGGATTCTATCTGTTTGATTTGCTGATTACATTAAGAAACAGAGATACAACTCTTGGATATATTTCCATTGATTGAGTCTGATTGTCTAGTTGATTCTCTTGGAATTATATTGGAGTTTGTCCATACAGATTGCCTAAACGAAATATTGGGTGTGGTTGTTAGACCCTCGCTTTTTTACACATATACCCAATATGGATACCAAAAGTTCCTGAACTGTTTTTGTCTTAAGGGTATACAAACCCGGTACACGTACAATGATAAAAATAACTCACGGACAAGAAGTAAGTACATTTACCAGTATACGTACTTACCCAGTCGAATATTTTCAGATGTATCAGAATATTTCTATGATATAATCAGCATTTGAATAACTCTCTAAAACACCTCTAGACATATTTGATCACACTATAACCTATGGTTGTGACTCAAGATTAAAGTCTATAAATGTTATATGAAAATGGTTAAGCTTATATTTCATCTGGCTAGTTTCGACTAACCTTTCATGAACAAGTCATTATACAAGGTTCGGTTACGGTTCATCCTAACCAGAGTGTATATTTTGTTGTGTTTATCTCAAGTCGAATTTTCATCTAACAGGTGGAAAAAGATTGCTTGATTCCAAAGTTACCTTATCTTAAATCTAAAGCAACCTTCGATCTTGAAAGTCTATATAAGGAGCACCTCAAGCAACTGGGATGTTTAAATCCCTGACACTTTTCTTGTGTGTCGTAGTTGTAAACTAGAGTCGTCATCTCCTTTAAACCTTTTTAGATTTAATGACTAAAAAGACTTCTCTTGGGGATTTGTGAAACCAGGTCCCACTATCTTTATCTTGATAGTTCGTGTATCCTGATCTTGCTACCGATTGTTGAGTCTCACTTCGATCAGGCAACATAAATAGAAATCGCAAAGTTCTTCGTCTCAAACTTTGTGATTCCACAAGTATAATTCTCTATACGATTCTTTGTTGAAATAGGAGTAGGTTTTACTTGTGATGTGAATAATAATCTAGGATGCTCTTCGGGAGTCGTAAGTACCAGATTTTGAGGTTTGCTAAACCTAGTCTACTGCAAATGATTTCCTATCTCACCTTGATCTAACGATCAGAACGAAAATCACATATAGGCTTTTCTATGGGAGGTAGATTGGTTTAAAGTCTTCACTTAGGTTGAAGCAACTCTTACGTTGTAAAGGAACTCAACTAAGGGAACCAATTGCGCAGAGTCTTGCGATATTCAAAAGGCGTAATGAGCGCGACTATAACTGAATTACTGTGATGGTGGATTCAGTCTCAACTACATTCCAGTCCGAAGTTTTGATAATAGGCTAGAATCTGTAGCGGCTTAACACAGTTTGGTGTTCAAGTCTGGACAAGTCTAGGAATTACTAGACTGACCTCGACTTTGATCCTTAGACCAAGAGAAATTAGGATGGTTTCTCCAACCAGGGTTATACGTTTCTGAATATGGGTCAAACTTCTGATGGTTTTCAAACCTAAAGTTGTTATAAGGGGTTTTTAATAAAACGCCCATGTACATGTGGGGAAATGCAATTAATATACTGCCCACATTTTTTTCAATTTATATAAAATGCCATCAGTTTGACCTTTTCCATTCTGTTTTATTAATAAAATGGCTTTTTTTTTTGAAGCATGTAGTTTTATTTAATTAAAGCGGAATTACACGTGGGAATATTATTCCCCTGGTGTCATTTAATACATTTTGTGTCAAGAAATCAGGAAATGTATATTCCCAAATTTTAGTTTGCAATACTCCCTGTTGACTATTATCCGCCGCATGATTAGCGAGAGTGTCCGCTGCTTGGTTTGCTTCCCGGTAATTGTGTAGAATTTTGTGATGGGTAATTTCCTCTAGTCTTTTGATGATCTCAACAATCATGTCTCGCAGGTACCATGGAGGATCTGCCCTTTGTTTGACGAAATGAACAAGGGTCTGTGAATCTGATTCAATGTAGATTTTAGTCCATTGGTATAGCGTGACTGTTCTCAATGCCATGAGTAGAGCCCATGTCTCTGCTAGCAGCGCTGTTGTGATCCCCAAAGGATGGGCCATTGCGAAAATAACTGTGGTTGTTGAGTCTCTGCAGATAAAACCTCCCCCCGCGGGTCCCGGGTGGCCGCGAGCAGCTCCATCAGTATTGATTTTGATCCAATGTGGTTCCGGTGGTTTCCATCCAACTTGAATTGTTGTAGTCATCTGGCGTGATGATGCGTCCAGTATTGTAGCAATCATGCCAGGGAGTGGTGGAGGTAACACTGAAGTTGCCCACTTGTATTCCTGATGCATGTGGTTTTCCAATTTGACTATATCGGGAGGAGGCTTATGTTTCCTTCCATAAATCCGATCGTTCCTAGCTAACCAAAGTGCCCATAAGGTGAAGCAAAAGGAAGTTGTTGCTTCTGAAGTTTGTTTAAATTTTTAGTAATTGGTTTATGGTGGTTGATGGGTTTAGCGGTTGAGGTCTTTGGTGTTGAAAGGAAGGTTTTGTTTCATGATGGTTGAAGAGAATGTCCCATACTTCTTTGGCGAACCGATATGTGAGAAGGATATGTTCAGCTGTTTCTGGAGATAAATTCCATCTAGGACATAGGTTGGAAGTAGTAAGGTGAATTTTATATAGTAGAGTGAAGGTAGGTAATCCTTCATTAATAGCTTTCCACAAGAAAAGCTATATTTTTGGGGGGCATTTTAATGTCCAGATGTGGGTTGAAGGTTGTAGCTGATTCATAGAAGGGTTTGTATTGGTTTGGTGAGTGAGCATACGGTACCCTGAGCTCGCTGTATATTTTCCAGATTTTGTGTAAGGCCATACAATTTTGTCTGGGGCACCATGTTGCGGAAGGTGAATGTCGACAATCCGGAGTTGGGATAAAACGGCTAACGACTGTTAAAGTGTAGATGGCAGTCCTTGAATTATGGACCGAGTTGGGATAGTGAGTCCGTGATGAGCCAAACCAAAACTCAAATCACTCATACTGTTCATCCTCTTCCCCATTTTTTTTAAAAAACCCTAACAAATTATTCCAATTAAGAAACAAATATTAGTGTGAAATCCCACTATCAACAATGATAACTAACTATCACATGAAGAATGCAAAATCAATACCACAAATAAATCCAATTGATCAAGCCCATTGTTCTCACCAAGCTGCTGGTACATAGGTTCATATCGATCACGACAACTATGCTAGAATTAAAAAAATCTTCAGTAGCTTCTATATAGATACTTGACAATTGATAAAAAGAAAATGTTACCCAAGTTACTTAGAACATAGCAGAACATATATATCTTCTTGAAAATTTATGGGCCAGTAAGAGAGTAGCATATGAATCATTTCTATCACTTGCTCTTCTGGCAGCCTGGAATTTGTCCATTGCCTTGACCCAATCATCATTTTTAAGCTCTAAGCTCCCAAGCATCGACAAAGCATTGAGACACTTCTCTTACATCTTAAGAGCATCCATAGTCTATTGAAAATGAACGATCTCACTATTATAAGTTACTACGGTAGTCAAGAAATGAATAATTTCTCCCGGTTGTTTGATAAAAGAAAAATGAATAATAGAGAATTAGTTTGGGAATTTTGTACCTTTTAAGCGTGTTCATGGTGATGAAGAGGTGTCAAATGTTGGTGTTTGCGCCTCAAATTATAGCACTTTTGTTATGGGGAGGGGACTTTTGGATCAAGGGAGTGGAAAACTCGTCATCAACTCACTTATTATGGCATGTTCAACATTTTCTTACGAGTCAGACAGAACTACCCTCGCATAACTCCCGTTTCAAATCAAAAGTTAACCTTCCTTCTTTATTTCTTCTTCGTATTAACCTTGAAGAACTCTCATAAACCCTAAAATCTTAATTTCATGTATGATTCATCTAACTTAAAACTACGAAGATTTCGCACCATTCATCCCAAAACTATATCTTCCAGAAAGGTGAGACGATAATGATGGGTGAATATCTAGACAGTTAGGAACCAATTTTCAAATCCATGAAAGTCAACTGAAACATAATGTGAATCCTTGGTTCTTTCGTATCAGTTGAAGAGAAGCGAAACATTCTCGTTCACATTATGAAATGTGAATACCAAATTTTACAACCAATGGTGATATGTAACATTTCACTATGACTTGACTGCCGGTGAAATAGAACATTTCACTTCCATTCTAATGACGGTGAGCATATTTCACTGCCATTTCACTGGGGCATGAGCATGAGTCGCATGACTAATGTTGGTCATAAGATCCCTCCTTAATGGTATTCACATCAGGGAAGTTCTTTTTTATTACCTCATTGTCATTGTTTGCTGTAACGAGAATGTTGATATTTCTTTGTTTTAGTTTCTACTAGTTGTGTTTATCAACAGCATGTTAACCAGGAGTATCTCTTACTGAATTAAAATGGTAATGAATATAAAATCTTAATTTAGTAAGATTTACATCGAGAAAAGGCACTTGTGTGAATCAACATACATGGAGGAGAGTTTAATTGTGAACAATGAGTCTATCTTCCCTTCACAACAGAGTTTATGAGGGATCGGTTGGATGTCTTACGCTTCTTATCTTCTAATCTTGGCATACAAGCATGAGGCAACAACCAAATTACCAAATCTAAAAACTAATTTGACCCTGACCATTTCCATTTACAAAACATAAGCAGAATGATTCGATAAGCAGCATGAGTAGATTCAATTCTCCTGAAGGACAATAATCCAGCAGGTACGCCATATGCTGAAGTAATCAAATTCATGTCCGTCCGCTAATTCAACTGGTTCCGCCACTGCAAGCCTCTCCATGTCTTTGTTTTCGGATGCTATAGTTTCACGGTTCTTTTCCCCCCCCAATTTATCCATAATCGCCACAATTATGTCAACATGATCATGTAAATATGTCTCTGGTGGTATCATTTCACCCTTAACATGATCTTTCATAAGTTGCTTCTTAGACATAACACCCAATGTACTTTCGGTATGTACTTCCGGCTCTTCAATGTTGGTGGTGCTAACTTGGAAATGCAACTGGCATAGGATGGGTTTATTCATTCCGAGAGAGAGAGAGAGAGAGAGCTGCAAATGGAAGAACCTTGACATTCAAATTAAGCGTAAAATTAGCAAGACTAAACAATCAAAACTAAAAGAAAACAATGGAAATGAATATTGTATTTCACCATAACTTGGCTGGAAGTGACATGTTGTGTTTCCCTGTAACTTGGGTGGAAGTGAACTGTTGGTTTTCACCATCACTCATATAGTAGAAACATCAAGAATTCACGTTTTTAAATGTGGACGTGAATGCTTCTTTTTACTGCCTCTGAACCCAAGGAACCAAGGTCCAAAAACCGATTTTAATTCATCCGTAGTTCTATACATACTACATAAAAACAAGAGAATCATGCTCTTATGGAATGGGAGATTCTATGTTTAAAACTCAGGTACACTTGGGGATAAATTAACAAATTGTTTCAACTAATTCTTTTAGGTTCTCGAATTGAAAATGGGAGTATCAAGGGTTGAGAGTCATCTTCCTAACCTTCAAAATCTTGATATTATTGGTCATTGATGTGGCTTTGTCGAACGCGTCAGAAGGAATTGTGTAATATGCTTTTTGGTAGTATTTAAGGGGAAATTTGTCCGATTCAATAGAGAGTTTAGACTCGGTTCCATTTAACGAGTTGAATACGATTTTTCCTCCCTATAACAAAAGTGAATTATAGCCTCTTCTTTACCTGAAAATACGAATCTGTTAACTACCCATTAATTCAAACCAGACACAAACTCTCAAATCAGAATCAATCATTTCCATTCATCACACAATCGAAATCAACAACATCACTTGGTGGCTGTTTTCATGGCATGAAACATGAGTTTTGAATCAATTTTTTTGATAATACTCCACTCCAAATTCGAACTAGATATTAACCCATCTTTCCTAATCTATCAAAGAATCTTAGTACTAATGTATCTTCTCCAATGATCAACAAATAACAAAATTGTTTTCTTCCCTATTTTCTTCCTCCAATTTCTCTTCAATCAATTAATCTACCTAATTGACCCTTTAATTTATTCATCTATCTAATTCACATACAGTAGAAGAGACAAACTGTTTGTGTTGACGACAAAAACTAACTTAGGGATTTTGAGTTTGTCATTCAAACCTAAATAAGTACGGTAGTGTTATTAAACCGATTTTTTTTTTTAAAGTAAGGGAAGTCAGGTAATAACGCCACTTTTCCTTTGACTTTTTCAATGACAATTGACCAGATAGAGGGCCCTGGCGGAATTATTAACACCACGGACATTTAATTAATATTTAAAAAATCAGGGTCATTTTCTTAATTGGCTTTTCCCACATAGGCATTTTATAAATATTCCCTTGTTATAAAGAGCATGGGGTTGCTCTTCACTAACCTGTCCTTCCCAAAACGAGTTATTGGACTCTATTCCACAACAAGAGACTTGAGAGGCTCTAATCCTATCATCGGTTTCAACATAAGACTTATGTTATAGACTGACTCAGTTCTAAAGCTTCTAACCTTCTAGATAAAGCACCAAACTTAGCATCTGACTCAAAGCTTGTATTTACCACATTGGTGTTACTTCTATTAACCAAAAGTCTTTTAGGGGTTCAACAGAAGACTCCCACTGTTGGAATTTTTCACCTACCTCCATATATTAATATAAATGTCATTATTGAAAGATAATTGATCTTGATACATCAAAATTTAAGACGAAATAAAATACTTATTTGTAGTTGTTTGAGAAAAAGATGTTTTGGATTGTTGTTGCATCTTTTGATTTGCAGATGCGTAAGACCTCATTATTAAAGGCATATTCTTATTAAAGGCAATACATTTCCAACTTGTCGGACATGTTTAAAGCTTCTTGGCATTAAAATTTTGGCATCCTCGTACTATCATCATCAGGATTATCTCCCTCGGCTTCTTGTCTAATTCCATCTATGATTTGTTCTTCAATTAAAGCATATACGACTGGTTGCTCATTTGGATGATTTAGGAAGACATCCATATCATTACATTTACATACTTTGAATTAGCAAAAGAAATCATTTTTGGTACACCTCCCTATATTAATATGCTCCATATATTAATAATTTTGTGAAGTCCCAAGGCTATTAATATATGGAGTTTTTACTGTAGTCCTCTTCTTACCTTTGACGCTGTTGTAATTGATAAATCAAGAATCAAATCTTTAAAGTCAATTTCAATTTCAAACCCTAATTTCATCAATTCTTTTTTGATTTTTTTTTTCTTTTAGTTTGTTCATATTTTTGATCTTTGTAGAGTATGATATAAGTAAATTTTGATTTATTCTTTGATTTGTATGATTATTTTTTGGTTTTGATTTGTATGAATATCTTCATCTCCTTGATGTATTTTAGTTTCTATCTTTGTAGTTATAGGTTTTAATTTTGCTGATTTTGTTTTGGATTTTTCTACTAGGGTTTCTCCTTTTGTTATTGGTTCTAGGTATGATTGGGTTCAGCTAATGGTAAGGAAGCTCAAGTGGGAGAACATGATATGCAGAACACATATGATACTAGTTA
Organism: Papaver armeniacum; assembly: GCA_023531295.1. Lineage (NCBI taxonomy): Eukaryota > Viridiplantae > Streptophyta > Magnoliopsida > Ranunculales > Papaveraceae > Papaver > Papaver armeniacum. Next base: position 203,175 of record JAJJWW010010752.1, on the reverse strand, counting down.
GGGAGAATTCTTTTCAAAAAAAACTTCAGCAACAATATCAACAACATCAAATCAATCAACACGAGAGCAACAATCACTAGGACATCATCAGCACTAAGAACATCAAAAGAAGCAAAGATTACAGTAACAATGACAACGATTACAAAGACTCCAATTCCGTTTACAATGACTCCGACCGAACCAGAAAACCCATGTTACTGTTACTTTTGTTACTCTTGTTACTTTTATCTCCAAGTGATTAAAAATCCTTGGTTTTTTGAAAAAACTTGGCTGGATTTCTTAAAGATCCCACTGCTACAAATCTGTAATGGTGCAAATTTGTTTTTCAAACAAAACAAATTTGGTCTACTAGTCCTGTTATTTTATGGTTACTGTCAAGAACTGGCGGAAATTTCAAGTCTCGTTGATTGTAAACTTATCTTTTTTTAGAATGAATTGTAAACCTATCTTTGATCACCGTATATCGAATCCGATTTCAAATCGGCACTATCAATCTTGGTTTGAGGCTTGCCCCTCTTCTTATGGAAAAAAATGATTATTTTTTATAATTTTTTTGAATTCCTACATCTATTTTGAATTCCTACACCGAAAAGAAAAAACACCCAGAGATCTCATGTAATATCAGTAAAGTAGAACATGTAACACTTTATGCCCGCATAGGCGCATACAACATTACCAATCCCTAAACAAACAAATAACTGGACCACTTCGTTGCTATATATTTAGTTACGGTGACTCAATCGAGAAAATAGTAAACTAATCCAAATTTCAAATTTTTTTTTCCCAAAAGAGGAATATACCTCATACCATATATTGATCAGAATAACCTTCAGTGAACAGATGGTCATTTACAGTTACAAGATTGATGCAATTTCTTAAATATAAATTGTTTAAAATGGCTAAAAGAGGTTCTCCTTTCCATGAGTTTTTTATGGCATTCCTGTTACAGAAAGTGGAGATGTCTGCAGCCTTCCTAATGTTATATCTAGAGGTTAGAACAAAAGCATTTACTTTAACGTTTATCACCGGATTTGTTTGATCTTGGAAATCATTGCTAATTTTATATCTTCGTTCTCTTGCATTTGCATATCTTCCCATCAGCAGCTTTAGAGTTGGTGTTGAGTCACTTTGAAAGATAAATCTGTATCCACTCCATTCAGTTGCCCATTGAAAAGCAGCTTCTGCACCTTTTTCTTCTAGTTGCTCTCTTGTTGTACAATCTGCATAGGATCCCCTAGCTTCAATGGTAGTACCTGTGTAGTCGATAAGAGTGAGACCAATACCTGAAGAAGTCATAGGATTTTGCATTGATAGTGCTATATTTATTCTCAAACTCATAAAGGTGACCTGCTTATCTGGTTCTCTATTTATTATTTGTAGTACTTCATCATGCATAAGATTATAATACAGATTTTGTATGACATTATAAGAAGGGTTGTTCACATGCATGTAGCTGTTTATAAATCTCACTATTTGTCTTGCTGTGTTTTCACTGTTTTGGTCTTTGCATTCAAAAGCTGCCTCATACCTTGCTTTCCATATATGCCAGGAAATTAGACTACAGAATTCCGGCCAACCTAATATGCATCTATCTTTGTTTCCTACATTGAACCAATTGTTTAACCATTCATGGAAAGTGTTACAATTATCACTGATATAGTTTGAATCATAATTTAAATGCAACCAAACCTGTTTTGTGAAGTTACATTTAAGGAAAAGGTGAGTTAGAGTTTCATCACCATTTTTGCAGAGACTACAGTTTTTGTCGGTGTCCGGCAAAATTGCAGCAATTCTCATTCCTGTTGGAAGAATAGAATTTGCCGCTTTCCAAGTGAACATTTTGATAGAAGGTGTTGTATTCATATTCCATATTTTCTTCCAATCCGGGGTCGGGTTATCACTGCTATTGATAGAGTTATATAGAGAGTGGACAGTGAAGTTACCTTGGTTGTTTAAGCTCCATTTGGCAGTATCTTCTTCTTCATGTATAGGTATATTTATTTGTAAAATCTTATCTACTGTTATTTGATCAAAACATACATTTAAATTACCTATATCCCACTTTCTATTTTCATTTATGAGATCACTTACCTTCTTTAAATTGTCAGTTCCATTACTTGGTTTGGCGATTGGTGCTGTGGTATTTGGGATCCATTGATCCTCCCATATATCTATCATTTTGCCATTGCCAATGATCCAATTGCAGTTATGCTTTATCAGTTGGACCCCATTGTGGATGCCCTTCCAAACCCAACTGTCTCTTGGATTTGGTTTAGATTTTGTATGTAAAATATCATGGTTAGGGAAATATTTAGCTTTCAATATAGTAGCACATAAGGAGTGTGGACTTTCTTTTAATCTCCATCCCATCTTGGCTATCATAGCTAAGTTGAAATTTTCAATATTCTGAATTCCCAAACCCCCCTCTTCCAAAGATTTACAAAATGATTTCCATGCTTTTAGGTAAACCCCTTTTTTCCCTTTTTCTGTTTTTCCCATTTTTGTCTTTTCCCCACCAATAATCCCTTTGAAGTTTATTTAATGTTTTGCAAGTCTTTTTCGGTATTCTAAAACAATTCATTTGGTACACAGCTAGGGAGGATGTCACATTTTTTATCATTACTGTTCTACCGGCAGTATTTATGTTTATACCTTTCCAATTTTGAAGTCTGTTACCCATATTTTGTACTAAGGGCTCAAAACTTTCAATTTTTGATTTATTTGTAAACAATGGGGAACCTAAATACCTGTCATTTAAGGGTATAGAGTTTACTCCTAATATTTCTTTTATTCCATTGATTCTATTTGGTTCAATTCTTTTACTGAAGAATACCCCAGACTTATTTAGATTGATTAATTGACCTGAGGCATTTCCAAAATTTTGAAACAGTTCAACTAAGTTTCTGCTAGTAGTATCATTTGCTTTACAAAAAATAAGGCAGTCATCTGCAAAGAGCAGATGACTAACAGAAGGCGCATACCTCGAAATTTTGATCCCTTTAATCATACCTTTGTCTTCAGCATTAGTTATAATTCTAGATAACGACTCCAAATTTCAATGACTCGATCAAGAAAGGAATAAACTTTCTGATGAATCATCGTCTCCTATTGCGGAGCACAAAATGTAACATTGTCATTATGTTGATCATTTTTAAAGAAGATGCTTATATTAATCACTATGTCAGTGTGGCACATGTCAAGCTTGTACAATTTGTGGATAAGTCCTGATTAATTGTGCACTACAGTGTGTTGGATTCTTTATTTTAATTTGTTTATCCAGTAGATAGAGAAAAGGAGCAAGGATCCATGGACACTTTTAGATGGACACTATCACACATAATTTATGTCATTTTCTTCGCAAAACCTAAAGGATAATGAATTTAAATCTAATAATATTTTGATAATACGTTATTCATATAAGACTCTACCTTCCTACCAAAAACGAGCACGATTCAAGACGTATAACACCACTATCTACCCCTTTGAATATCAGCCGTTAAAAGTTAACGGTTGAAATTAGGATCAATAGACGATGAGATTTCGTTAAATTCTAACTTGTAATCTGAGGAGTTCTTTATTTTTAAGGAGTTGCGTCCGTGCATTGCACGGGTCCAGATTTTTTGTAGAGAAAAAATGTATGTTTTGGTGAAAGTGAAATTTTAGGGTTTAAAATTTAAAGTATGAAATAGGAAAAATAAGCAACAAAAATATTCGATTACTAAATACAAAAGAAATTAAAAATAGGAATCAATATAAAACTACTTAAACCACTACCAAAGATGAGAACAATTTTAAAAAACAAATAAAATTTCACTAAGTTAAATTCCTAACTTGTAAATCTTTAGTAGGAGTTCTTTATTTTTCAAGGTGTTGCATCCATACACACATCTTGACCGTTCTCCCGAGAAGGTGCGACGTAAATCATTTGTATCCATGGAGGTTAAAATCGCCAACAAAGATTTTTGTAGAGAAAAAATGTATGTTTTGGTGAAAGTGAAATTTTAGGGTTTAAAATTTAAAGTATGAAATACGAAAAATAAGCAACAAAAATATTCGATTACTAAATGAGCATGTTTGATCTGTTTTATGCCACAACATTGTCTCTTGCATATTAAAAATAGTCAATTAAAACCATTTACCGAAGAAGTAAAATTAAAATAAAAATAATAAAATTTATTGCATTTTATATTTTGTATGTAACCTAATAGTAATTCTCCCATTCTCTTTTGTACATGTGTATTTTTGGATGGGGAAATAATTTCCAAAACCACAAATTCAAATAAACATGGCTCATCACATTATATCCCAAATCAGGAGAGAGAAAAAAAAAAAAGTGATCAATCCCGATTTCTCTTAGTAGTTTTATTTTCCATAGACTAGGTGTTAACCCGCTAAAGGGGTTTTGTGATCCCTATTTTGCTCATTTAGTCAAAGGCTCAATTAATTTGAATGGTACATGTGTATTTTTGGATGGGGAAATAATTTCCAATATTACGGCCTCATTTAGTAAATGCAACATTACAATGTATAGGGAAGGTTACTAATTCAAAAAAACAAAAATTCTTTTAGCTGGATTCATCACCGCACCACGAACCTGGCTAGTATTGGAAATTATTTCCCTGGCTAGTACCACGAACCTGGCTTTGTATATGTTATAAGCTTCTCAATCGACATGGTCCAGTTTTTTAGTTCGTAGCACCACGAACCTGGCTAGTAGTTTCTCTTCAATTACTTTGTATATGTTGTAAGCTTCTCAATTGACATGGTCCAGTTTGGGGGAACTATAATATCCTGGGAAATCGACAAAAGTTTTAGTAACTCTTCAGTACCACTTATTGACGGCTGAATTGGAATTTAAGATGGTCAATTTATAAGGAATGTCAATTAAATCTCAATCCAAAAGAAAAAAGAATTACCATCGTCAAGAAGTGTTTTCTTGAAGATATCCAAAAACTGATTACTAAAACGAAAAATATTGATAATACCCCACAAAAAAAAAAGAACAAAAACAATCTACACTATATGTTATTCTTTGCGCTGCGAACAATACTCCTTCTGTCATTTCTTCCTCGTCATCTGTCATTTTACAATACATAAGAATCAAACTCTATTTATCTATGACAGAGCAGAATGCAACCCAAGCTGGGCAGATCAGCTGTCCTGCATATATTATCCAAGGATTAGTAGGAGAACGAAAGAGGAAAAATGTCTAAACAGTAGAAAAAGAGCGCTAGCAACATTTGTTAACAACAAAGCCAGCGAACTGAATGGTTGATAACCCATCTATGACAACCTGTTTGGTGCATAAATACCTCATGAGATGGTTGAAATCAATCAACCCTAGTTTAACTTAGGAATTGCATTTTCTTAGTTCCTCTTCAAACTTACAAAGCAGACACGTGATTTTGTAACTCAAAAGTAAAAAAACCAAAAAGAGTTCAACAACTTTTGAATTACCGAAGCATCATAATGCAAATCCACTATTAATGTCGTTTCTTAATATTTATTAGATTTTTGTTTGGCCTTATGATCTCAAAAAGAATCACCACCATTGTAAAAAAAAAAAAAAAACATATATAAAAGACTGTGTTCTAATAGAAGAGAACCAAAAAAAAGAAGACAAACAAAAAGGGATAAAGGCATCGTACGACATTGAATCAATTACTTCATGGTTCATTTGATGATCACCTACTGCAAAAGCATTGCAATACTTAAGTCATGACCTTAAATTGAATCCCGCAATACAACTGCACCTATAAAATCTATATTTAGCAAATTAGAAAAAATTCCATCATATTGAACACTAAAATTTCACATTGGTACATATGACTCACCTAGGCTTCACAAAGAGGATATCCTTTGGAGACATTATGTAATACATTGGTTAATCCGTAGCAACCCATTAACAACCTGCATTTCCATGCACAAGTATTTAAATTGCTAGATTTAGGACCATGAACCCAATTCAACAGTGATAACTCAGGAAATTTGTAAAATTGATGACTTAATACCTGAGAAAGAAGCATTAGCAAGAGAAAAATACTTTTCCTTGTAATGCTCAAAAGTGATGATGGAAGAGCATCATATGACTATACATCTAGTCTCTGTGCATTTCTGATGGATTCCTCTAATAAACATGGGAACAACATATCAATCTTTATATTCGAATGCTTGTGCTTAATTCTCTACACTTAAAGTACATGTATATGATAAATAATTACCAGGCATCAAGGAACAGTCCTACTTAATTGTATTTCTGCCTCCTCTTTCTCAAGGATATAAGCTAGGGAAAAGCCTTAAAGCAAACATATATGTCAACAGTTTGAATCAAGCTAAAATTTGTTGAATATACAAAAAGGACTGGGTTCTGCTTACAAAATTGAGATTGCAAGATATGTCAAACTGCTTTAGTACACCTTTCAGATTAGCCTAAGCTTCTCAAACTGTTTAGATTGAGTAATGAAACCTCTGTATACCGGGAGCCAAATGAAGACATAAAAAATATATGGTTGTTGATGGTGGATTTTCATTTAAGGTTAAATTTGTAAAAACCAGAAAAATCATGCGCTGACATCTTGTAAAAGATAAAGCCATTTATAAGTGTTGGATACTCCCTCACTTAATTCACCAAGAATGGAGCATGTCGCAACAATCCCATTCTCGTGAATACATGAAATTCCTCCAGTTGGAGCATGTGGCAACAATCCCTTCCTCGTGAATTTCATATCGCCCTTGTATTTCCGGTACTCATTATCGGTGTGGCATGACGATCGAGTGTTACTCTTACGAGTAACACGAACCTCCAAGCACTATAATGAAACCATGTACGAAATACCCGTCAGCCGACTCTCGGTGTGTTATACTAGCCCGATTGAGCATCCTGGACTGACCATATCGGTCCGGATATGATCTCGATCGCGATCATCCAACTCCATAAGCATGATTGGATGACCCCCAGGATCAATTCCATCACCCACAAGAAGGTATGGAATACCCACGGCCGACCCCGCATGGTCGGTCATTGGCCTAGCTTGCCAAGAAACCGTTCATACCAAGCATTATGGACTAAAACCCTAAATTAGGGTTTGCGGCATATTACATGTGTCGCAAAACAGTCTCAACCATCCATCTTCGCAGTATAGATGGAGGGTGTAGATGTAGACTCAAAGGGCCCAGAGCATGTCAACACGATCACCGTGGGCCCGCCTACACACTTGACCAATCGGTCAAGACCAACCATACTTGGTTGCAACAAATTCGTACGCCCAAAGAGAGCATGGTCACACGGCTATGAAAGCCAAAATTAGGGTTTCAAGCCATCACGAGCGTCCATCTTCTCCGACACGAATGGAGGGTCACAGATTAGATTAAGCAGTCCTACATACCAAAGATGACCACCGTGGGCCCACCTACCTCCTCATGTGTTCGGCCAAGGCATACCATGCCTGGTTAATCCAAAACGTGCGCCCAAACTAGCATGGCCACGCCTCCCAAACCACAAACTGATCTCGACCACTCAACTTCGCCTGACGATTTAGATGGCTCGGATCACGTTTTAATGGGATATTCGGGTTAGGCGTGAACACCGATCTACCACCTTCACGCCAGGCCAACCGACCAAGTCCGACCAAGATTGGTCGTCTTGGGACGCGCGCTGAAGAGGGCGTGATGAGCGGCCCTTGCGGCATTGGTTTCCTATCGCAAATTGATCCCAACCACTCGATTTCACCGGATGAATTGAGTGACCCAGATCATACTTTCGTGAGGGAATGGAGTACAGGCGCCTACACCGTCATGCCGTCTACACGCATGTATGGTCGGCCTGGCCAAAATTGTATCCCATGCTTGGTTTCGACCAAGCTGAAGAGTGATGCTTGCGCACCTCTTCAAAAAACCCTAATATTCATTAACGGTCGCAGATGAGTGTCTCAAAGATCATCTCATCCATCCAACTTCACCAACTTGGTTATACAACCCAGGTCGGGAGTTATTTGGTTAGTGAGGCGTCATTACCCATCACTTTACCACACCATAATGCGATACACATAAAATACACACGATACTTCACAAGTATCGACTTCTGAATAACGCGAGTTATTCAATTCCGCATTACATGCTATCTTTCGTGGATCCACGATCCACACATTCCGGACATCAATCATGTCACAAACCGGGGATACATACGGGGTATTGGTCTCAGCGGTTTACGGCGTGCAACGTGCAACGCGTCATCACAAGAACGTGTTAGGAAGTCATGGACGGTTAGAGATGAACAGGAGAAGTGGGCAAGGCTGGTCGTGTATCACTAACGCACAACTCCACTACTCCATCACTCCACTTCCTCCACTTCCCACGAGAGACGTGAATAAGGCTCAATGACTTGTATAAATAGGTTCTCCGCCCTATTTCAAACAACAACACAAGTCCAGACGAGACAGAAAACCAAGTGTTAATACAAAACGTATTCAAACACCCAGAGCTTGCTTGCATCAATCACAAGCCTGCTCACCTTTCCGTTACAAGTCATAAGCAAGCCAACACCTTCACAATCTCAACACCTTCTTCGCTTCCCTCCCTAAGATCAACCCCATCTCCTTCACTTTGTGACCGAAACAAGTCTGGAACGGCCATTTCTTGGTTTAGGCCGGACTTGCACAAATTGATCTCTCGAATCTACAAGCACTCACCGCGCAGTGCATTTGTTTAAGGTTTAGATTCATTCCTCATCCACACACCAAATTACCAAATTCTGCAGGAATAGTTTTCACCCATAAACAATTGGCGACCACAGTGGGAGGTTAATCTCTCGGTTGTAAAGTCAATTTCTTCAAAATCCGATTCAATTTTATCAATCTCAAAAAGGGTAGATCTTAGAACCAATTCAATCAACAATTCATTTCAATATGGTGGAACTCAGGTCTGGATCAGCAATCAATTCGGATGGATCTAGTGTGGATAACGCTCCCGGTGTTGATTTACCTATCAGTGGAGCTACCGTAGCCAACACATCTCGAGGAGCCGTTACCTCTATCACCAACACTAGCGGAGCAGGAGACATCCCCGTAGGTGTAACACCTCCCATCACCGCAGCCGAGAGCGGCGCAAATCCCGCATCTCCTCAAGTGTAACGCCTCCGGTGGTCACCGGAGCAACAACTTTCACTCCCTCATCGGACGAGGAGCCGGGGCACAAGAGGAGGACCACCGTCTATTACCATTGCAGACTTGATGGAGAAACAGAAGTTCTTGCTAAGACTCAAACAGATATGGCCGCAACTGAGAAGGAGGTACTCACTTTCCTCAAGACCTTGACTGAACGATTGCCGCAGGATTCACGTCAATCTTTGGAGCCAACAAGAGATGCCTTCAATTCACCCGGAGCAGGCGTTTCCACTCGGACCCACATGAGTGAAGAAGCTCGTGTTGCTCCTGAATGTTCAAGAGAAAGGGACCAGCCACCCAACTTCATCACACGTGAGGATCTAGAACGACTCCTTCAAAGCCGAGGCAAAGGAAATCTGACGGATGCACACCAACACCAACCTCCATACCCTCAAGATATGCAACGAATCCCTCTTCCAAGAGGATACACCTCTCCCAGTTCTCCCTCTACGACGGTCATCGGTAATGCTCGTGAACATGTCTCTCGATTCTTGGAATCCTTGGGGAACATGAATACAATCATGTTTTGCGCCCGAAAGAATTCTCGAAATCACTTACGGGAGGGCGTACACTGGTACAACAACATCGCGCCTAACAAAGATATCCAACTGGAGCGAGATGGTCGGTGCTTTCTACGAAAGTATTTCTTCGTGTCTGAACAAATCACCTTCCCAGATCTAGGAAGAATTCTTCAGCGGAACAACGAGCATCCTAACAACTTCGTCAAAAGGTTCAGAACTCAAGCGTTGGATTGTCATGACCCGAACGTCACCGAACGACAATTGGTGGAGTAGTGCATCAACGGGATGATACCCATATACCGCGCTCTTTAGAGAATCTGGGCTTTCAAACGTTCTCTCAACTCCATGAAGCTGCCAAGCGTTCGGAACAACTGCACCAAAGATTGCTAGAAAGAACCGAGTCGTTCGAAGTGAAGATTCACAAGAAAGTCGAGGAGCAGGCGCCTCACGAACAAGCAATACAACACTTTGGTCCTTCCGTGAGTGTAGTGGGCGGAGGAGAGAAAAGGAAAGCTCCAAAGTGACGGAACAACAAACCAAGCGGACATCCCCGGCACACAAGACTTCATCTCGAAAAGGAACAGACAAAACTCCTGCGCAAAATACTAAAGACACGGGTTTTCCTTTTCCCATGAATGAAGTGATAGAGCTCTTTGAAGCGTGGATCCAAGACGACGCCGTAAAGCTTCCCCCTATCAGACGTCCTCCAACCGAGGAAGAAATGGCAGATCCCGAGATATTGTTGCTACCACAGGTTCGTCCATCATCCAACCAAAGATTGCAACGAGGTTGAAACAAATATTCGGGGAAAAGGTAGAGACAGGGGAACTCCATCTTGGAAACGAAGGTGTTCATAGAGACCCTCTACCTATCGGGAACCGCATGATTTACTGGGATTACTGTTCGCAAGACCGTACAATCTATGATGGAACACATATGTGAAATCTTGTACTTCTCCAAAGGACAGCGTCAAGACATATTTGCGGCCCTCAACTACGTTGTGTCGTAGGCGTTTGTATCCGTGTGATCCAGAACCCCAGTCTTTCCTGAAGGACGTGAGCAATGAAAGCTGGGGACTCCTAACCGTCACTCGTTTGAGAGGCGTTGAGTTCGATAATGCGCTGATTGATGCGGCTTCCGAATTTAACATCATTACCGTCAAGACCTTGAGAGCGGCAAAGATTTCGAAGCAGGAAGCTACTCGTCACCCGACTGTGGTTAAAGATTCAGCAGGAGAGCTTAGAGATGCATATGGATACATCGATCTTGAAGTCAAATTGGGTGCTGCCTCGACGCAAGCAAAGTTCTACATAGTCAAAGATCATCCCAACTACGACATGATCCTAGGAAGCTCTTGGATGCATGATAACAAAGCCATACTTGGAAGTCTCCTCCTCTACCGGTTTCGACACTGAAAGAATCTCCAACACGCCTTCTGGATCTCCCGATGATCGTCACGCTCGCACCAAAGAACTTGCCAATGTGACACAACTTCCTGGAGAGAGCCTGTCGGCATACATTGAAAGGTTCCGATCTCAAGTAAGTCTCATCACGCAACTCTCCTTGCAACCTACCGCCCCTCACTCTGACAAGTCCTGGGGACTGGCTCCAACCGACAAACCAACCCTGACTAGGAGATGTGAATGGGAAGCCGGCCCTTTCAAACGCTTTATCAAGAGTGTAGAAGCTGTCTTGGTCAAAGACGATAAGGCCAAGGTCCAAGTATTTGCACGCCCAAACCCATTTGGAATTGGAGACCTGGTGACGAAGACGACTACGTTCAATGTTGGGAGCATGACGGTGAAGATGACCACTCCACCCGACTCACCCACCGAAAGAGAAGATGAACCATACCAGTAGCGAGATGTTATCCTAGGCGGCTACCGCAAGCTCATCAATGCTGATAAACTAGAGGGCATAACAATTCACTCACGATGGCTCAAACCCTACCGAACTTAAGATGTTGTGCTGCCATTTCACAGTATCCCGTACACCTTAAAACGCTGTGCTATTTTTTCCAACGTATTTCCTTTTACAATTTCATATCATTTGTAATTCTCCCAGAAAATGATTGCAACACTTGCATTCATAGTTAGGTTTTCAATTTTCAATTTCCAATTTAGTTGAAATACTATTTCCATCTGAGAACCTCTTTACTCACACAAAGTCCTGAGTCAGCCTAAATCAATCCACTAGAGCAAGAAAGGAAACCCTAAGCAAACATCTCACGGGAAGAAGGAAATAGAACATGTGCACAAAAGGAAAAAATGATTTGAGACATCTTCCCCAGCAAAGTCAGGAAGATCTTGCATCAGGAACACAGATTCAGTTGCAGTCTTGGCAAAGGGTTATAAAAAATAAAAAAAAAACTTTATTCAAACAATCAAATGGAAGAAAAACCTTGAACCCGGCCGCCGCCGAGTACAAGGAAGATGTTCGAGCGTACAAAATATACTTGGAAAGAAGAAAGAAGAAAAGAGGTTTTAGCCGTCAAGAGGATCGACATCGCCTGCACCACTGTCAGGTTCTGCTTCAGCACCGTCACCTGTTGATGCTCCTCCCTTCGAATCTACCTCAACTTCTGCATCAGACATCTCCGCAGCAGCGCACTCCATCCCAACATCATCAGCGGGAGCATTAAAGAGCGCATCAACATTAGGAGTCGTACCAATTGCTTTCAGATGTTCAGGTTCTTCTGTGTCGGAGTCAAGAATTATCACGCCGTCCTGGACCGGGTAATCACACTTGCCTTCATTCGGAGGTCGTTCATGCTCAACTCTCCGCCTCTTCAACCTCGCTGCAAATCTCTCTGCCCTTGCGCTTACTAGTGTCTGCAGCGTTTCCTCGCGCCTCCACCGCTCCTCCATGTCAATCGCAGCTGAAAGTGCACAGATACGTCCTCTTGCAATACGAAGGTGTGAAATAGACATCCCCTGTATAGCACGGCCGACTTCGCGAAGCGGAAGATCGATCTTAGCCATTACATCTTCGTGTGCACGGTTTTCGGGCTTGTCAACTTCGAAACTTCTTTACGGGAAGCAACAGAATGATCGTCACCGCTTCCATGATAAACCGCAAAGGAGAGGAGGTTATGAGCGCACAAAAAAAAAAAAATCAAAAAAAAAAAACCAAATCAATCGATCACCAATCAAGATCGAGCAATACACGAGATATAGAATAAACGACCACGTGAGATGATTCTTTATAATCTCACAAGTCGACGAATCCCGAGAAGGAAAAGAAGTCTTTACTTGCCACCTATGAAGGCTTCTTATTCGGGATAACAATCGATGAGGCTTATCGGATATACCGAGGAAAGCCGTGTATGATGAAAGAAGTACACCCAAGAAGCGGCCGAGCTCGAGATATGTACAATAGGAACCAAAGCGACTCACCGTATCAAGTCCTGTTTCCTTCACATCCTTAATCGTAACCAACCGGTTCCTGGGCAACGCCGACTATCCTAAATATGTATCTACTTTAGCCTGGTCATTTCGGTATATATGTATGTCACCATCTCATGCCTACCACACAATAGTGTAACCATTATGTGCTAGGCGGGGACTTAATGTTGATGGTGGATTTTCGTTTAAGGTTAAATTTGTAAAACCAGAAAAATCATGCGCTGACATCTTGTAAAAGATAAAGCCATTTATAAGTGTTGGATACTCCCTCACTTAATTCGCCAAGAATGGAGCATGTAGTAACAATCCCATTCTGTGAATACATGAAATTCCTCCAGGTTGGAGCATGTGGCAACAATCCCTTCCTGTGAATTTCATATCACCTTGTATTTCCAATACTCATTATCGGTGTGGCATGACGATCGAGTGTTACTCTTACGAGTAACCCAAACCTCCAAGCACTATAATGAAACCATGTACGAAATACCCGTACACAGTGACTCTCGGTGTGTTATACTAGCCCGATTGAGCCCCTCGGTGTGTTATACTAGCCCGATTGAGCATCCTGGACCGACCATATCGGTCGGATATGATCTGATCGCATCATCCAACTCCATAAGCATGATTGGATGACCCCGGATCAATTCCATCACCCCCAAGCGGTATGGAATACCCACGGCCGACCCCGCATGGTCGGTCATTGGCCTAGCTTGCCAAGAAACCGTTCATACCAAGCATTATGGACGGAAAACCCTAAATTAGGGTTTGCGGCATATTACATGTGTCGCAAAACAGTCTCAACCATCCATCTTCGCAGGTATAGATGGAGGGTGTAGATGTAGACTCAAAGGGCCCAGAGCATGTCAACACGATCACCGTGGGCTCGCCTACACACTTGACCAATCGGTCAAGACCAACCATACTTGGTTGCAACAAATTCGTACGCCCAAAGAGAGCATGGCGCACGGCTTTGAAAGCCAAAATTAGGGTTTCAAGCCATCACGCGCGTCCATCTTCTCCGGCACGAATAGAGGGTCACAGATTAGATTAAGCAGGTCCGGTCATACCAGCATGACCACCGTGGGCCCACCTACCTCCTCATGTGTTCGGCCAAGGCATACCATGCCTGGTTAATCCAAAACGTGCGCCCAAACTAGCATGGCCACGCCTCCCAAACCACAAACTGATCTCGACCACTCAACTTCGCCGGACGATTTAGATGGCTCGGATCACGTTTTAATGGGATATTCAGGTATAGGCGTGAACACCAGTCTACCATCTTCACGCCAGGCTAACCGACCAAGTCCGACCAAGATTGGTCGTTTTGGGATGCGCGCCTGAAGAGGGCGTGATGAGCGGCCCTTGCGGCATTGGTTTTCTATCGCAAATTGATCCCGACCACTCGATTTCACCGGATGAATTGAGTGACCCGGATCATACTTTCGTGAGGGAATGGAGTACAGGCGCCTACACCGTCATGCCGTCTACACGCATGTATGGTCGGCCTGGCCAAAATTGTATCCCATGCTTGGTTTCGACCAAGCTGAAGAGTGATGCTTGCGCACCTCTTCAAAAAACCCTAATATTCATTAACGGTCACGAGATGAGTGTCTCAAAGATCATCTCATCCGTCCAACTTCACCAAACTTGGTTATACAACCCCGGTCGGGAGTTATTTGGTTAGTTAGGCGTCATTACCCATCACTTTACCACACCATAATGCAAGACACTGCATAAAATACACACGATACTTCACAAGTATCGACTTCCCGAATAACGCAGTTTATTCAATTCAAAGATTACATGCTATCTTTCGTGGATCCACGATCCACACATTCCGGACATCAATCATGTCACAAACTGGGGATACATACTTTTGGGTATTGGTCTGGTGGTTTACAGCGTGCAGCGTGCAACGCGTCATCACAAGAACGTGTTAGGAAGTCATGGACGGTTATAGATGAACAGGAGAAGTGGGCAAGGCTGGTCGTGTATCACCAACGCACAACTCCACTACTCCATCACTCCACTTCCTCCACTTCCCATGAGAGACGTGAATAAGGCTCAATGACTTGTATAAATAGGTTCTCCGTCCTATTTCAAACAACAACACAAGTCCAGACGAGACAGAAAACCAAGTGTTAATACAAAACGTATTCAAACACCCAGAGCTTGCTTGCATCAATCACAAGCCTGCTCACCTTTCTGTTACAAGTCATAAGCAAGCCAACACCTTCACAATCTCAACACGTTCTTCGCTTCCCTCCCTAAGATCAACCCCATCTCCTTCACTTTGTGACCGAAACAAGTCTGGAACGGCCATTTCTTGGTTTAGGCCGGACTTGCACAGATTGATCTCTCGAATCTACAAGCACTCACCGCGCAGTGCATTTGTTTAAGGTTTAGATTCATTCCTCATCCACACCCCAAATTACCAAATTCTGCAGGAATAGTTTTCACCCATAAACAATGGTATACAATTGCGTCATAGAAACAATTAAAAGAATCGTGTGGGATTATTGGGGAACATGAAGAAAAGAAAAAGGTTAGGGTTTACCAAACACGAAATTGTATTGAAAATTGTATTTAGTTAACTTCTTTTTTTTTTAGCAAAAATTGCACCTGCGAAATAAACTCTACAAAAAGCAATTATATTATAATAGATGAAGTAAGAAGAAAAGAGACAGAGAGATAATGAATATAGAGAGGAGAAAAGAGGCGGCACAGAAAAAGGGTTCATAGTACATGATCGGTTATGAGCAGAGGGATAATGGATCGGTTGTGGGCGGAACATATCAGTACCTGTTAATGATGAGTGCCAAATATTGCATATTTCTACATCTATTTATTGGAAATTAGCTCATCTTTTGTGTTCATAAATCAGATATTATCCCAGATTCTGTATTTTCTTTGTTTTCAAGAATAAATATTTGTACTAATTAATTTTGTGTTTTTAGGTAGTAAATAAAGTTCGGAGAATCTGAGGAGCCAAAAGAGCAGAAAATTGGAGAAGAGCGTCTATGGAACAGGAAGCCAAAGGCCGCGCGCGCAACAGTTGCAACCCAACAAGGAGCAACCCATCTACAAGACATGGGCTTGAACAGTCCAAGACCTGACCCACGACCCGGATCCGAGCCCGTCAGATTTCGCCCATCTTCATCCGACGCTCGCTATGACCGCTCATCATCAAATATCGATGCTTCCGCTCCACAAAAAAACCACCAACACCTATACCCCTCGACCAAAACCCATTTTCTCTTCACCTTCTCTTTCTTCTTCCCCCGACACTGCGCAGAACCCATCCCCCTTCTTCTCCCGACCATACCTTGGCAGAGCAGAGCCATCACCACCACCTCCATATCCTGTCACCACAGCAGCCGCCTCAGCCACCTTCTCCATCACCCTAGTTCTAGCCATCTTTACCCTTAGCTTCTTCCATAACTTAGAAGCTAGGGTTGAGATAGCTAGAATTAGGGTTTTCTCTAACATCAACATCAAGGAAGTCGAGACGGATTCACAAAAATTAGGTCTCAGGTATTGTTTAATTTTCGATTCGGGTGATTGTGAGAGATATAAATTGTTGTTTTGCATGTGATAGAAACTCAGTTAATTTTTAGGGTTCATAAAAGAGTTTAATTTCAGTTGTATGTTTATCATGTTTATGATGTTTTAAGTTATTCTGCTAGGATTACAATGAAACCCTAGTACTTTGTTCTGTTGTTCAACTTTATTTGAGTTGTTTTTGCATGCTAAAATTTCAAGAGAAGTTCAATTCTAGCACCTTCAATACTTTGCTCTCACAATGAATGCCATGTATTCATTGTAGTTAGGTAAACATTGTATTGAGTGTGTTTCAGCTCAAGCTTTAACCATTAGTGCTAACTCCTTGACTAGATGTGCTTCATTAGACAACTAGTGCTCTGAATTAGTACCCTTAGCTGATAATAGAACTATCCCCTGGTGAAACCCTTAGATAAGTGATAGCCTGACACACTTTCCTTATCTGTCACAGGAACAGAGACACTCAAATTAGTTGAATCACATAACTTGAATTAGAGGTGGATTTGATAATCCTAGTGCCTGCAATCTCAATACTTATATATCATTTTGCTTTTAGTCTTGTAACCTCCAACTCAGTCGTATCGACACCAAGTTCAGTCCATATTTGTGTTACACTCAACTAGAAAACAGTTAGTAAGCTTTAGATCAACTTCATAGCGACACCAATTCCCTGTGGATCGACCTGTGCTTGCCCGTGTCTCCAATAGACACTGTGCACTTGCAGTATTACAAGTAGGCATAAAACATAAACATAATCCCAAGCCTACCAAGTTTTTGGCGCCGCTGCCGGGGAGCTGGTAGTGCGCTGTGTAGTTTCATAGTGCTTTCTTTACTGTTTTCAACTCACCTTGTATATATATGCTTTGATTTGTTGTTTTTAGTCCCTTAGTGGCATAACTTAGATGTAATTTCTCTTGTACTTGCATTGCATAGTACATTCAGTTCACTACATTTCAGTGTTTTCTCATTGCTTCTTTCTTATAGTTTAGCTGTATCTTTATTACTAGCTGTAGTGTAACATGTACACTTTGTAAAAATTTTAGTTGAGTTAGAGAAAAGAATCACCTGTAGCTTCTCATCGGTCTTTTACTGTTATAGTTTCTATGCATTGGCAAAGTGCATCTATCAGTGGAGCATTGGCATTCTTGGATAAATTCTTCATCATCTCAGAACTTGGTCTTCCCCGAATGATAACCAAGTACAGTGGTTAATCTTCATCTTTTGCAAGTATTGTATCCTATAGCTCTCTTGCTTAAATTGTGAATATTGAGAACTGAGTTTGATCTGTTGAGTTGACAGGTACATCTTTGTCTTCTTTGTACAACCAAGGGAGAGGAGAAGACCAAGGAGCGAGAACCATTGGTGGATTTGCCTAAACCCAGTGTTATACTGGCGGTATTGTGTCTTAAACCTTGCTTGAATGAATGATATAGTACGCTTGGGTGTATGATGTTCCTTGTATGCATATGTATAATCTGTGCATGACTGAAACTGTGTTAAGCATATCTGCCTGTGAATCTGTGAGCCATAACAAACATATTGTATTGCCCTGTCACATGTGAGTTTGAGCAAAACCTGAGCATAACCTGTGGAAATTGAAACATGTGCTCAACTCCAGCCCCTGAAGCTGTTGAGTGTGAGCTGAAGCTTGGATAGCCACATCAACACCATAAGCCCTGCATCTTGCAATCCTTATGGTCTGTTGACAAGTGTGAAAAATCTGATGCTATGTTTGTATAGCCATTTGAGAAACAACCCTGAGCTTACCACAGACCATGTTAGCTGAGTCCCTTTATTGCATTAGTTTGCTAAGCTCTGCCCTGTAATCTGTGGTGCATAAAATTGTTAGCTTTGAGGTCAACTGACCTTGTTGACACCCTCTAAGCATGTTGTGAAGTGCTGGTGCTGTTCATTTGCTCCATCTGTGAAATCTATATCTTCATTGTGCTAATCTGTGATGAATATATGAATGATATACCCTGATGTTGATACCTTGTGCTGTAAAAGGTTCATTTGTTGCATCTAACCCTTGCAACCTCTACAATTTGTGTGTGAACTTTTGATGTTTAAGTGAGTGTTGAGTAGCAGAATTAGGGATAGCTATTAGTTGTTTTTCAAACACACTACCTAGCACATGCTTCACCATTGAGTGAGCACATCCCTTCAACCTGTGCACTTCACACAGTTTTTACTCACATCTTGTGTTGTGCTCATTTGCCAATTTGTGCATAAGCTGTGCTGTATACAAGTTTTGCTTGAGCTGCCAACCTACCCAATTGTAGCTTTCTTTGTGCTGTTGCATAAGCTACCCTCTACACCATAACAAATTGTTGCTTGTTTTATCCTGTGCATAACTGGTGCACACAACTCAAAAAACAATCTTGCTTGGCCCGACTAGGTCGTGCATCTACCCAAAATCAATCAAAACCCGCAAGCCCAACCTCCACATAAACTGGGCTCTGCCCCAACCAGCCCCTGGGCTTTGCACCTACCTGAGCCCACATAACTTGGCCTGTCTAACTGGGCCGTGCAACAAACTAAACCCACAAAGCTGGGCCTTACAACATCAAAAAGAAATCTTTTGGGCTTGAGTCTTGTATTGGTGGGCCATTTTTGAGTTTTTGCTTTTCTGTGTTGAATTTGATTGTATGTTAACATGCTAGATGCGCTAGCTAGGCTATGATTGTGTCTTTTAGAGACCAAACAAATCGACTAGTTAGAATCCGCCGGACGAAATCGTAAGCATACCCGGTTCTTCAACCGAAAGCCTAAGCCCAAACCCATCGAAACGAAAACTATGGGTGATGAACAAAACCAACCCCGTAGTCTCAAGGACTACATGTACCCAACTAGGGCAAGCCATCCCTCTTGCATCATTCTCTCACACCGATGCTTGTCGGTTTGAAATGAAAGCAAGAACCATTCACATGCTACCCGTGTTTAGAGGGGTCGATGCTGAGAACCCCTACCATCACGTGAGAGATTTTGAGGATATTTGTGGGACTCTGCGTTTTAACCAAATGCCAGAGGAGTCCCTCAAATTGAGATTGTTTCCTTTTTCTCTGAAAGACAAAGCCAAGTCTTGGCTTCATGCCCTACAACCACAGTCCATTAGAACATGGGATGACCTCACCAAAGAGTTTTTCAAAAAGTTTTTCCCCAACCATAAGACGGCGACAATTCGCCAGAGTCTAAATGGTTTTGTGCAATTAGAAGACGAAACTCTAGCAAAATACTTGGAGAGATTCAATGAATTATTACTCCAATGTCCCCACCATGGTTTTGAAAAATGGAGACTCGTGCAAATCTTATATGAGGGTCTAGATGTTAGAACCCGAACCACAGTCGAGTCAATGTGCAATGGTGCATTTATTGACAAGAGTGCTGATGACGCTTGGACTTTCTTGATCGAAGTCGCTGAAAAGACTCAACAGTGGGAGTCCATCCGTGAACCGAGAAGGACTACCCCCCCAAACAATGTTCATAGAATCGAGTCGACTTTGAGGGAAATGCAAAAATGGCATCTTTGGCCCTAGAGAATAGAAGTGCTTGAATTGCAGAAAAATGTAAAACCTAATGCCCCTACTCTCCATGACCAAATTGATATGGACACTTGTGCCGCATGCCATAGCTCTGACCACTTAGTGGACAGCTGTCCAGACTTGCACGCATTCCAAGAGTCCAAAACCGAGCAAGCCAATGCATTATACCATAGGCAAGAGAACAACCCGTATTCTCAAACCTACAACCCAGGGTGGAGGAATCACCCTAACTTCTCATGGTCTAAAGGACATGTACAAAGGGGACCAACAAATAACAACCAAGGATACTCATATCCTAGAAACCCCCAAGTACAACCACCCACTCAGTACCCTGTAGAGAAAAAGCCTAGCTTTGAAGACTGTGTCGTTATGTTAACCCAAAATCTTTCAAAACTTGAGAAAACAACCAACCAACGTTTCACAAATCTAGAACTTAAAATGGGTCAAATCTGTGATGCATTGAATGAGAGAGAAAAAGGCAAACTTCCTAGTCAACCCCAACAAAATCCAAAGAATGTGTTTCAAGAAGGCTCCTCTACCTGCAATGAAACTTCACATAGTCATGCGAATGCTGTCACCACTCTCCATAGTGGTAGAGTTGTTGAGAACCATGTAGGTGTACCACAGTCAAGCGAGTCTATATCAGACTCACCAGTACACACAACACCGCAGAAAACATCTAATGTAGAGAAAGAATCTGAGCCTGTTGATAAGACCAAGAGTCCTACTGACATAGATGTTCCTCTCGCTGTCATGTACCCGTTGCTCCATTCCCACAAAGGTTGGTGCAACGAAGGGGGTACCCAATACAACGAGATTTTGGAAATGTTCAAAAGAGTTAACATAAACATTCCATTTCTCGAAGCAATCGAGCAAATACCCGCCTATGCTAAGTTTTTGAAGGACTGTGTGCACACAAAAGCGAAAGCTTCATGTGCATAAGCGTGCCTTTCTCACCGAGCAAGTAAGTTCAATTATTCAAAACAAAACCCCACCTAAGTTTAAAGACCCGGTAGCCCAACTATCTCTTGCACTATAGGTGATCATACAATCGAAAAGCTTTATTGGACTTAGGAGCTAGTGTGAATCTACCGCCATATTCTCGTGTATGTGCGGTTAGGTCTTGGGGAATTGCAACCTACCCTGTTACGCTACAATTAGCGGACAAATCTCGTGAAAGTCCCTCGGGAATCGTTGAAGATGTGCTAATCAAGGTTGATAAATTTTATTTCCCGTGGACTTCATTGTGTTAGATACTCAACTTTGTGCAAAATCCTCGAAAATCATATTCCCGTTATCTTAGGACGTCCCTTCTTGGCAACGTCAAACGCTATCATAAATTGTCGTAGCGGGATATTGAATTTGTCTTTTGGCAACATGACAAAAGAGAATCAATGTCTTTCGTGTGAATCAACAACCCATAGAGTGTGATGATGATGAATTGCACGAGGTTAACATGATTGAGAGTCGATTCAAGACTCATTGTCTGACATCTTATCTGTGGACCCTGTGCAAGCATGTTTAGATAATTTTGACTTAGATCTCTTCAATTCTGAGTACATTAGTGAAGTCCACTCTTTGCTAGAGTCTATGCCACACATGGATATTGCTAAATGGCAAAATGCAATGGAACCACTTCCACTCTCTGATTCCAAATCTGCCCCACCTCTTGACACACCACCTAAGCTTGATTTGAAACCATTACCTGATACCTTGAAGTATGCATTCTTAGGTCCTTCTGATACTTTACCTGTGATTATTGCATCATGTTTAGACACGGAACAGGAAAGTCAACTTTTAGAAGTACTTAAAGAGCATAAAGGAGCCTTAGGTTGGACCATCTCCGATCTTAAGGGTATAAGTCCCACAATTTGCATGCATCACATAAATCTTGAAGAGAACACTAAACCATCTAGGGAAATGCAAATGAGACTTAACCCCAACATGAGAGATGTTGTCAAGGGTGAGATCTTGAAACTGCTTGATGCGGGTATCATTTACCCAGTCCCTGATAGCCAGTGGGTCAGTCCCATTCAGGTAGTACCCAAAAAGTCTGGCATTACTGTAGTTCAAAATGAGAAGAATGAACTTGTCCCCACACGTGTAACCACAGGGTGGCGAGTCTGCATTGATTATAGAAAACTGAACACAGTAACCAAGAAAGACCATTTTCCCCTTCCCTTCATTGACCAAATCTTTGGAAAGGTTAGCAAAACATAGTCACTACTACTTCTTAGATGGCTATTCTGGCTACAACCAAATTCACATAGCACCCGAAGACCAACAAAAGACCACATTTACATGTCCTTATGGAACATTTGCTTACCGTCGTATGCCTTTTGGGCTGTGCAATGCACCCGCTACTTTTCAACGTTGCATGATGAGCATATTTTCCGACATGGTAGATAAGTTTCTAGAAATCTTCATGGATGATTTTTCTGTGTTTGGTTCTTCTTTTGATGAGTGTTTGCATCACCTCACTTGTGTGCTGATTAAGTGTAAGGAAAAGAATTTGGTCTTGAATTGGGAAAAATGTCATTTCATGGTTAACTCAAGCATTGTTTTAGGGCATATCATCTCGGAAAAAGGCATAGAAGTAGACAAAGCCAAGGTAGACCTCATTCAACACTTGCCTCAACCTCGTTCTGTGAGGGACATCAGATCATTCTTAGGCCATGCGGGTTTTTACCGCCGATTCATCAAAGACTTTAGTAAAATTTCACGACCTTTGTGCAATCTTCTTGCAAAAGATGTTGCATTTGTCTTTGATGATGTATGTAAGGAAGCATGGGAGCAACTGAAGGCTCTCCTTACATCCGCCCTATAGTCGAGACCTCCCGATTGGACATTACCATTTGAGATTATGTGTGATGCGTCCGACTATCTTTGTAGGAGCTGTTTTGGGCCAGCCGAGTAGACAAACTCCCTTATGTGATCTACTATGCTAGTAAAACACTTAATGATGCTCAATCAATTATTCCACAACTGAGAAAGAGTTGCTAGTTGTTGTGTTTGCATTAGATAAGTTTAGATCTTATTTGATAGGGTCTAAGGTCATCATTTATTCTGACCATGCTGCATTGAGATATCTTTTGTCTAAAAAAGATGCTAAGGCGCGTCTAATTCGATGGATACTCTTGTTACAAGAGTTTGACCTCGAAATTCGAGATAAGAAAGGGTCAGAAAATGTTGTTGCTGATCACTTGTCTAGGTTGAATGTTGAATCTGCTGATGAATATGTGCTAATTAGGGAATCATTCCCTGATGAGCAATTGATGCTTGTGTCTGAGATGCCTTGGTTTGCCGATATTGTGAACTACCTTGCTACAGGTAGAATGCCCTTGCATTGGTCTAAACAAGACCGTTCTAAGTTCTTGGCTGAAGTTAAACATTTCCTTTGGGATGACCCATATCTGTTTAAGTGCTGCCAAGACCAAATCATTAGGAGATGTGTCCCCACTTACGAACAAAGGGACGTCATCTCTTTCTCACATGACCATGCATGTGGAGGCCACTTTAGTGCCAAGAAAACTCGCTGCAAAGATCTTGCAAAGCGGTTTCTATTGGCCAACACTGTTTAAGGATTGCCATGCTTTTGTGTTGCTTGTGACCGATGCCGGAAATTAGGAAGTATCTCTAGGAGAAACATGATGCCCTTACAACCCATTTTGATTGTTGAAATTGTTTGATGTTTGGGGTATTGATTTCATGGGTCCATTTCCTAACTCGAAGGTAAGTTATACATTCTTATTGTTGTCGATTATGTCTCTAAGTGGGTAGAGGCCATTGCATCCAAAACCAACGACCATAAAGTTGTTCTTTCTTTTCTTAAGGAAAACATTTTCTCCCGTTTTGGAACCCCTAGAGCAATAATCGGTGATGGAGGTAGTCATTTTTGCAATAGACCCTTTGAATCACTAGTGCGCAAGTATGGAATCACTCATAAGATAGCAACACCTTACCATCCTCAAACCAAAGTGGCCAAGTAGAAGTTTCTAATAGGGAAATTAAGCATATCCTTGAGAAGACCGTCAATCCTTCTAGGAAAGATTGGTCTTTGCGCTTAAATGATGCTTTGTGGGCCTATAGAACTGCATACAAGACTCCCATTGGGATGTCTCCTTACAGACTTGTGTACGGAAAAGCATGTCATCTACCACAGTTAGAACACCGTGCATATTGGGTCATGCAAAGAAGTTGAATTTTGATCTTGATAAAGTCGGTACCCATAGGAAACTTCAACTCAATGAGTTAGAAGAGTTGAGAAATGATGCATATGATAGTGCCAAAACGTACAAACAAAGAATGAAAGTGTTTCACGACAAGCGCATTCTGCGCAAGTCCTTCACACCATGCCGTAAAGTTTTATTGTACAACACTCGTTTGCACTTGTTTCCGTGAAAGCTACGTTCTCGATGGTCGGGACCATTCTTGGTACGTACCATCTTTCCCCATGGAGTCAGAAGTTGAAAACCAAAGAACCAAGAACATTTTCAAGGTCAATGGTCGAGATCAAACCATTTCTGGAGCATCTTCCACCGTGTTGAGACCGTAGACTTGGATGACCCCATCTATGTGGACTAGACTAGTTCACTTGTGTACATACATATGGACTAACAATCCATTCTCTTTCCCTTTTCTTTTTCTTTTTGCATAGTTCTTATTTGTGCTAACCAACCTTTTTGTCTTGCGCTCTGGTTGTTTGCTTTCAAAGCATTCATCCTCCTTTGGTTTAGCAACATCATTGTACATCCTAGTAATCTCTTCCCTTTTCTCTACTCAAAGCATAGTTCTCCGGTATGTGACTCGTTTAAAATTTTATCATCTCTTGACACATTGAGGACAATGTTTGATTTAGGTTTGGGGGTGCATTTGCATGTAGAGTTTTTAGTCTTTGTTAAAAAAAAAAAAAAAAAAAAAAAAAAAAAAAAAAAAAAACTCAAAAATATGCACATAAAACCTCCAACTTTTAGAGATTTTAGAGTCACTAGCATGCTTCTAGCTATGTTTACATAGAGAGTCTGACCGAAATAACAGAACTTGGAAGTACTGGAGAACACAATCGGGTTTCTTAGTTGATTAGAGCGTTTAAGTTGGATTTAACCATACCGAGAGGGCTAATTAGGTGTTGTTTAGATATTCGGTAGTAGAATTGTGATCACCCATAGTGGAGACTACCCATTTTACATCAAGCGAGGTACCGACCTTCACTCTTTGTGACTTTCTAGAAAAGTTGTTAGAGTGTGTGTCACCGTACGTCAATTCCGGTAGGAATGGTGAGCTACCCAACTTCGCACCACTTTCAAGACTACTTTTGATCTCTTGAGTGCTAATTCCGTCAATCATGAGGGTGACGTTTAAAGATGAAAACTTCTTCTAAATACCGATTTGCAGTTAGCATCACTCTCTCCCTCTCAACAACATCAATGATTCATAGAAACACATCATCGTCAGCAAGCGGAGCATCATCAGAATATTTGAAGAAAAGTTGAAATAGTCCAAGGTTTATGTGCAACAAAGAAAAGAAAAATAGGGTGAGAATTAGTGAAGTTTATGAAATCAAGACAAGACAAATTTTATTGTTATGTCATGTGTGTTCAAAAAAAAAAAAAAAAAAAAAAAAAAAAAAAAAAAAAAAAAATGTTTGTAAAGTTTTTGTGAAGTTCCAGAAGTTCGTCATCAACATTTGAAGACCGAAGATTGAAGACGTTTCTATGAATGCTGAGAGAGTGATATTAATTGCCGATCGGGTGAGAAGGTAAGTGAGTACTCCCATCCTTGCTAATGGTTGATTTCCTTTCTTAGAGATCATCGAAAAAGATTCTTTTTGTCCACACTTCGTGGAGTCTCCGTAAATTATTTCGAAGGTTATCCTTCTTACCTTCAACGTGTGCGGGATTTCTCTCTCCGTCTCGCACACATGAGAGACTAAAAAAGCGATCTTTTTGAGTGCAATTATCATAAAACCCTAATGGTGAGGCGAAGTCGAGGCTTATGATCACAATCGAATCCGAATTCTTTCATATGGTATGGTTACTTCTCGCTCGGACTTAAGGATGAGAATGCGTTCTTTGGTAGTTCTAACTTCGTGTTACTAGCATGCGAAACTCTATGTCCTCATAGCTCCTTGGATGCTTGAGACTCTTTTACACTCGAAGTTGGAGAAGGTTTTGTGGGTACACCTCTGGTAAACCCTCACGAGACTACAACTCGTCCACTAGGGACACCTATGGGTTTAAAGGCTTAGTGCATACGCTAAATGAATTCGAGAGACCCGCGACAAAGTGGTATAGTTAGGATTTCCTAATTTCTCGTTTCACTTGAGGACAAGTAAAATTCGGGTTTGGGGGTATTTGATGAGTGCCAAATATTGCATATTTCTACATCTATTTATTGGCAATTAGCTCATCTTTTGTGTTCGAAATCGAGATATTATCCCGCATTCTCGTATTTTCTTTGTTTTCAAGAATAAATATTTGTACTAATTAATTTTGTGTTTTTAGGTAGTAAATAAAGTTCGGAGAATCCGAGGAGCCAAAAGAGCAGAAAATTGGAGAAGAGCGTCTATGGAACAGGAAGCCAAAGCCCGCGCGCGCATCAGTTGCAACCCAACAAGGAGCAACCCATCTACAAGACATGGGCTTGAACAGTCCAAGACCTGACCCACGACCCGGATCCGAGCCCGTCAGATTTCGCCCATCTTCATCCGACGCTCGCTACAGCCTGCTCATCAAATATCGATGCTTCCGCTCCACAGCAAAACCACCAACACCTATACCCCTCGACCAAAACCCATTTTCTCTTCACCTTCTCTTTCTTCTTCCCCCGACACCTGCAGAACCCATCCCCCTTCTTCTCCCGACCATACCTTGGCAGAGCAGAGCCATCACCACCACCTCCATATCCTGTCACCACAGCAGCCGCCTCAGCCACCTTCTCTATCACCCTAGTTCTAGCCATCTTTACCCTTAGCTTCTTCCATAACTTAGAAGCTAGGGTTGAGATAGCTAGAATTAGGGTTTTCTCTAACATCAACATCAAGGAAGTCAGAGACGGATTCGCAGCAAAATTAGGTCTGGGTATTGTTTAATTTTCGATTCGGGTGATTGTGAGAGATATAAATTGTTGTTTTGCATGTGAGAGAAACTCAGTTAATTTTTAGGGTTCATAAAAGAGTTTAATTTCAGTTGTATGTTTATCATGTTTATGATGTTTTAAGTTATTCTGCTAGGATTACAATGAAACCCTAGTACTTTGTTCTGTTGTTCAACTTTATTTGAGTTGTTTTTGCATGCTAAAATTTCAAGAGAAGTTCAATTCTAGCACCTTCAATACTTTGCTCTCACAATGAATGCCATGTATTCATTGTAGTTAGGTAAACACTGTATTGAGTGTGTTTAAGCTCAAGCTTTAACCATTAGTGCTAACTCCTTGACTAGCTGTGCTTAATTAGACAACTAGTGCTCTGAATTAGTACCCTTAGCTGATAATAGAACTATCCCCTGGTGAAACCCTTAGATAAGTGATAGCCTGACACACTTTCCTTATATGTCACAGGAACAGAGACACTCAAATTAGTTGAATCACATAACTTGAATTAGAGGTGGATTTGATAATCCTAGTGCCCCGTAATCTCAATACTTATATATCATTTTGCTTTTAGTCTTGTAACCTCCAACTCAGTCGTATCGACACCAAGTTCAGTCCATATTTGTGTTACACTCAACTAGAAAACAGTTAGTAAGCTTTAGATCAACTTCATAGCGACACCAATTCCCTGTGGATCGACCTGTGCTTGCCCGTGTCTCCAATAGACACTGTGCACTTGCAGTATTACAAGTAGGCATAAAACATAAACACAATCCCAAGCCTACCAGTTAACAAATCAATTAAACATTAAGTATGCATCACGAAATATCACTGAATCATAAAGAGACCAAGATAGAACAGAGAGAGAGACGACGGTGAAGCGGTAGGGTTGTAAAGTTTAATTGTTGTCGAAAAGACGGAGAAGTGGGGTTGAAAATACAAAATACTGGTGGTTTGAAAAAAACAAAGATTCCTATTGGTCATATTATTAATTATAATTTAACGATGCCATCCCATCTTGTAACTTAATAAAATCTCTTTGAGAAAAATGCCATATTTACTTAAGGCAAGTACCAATCCAAAATCAAGTAGCCCTAATTATTTTGCTTATTTGGTTTGGTAATTGGTATCCGCCCCACTAATAAAGGTACCCACAGTTAGCAATCGTGGATACTAGATATCCCGTGTAATTGTAACCTAGTTTTAATTTACGTTAGGGGAAAATATCGTTTGGTCTTTTTTTAGGTGGTCCCAAGTCTGTTTAGTCCTTTCAGAAATCACCTTTTCCATTTGGTCCATAATTATTTAAAAATATTAAATGGACCAAAGTACCCTTCCATGTTAATTCCTACTTATTCTTTGTAGTAGTTTATTCTGTCTGATGAACTCCGGAGTTCATTCCTTCAAATGAACACCTAATAAAACCTAAAAAAATTATGTTTGCTTATTTTTTTGTAGCAGTTCATTCTATTTGATGAACTCTGGAGTTCATTCTTTCAAATGAACACCGAATAAAACCTAAAAAAAATTGTTTACTTATTTTTTGTAGCAGTTCATTATGTCTGATGAACTCCGAAGTTCATTCTTTCAAATGAACACCTAATAAAACCAAATAAATCACATATGAAAACAGAGTTCATTCTGTAAAATGAACACAACACAAAACTTTATTATTATCACAAAAAACAGAGTTCATTCTTTCAAATGAACACCTGATAAAACCTATATGGAAACAAAATTCATTCTTCAAATGAACACCTGACGGAACCTATAAGAAAACAGAATTCATTCGAAAAAATGAACACCTATCAAAAACTAACTAATTCAAACCTAGAATTGGGTTCATTCTTTAAGATGAACACCTAACAATTCAAGATCTAAAAACAAAATTCATTCTTTACATGAACACACGAAAAAAATCCATAAAATCAGAGTTCATCTTCATCAACACGAGAATTCTTCTTCATCTTCAACAACAGCAGTAGTAATGAACTCCATCAAAATCATCGTCTTCATCATCTCCAACAGCAGCAGCAGAAACGAACACATAAAATCTTCATCATCTTCATCGACTTTAACAGCAGCAACAACATCAAATCCTAATCAACAGCAGCAACATCAAATCGTCTTCGTTTCAATCTTCATCTTCTTTGACAACAGCAGCAACAAACAAACAACAGCAACAGAAAAATCGTCGTCGTATTCATCAAGACGAACTCTGTTTCTTGTTTCTCGTTAAATCTTCGCATAATCTCTGCAGAAATCATCACATCATCTCTGCAAATCTTCATCGTCGTCTACAAATCTTCATCGTCTCTGTTTCTTGTTTGTACAAAATTAAAACCCTAGAAAAAACAGAGATAAAAGTAAATTTGAAAATTGGAAGAGAGAAAAAGTAAATCTGAAAAATAAGATATTTTCTAGGGTTTTTTTCTATATATATAGTCCCAAAAGGATATTTCTGTCCCAACAAATTAACAATTACATCATCCGTGACATCACCCTAGGATCAAACCATAATTTGCAGGACCAAAATGTAAAATATATTTTGAAAATGGACCAAACAGATAGTTGATTCAGTCAACTAGACTAAATTCTCTCTAATACTCCCTCCGTCCCACTATTAGATGACCTACTTAGTTTAAAATTTTGTCCCACCATTAGATGACCTATTTCAATAAACAAGGAAATATTTCTAAAATTATCTTTTTGATTGATTATCGTTAATATAAGAAATGTATATAATTTGATATCCATGTTTATACTCGTTACGTAGGTGTTTTAAAATGCTTTCCAACGGTACAAAGTTTATGAAAATCCATGGTATAGTTTGAGAGATAAATCATTTCCAAATTTTACCAATTATTATCCATAAGGGTATAATTGTAAAAAACACTTAAAAATACTCCTTCTCATTCCTTTTCTCAATCTAATTTATTTCTTCTATTTGATCCAAATGGCACAATTAACCCAACTTGAAGAATCAAGAAACTTCAACTCCAAGTTTTGGATATCAACCAAGTCATCTAATAAAAGGCAAGGAAAATGGGACGGAGATAAACAAAGAGTATATTATTTCTAGGAGCTATTGGCATTTACTACTTTAATAAATGCATGGTTCAAAAAAGAAAAAATAAAAAAAAAATAAAGACACCCACCGTTATCAATCGTGAACAAAAGATCAAAGCGCAAACGGAAAAATCCGCTGGACGTATGTCGGTATGTGATAGACAACTACTAAACGGCAGTCTCTCTCCATTCATCGTTTGACACTTATGAGTTGATTACAAATATCCATGAACAAGAATACAGCAAACCATACCCTTTTTCATTTGAAAAATAATAATACAACAATATAATAACCGGGTCAAACCAAAAACGGAAAATAAATGAAGTCGGCAGATCCGTATTCTTTTTTCCTGATTTAGTAATCTCCTAGAGGACACCTTCCAAAATATCCCCATAAACCACTTTTTAACAAAACCAAAACTACTATTCACAAAAACCAAAACCGCCAGTAATTTCCTGGTTTCCCAACTCCTCCTCCTTCCCATAAATTCAAACCGCTCATCCGAAACTCATGCAACCTCCCACAACAAGAGATTCGCCCAAAATTAGCTTTTCCCGGCAAATCAAGTCTCGAATCAGAAGTAAGTGAGAGAGAATTTGGTAAAGTAAGAAGAAGTGAAAGAGCAAAAAAGCCCTAGAAATAGGTGGAAATCAAAATGGCGTCATCGAAGGTGATGGCAACTACGAATTCGACGAATTCGGATCTAGTACATCAAACATCATCTACTAATACATATTCACTACAAGGTGGTGGTGGTGGTCAGAGTAAGAATTTTGGTTCTATGAATATGGATGAGTTGTTAAGAAATTTCTGTAATGATAATAATAATCATAATTCTACTACTACTCTTGGTGGTGGTGGTGATGGAGAAAACAATTTATCTCGACAAGAAAGTTATCCAAAGACAGCTGCTGAAGTATGGAGAGAGATTACCGGCGGTGGTGATGATGACGATGTTGATCGGAAAGAAGAAAAGATGATATTTAATGAAATGACGTTAGAGGAGTATTTAGCTAAAACTGGTGCATTAGGAGATGAAGATGTTAGAATTCCAACTGTTGTTGGTCCACTTACAGGGTTTGTAGTCGATTCACCATATCCACAGGGACAAATTGAACTAGGAGGATCAATTTTAGGGTATGGAAATGGTGCTACTATGATGGAAGGAGGAGGAAGAGTTGTAGGAAGGGGAAAAAGAAGGGCTGTTGTTCAAGAACCTATTGATAAAGTAGCTCAACAGAGACAGAGGAGAATGATTAAAAATAGAGAATCTGCTGCTAGGTCTAGGGAAAGGAAACAGGTATTGGATTTTGATTTTAATTTTCCCTTCTTTTGTTGTTGATTCGTTTGGTTTTGTATCTAATTAGGTTTTGAATATGTGGTTCTTTGTTTGTTTCTAGGCTTACACAGTGGAGCTTGAAACTCAAGTTTCTCAATTGTTAGCAGAGAATGAACGACTTACTAACGAACAGGTACTTACAGAAATCTATCATGACTGTCTTAGTAACTTTGAAGCATATCACGTTTCAAATCGTGCATGTTATGAAGAAATGTTCTCTTGATTTGGCTGATTAATGTTATATTAATTGCATGCGACTGTGTTTAGTGACTTTTCCCTTGTACTGCTTGCCAAATAAGAATTGCCTGCTCCAGTGTGTTGAATGTCTAGAATTAGTACTCATATCGGTAGTTCATTGAAGGGAAGTTGAACTGGATTAACTAGTATTGACATATGTTGTCTAAACAGTGTGAATAATTTGTTTGAAGGACTTTGATTTCAATTTGATTGGCCAGTTTGTCTAAAGCTTTTCCTGCGTAGGCTGTAGAGGCACTCTTAGTAGCAAATGGTTATACATGTGGCCTGATGTACTCAAGTGAGACAAAGTTGGTTATACTAGTTCGAAGACATGATCAATTAAACTGATTTTTTTCATCGTTATATACTAGAAAAGGAAGTTGAGTGGCCATGGTTCAGTTTCCCTTTGCCCCAAGTGTTAGTTGATTTGATTGGCCCACATTCCTGAATGTTTTTTGTGCATGCTAGCCCACATTCCTGAATGTTTTTTGTGGATGCTGAGTGGAGGGAAAGATGGAATTCTCCTTCAAGGTGAAATCACTTCATCAAAAAATAGGAACTCCGGGAAATAAGAAAACTGACCCCCTGTGGCTCTTACCACTTCTTAAGGGCTGCATTTTTGCGGAAGCATAATAACTCTCGATTGTAATATTTTTAACGACTGATCACTATTTTTGCATTCATATTGCACTATGTCATGTAAAATTTTGGTTTTGCGAGTGGATCACGATGGTATTAGAAGGATTAAACTCCCTTGTGTTCCTTGTTAGCATCCAAGTGACTACCCTTGATTGCTATGGTATTAGGAAATAATCTGCTTGAAAGCAGGCACCAATTGAAATGTTTAAAAAGCTTTTTTAGGCTAGCCTTAGGGCACGCTTTTTACACTTCAATAACTTTTGTTTAAGGTGCATACCTCGCGGGATTTAAAAAGTCAGAACCTGTGCCTTGATGCGTTGTTTGGATCTGTAAGCCCTTTAACTGTAACCATACATATAAAATTGAATTATGTACATTAGTAATTAGCTTTGTTTTTTTTCTTCTTTGGCCGCTTGTCTAGCTTGTTTTTTTTGGCCACATGTCTAGACACTTGCTGAAAAAAGAGGGATCAAGCTACACACATAGCAGGAAAAAGCAAAGCTAATTATAATGTAAAGACAAGTATTTTTTTCTAGCGTTGCGAGGTCAGCCTCGAGGCTGCATTGAAGGTGCACATTTGATTGCACTATTCGATTGCTTAACTTCTAAGAAACCTTTCACATTGCGCTGCCAATAGAAAATTCACTGTGTCGCCTCAACCCCTTTTTAAACCTTGATTAATTTGTATGGTTTTGGTGCTTAACTTAACAACTACCTGTTTAATATTATTGGTTCTGTTCAATTTGAGGCGCACAGTTCTAACAAGCTTACACCATTTTTCACGTTATAAGTTCAAATTGCATTGTCATTCAACTGCAATAATCTTTTGGAATCTAAAATCAGAGAAAGTTACAAACTGGGCTTTTGAGCCCTTTCCCGTGCCATTCAATTCTAGAGCAAGTAATCAGATAGTACTTTCTACTTGTTAAGTAGTTTTTTACTCTATCGAGCTAGTAAAATCCTTATATTTGGACCAGTTATGTAGCACATCCAATTTTCTTAGTCGACCTTATCATCAACTCTTATGGCCATAATCGTGGATGGAAGTTAGGCATTAAAAACAATATACCATGAAAGTCATATTATTGGTTTTTAAAAATAAAATATGGCGTGTTAGGAAGATTAGTTATATCAGATGATGGTGTTAATTGGTCGAATATGCATGACTCTGACCTGTAATATGGGTAAAGTTAGTCCTTGTTGATAGTTTGGCGTACGTGACATGTGCCTTTACAGTCTTGTGTATTTTGCACATCATTTTCGTGTGACGCACCAATACAGTAATCTCTAGGTAGACATATGAACAACATTTTCAGGTCGACCAAATGGACCAAGAAGTGAGCCTATGCAAGGTCCAACTCAAGTGTGGACTTACACGCCCTATACATCTGCCTTGTCCAGGACGGCTTCCCGTAGTTCCTCACGGGCCCCACTTCGGTCTGTTTCTCGCTCCATTGGTTCGGTCTGGGAAACATAGCTCTAATAGAATCAAAAGACTTACGGGAATAGCTTACGGTTTGTCAGTCCTCCACAGGGATTGCCCGCTTACTTGGTATAGAAGTGTAACCAGTACCACGTTTACTCTCTTAGGCGTAGCTTCTGTAGCTTTAGTCTTTCATGAACCGATTTAATGTCCTTTAAGGACTATTAATTGTAGAAAACATTGTGTATCTGCAGGGCAATACATATACCATTTGCTTACTCGAAGCATGCATCACTTTAGTACTTCAATTTTATTTTAATTCTTTAACTGTTGGTTCTTAATTTTCCTTCCTATACTCTGATAAATTTTGTGACTAACCAGAAGCTTAAAATTGCAGAAGGAGCGGAACAGGGAAAGGTACAAGCAGGTATGTGTTTGAACATATCAGTATCGTTTTACTTTCTCAATACTATAAAATGGTTAGGTTTCCTCATATAAGTAAATTTTGGCTGATGAATTGTAGATACATTAAGGATCTCTTCCTCGGTATTCTATCTGTTCAATTTGCAATATATGTTTTTGGGTTCTAATAGTATTATTGTAATCATTCTGAAACTATAATTGTCGTTATGTCTTGTTGATGATGTGTCCTCCTTTCATCTTATCTCTGTATTCTGATTTCTTAATTATTCTACATACGTGGCTCACAGTATATTGATTTTGCTTCTGAGCACTCTTAGTATTGCTTATATTTAGTGTCATTTAGGCGATGGATTTCATAACAATTCTAGCTGCATATTCTGTCACACAAAAATATGGGTTTGATTAATATAAGTTCAGTTGCTAACCAGTAAAGATCTTGTTAGTATTTAAAGAGGGTAATAAGAGATGAGGGTTTTTATTTATTTTTGATCGAAAAAGCGCTTATAGTGGTCAAAGCAGATGTCATATAATTTGATCAACAAATAGTACTATGATTAACAAGATATTATCTTTGGGTTTTAAGTGCGATAAACATCATGGTCCGGGAGTGGTAGTATTATAGTACTATAGTGTGCAATCCTGCAAAAGAAATTGGTAGACGAAAAAAATCTCAGTAATGGGTGCAATGATGTTGTATTGAGAACAGTAAAGGGTAGTAGGCGATAAATTTACACTTCACCCTAGGATAGTTCGGTAGGCAAATTAGGTCACTGAATGTTTGTGCATTGCATTTGTGCAAGTCTTAAATCAGAAGTCTTCAGGAAGTTCCAGCATTTTTTTAGCAGTGGTTCTTCTTTTGGAAAAGTATATGGAAGATAAGATGCGGGTACTGGAAGGAATTCTTGTGCTAGAGAAGTGTTTTTGGATTTTACCGTAATTATTTTAGGTAGTTATTATATTTTACCGTGCTAGAGAAGTGTTTTTCTAAGTTAACCCCCATTGTTTCTTACGTACGAATGGATTGACAAGCTTAGAAGAGAGTACCAATTTTGAAGAATTACAATTATGGGAATTATATTATTTTATCTAAAGCAGTTATCTTTCTTTTGGGGTAACCTGTCAAGTACAAAGTTACATCTTAGCTAGAGACGGTGGTTTGCTGACCCAAGTTATTCTAGGAATCGATCTAGCAGAATCTACTGCTAAAGCCATAACCGCAAATAGTATTCATGAACGATTGTTAGTCGTTAAATAGTCAACTATTGTGGTTATAGTCATACTTAGAATATCATAAAAATCCACTTTCACCCCTGGACATCAGGACATGTAATGGTAGCTATAATCCCATTCACCTTCTGAAATTTAGCCCTAGAAGACAAGAACACTACTTTTTGAAGATGGGGTTAGAACTGTATCAAAGAATTCAAGAAGCAGGAGCTGGGAAGCTAGGGATCACATACAGAGGTCTTTAATATCGTGGACAGAGAAGCTGGAGATGGAGTGTGTTCTGATAGTATATGCGTTTTATAGGAAGATTGTTTTTGCTTGCATGGATACATTTCTTAGTAAATGATGCATTCACCTTTTCTTTTTATAAATCCCAAGATTCTTCGTTTCCGTATTATCTTTTTTATGATAATTTGACTTTTTTGACTGATACTCGCATAAGAATGTTGTCCGCATGTTTTACTATGTGTAGATTTGCTTTCTGTTATAGAAAATATTCATTGACTCATTAATGAGCTTTTTAATGCAGCTCATGGAAACTCGGATCCCAGTTGAAGAAAAACAAAGGCCACAACCTGTGTTTGTGCTTTCAAAGTGGAATAGTTCCGACACGCCCATGGGAAATCTGTACCCATTTGAAGAGAAGCCAAGACCACAACTGGTGTTTGAGCCTTCAAAGCGGGATCTTTTCAACGCTCCCACACCTTATTGCTTATTCAGGGGCAGGAAAAAGGATCTTCGAAGGACTAATTCTATGGAGTGGTAGGAGTTGGCTCCTCACCCAGTAAACAAGATCGAAGATGAGGATGTAGGGCTACAAACTTGTAGGAAGTGTGGTCCAATGCAGATAATAAATAAACGCTGCGTCTTTACTCTGAAGTTATCTTTATGTTTTGGGAAGTCAAATACTGTTAGGAAGCAACAACCATTACATGTATAAAAAAAAGTGATGAGAATGCAACTTAAGTTTAATGGTAGCTGGAGCAGGAGTGGTTCTTTTGTGGAGATAATGTTAAGAGCAGACATGTTTATTAAGGAAATCAAGAAAATATAGGAAATGTTTGTTAGTTTAGTGTCTTAGCAGCATACCAAAAGTGGGTAAAAAGAAGCCTATCTATGTCATGAGATAGTCTGCTGTTGCATTGGGCTGTTGTAACTGAGAAACAACTAGACAGACCGTAACTTATCTGAAGTCTGATAGATATAGAATATATTTATAGATAGTATATATTATATATTGAGGAGAGGTGAGGTGAGGAGAATAGAATTAGGAATAGTTTGTGATTATTAGGGCATTGACACAAAATGGGAGTTATTTTGGTACTCTTTTTGTCTGACTTCTATGTACCTACACATTACTATTATTAAATATGTTATTTTGTTATTATCCTTCCTTCACAGTTTTCTGTTCTAGGTTCTCTTATGTGTGGTACAGACAGCAAGGGAAAGCCTGCAGAGACTTCATCTTCCCCTGCTAGTACTTACATTGGCTGCCATATGGGGTTCCTTGTGGTCTTCTATGCTTGTAGCATGGTAATTTGGATCCTTGGAATGTTTTCAGCTGTGATTTATCTTGGGTATATCTGTGTACTTGCTTGGATGCATTATAAATTGGCTGTAGTGTAAGTTAAGGTGTGTTTTGGGGGTTTTGATGCTTTCTGTTCTGAGGTCCACTCGTGGAATGAAGGAACATAGCAGCAAGCAAATGTGCTACTTGAGCTGCTTCTGACTTCTATGAAGCAGTAACTTCTCTTTGAGTTTTTTGTTTTTGGATTGGCTTCAATGGCAGTAGGGGAAACTTTAAAAACCTTTAAAAATCTACTTTATTTCAACAAGATTCCAAGAAGTAATGCAGGTTCTGGTATTTTAGCACCTCGGATTTCAACTTGGAAGCCAAGGCTAGAACTATTGAATAGTTTCGGCTGTAGAGCATGTTTGTTGGAGTCACTCAGTAACGAGTGTGAGGTCAACTTCATGCACTTAATGCCCTTAGTTTGTGGGTTGGATTGAATTTCATTGGACCCAAAACTTTGTTTTGCAGGTATTTGCATTCATTTTCTACTGTGTGCTTCCGTTTTGCAGTACATTTCACAACTAACGGTCATTATGTTTCGGCATTCAAATATCCCCTTAAAAATGAAATAAAACACATCGACTATCTTTACAACCGATCTACAAGTGGACTAGATAATGTTTCCCGGAGGTATTGTTTAACAGTTGCCGTGATCTCTAAATTTAGAGAGATTTTTTGTCTTTTTGAATTTTAAACTACGTATCTGAAGCCCTAAAATATTTTTCATGAGGCAGTAATTTTAGTCTAACAGTAGTAAAATATGTACATGCTGTGTGATGTTCAATCATACTGGTCCATAAGCTCCAAACAATGACATGTGGTCGAGTTTGGTTCATTACATCTGAACGTGGGTTGTCTAGTAAATATTTGGAACCTAATATAGGCTGCTGTGACTGGCTGTTGGTTGCCAAAGTACGCTATGAGGAACTCTCTATTTTCATTCAAACACATAGGAACAAAATTTACCGGGGGCCGTTGGAACATTTTTGATCTAGTAGCGTCATATTCAACCATTGGAAAATACCGTTGGTTGTGATATTGGAGGAGAAAGTTTTTTTTGTTTTTTTCTTTGGGCAATTCGAAGGGAGTCTTTTCAAATCGGTATATATTAGAATGCAAACTTTTGACCACTGATTTTGGACTTAAAAAACCTCTTAAATGTGCAAGGCTAGGAAACTCTGAGCATAAGCACTACGCCAAAACTGGTAAATTTTGACGGGGGCCATTTGAGAAAATTGACAGGGAAGGCATGTCAATTCATTTTTGATAGGCCAAGGCTATCGAAATAATATAATGTAATGAGGTATTTACTGGGCTTCATTTTTGACATGCACAAATGGAACCCATCCAGTGAAGAGAAAAAGTCCAAATCATTTTTCAGATTCATTCATCTCTCTTCTTTCGAGCTCCTCCAGGAAGGAAAAAAAATGAAACATATATTTGAATTTCTCTACTCGTGGATTTGATTTCGGGAGAGCTTTATTTCAATCTGAATTTCAGTTACCGACGTTGGTATGAAGATAAGCTTAATCTCTCCTTATGATTTTAGTTCTTTTCTACTTGTTAAGTTATCGATTTCGGAATCCGATTTTAGAAAAAATTGTTTCATGAAAACCTTTTTTTTTTTTTATTTCGATGAGAGTCTCTTATCTGATTCGTAATTACGGAACAAATATATAACAATCTGATCATTATTTTCCTTTTGATTAAAAAGTTTCTCAAAAATTTCGACTTGATTTTCTCATTTGTTTTTAAAACTCATTTAGGAATATCGATCTATCTCTCTATCCTTTATCTTGGTTAAAAATCCAATTTTATATTTGTAATCTGAACATCTTAATCTCTATTACCCATCTAATCTTTTCAAAATTCATACACTTTCGATTTTGACCTAAATTGAACTCATTCACGTTCTCTGTTTCTTGTTGAAGCAATTAAATAGCTCGAGTTAGGTTGCAAATTTATTTCTAGAGTCTACATACGAGATTAAACTTTTTGGTTATGTTGTACCTGGCTTCTGTTTGGCATTTTTTTAGGTCACACTAACATATTATTGTTTTTATCTTCAAGGCATTTTCAACTGTAGGTACGCCAGATTACATAGCTTCAGAAGTGTTGCTGAAGAAAGGTTATGGCATGGATTATGACTGGTTGGTAGAACTTGGTACTTGTAGCTTCACCATCAGAATCACTTAAAGTTACCCGAAGAGGCAAGGTTGACACCTGAAGCAAGGAATCTCATTTGTAGATTGTTACATGATGTTGACCATAGACTAGATATTGGAGGGGCAGATCAAATAAAAGTGAGATCTTATTCCTTTTTTCGAGTCTATTCATATCATGTAATTTTGTTCCTCGTATGCATTATAATGGAAACGTCTCAGGCTCATCCTTGGTTCAAAGATGTTGTTAAGTTTACTGAAGTTCTTATGAGATTGAGCTGCTATGCATTTGATTTTGTGTGGAAATGTATCGAAGGGAAGTACGCCGAGCAGGTAAAGCTGTGCCTTCTCTATTGAAGTTTCCCTGTCTATTAACCTACTATTTTGTCTATTCATCAACTACTCATATTGCATATCTTGCTGAAGCGTGATATCGTTGCTTTATGTTATTATTTTTTTCTTGCATGAGTTCTATGCTTTGAAAAAGCGTTGTTCACTGCGGGATGGAAACTCATTGAAGTGCTTTTTCCTTGTTTCTGTATGTACATTCGTAGTGCATATTATTGCTATTCATAGTTTGCTTGTTGCATTCTGTGGATATATTTATAACAGGTAAAACGTGTTAAGCTTACCCAGTTGATAGTCATTTTCCTGCATATTGTTTCTTATCTGCATATAGATTATGGTATAGCATAATCTTGTTTCCTGTTCCTGCTTTTTTTTTTTTTTTTTTTTGTTGATTTCTTCAATCCCCATAATCTTTTGGTTGATAAAGAAAAGGTTATACTGAAGATAGCAGATCTTGGTTTCTTTGCAGGTTGATGGAGTTCAATCTTATATAACTAGAAGAGGATTATGGGGTTAGCCTAGTTTCATCTTACTACGGAATGAGGGACCAATAAGAGGAAACCGATGGGAACATTAGCAAAAGCCTGAGAAGAAAACATGAAGATGTAAAATATTTTATGCACTTCATTATCTTTGTCGTGGTTCTGTAGGTCTGCAATTTTCAATGAAAGATGACAAGTGAGTAACTTAGAAAGCACCAAAATTATACAGTCCTTGAAAATTACGTTTCCTTATCTGTATAGGATATCTTTGAAAGATGAGCTATTTTTTTATTCTCACTCTGAATTTTGGTTAATGACTACTTCTGTATAAATATAAAAGAGTATCCAAGTTCCAATCTAACTGCTGGCA
This sequence comes from Papaver armeniacum, assembly GCA_023531295.1. Lineage (NCBI taxonomy): Eukaryota > Viridiplantae > Streptophyta > Magnoliopsida > Ranunculales > Papaveraceae > Papaver > Papaver armeniacum. The sequence goes on along the minus strand of JAJJWW010010752.1, from coordinate 162,604 downwards.
TATTGTTCACATGATGTTGTGGCAGGATCAGCTGCGTGTCTAGGTAAAGGTCTCTCTGGAATTTGTGCACATAGAAGAGATGGTGAGGTGATGATCGCCCGTAATTTGGATTAACTACAAACCACGTGAGAATAATATTAGTTGTCGTTATCTGCACAAGCCTTGGAGTGTTGGTTTGTTCTGGTACACCAAAGTTAAACTAATAGAGTTTGATTCATTTGTATCTTGTAATTAAATACACACCTAGTCCCCTAATCTACTATTTTGCGTTTGCCCTGTGTCTGACTCTGACATACCTATTCACTTATGCGAAGTTTTTTTTCTGCTATTTCTTATTGCAATTATATGATTTCGACATTGAGGGCTTTGCGGGAAGCTTCATATCCTGGCGAAGAAATTCACGGGTTAGCATCTAAACAATGGAAGGACATGGGCTGGAAATGAAAAGACCCATCTACAGACTTCAGGTATGTTCTGTTTTACCTTGTTTGCTTGTAGATGCGTTTTGTCTTCTATGTTAATACTGAATCTGCGAATGGTTGTTTCCTTTAATAAAGGGTGGTGGTTTCATATCATTGAAGAATTTATTGTTCTTTGCAAGGTCATACAAGGTGTGTTGCTCGCATCCTCACTTCTCCGTTTCTCTAATTGGATCTTGAGGAATTATTTCCATTCTGTACTCTTATTACAAGAATGACAGAAAGAGTTTGTACAGAGTAACCGGAATTCTTGTTCATATCAACTACGGATTTAGCATTCATAGGGTAATATATAAACTTAAATCACACATTAATGCTTTTAGTTCAGTGTATGAGCCTTTTTTTTAGCAAATCGATAGTCATTCTTGATTTGAATATAGGTGGATGGGGATGGACTGTTTCAAGGTGGGACCAATGCTGGACGTGGTACTTATCGGCTTGCTTATTTGAATCGATGATGGTATGGACTATTCCCAGGCACATATTTAATCACACGGGATTTCCTCTTTAAATCTACCAAATGTTCCATTATTCTTATGTGACACAGATTGGCGTGTCCGCTTGAACTAAATAGAATATTTTTCTGGCATCGCAGGTACTGAGATTTTTCTCATTGGTTATTAGGTATGTAATTTTTTATTTGTATTTTCATGTATGTGCATTGTATGAAGAAGCAGATCGTGTCAGGTGTATAATTTTGTATTTTTATTTTTCATGTATGTGCATTATACGAAAAAGCAGATCGGATTACACTTGATATTCAAAAGAAGAGGAACATTGAGCAAGAGAAGGGTAAGGACATGGTAAATTATTCATGTTATGTGAAAGTTCGAGTTTATAGAGGCGGTTTTTTTGTTTTGACTTTCATCTGTGTTTGACACCTGCAGGAGAAGAAGATATAGTACCTGAAGAAAGGAATGGTTTGGAGAGGTAAGAAATATCAAGTGTTTTTTATCAATCTATCCTGCGGGTCGTGAGAGTCAGGTCAGGCTTGTTATTTCTAGAGACGGCGTAGATGTGGAGGCCATGAAGAGGAAACCAACTCGCAATGTAAGAGTCTTCTTGGGGATATTTTTTCTTTAAAAGCGCTTGCCCATGGTTTCACAGAGTTCGCAATAAACCATACCACAGTGCCACTGTTGTTTTTGTATTCTAATACTCACACTTAGGGTAGTAGCCTTTTTCTGTTTTATTTTTTTCTTTCTTGATGTCGTCTTCTTGGATGTTGTTTGGACAAAGAATTTATATGAGATTAAACTTTTACAATATATGTCAATTTGTTTTGAAGTTAAAAGTGTTCTTAGTTCTTCATGTTACTTTTATTTGCAATTAAGTTTAAGCAATAAGAAAACACTATTTATATTGGAAATTCAATTTTGAAGTAATTGACAAGTGATGCCCGTCAATAATTCAATAATTATTGATTGGTAAAGTCCGTAGTTTATTTCTGATAATTATTGACAGTAGGTCACCATCAATTAGTGTTTTTGACACCTTAAAAAACGACAGGCTGTCTGACAGGCAGGGTCCGTCAATAATCTCCATTAACGACATACCTCGCCCGTCGAAAAAGGTGATTTCTAAAGTAGTGAAGAACAATTCCTATGGGATACGCAAATCAAAGATTTTCCCGTTTTGATCCCAATATGGACTCAATAAAAGAGAAAAACAGAGATGGAAAATGGGCAAATTTACTGGTTTGCTTATTGCGGTCCATAAAGAGTCGCGCGTCTCTTCTTAATCTGCGTGGTTCAACGTCAGCCACCAGAGGTCCATCTTTAACTGCGGTCCTACTAAATCCACTGGCGGCACAAAGAAATCCGCGTAGGCCTTATCCGCCCGCCAACCGATAAATATGAAATTAATCATCCAACGGCTCTAATTCTTTTTATTATAAATTCAGCTTATCTCAAACTTAAAATTCACATCTTCTACATTTCCACCTCTAAATCTCTCAATTTCATACCATCTTAATGCTCGTTTTTTCTTCATTTCAAGCATACCTACTCATACTATCTCAATATATTAGAAAATTTATAAAAAATACATTTTTATAACAAACATGTCAACCTCCTCGCAACAATCACAACAACAAACACAACAAAGATCCGGAGAGTTCGTGGTGTCAAGTTTACGATGGATGAAGATTAATCAATTTGTATGAATTACATATTATTTACAATAGATCATATCAATGGTCGTCAACAACAGAGTAATACGTTTTACGATAAGATTTTTGAAAATTTTTGTGAAGAAACAGGTAATATCAATTTTAGTGATCCCGAAGGGTTCTCTCATATTTCTCATGCAATTAACAAAGATGTTATTAGTGAATACGTAGATTTGATCATGCGAATGTTCAAATGTAATAAAAGTGGTGAAGGTGAACCAGATATGGAGCGACGATGTCGAGAAGAGTGGCAAAGATCCCACAAAACTTATTTCCAACACGAAAGTTGTTTCAACATTCTAAGGATACTTCACAAATTTAATCCATACGTGTTGGAAGGTAATAAGATTCCAACAAGATCACCATATGGTCCAATTTCGCAGGATTTTCAGAATGGTACATCTGTTTCATCTTCGGTAGGAAATGCATCTCCACATGTTGACCGCCAAGTAGTCAGGAAAAACACAATACCAATCTGGATGTTATTGCCAATGTCAAAGAATAGAGGACGGGGTCAGAAGGCCGGAAAAGCAGCGAGAGACGCAGCCTAAAGGGTAGCAGAAGGAGGTTCAACCGAGTTCGACTATTGTGAACACAAGGAAATAGAGTGTCGGGTAGAACAAGATAGAAGAACATACCGGGGCCGGGTGTTATGGCAACTTCAATTAAGTCGTCTTTTGCGAGAACAAAATCAAAGAGATTTTAACGAGAACAAACTACTCTCCATGAGCACATCAATAATGAATTCACGACAACTTAGGCTATGAGAGCAGGAATTGGATAAGGTGGAACAACTACTGAGTGAACAAAAAAACCCATAATCTAGCATGTATGAGAATAAGGATGACTATGTCGATGCCTCGGAAGAAGATGAAGACGAATACCGCCTTGACTAAATGTACTAACTATTTTTAATTAAATATAATAGTTAAGGTTTATTTAAATGTAATGGTTTAGTTAAACTTAGATTTAATGTAATTTGAATAGTCTCACTACATTACATCTTATTTCAAAGTACATAAATTACTTAAAACATAAAATAAACAACATTATTCATTTATGAAAGTTTTAGGTTTACACGTTAATAGTAGAAAGGCGAAGAGGGTTTAGTCGAACATGTAGCAATATTTTCTAAGCATAATGTAAGATGTTATAAATCATTAGTTAGATAATATTTTGATTAATTTTGATTTCATCTTACTTAAATAGAATTTTTAGTATAAATCCACGGCTCTACCCTTATCTAACCCATTCACCCGCCTCACCCATAAATGTTAGATACGTAGGCGATGGTTCAGACGAGGATGAAAATCTAGCACCCGTCATTTAAATGGACGGATATGGGTGGCACCAAATTCATAGATTTTACTCGTTTCTCACCCCTTTTAGCATGAACATTGTTGAGTTCTCCTTTTTTATCCAGTAAGGCCAACGTTGTTGCACACTCTCTCGTAATGTTCTCTTTGAAGGACAATATCAAAATAAAAACCTAACAGATATTCAATATATTTTTTTCAGATCAGAGATACATCATTTATACGAATGCCATTTTATCCCAAGCAAGTTTGGTAGGCTAGAGATCGGAAAACCCCCAAAAGTCAGCATGCCTCGCTCTTCTTGGAAAGACCCACGGAAATAAAGTATCGCCCTAAACGACCTATCTATGGTTCATCTCATAAAGGTATGGTAGATTTTACGCCGACTTGCTGGCCTTCATGAAAAAGTGCATGCCAAATTATCAAGATGCAAAATTGTTAACATGCCTACCCCGTGAGCCAAAAACAATAAAACTTAGCAAAATAAACGGATGACATGCTCATGTTCAGGGTTTGGATTGAAAGTTGAAACCTATGATTTTACCATCCTACCAAGTAATAACCTTCCAAAACAATAAATCTTTTTGGACTTATCAGTTTGTTTGTTTTTCAAATTTTTCTTGTAATTTTGTTTCCTTTTTCTTGGGTTTTAAAAGAAACCTATTATAGGAGCTCTAAACATTGGGTTTTAAGGGCTTATAAGATGACAAAATCGGGTTATGAAATAGTAATCAACAAAATCCTATATCCAACTATTTTTTGTAGTGGCTAAATTACCCTCCATGAATTATAAATTTAAATTTATTACCTGCTCCTTCTCTTTTCATTCATAAATCATGATAAAGATGATGATTAAAATTTCATGATGATGAAGATGATGATCATATACAAAAAAGTAAATTTATTATCTTCTCCTTCTCTCTTTATTCATAAATCATGATGAAGACGAGGATCATAAAAATATCCTATTATGCTTCTTTCTCTCTTCTTATTCTCCGTCGCGATGAAGAAGACGATCACAAAAAGAAAAAACTAAGAAAACCCATCATTTATTTTTGCTTTTGAAAACCTCCGAATTTGAACTATAAGCTAACCTACGGTTGAGAAAATTCATACTTCCCAACCGTACGTACATGTTACGATATGGAAGTATGATTTTTTCAAAATGTAGGATTTTTGAACCCAGAATATACGGTTTGGAGTTCTTAACTCCACACCGTAGATGACTTACGGTTGGGTTTCTCAACCGTACGCACTGTCTACGGTGGGGTTTCCCAACCGTAGGTAGTTCTGAAACTGTTTTTTCAAAAACCTAATTCGATCGATTCCGACCTATCCATGCATAAAAACTAATGAAATAAGATGGCTTTTTTGATTTTTACCTTATTAAAGTCATTGCGGTTGGATTAAGTGGTGTTAACCGATAATGAATTATTTTGAGAATTGATGATTAATCGAAGAAATATGCGATGGAGGTGATGGGGAAGAAGAAAATGAAATAGTTAAAAGGAGAGGAATGAAAACAAATTAGTTTTAGATTTCAATATTTAATAGGTTAAGGGTATTTTAGTATTTTTCTTATGAATTAGATTCCCTTATCTTCATTTTAGGATATTTGAATCCTTAGAGCCCTCAAAACTCTTTTCTTGGAGCCCCTATAAGGCCTCTTCCTATGCACATGCCAAAACATGGTATTTGGCATATATGCACCCACTATGGGTATGCCAAACTGCCAAACTCATATGCCAATATGTTATTTCTGGCATATAGGCATACGCGACAGAGTTTCCAACGAGCGATAGAGTCTTCGTCGCTCGATGGTCAAACTTGCTCGTTCGATGGTCATTCATTCGACAATGTCAAATAAGTCAAGCCGCCGATACTGATAATCGCTCATCGATCTTCATCTAACGGCTACAATTTCCCCCTCTATAAATACCGATTTCAAACTCATATCAACTCACACCAAAAATTCTAAAACTCTCTAGAATTTCTTAATTTCTCAATCTTTTTCAAATCTAAAACTATCACAACTCCTCTACAATTATATTTTCTTGTAAAATGGATTCACAAGCACAAACTCAAGGCAAAGGCAAAGGTAAGAAGAATCGAGTCCGTGGTGCAAAATACACCATGATAGAAGATGATGTATTTGTCGTAATTATGTTTTTTTTTTTACCCAAGATTGTATCGGTGGTGCACAACAACATGGTAACACCATGTGGGATAATATATTTCAAAAATATGAAGAACAAACCATGAACATCAATGGTCGTGATGCAAAAGGATTGTCGAACACTTCATTGTAATCAACCTAAGTAGCGCTTATGTTGCATTGATAATGCAAGCCAAGAGAAAAGGAAAGGACAAGTGGTCGACCGATGTTGATTTTGAAAGAGAGGTTCGTACAGATTGGCAACGAAAACATGGTAAACTGTTTGCTTTCGAAAGCTGTTATCATATTTTGAAGGGTTTGAACAAATATAATCCCGATTACTTAGCAAATAATCAAATAGTACCTGAAAAGTCACCATATAATTCTTCTCCCTCAACACCAAATTCTTCACCATTTTCACATGGTCCAACAAATTCTTCACCGTGATACCCCTACAAGCTCAAATTCCAACGTAGTTTTCAATAATTATATTGATGGTAATACTAAGGGAAAACTTCCAGGGAGGAATAAGGCAAAACTGGCAAGAAAATTAGCTCAAGAAGGAGGGAGTTCCGTAGGATTTAACATGGCGGAGTTTATGGATTATCAAAAGACCATCGCGAAGGAAAGATCCATTCAAAGGAAAATTCAAAACCGGGAAAGTAAGAAAAGTCGTCTTTCTCAAGAAAAATTCCAGTTTGACTATGACAAGCATAACATTCTTCAAGCTAACACCTCAATTATGAACGCCCAACAACTGCATGTATGGCAAATCGAATTTGACAGATTCAAGCACGATTGAAAAGCAAGCCGGGATTTACTAACAACCGTGATGAAGAAGATGATGATGATGATGAAACTGATGATGAGTTTGATGAAATAATTCCTCTAAATGATTAATGTACTAGTTTCTATCTAGTTTAATGGCGGATTTTAAGTTTTAATGTTCTAGTTTAAGTTTTAATTTGATATGTTGTTATGCATTCCAATTAATATTAGTTTGAAATGAAATGTTGAAGCTTATTAATTAGAAAAATAACAATACATAACATAACTTAAATCAAGCTAAAACATTAAGAAAAATACATAAAATCATCTTCCATGCTCGCCCAAAGATTCAATCTCGATCATCTCTTAACCGGTCATACAAATTACTGGTTACGAATGTAGTTAGTCATTTGACCATAATTCCTTGCGGGAGGCCTCTTTCGTGTCGAATCTCCGGCCTCAAATCTTCATCATCATAGTTAATCCAATCCGAATCACGTCGGTTTCCCGAATTACCATGTTATGAAGAATTATGCAAGTGAGCATAGTCTTGTGCATTTCACGAGGACTCAACCCACGATATGGGCCACAAATGATAGCGAACTTCCTCTTCAAAATTCCAAAGCGCGTTCCACATCCTTCCTCGCCATTTGGGCATCGTTAAAATATCGGTATATGAATGGCCCAATGCACCAGGAGGCCGACGGTAGTATCAACCAAGGTGGACCATTTTGGGTAGATACCATCCGCCGAGATAATAGCCATGAGTGTACGATGGCCGTTGATCATGAAACTGGACGATGGAGAAATTCCATACTTCAAATCTTCAAACGAGGCGACTTGTGCAAAACATTAATATCATTTTGTGAACCCTAAGACCAAAAAAGCGTGCCATATCCAATAATCGTAAGAAGCAGCGGCTTTCTAGGATAACTGTTGGTTTTGGATAATGACCTTTATATTGACCAGCCCAATAAACAGGGCATCCATGCCATACCCAATGCATACAATCGAGACTACCTAGCATTCCCTGGGAATCCCTTTCCTCATTCTCCCTTAATATTTGTCTAACATCTTCGTCGGTTGGTTTTCGTAAATATGTTGGACCAAAATGATTAATCATTACTTCACGAGAACAATGAAAGGTAAGTGTAAGAAGTTGTTTTACCCATACGAAGGTACTCATCATTCGCATCCGCTGGAGTGCCATAACCTAGAATCCTTAAAGCCGAAGTAACTTTTTGTTCGGGACTATGACCTCTAATATTCAAAGTGCATCAAACCGATAATTGAATTGAGGTTCCACTCGACAAAGCTCTTCAATAATCTTTTTCACCCGGATGACGAGGCATGCGGAATCGACCTTGAAAATCTCGATCGTAGTACACACAATTGGGAAGAAAATAATCGTGCATGAGCTTGATGGTAAAATTCCCTCCTCGATACGTATATCTTCTTGATAATACTTCTTTGGGCTCTGGAGCTCTTGGTATTTGACCCGTATGTACAAGCATCATAGTTTCGATTAGATTCTCATCTTGACTTCCTCTTCGTCAATTTCTTGCAACCTCATACGATAACTTTCTTGCCCCGAACATATTCATAATAATATCCCTTTCTTCATTGGATCTCGACATTGTGAAGCTTAAAATTGAGAATAAATGAGTAATATCTTTAGAAGCGTGTGAGTTTTCTCGTTGAGGTAAAATGACGTATATATAGGAACCATAGGGGAACTAGCTGCTTGCGAGAATAACTACTTGGCGATAACCAGACGTATCGCCAAATAAGTATTGTTTTAACGAGCGATATTGACAATATCGAGCGATAAAGACTTTATCGGCCCGGCGATATTGTCAATATCGCTCGCTAGGGATTCGATCGCTCAGCGGTTTCCCATAGTGGCGCAAATGGTTTGGCATGCCACACCTGGCATGCCAAACACCATTTTTTTTGGCATGTGCATAGGAAGAGGCCTAATAGTACTATTTTGTTGGTTGTATTTGTGTTTGGCATTATTGTTGCTTTTGGGGATTTATGGTCCACAGTCTGCACCATCATACTGTTTTCAAACTGTAAAAAACTACAAACGAAGAGATAAATCAGGATCTGTAAAAAGTCTCTAATTCAATATTCCAATACAGTTATTCTCTTCTTCTTCTTTTTTTTTTCTAAAAAGTAGTACTTTACTTCACAAAAGAATTTTTTTTGTTCACTGCTCCCAAAAATTAAAAAGAAGTGAAACAATAGTACCTTTACCCTTAACTCACATTACCGCATTTGATACCATCAACAACTAATTATCACTATACTAATCATTTATGGATCACATTACCATCTTCTCTTTTGATCACCCATTCTTTTCTTTTCATCACTCATTCTTTTCATTATTATGAAATTGAAAATCAATAAACCTTTAACCGTCTGTAATTCTATTGAACCAAAAAAAAGCACACGCATACACACAGTCTCCAACAAAAAGAAGTTAAACGCATATTTAACCTGTCATCCACTCAAACCCCCTCAAAAGGCAAAGCCAAAACACACTCTGACATTGTAGGTTCAGTCCCATAACCTCTCTCAGTCTCTCTCTCTCTCACTCTCAAGTCTCAACTTCAATACAGAGAATTACCCTAGACCTAGACAAGGAGGATTAAAACTTGTAGCCTCTCCTTCAAAACCCTCACTTCTGTAAGAAGATAGAGCTAAGCCATGGAAACCTCTACTACCATACTGTGTTTACTAGTTATCTTGAATTTCATGTTTCAGCACTCTATTTCAGAAACTATACTTGTTGATGGAGTTACAGAATGGAAAAATCCCAGTGTTCATATTGGAGATTCTCTTAGTAAGTATACAACAAACGGAAAATTCTAAACTTTTTTTTTTTTTTTTGGATTTTAAAGATTGGTAGTAGATTTTAGTTGTTACTAACCAAATTTTGTGTCTTTATCTGTTTATAGTATTCAAACACAAAAATCAGTACAAACTCTACATTTTCCAGAACAAAAATGCTTTTGATGCCTGCAACTTCTCTCAAGCTATTCTTCTCACAAAACCCAACTCCGATTCTTACATGGTACAACCACTTTCTCCGTTCTTCATCTTGAGTATTTTTTTTTGTTCATTTTAATTTACTGTTTATTTTTTGGTACTATTATGTTTCAGTGGAATCCATCACGCCCAGGTTTCTTCTACTTCACATTCAACAATGGGTCTCTAAAAAGCTGTGAAGAAAGTGAAAAATTCCCAATAAGGGTATATCCAAAACCACCTACAAATGGAGATTTACTAGCACCGAAAATTTCACCATTACCAGCACCATCACCAACATCCGGTGGGATAGTTTCGTCTTCACCAGCGCATCGCTGGCATTTAATTTCTCCTCAGCCAAGTTCGTTTGCTCCATCCCCAAATTCCGCAAATGCTCCGGTAACAATTCCGTCGGAGTTTCCTGGCAAAGGTGGTGGTATGCCATTTATTAATAGTAATCCGGCCATTCCTTTACCTACTGGTGAGACTGATGCTACTGTTATACGGCCATTGCCAGCATCTCATGGTCATGGTAGACAGGTATACTTTTTACCCAGCGTGTGTACATTTATCTTTAACAAATTCGGGAATCTGGACTGAACTGATAGATAAATTGTTGGTTTGGTGTGGTTGTGTGTTTTTGCAGCTGGTGGTGGGGTTGATTGGAATTCAAGTTCCTATTCTCATGAGTTGTGTGATGTGGTTAATGCTATATTGAACTCTTCTTGTTCTTGTGTTTATTTGGAGCTGCAGGGAGATGTTTTTTTTTTTTTTTTTTTTGGTTTACCTTGTAAGAAATGTGTCTGAAATCAACTTTAGATCAGGTAATATTTGTATGTAATTCTGGCTTTTGGGAAATTCTAAGTCTTGCAGCATCTTGTGTGCCAAAGTTTTGTGTAATACATTTTGGGTTTTACACTTTTGTTTCCCGACCAAAAAGAATAATTACTGCCTTGTCATTTCTTTCCTTCTGATGGTTTGATTTGAACAAACATTGTTTAGGGTTCATGTCTTTTCTTCTTTAGGTTGTAATGATGATAAAGATCAAAGTGGATGTTCTGTTTTATTTTATTCTTCTTCAGTTTGTTTTGCTAGTAACGTATTAGTGGCAAGCTTGTGGCAGAAAAGTTCATTTAATCTAAATATTGATGAATATTCATAAATCTAGTGCGCGTTTGTTTCAGATTTTTTCAAATCCTGGGGATTCAATTTTCGGGTAATCATTTTCCTCTGGAATTGAATTCCATTTCACCGGTTCATGGATGTGGTGGAAAAGGCGAGTTTTAAGGGAATTGGATTCGCACTGAATGCAAAAAAAAAAAATTACGTCTGTTCGCTTTGAGGAAATTGGATATATTCTCTCGGAATCCAATTCCTAAGGCTCCCAAAAACCTGAAGCGAATGCGCTGCTAGTTAAAAGTACTTCATGTGAGGCCGTGAGTATTTGAGGTTCATGTTTTTCCAATACTAGGAAAGCACTTAATACTCTATAAATACTATGGCTATGTCACAATGTGACATGCAACTCAGTGGCTGCCCTCAGTAATTAGCTAGGTGCCTTTAATCATTTCGGTTGTTAGTTAGTATTGGTGTAACTATGCCCGTTAGATATTTGACACGCGTTGCTCATCCATTGAAAAGAAAACCCATTTTGCTGCACACATTTGCACAGATTCAGGTCTGGATCTTCGATTCAGAAGGTGATTTCACCATTTATCCATTCATTCATTTGATTTGCTAGATTATCTGTTGTTCATTCACAACAATTGGTATTCAGAGCAGTTCGAATCCACCCAATTTTTTTTTCCCAATGACTCTTAAAGTTGTAGAAGAAGAGGTAGCTCAATTAAAAGCTTCTCAAACTCAGATGCAAGCAGACTTCAATACCCTCTCCTCAGAACTCACTACTAAGTTTGATTCTCTAGCAACCAACCTTAACAGTACACTACAAGAGAACAATCGAAACTTAGTGAGATTATTCAGTCGACCTTACAATAACCAACATCAACATCATCCTGTGGATTCTACTGGATCTCATATTCATGATTTGGAGGAACAGAGTGCTCATCATCGCCACTACACCCCTCCTAATCGATTTCCTGAACTAGATTTTCCTCGATTTGATGGTGCAAATCCGCGTGGTTGGATCCAGAAGGCTGACAGATACTTCCAGTTACATGACATTGAAGAACACAAAAAGGTGGATATTGCTGCAATCTACCTTGAAGGTAAAGATGAGAAGTGGTTTTTAAATTTTCAAGTTAATCGTCATCGAATTACTTGGACTGATTTGGCTAAAAGCATATGTGCTAGATTTGAGAATCATGTGGATGAAAATTTTGTGGGTAGTTTTAATAAACTAGTTCAAACCACCACAATGGATGATTATTATGAAGAATTCGAATCCTTGAAATCTTTAATGCTTGACATGAACCCATCTCTCACTGAAACATATTTTGTTATGAGCTTTCTTAGTGGCCTCAAAGATGAAATAGGCAAGTCTGTGTCAATGTTTCATCCACAAACTTTAGCTGATGCTTTCAATTTAGCTAGATTACAAGAGAAAAAACTACACTTGGCCAATACAGCTTCTAAGTCGTTCACTAAATCCTTCTCACCAAATTTTTCCTCCACCAGGCATTACTCTCCTATAACACTGTCACCTAAACCAATTCTTACCTCTCCTAAGTCACTACCAACAACCCATAAATCCTTCTCCCAACCCCCACCAAAGACCAATACTCAAAACCTACTTGTCAAAAGACTTTCCCAGGAGGACATGGATAAGAGAAGAGCTCAAGGGTTGTGCTATAATTGTGACTCTGTTTACACACCAGGGCATTTCCGTAAAGCGAGACAAAAAGTTTATATGCTACATATGGATATTGCTGCGCCTCAAGACACTGAAGAGGAGGAAGAAGTATATGAAGAAGCACAAGAATCTCCAGTGCAATCTGATGTTGAGATTTCTCTTCATACATTAACAGGCAATGCAACTGGAGACACAATCAGAATTCCCGGTCTACTAAACAATAAAAAGGTTTCTATCCTTATTGATACTGGCAGCACCACAAGCTTTATTGATTCTGCTCTAGCCACTTCATTGAACTGCTACATTGAGCCAACCAAACCAATGATGGTCACTGTGGCCAATGAGGACAGAACAGTCAGCACTGGCATTTGTTCTAACTTACAATGGAGTATGCAAGGGTATCAATTTAAGGAGCAATTGAGAATTTACCACTATGAGGCTGTGACATTGTCCTTGGTGCAGACTAGCTCAAGACTTTGGGTGATGTAATGTTTAATTTTTCTAAGCTCTGTGTATCTTTCAAGCTCAATAATCAGAAAATTACTTTACAAGGTATTACCCCACAACCATCCTTAATTCAAATGAGTAGTGCAGCTCTCACTAAATTTTTTTCTACTACTTCTCATGGATTGGTGGGTACCTTGTTTTCTATTTCTTCTTCTCCTATACTAACAACTCCTGATATCTTACTTTTTTTACTCAATGACTTTCAAGATATCTTTCATGAACCTACTGAATTACCCCCAAAAAGAAATTTAGACCACACCATTCCTCTTCAGCCAAATTCATCACCTGTTAATCTCAGAGCTTAAAAATGTCCCTATATTCAAAAAGATGCAGTAGAACAGATAGTGAGAGATATGCTACATTCTGGTATTATTCAGCCAAGTCACATCCCATTTGCATCTCCAATTCTTTTGGTCAAAAAGAAAGATAACATGTAGACAATAGAAAATTAATTAGCATTACCATCAAGGATAAATTCCCCATTCCTATTGTGGATGAATTATTAGATGAACTATGTGGATATGTTGTTTTCTCCAAGATAGATCTCAGGGATGGCTATCACCAAATCAGAATTCATGAGTTGGACATTTTCAAAACAGCTTTTAGAACTCATCAAGGTCACTATGAGCTTAAAGTAATGCCATTTGGTCTTACAAATGCACCTGCAACATTCCAGGCTTTGATGAATGAGATCTTCAAACCATTCTTGAGAAAATTTGTCTTAGTTTTCTTTGATGATATACTTATATACAACCATAACATGGAGGAACACTAGGAACATCTCAAGATTGTCTTCTCCTTACTCAGACAACATAAGTTATTTGCTAAGATATCTAAATGCAATTTTGGGAAATCTTCCCTTGACTATTTGGGTCACATCATCACAGCTGAAATAGTAAGTGTTGATCCTTCCAAGATTGAGTGCATGAAAAACTGGACACTTTCCAAGACTATTAAAGATATTAGAGGATTCCTTGGCCTCACATGCTATTACAGGAAATTTGTTCAAGGATAAAGCTCCATCAGCAAGCCTCTCACAAATCTGCTCAAGAAAAATGCATTCCATTGGAACCAGGCTGCTACTACTGCATTTGAGAACCTTAAGACTACCATGATCAACACTCCTGTATTAGCACTTCCTGATTTCACTAAACCATTTGTGGTTGAAAGTGATGCAAGTGATTCTTGCATTGGTGCAGTCTTATTACAAGAAGGGAGACCAATTGCTTACTATAGCAAACCTTTAGGTCCAAGAGCTTCAGCTTTGTCCACTTATGAAAAGGAATTTCTTGCTGTAGTCATGGCTATTCATACATGGAGACAATATTTGCAAGGGAACAAATTTACCATTAAGACAGATCACCAAAGCTTAAAATACTTCTTGGAGCAGAAACTTACAACTTCATTCCAACAGAAATGGTTGATCAAACTCCTTGGTTTTGACTATGACATTTAGTATAAAAAAGGTGCTAAAAATGTTGTTGCAGATGCTCTCTCCAGAAGACCATTGGATACTGCTTCTTGTAATTCATTGTCATTATCTACACCACATTGGGTTGCTGAAGTTACAAGTAGCTATGCAAATGACTCTCAAGCTCAACATATTATTTCTTCCCTTCTCCTCAATCCTCTCAGTGTTTCAAACTTTACTTACAAGGAGGGTGTTTTAAGGTATAAACACAAACTTTACATTGGAACTGGAGGCCATGTGAGGCAAACACTCTTAGCTTCTCTACATGCTTCAGCCATTGGAGGACATTCTGGCATTCAAGCCACTTCTGTGAGAGCAAGGAGCCACTTCTATTGGAAAGAAATACACAAAGACATAGTGCTTTTTGTCTCTCATTGTGACATCTTCCAAAGAAACAAAAGTGACTCCACCAATGCTGCAGGACTACTTCAACCTCTTCCTGTCCCTGATCAGCCATGGCAACATATCACAATGAATTTTATAGAAGGCCTGCCTGTCAGCAACAAGAAGAGTGTTATCCTTGTCATTGTTGACAGGCTAACCAAGTATGCACATTTCTTGGCTCTTCAGCATCCATACACAGCAGCCTCAGTTGCTCAGGTATTTCTATCTCAAGTATTCAAATTGCATGGATTGCCATCATCAATTGTGTCAGACAGGGACAATATCTTCACCAACAATTTTTGGAAGGATCTGTTTAGAGCTTTGGGTACAAGTCTTAATTTAAGCACAACATATCACCCTCAGACAGATGCCAAACTGAGAGGGTGAATGGATGCTTAGAAACTTATTTGAGATGCTTAACTGGACATAAACCTGGCAAATGGAGCCAATGGTTAGCTTTGGCAGAATGGTGGTACAATTCAAGCTTTCATACCAGTCTGAAGATGTCCCCATTTCAAGAACTTTATGGGTATGTCCCTCCTCATTTAGCTTTCCCTACCACTGCCACAACTTCAGTAGATACCGTTGAAACCTATTTGAAAGAAAGAGACTCTCTACTTGATCTTCTCAAGGAATCACTTCACTTAGCTCAAGAGAGAATGAAGCTCTATGCTGACAAGTCACGCAAAGATAGAAGCTTTGAAGTGGAAGATTTGGTATATCTTAAACTACAACCATATAGACAAGCATCTGTGTCTCTTAGGAAGAACTTTAAGCTCTCTTCTAAATTCTATGGTCCATTCCCAGTTATTCAGAAAGTTAGTAATGTGGCTTACAAGTTGCAACTGCCTTCTCATGCACGCATTCACCCAGTTTTTTATGTTTCTCAGCTGAAGAAACACATTGGCCTCAAACACACTCCATCTCCAAACTTACCAGTGGTTGATCATGAGGGTCGAATTCTGATGCTGCCTGAGAAGATACTTCAAACCCAAACCATTCATCAGGGTCGCCGGTTGGTAAGACAAATACTGCTACAATGGACTAATTCGTCACCTGAGAACGCTACATGGGAGGACCTATCTCACATCAAAGCTCATTACCCAAAATTTATCCTTGAGGACAAGGATAAGTTCTGGGGGAGTCAATGTCACAGTGTGACATGCAACTCAGTGGCTGCCCTCAGTAATTAGCTAGGTACCTTTAATCATTTCGGTTGTTAGTTATTGGTGTAACTGCGCCTGTTAGGTATTTGACACGCGTTGCTCATCCATTGCGTGACTAGTAGGGTTAATGATTGGTATTTATTCTGTAAGAAAACCCTAATTCATTTTATCTGAAAAATTAATGAAAACAAAACCCATTTGGCTGCGCACATTTGCACAGATTCAGGTCTGGATCTTCGATTCAGAAGGTGATTTCACAATTTATCCATTCATTCATTTGATTTGCTAGATTATCTGTTGTTCATTCACAACAGGATAGTGGAGTTTGCTTGGAAGAATCACTTTAGACCTGTGCATTTTCATTGAATTTCATTCCAATTTTCGGCACCGTTAACCTTTCTCACTTGGATTTAAGGGATTGATACTTGTTGTTGAAGATTCATCAACTCTACCGAAAAAGCATACCTTAACAATTTGGTGATCGTAGTCTTTATTTTGGAATATAATCTTGGTTAATAATTTAATCTCTGATTTTTGACCGGATTTCCAGTGATGTAAAGTTAGGGTTTTTGATTATCGTCTAAGTCGGGTAGAAGAGAATCAGAGAGGAGAGAGAACAACAAGATTCTCCCTTGCCATCAGAACTCAACTTTCTTGGAGCGCCAAAGAGCGACTTATCTTTCATTTATTGCAAAATAACCTCCGGGTGGCATTCATTTTCAAGAAGTTTTTTTTACTCTTCCTTTCATTTTAGCTCGGACTCTTCTCTGAAGTTTTTTCTCTTAGATTGCTAGTTTGGTGACTTAGGTGAGTGAGCTCTTTTGTCACATGAAGTCTGTGCAGCTGGGTAAACTTTATTGGTGTGAGCTAGGAATAATTAAGTTGTCTTGCTCCCTTCTGACGAACTTTCTAGCTTGTTAGAGCATAGCTCGGTTGAACCCATCAAGCATTGGTATGTCAAGGTTGGTTGTCATATTTTAGTATCAAAACTTTTCTAGAGTCGACTTCATCATTGTCATCATCATATGGTATATTTTTTTTTACATCAAACTTATTTGTTTTTCATCATCTGTTTTTTCCATACAAAATTGTGTATTCTCCTCTCTTGGTTTGTCACGATAGTATTTTTCAATATGGCCGAATATCTTACAATAGTAACAATGCACTGAAATAATATTCGTCATCAACATAACTAGTTATTTATAAATATGAACAAGACTAATTTTTATTACCTTTTTTTTTTGCAAAAGAACTTTTTCTTCTAATCACACTTCGAACATGTTTAATATTTTCTCATTGCTTTGAATAAAACAAATAAATCCATTAAAAGTATATATTGAAAAATCTTTGACTCTTCAATGGAAGCAATAACATGATCATATTTGTGAGGAAGATAGCGTAATACCTATGCCACAAACTTTTAATCAAAAAATACTTCTCAGTAAGACCTAACTGCATTAACAGTCTTGAAAACATCATCAAGAAAACATTGAACCGAAACAGTGTTTCTCATAAGGGAAGTCTCAAATTGACACAAAAAGATTGCGAATGTTATACCAGGTTGGCAACACAACTTCGGATATTCATCGGTCAACTTACTGAGGATTCTTCAAATTTTATATTTTTTTTAGACCGAGTCTCTCTTAAAATATAGTTCATCAGGTTCAAACTTATATACTTGAACAATACCCATAAGAGTGTCACTTTTACTTAGTAATTGATTTGCAATATTCATTGTTTATATTATTATTTTTTGTTTAATATTCATTTCTTTATTGTATTAATTAGCTCTAACATATTTATTCTTTTGTTAATTTGTGTTAAGATAATAACCATATCTATTCTTTTGATAGAAATACCCGAGTTGGCTATTTGGAGCAATCACACACATCATGAACAACTCAAGAAACGCCGAGGAAATTAAGTAACTTTTTAACTTTAAAAAAAACCTCGTCTCCACATTTAAATCAAGTAAATGTTTATCTTTAAAAATAGGGATAATTGTACTTTGGTACTTAGGTTTTGCCCAACATTAGGCTTTGGTCTAACATTTGTCCAACGTTAGTGCTTGGTACCTGGACTGGATGTTGACCCGTGCTGACCGTTTACGACCAGAGTTTTATTAATTTATAAAATACAAAATATTGAATTACAATTGTACCCCTAAAGTAATTCGTCTAATTCCCCACTCTCTGTCAAAAGATGATTTCTTTCTTTTTCATCCAAGGTTGCCGATCTAACAGAGAGTTGAGAGAAAAGATGTGCTATTGAATCGAGGGAAGAGTTAGAAGCCGAAAATCAAAAAATAATTCTAGGAGTGTTGGGTACAAATAGGATTTAGGCTTGGGTTCGATTTGAAGTATAGGGTTTGAACAGTTGAAGAGATTCGATTCTGTATTTTTCAAGAAATCAGAGATTAGATCTGGTGACTGTAAATGGAAGTTGAGACTGGGATTAGTTGCTTGTTGTTGATGGAAGATATTTTAGAATTTAGAATATTTGAAATTGATTGGGGGCGATTGATGGGTTTTAAAGTCAACAAAAAGAAGATGAATCTAAGTTGAGTTTTTTTCACAATAGCCGAATATCTCATCTCATTACAACAATTGATTCATTATATGCGTGTAAGCTTGCTAAAAAGGATTGCCCAGCAGGCGCAACGGTTCGTATACACTTCTAACCATTACATATCTCGAATCTGCATATACTTTTCCTTTGTTTTGTGCAGTTTGTAACCATTTTGTGTTCTTTTCATGTGCAATCGCTTTCCATCTATAATTCGAACAACATAAAAGTTCAAAATCTAAAGTGCCTTAACGCAAAGTTGTACCATGTCGTTGTTTATGGATGCAAAGATGTAGTTTTAGAAGGTGTTCAGATCCGTGCCCCAGATGAAAGCAAATACATATGGTATACAAGTAGAAAAAGCATCCAACGTTTGTGTTTACAAGAATCACACAACTGTGGTATAAATACTGGTGACGATTGTATCTCCATTGGTGCTGGTACTAAAGACCTATTGAGAAGATGGGTTAAAGAAGAGCACGATAGAGATGGCTTGAAATCGAAATGATTTTGATGATGCAATCGTTTTTGAATCTGCGGGGATTAAGATAAACCAAGAAGAATTGATTCAAACTGGTGGTGTATTGAATTGTTGAATTGATTACGGGGAAGAGATGTTGTTACAATGGGTTTGTAAAGGTTGTGCTGATTGGTAAGAATTAGAAGTTCTGGAAGTGAAAGAATGATGATTAATTAGATGTATGTTAGGATTACAGGGACTGGAATTTAGCCAGGAATCTGCCGGGAAAACATCCTGAAACAGAGAAAATTTTGCTTTAGTAATTCTCCAGTGAGTCGACTCAATGATTCGGTTACCCTAACTTGGTCATTATAGTAATTTTCAATAAAAATTTAGTTTTCTCTTTTATTTAGTTTTAATTTTAATATTTTTTTAACATATGTTATTATTTAACCAAGTCAATACTGGTCAACGTCCGATCCAGGTACCAAGCACTAACGTTGGACAAATGTTAGACCAAAGCCTAATGTTGGGCAAAACTTGAGTACCAAAGTCCAATTATCCCTTAAAAATAACTTATTCTTCTCCATATTTAAATTACTTAGGCAACTTTATTTAAAAGTTTCTTAATTACTGTATAAAGTTCATACTAGAGAACGAGTCATATCCAAACTAATCTAGATGGTGGAACCAGAAAATCTTATCGTGATTTAAAATAAATGTGTATTTTATAAACAACTCGTTGCCAATACCATTGGATAGAGCCTATTATTATTTGACGAATGTTTTAAGGTGCTAAATTAAGTATTTTTTGTTTCTAATTAGGTATTGCATTTTTTTTTCTTTAAATTGTTTTAAGATGAATTTTTATTTTGCAGGAAGCCGCATTGTCTCATGGTTCAAACTTTTCCTTCAAATCGCGTATAATTTTCTTATTCTGCAAGAAATGAAGATTATCTCTTTTCGCTTGCATTAGTAAAAACACAAATTAGTAAAATCTCTTACTATCAAGCATGAAACTTCTATAAGATAACATTCGCATATGGAAAAAAAATCATTCGGAATCGGGAAACAAACTTGGACTTATTAGAACGGTTGCAGCTTCTACTACTTCTCTATTTCTTTCAAAAACATACGCCACCAACACAGATTCTACCTAATAGTGACTTCACAAAATTTCAAAAGAAAACGGTAATAATATATTTTAGTGCCAAATCAAGCTCTAAAAGAGGCAAAAATCTGGCTAAGAACCCTTTTCAAAAGATCAAGATTCAAGTATGAACCTGCACGCAAAAGAAAAGTTGCTCATAATTTCCACAAGTTCCAGTTTGATTATCACAAGCATGTGATGGAAAGTCTAAAATAGCTAAAATAGGTTTAGTAAATGAGATATTGAAACAAGAGTCGGAGTCTTTTCTTTGAGCTCTAACATCGACAAGATATGTATACTCAAATCCCAGAAGGATGACCTCAAATCAGTTAACTATGAAAATATGTTTCCAGCAAATTTGCTTGACGAAATCAAGAGGTCAGACTGGTTTGAGTCTTCGACGTCTGATCTTGAGTCTTATTTCACGTCTTGGCCGTATTACTCTTCAGCTATAAGTCCTTGTGTAGATGCTATATTTTGTCATCCATAGTTGCGAATCATCGAATCCTCTGAAAATGAAAATTAGGTTATTCTCCTTGACAACTATCACCACCCGTAGTGAATAACTTGGATGCGGGATACGCCTCGGTTTGGTCAACTCTCTAGCATATGTGGTCCGTCTCCCTGTATTTTAATTTTCCATACTAGTAATGTGGACTAAACACAAATGATTTTTTTTTTTCATATTCCCATAAATGGTTATAGATAGTGTTGGGTAGACTCACAACTATGAGATGCTAAGCCCAATATGAAAGTAATTAACAACAATGCGGGATACGTAGAATTTAATGAAATGTAGATATATGAACACAACAACACAAAGTTTTACGTGGAAAACACCTCTTTAACGAAAAAATTAAAATAATCACGAGCAAATTTCCAAAAATGATGGAATAATGGGTTACAATAACTTTTCTCAAAAATGGGAACTAGGGTTCATTCACAATTTTTCAAAATTATATGAACCCACGTATATACTCTAATATTTAGAATTCTAAAACTATCCTCGTCTCACATAAAATTTTGAAAATAAAAAAATATCCTTATATTTTGAATGTATGTATTTGTATAATTCAGAACTAATTCCACCGTATAACCATTTTTCATGTTAAAAACATATCTAAAATTATGGAGATTTAATATATACCAATCACCATTTTACAGAAAAATGGAAATTGCCTCCTTGAATGTTTAATTTAATATGGTATATTTTCCTAAGCCTTGTGTATTTTAACTTAGTTTTATATATGTGTATGTGATTTTTTTCTTGTTACATTCTTATTTATGATCTTCAAAAAATATATAATTAATGCCCCTATTGAGTTGTTGTTCTGGATTTTTCACTGTTCATATTTAGAGATGCATATATTACTTGGATAACAATGTCCTCTTTCTCAACGATAATAGTGGATTAACAATTCATATCCAATAAGCGAGTTTTAACATCATCAACAAGATCTAGAGTAGAAATACTTACTACTAGAGTTTCAATAAAGCTTAGAAATCTCCAAGCTCGGATAGAAGAAGAAACAATCGAACTTGATGGATTAACGTCACCAAGATCTTGCCAAATACTCCCTTAGCAATAATCCTCTTCTTCCCTCAAACTTTTCTCAATCGATTTTTTTTTTCTAGCTGTAAAAGCTAATTTTCTCTCTATTTTTTTACAACCTCATTTTTCTTTTGTTTCGTAAAAAGTGAAGACCAATATAACCTAACATATCAACTATTATGTTTTGTCGGTTAAGGGGTGGCTAGACTGAAGGGATAAACCAAAAATCTCTCACATGTCACCACCAAGCCCGCCCAGCTACACAAACTTGTAGTTCGGTAATGAATTTGTCATCATGTCAAAACCATCGTCATCCTATGGATCTACTCAATCTGCAAAATTTATTACCAATAACTTCTTGTATCCATTGGTACGATCTCGAGTTGATACTCAAATACTTTCTATATGAAGGTGTTTATGGGTGAAAACTATTTCTGCCGGTTTTGGTAATTTGGGGTGTGTGGATGAGAAATGAGTCTAAACCTTAAACAAATGCACTGCACGGGAGTGCTTGTAGATTCGAGAAATCAATCTGTACAAATCCGGCCTAAACCAAGAAATGGCCGTTCCAGACTTGTTTCGGTCACAAAGTGAAGGAGATGGGGTTGATCTTAGGGAGGGAAGCGAAGAAGGTGTTGAGATTGTGAAGGTGTTGGCTATGTATGACTTGTATCAGAAAGCTGATCTGGCTTGCAAGATGTAATCTATCAGTTCCGGTGTTTGAATACGATGGTATCAACACTTGCCTCTATTGTCTAGACTTGTTCTGTTTTTGGAAATAGGGAGGAGAACCTATTTATACAAGTCATTTGAGCCTTATTCACGTCTCTCGTGGGAAGTGGAGGAAGTGAAGTGATGAAGTAGTGGAGTTGTGTGTTGGTGTTACACGACCAGTCTTGCCCACTTCTCCTGTCATCTCTAACCGTCCATAACTTCCTGATACGTTCTTGTGATGGCGCGTTGCACGCCGCACGCCGTAAACCGCTGGACCAATACCCCAAAGTATGTATCCCCCAGTTTGTGACATGATTGATGTCTCGAGTGTGTGGATCGTGGGACCCACGAAAGTAGCATGTAATGCTCGATTAAATAACTAAGTTATTTAGGAAGTCGATACCGTGAAGTATCGTGTGTATTCTATGCAGGTACTCGCATCATGGTGTGGTAAAGTGACGGGTGGTGATCACCATGACGCCTCACCGACCAATTAAATCCCGACTGTGGTTGTATAACCAAGCCGGTGAAGTTGGACGGACGAGATGATCTTTGAGACACTCATCTGCGACCGTTGATGGAATTAGGGTTTTTGAAGAGGTGCGCAAACATCACTCTTCAGCTTGGTCGAATCCAATCTTGGGATACAATTTTGACAGGGCCGATCGTGCATGTGTGTAAACGACATGACGGCTTAGGCGCCCATATCTCATTGTCTCGTGAAAGTGTGATCTGGGCCACTCAATTTGTCCGGCGAAGTTGAGTGGTGGAGATCAATTTGCAACAGAAATTTGGTGCCGCAAAAGCCGCGCATCATGTCAATTTTGGGCGCGCGTTCCAAGACGACCAAGCTTGGTCGGTCTTGGCCCTAAGGCATACGGTGGGATGGTATATATACCTGTACTTCATCATCCCATAGAAACATGATCTAAGCCACTCAATTTGTCTGGTAAACTTGAGCGGTCGAGATTAGTTTGTGGTTGGGAAGTGTGACCACGCCTAGCTTGGGCGCGCGAATCAAGGTGTACAACCAAGTTTGGTCTTGGCCGATCGGGTGTGGAGATAGGTGGGCCCGCAGTGATCATGTTGATACTTACCAGACCTGCTTAGTCTATTCCTGGACCCTTCATCCGAGCAGGAGAAAATGGACGCTCGTGATCGCGACACAAGCCTTAATTAGGTTTTGTCGGCCGTGTGTCATACCCAGTTTTGGGCGTACGAATCAAGACGACCAACCATAGTTGGTCCTGACCGATCAGTCAGGTATGTAGGCGGGCCCACGGTGTTTGTGTTGACATGCTCTGGGCCCTTTGAATCTACATCTACACCCTCCATCTATGCCTGTGAAGATGGATGGTTGAGACTGTTTTGCGATACATGTAATGTGCCGCAAACCCTAATTAAGGGTTTTTCGTCCATACTGCTCTGGTTTGGACGGTTTGGCAAGCTATGCCACCCTTTTGGGGAGGCCGACCATGCGGGGCCCGCGTTGGGACGGTAGTGAATATTCCAATACCTGCTTGGGGTCATGGATTCAATCTAAGCCATCCAATCATACTGGTGAAGTTGGATAGTTGTGATCATTTCTGAGACTGATACAGACAGTCCATGTTCAAACATGCTCAATCGGGCTAGTATAACACACCGAGAGTTGCAACCTGTACGGGTATTTCGTACATGCATCTCTAGGGATATGAAAAATTCCATGCAACAAACATTCTCAAGTGACCATAAGTAGGTTTTATATATATATATATATACCTTCTTCGATACTTTACCATTTAGCGGTCTTCAAGGAGGTCGATTGATCAACTAAACAAAAATATTCATCATTTCATCCTGTAAATAAGATGAGATAACATGCACTATAATTCTCTCGAGAATAGTGTGGTTCATCCTCCTTGCAACACCCATATGTTTTGGAGTTTTTAGAACTAATTGTTCAGACATATGCCCATGCTCTGCGATACACTTCAAGTGGCCCAATGTATTCTCCCAAGTATTCATAATGAAGGCACTTCAAGTCTTGCATATGACCAAACCTTCATTGAAGAGCATTGATGCGTGTCGTAGGTGCAATCAAATTAAATCACTTATTTACACACAATTAACTAGTAATATAATGGAAGCAATGATCGTTCCCACGAAGAGCAGTGAGTTTTAGTTGTTCAAAAAGGTCACAAGGGGGGGGTTTTGTTTTGGATTTCAAAGTAAAATAAACAAAGAAATTAAAAGATTAAGTTGTAAGCAATAGAGAGTGAGATGATCGAGGAATCCTTCTTTGTTACTAAGCCGTCATCAAGTTATTATATTGATCCATTCATCATTAGTAAAGATTATCACCAACCGCAGAATATCAGCTAGATCAGTGATAACCCCTAAATCCCTTAAGTCACTGGACACGGAAGTTCTCGACTACCAGATTCTATTAAACCGGACAACCAAGTAGTAGATCACTCAATATGTAACCCAATCGAATGCTTTAAGTTTTATGAATTTATAGGTTGATCCTACTAGTTAGACTCTTAGATCAAGGTCCACTTTTTAGTGTTGTTTATACACACGATTTCTCCATAGAATCCCTCTGCAAGGTCTCGTGTTTTCTACTTGTGTATGAATTATTTGACGATTACTTATCTCCAAACTCAATACTAGCATTAGATTAAATCAATAAATCAATTCAGTTTGCCACCTAAACAATCTACCAATTAATCATAAACATTCATAATCGTATAAACAAGCGATAATCATATGAAGAACTTCAAAATAGATTAATATAATAACTCAAATCTTGTCTAAAACTTACAATCCATCCTCAATCAATTATGGGTTTATCTACTCATGGATGTAGGAGCATCCATGTTAAACATATAAGAAAAGTAAAGAGATATCGTTACGACTGATGAGAACCGCTCCGAAACCCTAGCTTTTTCCTCCATTGTTGTTTCTCCTCTCCAAGATTGCAAAGTTATGTAAAAAGATAATCCTCTTAATGTTTAGAAGGTCCTCTTATATAGTTTTCAAGAGATCTAGGTATTAGAATCCATCCGGGACCAATTTTCCTTGATTTGGAAGTCCAAATACGTCAAAAGGGACACAATAGGCTTGTCTCGGTCGGCATTGTAGAACTCCCCAATGCAATACCGAAAGTTGGGGTCTAAAATACACCTTCTCTGCCTGAAATATGGCTACTTTCGGTATTGCTTTAGCAATGCCGAAAGTGGTGTTGTAGATTGCCATTTTTCGTCTCAACTGTTTTGGTTGTAACTTCTTCGTCCGAACTAGGAATGACCTCATTCTTTAGCTGTTCACTTCATAATTGAATTCTCTTCAAGATGGTGATAAGAAATCCTGAATTTGGATAATTTAAACTTGGTATTCTTGTCCTTCTTATGATCTTGAGCATTCTTTGCTCCTTTTCGTCGCACTTCTTCCACTTCTTTCGGCTTTAAACACTTGGATCTTTGAGAACTTCACTTTATAGCTCTTTTGTAGCTCTTTTCACTCTTATTGGGATGATTCACCTGATATGACACATAAACTAGAAAACAATCATAATGACAAGTAATATGCAAGAATTATAGCTAAAACAAGTATGGAACTGACATTCTAAACATGTAAATTAAGCACTTATCAAATTCCACCACACTTAGATTTTGCTAGTCCTCGAGCAAACTACCTAAAGTACAACAACTCCATCTCGTCGACGATAAGGATGCACTTAGCTTATGCAACATGCCTTTAAACCCCTATGTGTCCCTAGTGGACGAGTTATAGTCTCGTGAGGGCTTACGAGAGGTATACTCACAAAACCTACTCCAACTTCAAAGCGTTTCAGATTCTCAAGCATCCAAAGATCTATGAGGACATAGAGTTTCTGCATGCAAGTAATAAGAAGTTAGAAATACCAAAGAACATATTCTCATTCTTAAATATTGAGTGAGAAATAACCACACCATAATGAGAGAACGCGTATTTGAGAGCGATCAATAAGCATTTCGCCTCGACTTCTGCCTCACTTAAAAGGAATTAATGATAATTGCACTCAATAAGATAAATTTTTTATGGGTCTCACATGTGTGCAGGTAGGAATGAAGAGAGAAATCCTACACACGTTGAATGGTGGGAAGGAAACCTTCCGAATTATTTCTGGAGACCCCACAAGATCGTGGGAAATAAAAGACTTTTTCTGATGATCTCTAAGAAAGGAAATCAACCATTATTATTGAGGATGAGAGTACTTACCACCTTCACATCCGATTGCAATGATGATAACATCACTCTCACAACATCCAATAGAAACGTATTCCTTCAGCTCGTCTTCTTCATCTTCTTGATCTTCGGTCTTCAACGTTGATGATAAATTCTTGAACTTCGTAGATCCTTTGACAATTTGTAACTCTTTTCCTCTATTCCTTGTTACTTGAAACTCCCTTATAGATTTTTCTTCATTCTCCACGACTTTATTAAATAAATAAAAACAATATAACAAATTTTTCTTGTCTCATTTTTTTTCTTTTTTTTTTCTTTTTTTTTTCTTTTTTTTTTCATTTTTTTTAAGACAAGAAAAATAATATAAAAATAACAATGAAAATGAAAATGGCCATAGTGAAGTACTTTACCACTTGATTCTTCACAACTTTTATTGTCTTCGTATCATAAACTTCAATCTCATCTTTTGATTTTCTTCGCTCTTGTAAATAAGTCTTCATACTTGGATGTGTAAGCCTTCAACATGTATATAAAAATCCGCTCATTGTATGTTGCTTTACTGGATATGAAATTTCGCTCTTCCTTGAATTGTTGCTTGTAAACCTTAAACGTCTTCAACTTTCCTTGTAGATTTTGATGTCGCTCCACTTGTTGATAATGATGGTGTTTCTATGGATCTGTTGTTGGCGAGAGAGAATGGTGCTAACTGCAAATCAAACTACAAGAAGGTGGTTTTCATCTATAGACGTCACCCTCATGATTGACAAAATTAGCACTCAAGAGATCAAAGAGTGGTGATTCTATTAGTGGGAGGTTGGGTAGCTCACAATTCTACCTGGAATTATAACGTACGGTGACACACACTCAAAAGAAAGCTCTTTAGTCAGCTACAAAGAAAATTTGGTCTGGTGCCTATGTTGATTTGAAAATAGGTAGTCTCCACTAATGATTGATTAGCAACTCTAATAATGCATTTCTATCTGCTTCTCATTTGCATCACCGGCACGATTAAATCCATTATTTAACACTCTAACAAGCAAGAAATATGAACGTAGTTCCGTAACACTTCTAAGTTCATTTATGTCGGTCATAATTCTCTGTGTAAACATACCTAGAAGTATGCTAGTGACTCTAAAATCTCTACAAGTTGGAGGTTTTTATGCAAATATTTACAACACTTTTGAAAAACTCTATATGCAAAATATCCAAACACTCCCCCATACTTAAACTTTACATTGTCCTAAATGTAATTGACTCGTCCTAAGTAAAATCAAGGTGGGAAATCAAAATATGATAAGAAAAATGAAGAAAAATAAAGAAGATAAAGATAGAAATACAAAGCCATGGGTTGCCTCCCATGTAGCGCTTTAGTTTTACGTCCTCAAACCGACTTGGCATTCTCCAAATTACTCCTCCAGAGGGAGTAAATCACGAAATTCTAGCATATACATATCTACATACGCAATGCTTTCGTAGTACGGTTTCAATCTATGGCCGTTGACCTTCGAAATTGTCCCATCTCGGAGACTAGTTATATCAACTGCACCATGAGGATAAACATTAGTAACAACATATGGTCCAATCCATCTAGACCTTAGCTTACCAGGAAATAGTTTAAGACAAGAATAAAATAAAAGAACTTTTTGCCCCACAATAAAATTCTTTCGAGAAATCATCTTGTCATAGAAAATCTTAGTCTTTTCCTTGTAAATCCGGAAAATTTCGTAAGCATCATTACGTATCTCCTCTCATTAAGTTGTAACTTTCTATGTTTCCCCGCATTATCATAATCCATGTTGCACATCTTTATCGCCCAATAAGCCTTGTGCTCAAGTTCAACCGGAAGATGACAAGCTTTGCCATAAACCAACCGATATAGAGACATACCAATCGGTGCCCAAAGTGCATCGTTGAGTCTAAAAATCCAATATTTCCGTGTTGTGTTAACGGTTTTCTCCAAGATGGACTTGATCTCACGATTTGAAATTTCAGCTTGCCCACTAGTTTGTGGGTGATACGGCGTACCGACCTTGTGAGTTATGTTGTACTTCTTGAGAAGAGCATGGAAGGATTTCTTAAAGTGCGATCCTCCATCACTAATAACCACTCTTGGTGTACCGTGTCTAGAGAAAATATATTCCTTCACAAACTCACAAAAAACTTGAGAATCATTAGTAGGGGTGGCTTTAGCTTCTACCCATTTTGAAACATAATCCACAGCAAGAAGTATATAAAATTTTTCATTCGAATTGATAAAAGGACCCATAAAATCAATTCCATACACATCGAAAATCTCTACAGCAAGAATCGGTGTGAGTGGCATTTGATTTCGAGCACCTAGATTGCCCGTTCGTTTACATCTATCACAAGATTTACAAAAGATATATGCATCCTCAAATAAGGTGGGCCAGTAAAATCCACTCTCAAGGACTTTGAGAGAGGTACGTTTAAAACCAAAATGACCTCCACATGCATAAGTATGGCAAAAAGTAAGGATGGATTGAAATTCAGAGTTAGGTACGCACCTGCGGATTATTTGATCGGAACCATATTTCCACAAGTAGGGCTCATCCCACATACTACTTGAATATCTTATTAAGCTTAAGCTTTTGAAAATTAGACATTGTACTAGGTACTTGCCTTATAACCAAGTAGTTCACTATATCAGCGCACCAAGGTGTTGAATCTTCAATTGAGAAAAGTTGTTCGTCTGGAAAATGATATTGTAAAGGAAGTTCTTCTTCGGAAACAACAAGTCTATTAAGATGATCCGCAACAATATTCTCAACACCTCTCTTATCCTTGATTTCATAATAAAATTCTTGCAACAACAAAATCCACCGTATAAGTCTCGGCTTAGCTTATTTCTTCTTAAGTAGGTACCTAAGTGCTGCATGATCGGAATACACAACCACTTTTGCACCCACTAAATATGATCTAAATTTTTCTAGTGCAAACACTATATCCAACAACTCTTTCTCGGTGGTATAATAGTTAATTTGACCATCGTTTAGGGTCCTAGATGCATAATAAATCACATGGGACAGGTTATCCACTCTTTGACCCAAAACAGCTCCAACCGCGTAATCACTTGCATCACACATCAATTCAAATGGTAAACTCCAATCCGGTGACTTGATAATCGGCGCAGTTGTCAACAATTCCTTCAACTTGTCAAAGTCTTCTTTGAACTCCTTGTTGAAGTCAAAAGCAACCTCTTTTTGTTACAATTTGCCCATTGGCATTGATATTTTGGAGAAATATTTGATAAACCGCCTGTAAAAGCCTGCATGACCAAGAAACGAGCGAATCTCCCTCACCGAAGTGGGGTATTGTAAGTTCCTTATTTGGTATATCTTTGCTTTGTCGACTTCGAGCCCTCGAGAGGACACGATGTAACCTAGCACTATACCATGGTTTACCATAAAGTGGCATTTCTCCCAATTTAAAACAAGATTAGTGTCTATGTATCTTTTTAGTGCAAGTTCAAGATTTTGTAAACAAATATCAAATGAATTGCCATAAACACTAAAATCGTCCATAAATACCTCAATGATACGTTCCACGTAGTTAGAAAATATACTAACCATACATCTTTGAAAAGTGGCAGGCGCATTGCAAAGACCAAACGGCATCCGTCTATAGGAAAACGTACCAAAAGGACAAGTAAAAGTAGTCTTCTCTTGATCCTCCGGTGCAATAACAATCTGATTGTACCCCGAATATCCTTCCAAAAAGCAATAATGTGAATGTCCCGCTAACCTCTCTAGCATTTGATCAATGAAAGGCAAAGGAAAGTGATCCTTTCTAGTTGCGGCGTTAAGCTTTCTGTAATCTATGCACACTCTCCATCTTGTTTGAACTCCTGTAGGAACAAGTTCGTCATCTTGATTTCGAACAATAGTGACACCGGATTTCTTGGGTACCACTTGTACCGAACTAACCCATTTTCTGTCAGAAATTGTGTAAATTACCCCACACTTAGTAATTTGAGGATCTCTTTCTTTACGACTGATCGAATTTTGAATAGTGGTAAGTAGAGTTGTCGTTCACTCGGACTTGATGAGATTGATTTTAAGAATTAATACACTAAAATAAAAGAAAAATATATACAAAATATTGTCACAAATGAAGAGAGTTATTGGGACTAGGATTTCATCGAATTCATAACATAGGGTTCAATTTATTTATTCTCAACAATTAAAGCTCAATACATAAAACTAAATGGACTCTGACTTTGCCACGGTAGATTTTCCAAATATTAGTTATAAATCGTAAGCATGGAACATCAAACATCTAAGCAAGCATGGCCCATCTAATAAAATGATAACTAATTTTTTCAAATCATATTTCAATTAAAATTAATGCAAAAGTCTTAAAAAGAATTAAATCATTTTACCCATGTATGAAATTTGTCTTCCTCCGTCGTCCCAGTGTTGGGGTTTAGCTCATCACGTCGAAAACACACTTCAAATATTTATTCATGGCTCAAAAGTGTTCACAAGATAATGAATTGGGAGAAAGAATGATAAAACCGGGTTTGTCACAATTATAATTGTTACAAAGAACTGTTATAGAAAACGATATGGATAAAGTGTCACAGACACTGTAGCTATACGACGGTTTTCTTGCGTCAATGTTCTTCGTTCTTCCTCCTCATGCAGCAGCAGAAAAGAATTTTCTGCAGTTTTTTTTAGCTCTGCAGCGTACCCAAACTCTTCCTCCCTATTCTAATACTCCTCAACACCTTATATAGCCTCTCATGCACAAGAAATACCCTCCATAACTCCATATAATTCTTCATTACTTGGTATTGAAGGAAAACATTCTCGGGAATATTTTCTTCCCTGAATTAACTTTTCACGCGCTGAAGTGATGTAGAAATGCTCCAAACACGATCGTACACGCTGAAGAATGAGTCCACACGCTAAAAACACATGCAGTCCTTCCAAAACTACACCAACAGAATCCCGTGTATCATTCGAACTCTGTTTCACTTCAATCCCACATTGCAACCCTATTGCTTCGAATTTGATGGACTTACCAGTCCTGTTTAAATGAAACAGGCCAAAAACAACATATTTTGGCGATTGAATCTCTTTATACCACGTCCAGAACCAAATCAGCAGTATCGGGTTCTTCAAAGTACGTAAACTCCCCGAGTTATACAATCTGAGTTTCCAGCCAATTCTAATCCAAAAAAAATCATACCATGCTTGTGAAGCTCAATCAAGTCTTCCCAATCAATTTCAGCCATTGAGTCTACTTAAATTGCTTCCAAAATACGAACCCTAATTCTGTTTTCTAAAGAACAACTTTTCCTGCCAAAAACCAGTTTCAAACGAAGGGGATGAAGGTGTCCCTTATCCAGCTGCTTGGGTGTCAATAACAGTTTGGGTACCCCTTAGTAATTGGGGTGCCCCTTATCCAAAATAGGGGTCCGTTTAGCAAATGTCCTCCGGGGGTCCAAATAGCACTTTTCGAGCAACTTTTTCCACACAAGTGTATTTCTCCAAAAACACCTATACAAGCACAAAAACACCATAATAGGTATAAAAATCAAGCACTAACAATAGAGACATTGAGGACAATTTAGACACAAAAATGTGGCTATCAACGACCTCCATCATTAGGGGGTTAAGCCTACGCTGACCATCACGTACTGGCTTGCTATCATCTTCCATAAGGATTATATGCATGCACATTGATGGATTAATGCCTTTAATATCAGCAATTGTCCAACCAATGTCCGTTTTGTGCTCCTTCAGAACCCGAAGTAGACATTCTTCTTGTATGGCATTGAGATTCTTTGCAATAATCACCGGAAGCTCCTCTTTATCACCCAAGTAAGCATACTTTAAGTGATCGGAAAGAGTCTTCAATTCTAGTTTAGGTGCCTGCACAATAGAAGGTAAAGGAACCTCATTAGTTACGGGTAAGGAAATATAAGAGATATTACCCGTTCGAGCTTCTTGTAATGTTGTTAAAGCACCACACATCTCTACTAGCTCTTTGACTAAGTAGACATCCAAATTCGGTTGCCCATGAACGTCCAAATCAATGCTATTTCTCAACACAACTCCAAGTTCATCTTTATTGCTCAAATCAAACATTTGTTGTGCTAACGAATCAATAACATCAATAGAGAAAGCGGAGTGCACATCATTAGGATAACGCATGGCCTCAAATATGTTGAAGCGAATGATCTCCTTATCAAATTCCATAGTGAGTGTGCCGTTGTCCACATCAATCTTCGTCCTTGCAGTTTTCATAAACGGTCTCCCAAGAAGTAACGGAGTAGATGAACAATTATCTCCATTTTTCATATCCACAATGTAAAAATCAACCGGAAAGATTAATTGATTCACTTGAACTAACACGTCCT
Source organism: Papaver armeniacum (assembly GCA_023531295.1). Lineage (NCBI taxonomy): Eukaryota > Viridiplantae > Streptophyta > Magnoliopsida > Ranunculales > Papaveraceae > Papaver > Papaver armeniacum. Next base: position 129,305 of record JAJJWW010010752.1, on the reverse strand, counting down.
CCTCGACTCCCTTAGGCTATATATTTGACTTGTTTGCTAATTGAATAGTAATCCTTGTATCTTTTAGAGGTCCAAGATTCAAAGAATCATAAATATCGGCTGACATAAAACTATGGATGCTCCCAAATAAATCAAAGCACGCTCAAATCGTCGGTTACCAATAGTAGTTGGTACTGTAAAACCCCTAGGATCTTCACACTTTGCAGGCATCTTCTTCAGTAACATCGTTGAAGCACTTTCGCCCACTTGTGTAATCTCGTTGGCAATCAATTTATCCTTCCTTGTGCACAAATCCTTCAAAACCTTAGCATACCTGGGTACTGTTTTGATGGCCTCAATAAATAGATTGTTGATTTGTATCTTGCTAAAAATATCCATGATCTCCTTGTCTTGAGCTTACTTCTTTGACTTGGCCGGATGAGGTTGGATTTTCCTTTGGGACGGTTTCCGCCTCTACTTCCTTTTCGATGTCGTCACTAACCACTTGTTGTTGATATTTTTGTGGTTCTTCAGTTTGTCTTCCACTGTTTAGAGTTACTGCATTAGCGTGCTCTCTCGGATTCACAAAAGGTTGTGATGGCAACTTTGTCGAAGCTTGTGCTTTCATTTGATTCATATATGTTGCCATTTTCCCCATCTGAGTTTTTAACTGATTTTGATCGGATTTCTGTTGACTTTTTTGAAACATGGAGATGAGCATGTCAATCTTAGATTCTTCAGTTGGTGGTTTTTGTTGTAGTTGGAATTGTTGTTGAATACCACTTTGTCTCACATATGGATTAGGAGTTGTAACTTGCTTGTTCGCATAACTGAAATTTGGGTGATATTTCCAACCAGGATTATAAGTATTTGAGTATGGATCATACCTTTTCCTTTGATTAGGAAATATAGCATTCACCTCGGCATCATCTTCATATGTAGGAACAACTGCAGAAAGCTATCCGTTGGACCATCTTTTCCACATTACCAATTCGTTGCTCAATATGTGATGAATCTCCCATCTCACTAACTCTTCTATCTCTCGACGAATCTCAAATATAAAATTGCTGCGTATTTGCAGCCATGCTCTCAATCAAACTAGTAGCCTCCTCGATAGTTTTATTAGCCAGTGCACCACTGCTAGCTGCATCAATCAAGTGTCTCTCATGCGGTACAAACCCCTTATAGAAGTGTGTGATGATAAGTTGTGGTGGTATCTGATGGTGTGGGCAACTCGCCAACAATCTCTTGTACCTCTTCCAATAGTCATACAAAGACTCTCCAGAAATTTGTACAATGCCGCTGATCTCCTTGCAAATAGATGCAGCTTTAGAAGCATGGAAATAATTCTCTAAAAACAACTTTTTCATTCCGGTCCATGTGGTAATACTTCTAGAAGGGAGATAATATAACCATGATTCTGCCTAGTCCGCCAATGAAAATGGAAAAGCTTGTAGAAAAGTTGTATCATCATTATCATCGCTCTTTCTCAAACTTCTTACTTATTCTGAAACTGCTGCAGATGTCGATTTGGATCTTCACCCGGTAGTCCCTTGAACTTCGGAAGCCAATGAAAAAGATTTGATTTGAATTCCACCGTGTCAGTTAGAGTAATACACAATGGTTGAGATTTCAAACATGGTGATGTTAAATTTCTCAACGTCCTCCTCGGTGGAAGTGGAGGTGGAGGTGGATTCGCGCCGTCCACCATTTTTGTTGTGACGGTTCTGGTTGCAACTTCTTACTTGCTTGAAGTACCGTTCCTTTATGGGTTTGAATTCCGCACCTCGGGTAAGTCCAATCCTTTGATGCCAGAGATTAAGTACCTAAAACAAAACAAAATCTGGAAAACAAAGTTAAAAAAAAAACTAAAAATAAAATTTAAAAAAATAAATAAAAATAAAACTAAAAGAAACAACTAAACATACCGACTGCTCCCCGGCAGCGGCGCCAAAATTTGATGCGTGTCGTAGATGCAATCAAATTAAATCACTTATTTCCACATAATCAACTGGTAATATAATGGAAGCAAGGATCGTTCCCACGAAGAACAGTGAGTTTTAGTTGTTCAAAAAGGTCACAAGGGGGGTTTTTGTTTTGGATTTCAAAGTAAAATAAACAAAGCAATTAAAAGATTAAGTTGTAAGCAATAGAGAGTGAGATGATCGAGGAATCCTTCTTTTTTACTAAACCGTCATCAAGTTATTATATTGATCCACTCATCATTAATACAGATTATCACCAACCGCAGAATATCAGCTAGATCAGTGTTATCCCCTAAATACCTCAAGTCACTGGACATGGAAGTTCTCGACTACCAGATTCTATTAAACCGGACCGCCAAGTAGTAGATCACTCAAGGTGTAACCCAATCGAATGCTTTAAGTTTTATGAATTTATTGGTTGATCCTACTAGTTAGACTCTTAGATCAAGGTCCACTTTTTAATGTTGTTTATACACACAATTGCTCCACAGAATCCCTCTGCAAGGTCTCGTGTTTTCTACTTGTGTATGAATTATTCGACGATTACTTATCTCCTAAATCAATACTAGCATTATATTAAATAAGTAAAACAATTCATTTGGCCACCTAAACAATCTACCAATTAATCATGAACATTAATAATTATATAAACAAGCGATAATCATTTGAAGAACTTCAAAATAGATTAATATAATAACTCAAATCTTGTCTAGAACTTAGAAACCATCCTCAATCAATTATGGGTTTAGCTACTCATGGATGTAGGAGCATCCATGTTAAACATATAAGAAAAGTAAAGAGATATCGTTACGATTGATGAGAACCGCTCTGAAACCCTAGCTTTTGCCTCCGTTGTTGTTTTTCCTCTCCAAAATTGCAAAGTTATGTAAAAACATAATCCTATTATATAGTTTTCAAGAGATCTAGGTATTATAATCCATCCGGGACCAAGTTTCCTTGATTTGGAAGTCAAAATACGTCAAAAATTTCCTTGATTTGGAGGTCCTCTTATATAGTTTTCTTAAATTTTATTAAGAAAAAATTTTCTTTTATTTTAATTATTTTTTATTATGTAAACATTAATCTTATGCATAAATAAAAATATTTTTTTTTTCTTATGATTTCGGCTCGGATAATTATCTGATATCCAGATAGAAATTCGAATACGAATTCAAAGTGAAAATTACTATATCCGTTCGGATTTCGAATCGAATTCGGATAGTTGGTAGGCTAGGAAATGCCTACAATATTAAACCGCAAGTATACGATGTCTACAATGTAAAACACGGCACGTACGGATCGTTCCCACAGGGACTTGATGGATGTAAAGTTGAAACTAGAAGAAAACTAAACTGATTTGTAATAAAAAAATGTTTGTTGTGTCGATAAGACAAGAAGATTGATTGCTAAACAAAACTATGAAACTATAAACGAAACAGAGATAAAGATGCAGTGAGATCAGGAAACAATCAAGTGGGAAGCACTAGGGCAATTGAATCTACCATATAACATACACTAGATGATTTCAGTTTCCATATTATTCTTTTCCTTTATAATGGATGGCGATGAAGATGCAAGTCTGCCGCTTACCAAAGGCAATCTGAAGTTAGATATTTCGATAACAACTAAGGTATTAATACCTAGAATTAGCTGTCTTGTGACAGTACAACTAATCACAGATTAAATGAATCAGTTTCATATGAGTTGATGCGGCAAATTACAGTTCTAACAACATAGGATGCAAGACATACAAGGTGTAAGATGTATGTTTTTCACTGCAAAGATCAAAATATCTCTATTCAATTAAGCCCAAAAAGAATAATATCAAAACATGAATATCTAGCATAAAGTTAAGGGTTTTATCTATACCCTAGCTAAGAAATTAGAACATACTGAAAACAGGGGACAAATAAAATTCAAATAGAGATAAAACCATTGATGTAATTGAACTCTATTCTTCTTCAAACTGGTTTCTTAAGAACACTCATAACACAAGCAAGAAATAAAAACTGAGTTCTACTTTCTTCCCTGACCCCCCTCCTCTATCTTACACAACACAACACCCCTTTTATACACAGATTTCTACCCCAACTTTCAAACCCTCATCTCCACAGAAACAATATAATAATTGGGGGCTTTTGTTTCTCGAAACTCACCACTTTGCAAGACTCTTCCTTCCTCTACCGCCACTGCACTCATCTTCATTTGACTGATGTTGTTGCTGCTTGAATTCAGACCTAAGTGCGACTTTCTTAAACATCACAACCACCCTATTTCTGTCAATTGCACGCTGCTGTCACTGATGTTTGCAGAGAGTGACAAAATCAAATCCCTAGCTTGTCAATTTCGTCGCTTTTGAACACCAAACAGCTGACCTAATCTTGTAGGAGTCAAAACCTAGGGCTTGGTTGAATCAATTACAAAGATAATCATAAAAAATAAGCAAGTGGTCTGATAGGGGAAAGATGGTGATGGAAGTGTGGGTTTGATGGATTTGACATGTTAAGAAAATTGGGGAGACACAAAAGATGGTCGACTGAGATGGGAGAAGAAGAAGTTTTCTTTTCTTGTGTTCGAGAACAGGTTTGGGAAAGGTGATAGAATTGGATACTCAGGTGTGAAGCATGAAGACATTGCTTTGGTATTCAATATGGACCTTGGGTTTGAGTTAATTTCCATGTATTTGAGTTTTGCGTTTCGGCCCATTGTTCTTCTTCTTGCACTTCTTGTTCACTACTGGTTCCTGTCGCTTCATAAATCTGCTCGCACCCCAACTGCCTTCTCCATTGCACGTATCTCCTTAAAGCCGACTTGACATCTAGCTCGACAAGGCATAACAGCTCCAATTTGTGCATATCCCATGTTCAAGCCAATCTTTTCATTCTCCTAGTATTATAGAACAAAGTCAGGAAAATTGCCACACATTCGCAACAAACAAGAACTGCAAAATACATAATTTGGCGTAAATGCAAGCAATAAGTGCATCAAAATGGCATAAACACCTTCAACATGATAAGAATGTATGCAATGTTAGGTGCCCATCAATAGTATATGGTATTTTCGGATTCAGATGCGGATAATGCCTATCCGCATTCGTATGCATCTGTTACACCCTTATTCGTTGGTATTTAGAAAAATTAACATCCACCGGTTAGATAAGCTTTTAGCAAAAGAAAACATAATCATGTCTACCTAATGGTTCCACGGCACTTTGGAGGAATTTAAGTATTTTGACAATTAAAATTTATCTTCATGTCAAGTTCATCTTGTACAAGGCTTGGGCCTTGAAGGATTCTATTACATTTTATGCTACACCTACGCTCCTACACCGGTCCCTGGTGACTTACGACTCTTGTTTCACTGAACATCTTTGGAAATTGGACATTGCTTCTGATTTTGGTTTCCCCTCGAACTATGTTGAAAGACACACATTGCGGGGATATAAATTTTTTAATGCAGTACTCATGGATATATCAAACTTGACTTCCAAATTTGTGGATCCAGGGTCTCCAAAATGGCATATAATAAATTAGTTAACTCGGGAACGACTCTGGCCTTGTTGCATGGAACTCGGGGATTTTTAGTTGTTGTCAAGAAACTTAAATCATGGTTATGAGAACATGTAAATGTGTTAGAGTATGGGTGTCTCTTATAGTGTGTGCCTCTATCTGTTTATAGTCTGCTTTTAGTATTTACATCACAGACAATTGTTGTGACTTTACATCTTCTGTAATAATGAGTCTATAAATAGTTCTGTAATAACTCTACCTGAGTTAATGCTTCTGATAATAATAAAACATTTCTTCATTCATTTAACTTTGATCACATGGTATCAGATAGGTTCATCGATTCTATCATCTTCATAGATTAGTTTCAGAATCTATAGTGTTATCTTCTGATTCTATTATTTTTTGAAGAATTTCTTCACAACATTTCAGATCTCAGTTGAAGATTTTATCTTCATCATTACATAATTCTTTGATTTCTTGATTTTTAATCAAGATTCTTTCTATATTTCACATCGCAGTTGGAGATTCTATCTTCTTCCATTTTAAAACCTAATCTTGATCATCAAATCAAGATCTTCATCTTCATCTTCATCTCCAATATTACAATTTCTTGAATTTTTTAGATTCAAGATCTATTTCAACATCTGTTTTGTCTCACATTTATGATTGAAACGTTTCTTGATTTCACAATGCCGAGATCGACATAAAACGCTTCCGCTATGAACAACAACAACAACAACACAACAACAACACCAACAACAACAACAACTCAGATCCATCTCAATTTTATCTCCCCTTCACCAACATCTCCAACTTTGTTTCGATCAAACTAGATTCTACCAATTATCTGCCGTGGAAGGATAAGTTCGAGTCTATTCTTATCTCTACAGATTTGTTCGATTATGTTGATGGATCCACATCAGAACCGCCTCGACATATTTTGATCAATGGAGTTCAATCGGTCAATCCATCCTGGACTTATTGGAGAAAGGTAGATCGCTTTGTTGTTAGTTGTTTAAAAGCAACCTTTACTCAATCTATTTGATCGGAGATGTTCTTGGCATGGTTACTTCTTTTGTGAGATCAACCTTTACTCAATCTATTTACGGAATTCTTGGAAACTACCTTTATTACTCAATTTTCTGCTCGGTGTTCTATGTTACGTAATCAATTGCAGAATGTGAAGCGTGGAAATCAGTCTGTGGGGGATTATCTTCATCAAATTAAGGTAATTACTGATAACCTTGCAGCTATTAATGAAAGGATTCCAAATGCTGATCTTACTATGTATATCTTGAATGGTTTGGGGAGAGACTACACCAACTTTGTTATATCTGCTCAAAACAGACATGTACCATTCACTTTTGCTGAACTGAGAGCTAGACTGATTAATCATCAACAATGGCTTAAGGATCAAGATAAAGAGATGACTAGTCTGTTTGATTCACAAAACTCTTCTGCAATGTATGATAATCACACTGGTCATAACAATGGTAATTCTAAAAAGAAGAAGAATCAATCTGGTGTAGGTTCTGCTCAGTTCAAGAATAATAATTTTCATCCTGGTAGTGGTTCAAGTTCATCTGGTCCTAGCTATAATGGTGGTGGTTCAGGTTCTTCTAATTAAGTTATAATGGTGGTGGTCCTAGAGGAGGTAGTAACACCATTGATTGGTCTAAGGTTGAGTGTCAAATATGCAAGAGGATGGGTCATTCAGCAAGCAGATGTTATTACAGGTACACTCCTGACAAGAATTCCATTAGTTCAGTGCAAAAGGCTTTTGCAAGAATTGAGTTGAATCTTTAAATGACTATGGAAGAAAATGCCTCATATGCAATCTAGCTACAAATTGGATTCCCGACTCGGGGCAACCAACCACATGACTAATGATCCTAATATTGTTTCTAATACTTCTCCATATACGGTAATAGTAGTGTCATGATGGGTAATGGTGAGTTAGTAAAAATTTCACTTACTGGTGATGCACTAGTCAAAACTGCTAAGAAAAATTTTAAACTACTTGAAGGCCAACTTACTTTCTATTGCAAAGTTTACTAAAGATAATTCTTGTTATTTTGAGCTCACTCCTTGGGGATATCTAATAAGAGATCATATTACTAAGCAAGTACTAGTTGAGGGTTATGTATACAACAACTTGTACCCACTTAAGTCCATATTCTCCACTTCTCCAACATGTTTTCTTTCCACTGCTGCTTCATATACCCTATGGCACAACAGCTTGGTCATCCTATCTCGTTGTAATTGTTCACAAGCTAAAGTCAGCCAATGCAATAAAGCTCAGTTCATCTCCAGTTGATTATTTATGTGAGTCTTGTCAGTTAGGCAAATGTCATAAAATGCCTTTTTCTTTGTCTAGTAGAGTGTCTTCTGCTCCTTTGGAGCTTATACACTGTGATATTTGGGGCCCTGCTCATGTTTCTTCTTTAATAAGTTTTAAGTACTACATAGTCTTTATTGATGACTATAGTAGATTCCATTGGCTTTATCCTATGAAGTCCAAAACAAATTCCCTTGTAGCTTTTCAGTATTTTCAGTCAATCAATGAGAATTTATTTTCTACCAAAATTAAATCTTTTCAAACTGATGGTGCATATGAACTGACAAAGGGTCTTTTTAAAGATCATCTTGATAAATCTGTCATTTCTCTGAGAATTTCTTTCCCTCATACCTCTCAGCAAAATGGTCTTGCTGAGAGAAAACATAGGCACATCACTGAAGTAGGCCTTACTCTTTTATTACAAGCACATATGCCTAAATTCTTTTGGTTTAATGCTTTTCAATCTGCCACATTTATTATCAACAGAATTCCTTCTAAAGTCCTGCAATTTCAGTCTCCTTTTCAAGCCTTATTCAATAAACTGCCAGATTACTCTTTCTTTAGAGCTTTTGGATGTACTTGCTATCCATATCTTGTTCCTTATAGGAAGGATGAATTGAGTGCTAAGTCTTCAAAATGTACTTTTATAGGCTATAGTCTCCAACTTAGAGGTTATAAATGTTATGAAAATAGTACTGGGAATTTTTTTGTCTCCCGGACATGTGTATTTTGATGAGTCTACTTTTCCATTTCAGGAAGTTTCTTCTCCTTCGCAAAATATTCGGTGTTTACCTCCTATTTCATCATACTCACCAACCGATTCTTTGGTTCAATTTCAATACCATGTTCTTCTTCAACTTATTCAAATACTATCATTACAAGGTCTAAAGTGGGTACTAGGAAACCAAAGCTTTTACCTGACTATGTAACTAACTATACAGTAAGATATCCTGTTGCAGCTTCTTTTAGTTCTCTGCTACAGTTGGTGGAACCAAAGACTTACAAGGCCGCAAAGAATGATCCAAAGTGGGTTGTGTCAATGGGGGAGGAAAATCAAGCTCTTCAAGATAATGATACATGGGACTTAGTCAAATATCATCCATCTATGAATGTCTTTGGGATGCAAGTGGGTGTATAAACTCAAATTGAATGCAGATGGTTCTATTCAGAGAAGAAAATCTAGATTGGTGGCAACGGGATATAAAAAACTTGAAGATGTAGATTAGTCAGAGACTTTTAGTCCAGTGGATAAGGCTACTACAATTAGGTTGTCTTAACAATTGCCTTATCTAGGAATTGGTTGGTTAAACAATTAGATGTATCCAATGCTTTTTCGCATGGACATCTAAATGAGTGTGTGTTTATGCAACAACCTCCAGGTTTTGTAGTTAAAGGCAAAGAAGATCATGTATGCCATTTGAAGAAGTCATTGTATGGGTTAAAGCAAGCCCCAAGGGCTTGGTTTGAAAGGTTTTCAACAACTCTACTTCAGTATGGTTTCAAACAGTCCAAGTGTGATCATTCAATGTTCTTATTTAGTTCTTCAGAGGGTGTCATGTTGTTATTACTTTATGTTGATGATATCATCTTAATAGGTAGCTCTTCAGCTCTATTATCTTCTCATACTGCTTAACTTAGTAAAGAATTTCCCATGAAGGACTTGGGGGATCTCCATTATTTTCTGGGCATAGAAGCTACCAGGAATGATTCTACAAATCAAATTTTGTTAACACGGAAAAAGTACACACTGGAATTATTAAGAAAGGCAGATATGGTAGATTGCAAGCCCTGCAGTACTCCAGTTTTAAAAGGTCCAAGATGTTCAATTTTAGATGGAGAATTGTTAGAAGATCCTTTCTTTTATAGAAGTTTGGTGGGAGGATTACAATATGTTACTATGACAAGACCTGACATAGCATTTGCAGTCAGTTATGTGTCCCAATTTATGCATCAACCTACAACAGTACATCTACAACTTGTCAAGAGAATTCTGAGGTATTTGAAGGGTAGTCTTGGTTCAGGTATTACTTTGGGCTCCTCTCGATCTTAATTCTCTTACCGCCTACACTGACTCTGACTGGGCAGGTTGCCCTGATACTAGAAGAAGTACTGCAGGATATTGTGTGTTTCTTGGTTCTTCTTTAGTGTCTTGGACTTCAAAGAAACAACCAACTGTTTCTAGATCAAGTGCAGAGGCAGAGTACAAGGCTTTGGCAGTTGCTTCTTCAGAATTACTTTGGGTTTCTTATCTGTTAAAGGAATTGGGTATTTCTCTGCAATTACCTGTGACACTTTACTGTGATAATATGAGTGCTTCTAGTCTTGCAAGCAATCCTGTGTTTCATGCAAGGACTAAGCACATAGAGATTGATTATCATTTCATCAGGGACTTAATCATCTCAAAAAATTTGATGATCAAGTTTGTTCCTTCCTTGAAGCAATTGGCTGATGTTTTTACAAAAGGAATGCCTCAATCACTCTGTCACACACTAGTTTCCAAGCTTATCTACTTTACTGGTACACAACTTGAGGGGGACTATGAGAACATGTAAATGTGTTAGAGTATGGGTGTCTCTTATAGTGTGTGCCTCTATCTGTTTATAGTCTGCTTTTAGTATTTATGTCACAGACAATTGTTGTGACTTTACATCTTCTGTAATAATGAGTCTATAAATAGTTCTGTAATAACTCTTCCTGAGTTAATGCTTTTGATAATAATAAAACATTTCTTCATTCATTTAGCTCCGATCACAATGGTAGACATGGAGTTTGACTTATCAATTCGCGGCAAAAAAATCCCTGCTCAGTGCTCAGAATCACAACTAAGATTATCAAAGCTACCAGTGACTAGTGAGATTCTCCCGACCCTGCTTACTACACCACTAACTGTAATAACTGTCAACTTAAGCTAAACCAAAAAAGTGAGTAGCTTGGCTTGCTAGCAAAGCAAAGCAAAATCCCATAAAAGCACCGGCTAATATTGCTTTATCCCCCGTATCTTCCCTTGCGGCAATGACAAGAAATTTTTGGTACTCTTGTTTTCACAACACTGTTTCCTTTAAACACGTCACGATTCCCCATCCATCATCTCTATTAAACCTTAACAAAAGTACTACAAAACAGATTCGCAAAATGGAGTTGGAAATAGGACTCAAGATCACCAAAACAAAAGATGATGGTAATTTCACCACATCCAATCTGAGAATTACGAAAGATGGCAATGGCCCTGTTTTCGTATCTTCAGAAACCGAATCCATGTTCATTCTTACTGCTCATCTCAAAGGATACAGAAGAGAAAGAATAAAGATTGATATAAACGAAGATGGGACTCTAATATCAATAAGTGGAGATAAAACAATTCAAGAAATGGTGATGGTGAGATGGACAATGTACAAAAAAGAAGCAGAGATTACTGGATTCAAGAAAGTTTTTAGAATACCAAATGGGGTAAAACTAAACAAAATCAAAGCAAGGTTCAATCAGGAAGAAACTATTTTATCGATTTTTATGCCGAAATTGAAGAAAGGAATCCAAGGGGTTGGCATTGAAGAAGTAACTGAAGTGGTGGTAGAAGAACAACAGGAAGAAAAGGTTGTTGAAGAAGCTGTTGCGGTTCAAGAGAATGAATCAGAAAATCCAGAATTAGAACCAGTAGATATGCCAGCAATTGAAACAAAGGAAATTAGTAGTAATATTGAAGAAATTCCTGAAATGGTGATTCAAGAAGATCAAGAAACAGAAAGGATGGACCAAGATGAAGAAGCTCTTGGTGAAGTAGTAAAAGAACCAACAGAGAATGAGAGAATTCCTGAACTTGAAACCGTATCTTTAAAAGAGGAGGAAGTTGAAGAAATTCACGATGAAACTAGTTGTAGTGAAAAAGAAGAAGAATTCATTGAAGAAATGGTTAAGCAAGAAGATTTTGTAGAGGATACTTCGATTGCGCCTGTGGAACCCCTAGAAGAACCCTTAAAACTTGAGCATGAACAAGAACTTTTAGAAGAAAAAGAAGAAACCATTGAACAACAACTTCAAGGAGAAGAAATGAAGAATTTAGGTGAGGAAGAATCTTCAATTGAGAATAAGGCAACAAGTCCCACAAATGGAACGAGTCCGTGGTTGCGCTATCCTTTTGGTGTTCCTTCTGGTTTCATTGTAGGATCAACTTTATTTGGACTACTTATAGCTCTTGTTGTTCATTTACTAAGTGAAAATAAGAAATTAAAAAAATACGGTACAAGTTAATATATGTACATGATATATTCATATTTCATCTCTCAAATTTTGTCATTTGAATGGTTAGTGATTTTTTGTTTGAGTGCATTTGAATCTTGTTTGTGTTGTTTAAGTGTGATTTTTCTTGTTTTATTGTCTTCTGAAATAAATATCGTGGAACGAACATTGTTTAAGAAAAGCAATAGTGTTCCAATGGATGGGAACTAAGCACCATAATCCCTGTAAGACCTTCACATAAACTTCCTAGAGTGGTTATTGATCAATTTAGGTCCAAAAGTTTTCGGAGGATGCATTCATGGTGATAAAACTTTTTCCAAAACCTTGTCGAAGTACCGTTAATGATGAGAAATCTGCTCAAGAATCTGAGCCTTTGGTTGCATCTTACATGTGACAATGTTTTAAGGTTTTTATGAGCCCACTTCAAATATCCTCCTGCTGAGAACCATCAAGTGGTCTAATGGTTCTCATGCTCCCTCCCATTGCGGAGGTCGGGGTTCGAACCCTTGTAATTGCTAAAATTCCTAAATGAATGAGATTTAGGAGTAGTTTAGGGACCACTGTACCAAGCTATCAAAAAAAATATATATATCCTCCTACTAAACTGCCGAGTATATAAAACATTTCCATGATTAGAAGATTTGGCACAAAAAAAAAATATAGAAGGTTTCGCAAAAAAAAAAAAAATTTTGTAAGCGATTAGCCCACTTAAAATGCCAAATTTCACTTGCCCTCCTCAACGTTGTTGTACTTGTACTGCTATTGGTTACGCTCAGATATTTACACTCCCTTGGTTGTTGACATTTGTAACACAAAAAACTCAAATACAAGCAATGTGAATCCCTTCATCCCTTATATACCTGGCTAAATTGGGGCCTATACCACTTAATTGAGGCCTATCAAAATTTCATTCCCACACCACCAAATTATTATAGGCACCAAAACTTCTAACAAAAACTAATTTATCCCCACATTAATTCCTAAAACTCTCTCATATAAATTCTAATCTTTCCATTTTCAATAAATCCAAAAACTAAAAAACCTAAACCTGAAAAAAAAAATTATTTCCATCATAAACTTTCCAAATTCTCAGAACCCTAATTAAAAAAAAATCATCTTCTTCTCAAACGATCTTCGATCCAACCAAGAAGAAGGTAAATCTCCATCAACCCATTCTATGATTCTTTTTATCTTATTGATTTACATGTTTAAATCTTCGTTTTTGACAAATTAAAACTCTGATTACACCCAGAATCGGTTTTTATTGACCTATCGAATAAACCGATTCTGGGTTTTGTTCTCGACCATGAAAAGCATGCACAGTAATCGGTTTACATGATAATTAACATAGCCCGATTCTGAGGTAGAAATGAAATATGAAAATTCATCACCAGAATCGGTTTATATATGTAATATGTATAATCCGATTAATATAGTCTTTTCATCTTCCTCTCCACAATCGGGTTTTATACATGTACCACATAACCCGATTTTTGTTGTCTCCCCAGAATCGGATTACTTATGTTTGTATATGTACCGATTTCTTACTTGATTTTTGTTTATCTTTTGTGTAGAATGGACTTCGGACACCTACCATTTTACAATCGAGAGTTAACCTTGGAGGATATTATGAGGAAACCACAAAGAGTTCCAGTATGAGGAGAAACATTATTTCAGCTTGTAGGAATGCCCACCAAGAATTGGAAGGTATGTTTGAAGAAATGGTTGAATTTATGGCCATGGATGATGCAGAAGTTCTTTGCTCTTGATGATGTTCTTGGGCTGGGTGGTCTTTGCAAATGCTCGATCTTTGGTGATGGTGGTGTTGTAGCTGCTCCTGATGTTGCTGCTGCTGCAAATGCTCCTGATGCTGCAAATATTTTCTAGTTTAACTTTTAAATACTAAAACTTAAAGTTTATAAGACTTGTGGTTGTTTTAAGTCTTTTGGGATGGTTGATGTTTGTATTTTGGATGATATTTGTGTGGTTGATGTTTTTATTTTGGATGATCTTGTGTTGAACTTAATGCACTTAATGTTTAAAAAATTTCTAGCCTGACATGCCAACAATCGGTTTACTCGATATGGCCACATAAACCGATTGTGCAAGCCATTCTTCCTGGATGTTTTTAAGCCAAGCTAGAATCGGATCACATATGGAAATATATAACCCGATTTGTGTCGGTGAAAATTTAAAATTTAAACTGTCTTTAATCGGTTTACATTGGTCGCAAGAAAGACCGATTCCTTGTGCCATGTAAATACAATCGGGTTTTACAATCCTTCTAAAAGACCGATTATTTCAAATTATTTCACGTTTTTCAAAAAAAATTGTCGTTTGGGACTTTTTCTATAAATAGAGACCTCACCCATGGACCCCATTTGCCCCAAAATTGATCATTTTATTCCCCCTCACTCCATATACTCCACAACTACTCATTTCATACATATACATACAATAAATGGCATCATTCGACTCCGCGGAAGATTTGGCAATCACCAAAGCTTGGTATGAGGAAAAACGACTTAGACGTCAATCCTCCGAAAGGGTGGATTCCAAAACCTTTTGGGCTAGGGTACACAACAAATTTTGCCAAGAGTTTGGGAATCCTAACGCAAGAAGTGTTCAACAAGTGCACGCTAGGCACCTAGTAATCGAAAATGCAATACTTGCTTTTTTAGCTCTCCAACCTCGGATTTTTAACACTCGCCCCTTCACCTTGTCCATTGCACAATTTGTAAGTAATTTTGTGGTTTATTTTATGTAACCCATGTTGTTTTATCTTCCAATGAAACACCACTAACAAATGTAAGTTTTTTTTTGTGTTTTTGTAGCACGAAGTCGTGAAAGCGCGCTACTTGGAGGAAAAGGGGGAAGCATTCACATTCGATGCAAGCTATCACTTCTTGGCAAAGAATCCCGGAGGATAACCCGGACTACTTGGATGTTGTATCATCTTCGTTGGAGGAAGATTGATGGCTTTAGAAGTTTTTGTATAGGTTTTGTGGGTAGACCTCTATGCAAACCCTCACGAGACTATAACTCGTCCACTAGGGTCGCCTAGGGGTTTAAAGGCTTGATGCATGTGCTAAATGCATCCTACAATAATGAAAATGAATCAAAAAAGATTTCTTATGAAAGTAAATAATCGGTTTATATATGTCACATAAAACCCCGATTATCCTAATCGGATTTTACATATGCCAAAGTCAACCGATTTTGGAAGTCCTCTGATAATTCTGAAAACCAACCCAGAATCGGTTTATGAGTGCATGAACGTAAACCGATTTTGGGTACTGTTCACGAAAAAAAAATCTAAAAATTTAAGTTGTTTGATTTTTTGATGAAATCTCTAACATTAGTTAATCTCACATCCAAAACAAAATTAACCCCTAATACGATTAATTAGTACTAATTAATCGGGGGTAAAATAGGAAGTTAGGTAGTTATTTTGATAAGGGGTGGTGTGTAGGTGATTTCTAATGACCTTTTTTGTCATCTAGCTATAGTCCCCAATTAAGTGGTATAGGCCCCAATTTAGCCAGGATTATATACAACGGGAGCTTTAGATTTTGATTGTCCAACTAGTTAGCCAGAACTCTAATTTTAAGGTGATTTTTTCACATATACCTATGTATGATGAGTATTATAAAAATAATTTACTGTGTTTTGTCTTGGAAATGAGATAAAGGGTAAAACAAAAGAATGGATGAATATTTATACATTAAAGGAAGATAATGCATCACTTGGAAAAATCTCATGTTTCTATCATTCGCAAATATAAACTTTTAAAAAAAAAAAAAAAAAAAACAATGGATCTCATTCTTGTCCTTTTTCAATTCATTAACATGATAATGGAATTGAAAATCCTTTTTACACAAATTGTGCAAATGAAGACGTAACGATCATTATGTGGATTCACTCACCAATTTCTGGTTCAGTGACTGCATACTTCTCTAGATCTACAATATCTTATCATTTTTGGACCAATATCGAAGAAATTGCTAGACATTTCTGACATTGGTCCAAATGATGCATATTGCTATTGGTGATCATATTTCTGACAAAGAACTTGTTGTTGTTACTTTGGTTATGCTGAAGTAACAAGCAACTTTCATTGTTGTTGTTGTTATTAGTGGATTCAATCCTAGTTTTATCAGAGGTGGTCTTAAAATAAGAAACTTTCATCTTGGTAGAGGTACTGGTTCTTCTGTTGTTTCTGGTGGAAATTCTAGTCATTCTTCTTATCCTTCCACCTCCAAGTTTTCAAACTTCTACTACCTCTACTCTAGTTTATCAAATTTATGGAAAATATGGTCATGGTGCCCTTGAATGCAGAAACAAACTAAATATTGGATGTTCATACACCACCACACCTCATTGCCATGTTAGCTCGTGTTAATATTTTGGATGCTAATCCATGTTTTGGTGATATACGTGCAAATAATCATATCACTCCTAACTCCTATGATTTACAAGCTACTTAGACATATGTGGGTCCCTAGAAAATGCAAGCAGCTAATGCTGAAGGTATGCCCATCACTCATTCTGGTTTTTCTTTAAAGTCAACAACAGAGCATAGCTTTCATCCCAATAATATTTTTCTAGTTCCTCAGTCTGCTCAGAATTTACTTTATATGCACAAGTTGACTTCAGATAATCATTGTTCAATAACATTTGATTCGTATGGTATCTCTGGACTTGTCAACTTGGAAAATACCCACACAGTAATGGATTATATCCACTCAACTTCATTCAATATTCAACTGATAAAGCACTCTCTACTGCCAAAACTAACATCTTTCCTGAAGTTTGGCACATAAACTTGCACATCCATTATCTCAACCTATGCAATACGTTTGTAGATTTTTGTCTTTAACCCAGTATAGTAAGTCAGCCTATAGTTAGTAGTGAATGTCAATTTGAAAGAATTAAACTTCCTTTTTTCAGTATCTGGTCATTGTAGCTTCGTCTTTTAGAGCTTTTACATCTTGACTTGTTGGGTCTTGTCATAACATCCATTACCGGATACAAGTATTATGTCAATATACTGGATGATTACTCAAAGTTCTGTTGGATTCTCTAATTATTTAAAAAATTTGATTTCAAGAAAGTCTTTTTTCAATTCAAGGCTCAAGTGGAAGATCAATCAGAATGTATTATCAAAGTAGTTAGAACTGACGGCGAAGGAGAGTTTCTCAACAAGGGTTAGCTTCTTTCTTTTTGTTCATGGTAATTTACATGAAGTTCTTGTCCTCAAACACTTGAACAGAATGGTATAGCGGAGTCTAAGCATAGATGCTTAGTAGATGTTGGCAAAACATACTTAATTCAAACAAGAGGGTCAACAGCTTATTAGGTTGAGGCATTCAATGTTTCCAACTTTACTATCAACAGACTACCAACAAGGTACATATAATTTCAGTCACCTTTTGCGATGTTGTTTCATATGTTGTACACAAACTTTCTCCAAGAAGTATCTCTTGCACTTTTATAGGGTATGATAACATTCACAAGAGTTACAGATGTTTGGATATCATTTAAAATTCAAGGAATATATTATTTCAGAAATCTGTATATCCAATAAAATACCTTATTCCTCATGTTTTATCCGAATCTATTGTCAACTTTATCCATTGCATAGTCATAACACCATCTTTACCTGTATCTGACAAACTTGTCTCTGACAGACTACCTTTTTCTAGTGAATTTGTTGCTGATAGTTCTATTATTCCTTCGAATGAGTCAGTTTCTCGACTTATTTTACCAGTTGTCAATAATCTCACTATGACTACAAGAGGGAAACTGGTGTTTTCGAGATAAATATTTACTCTACTAAGAATATTCGTTTTGTTACTTAGTCGTCTCTCAACCTTCCCGAGTTCCAATTTGTATTAGTAAACCACAAAAATGACCAAAGTGGAGAATTGCCTTGAATAATAAGTATAATGCTTTGCGATCAGCTGGTACATGATCTACATTTCCTCTTGATCCTTTAGAAAATGCGGTTGGTTGTAAATGGATTTTCAGAATTAAGTTAAATGCAGATGGATCCATAGACAGATATAGAACTAGACTTGTGGTTAGGGGTTTTTTCAAAATTATTCTGACATTTTAGAAACATTTAGTCTTGTGGCTATACAACTATTAGGATCATTTTAGCTCATGTTGTGAATTACAACTGGTCAATCACTCAACTTGATGCCAGTAATGCATTCTTGCATGGAGACTTGGCTGAGGATGTATATATGACCCAACCTCCAGGTTATGTGGATCATGATCACCATACCTACCTATGTGTGCAAGCTGCAAAAATCTCTCTATGGCCTCATATGCTATGATAAATTGCACACTAATCTCCCCACTTACGACTTCAAGATTTCTACTATAGATTTTTCTCTATTTGTTTAGAAACATGGAACCAAAATTACAATTCTTCTTGTTTATGTTATATTATTCTCACTAGCAATTCCAAGGACTATTACAATGATCTTATTTCACAACTACAAGGTTATTTTTCAATTAAGAATTTGGGTGAGCTACAATATTTTCTAAGGTCGCGAGGTTAAGAGAAATGACAATGATCTATTATTATTTTTATCTCAAACAATATATACCATTAATATGCTTGAAAAGTCATATATGGATGGTGCCAAACCTTGCTCTTCACCAGTTCCTACAAATTCAAAACTTCGAGTTGGTGAGTTGTTATCTAATCTAACACCCTATAGATCACTTTTAGGTGCTCTCTAATACCTTACCTGTAGAGAAATGGTGTTGCCGATATTATTAATGAATACAATACAATCGTACAAGATGATCATAGGTCTTTATAAACACGGACTTGATCAGAATGATAACAAGAGACAGTTGTAACTGTAAACAGTTACAGTTAAAGATAACGGAATACAAGAAAAAATGTAATAACAAAAATAGACTGTCGTATATGTGTTATTAGCCCCTCTCGAGTTGAGCTAAGCAGCCAAATGAACACTCAACTTGTCTCTGAGAAAATCAAAACGAGCAGCAGAGAGTCCCTTAGTGAATATGTCTGCAACCTGAGAGCTAGTTGAGATGTAGTAAAGTTTAATAGTCTTAGAATAAACTAACTCTCTCATGAAATGGAAATCAACAACAACGTGTTTCATACGACTGTGATTTATTGGATTAGCAGCCAAAGAGAGAGAGTCAATATTATCTCCACCAATAGTAGGTGTAAGAGGAAGAAAATATGGAGATCCTTCAAGAGCTGACAAATAAAAATAACATCAACAGCAATCTGAGCAAGAGATATGTGTTCTGCCTCTGTGGAAGACCTTGAAACTGTAGCTTGCTTCTTAGAACTCCAAGTTATAGGATTGGTCCCAAAAATATACAAAATCCTCTAGTACTGCGCATGTCATTTTGGTTACCAGCCCAATCAGCATCAGAGAAGGCACTAACATCAACAAGGCCTTTCTGAAGAACAATTCCATAGTCAAGAGTGGATTTAAGATACCTGAGTATTCTCTTAGCTGCAATGAAGTGTGTGTCAGTTGGTGGTTGCATATGTTGACACACCTGATTAGCTGAGTAGGCTATCTCTAGTCTTGTCCATGTAATATATTGAAGAGCACCAACTAAGGACCTATACTCAGATGGATCATCTAGAAGAAGACCATCATGTTTAATCATTTTTACATCAACAATAACTGGAGTAGAACAAGGTTTAGCTCCAAGCATGTTGGTCTTTTGAAGTAGATCAAGTATGTATTTGGTTTGAGAAAGAAACATACCATGTTGATTCCTTTTTACTTCTATACCAAGAAAGTAGTGAACATCTCTCATATATTTGATAGGAAAATGTTGTTGAATATCAGAGATCACACTTTTGGAGAACATTTCAGAAGTACCAGTCAAGAGAATATCATCCACATACACCAAAAGAATTGTGATTTGAGAACCAACTTTATGAACAAACAATGAAGTATCAACATGAGAAATATGAAATCCAAGAGAAAGAATAACCTCAACAAGTTTCTCATACCATGCTCTAGAAGCTTGCTTCAAACCATAGATTTATTTATGCAATTTAGATACATAATCTGGATGTTCAGGATCAACAAAGCCAGGTGGTTGAACCATATAAACTTCTTCTTGTAAATCACCATGAAGAAATGCATTGCTTACATCCAGCTGAGTAACCTTCCAATCAAACTAAACAGCTAGAGAAAGAATAAGTCTAATGGTTGTGGATTTGCAACAGGACTAAATGTCTCAGAATAGTCAATTCCTTCCTTCTGATGAAACCCCTTAGTCTTGCTCTGAACTTATCTAAAAAAACATCAGCATTCTGTTTTACTTTAAAAACCCATTTGCAACCTACTGGATTTTGAGAAGGATGCGGAGGCACTTTTGACCAGGTACCAGCAAGAACATGAGCATTATACTCTTCATGAAGATCATCTATTCATTTAGGATTTTTATTTGTTTGAGTGAAACAAGTAGGAGTAGTAGAAGTGTTTACATGAGCAATATATAAGTTGTAGGAATAAGATATTTGGTGGCTAGCTGAGCTTTTGGTTTGTAAATATTATTTTGGGTTCTAGTGATCATTTCATGAGTGTTGAAGAAGAAACAATGGAAGAAGTAGTTTCAGATAAGACAACAAAAGAGATAGTGTTAGAATTACCTGAAATGGTAATATGTGTAGTATTGGCAATAGTTGGAACTTCAGTGAGGGATGAAGAAGTATGTAAAGTGGAAGAAGTAGTAGAAATTTCATCATGAGAAGGCAATGAAGTATTAGCATCCATAACAGTAGGAATCAAGAAATTAGGGTCAATTGTAACAGGGGTAGAATTAGATACATACAGCTTGACTACATGGCAGGAAACATTGTCTCATTGAAAGAGACATGTCTTAAAATGTAAACTCTGCCAGTAATGGGATCAAGACATCTATAGCCCTTGTGACTAGAAGAATACCCAATAAAGATGCATATTTGACTTCTAGGCTCAAGCTTATTGGAAGTGTAAGACCTAAGCTAAGGAAAACAAGCACAACCAAATACTCTAAGAGAAGAATAATTTGGTTTGGAATGAAAAAGCTTCTCAAATGGAGAAGAAAAAGATAGAGAAACAATTTGTAATCTATTTATTATAAAATTTGATGTTTGAAAGGCTTCAACCCAAAAGGAATGAGATAGATTTGATTGAAGTAAAAGAGTTCTTCCAAGATCAACAAGATGTCTATGTTTAGATTCAGCCACTCCATTTTGTTTACGGGTATGAGAACAACTGAACTGATGAGATATGCCAGAGGAGGACAATAAAGATTTAAGTTCATTGTGTTTAAATTCACCACCACCATCTGACCTGATGCATTTGATAGTAAGATTAAAGAAAGGGTTTTTTACAAATCTAGCTAGGCCTGTTTTTTTTATGGTTTACAAAACTAAGCGTCTTTTTTTATTTCATACAAAACTAGGCCTTATTTGACCAAAATCGATGGATGGAAAGTTAGCACAGTTAAGTGGAAGTAAAAAGACTACTTAGTCCTTTGAATCTGTAATTGTAACCCAACATGACGGGTTGATTTGTACACGTCACCACATACTGCATACGTGGCACTTTGTTCCTCTTCTCCATAAATGAAAAGCATCATCAATTTCTTATCTTTCTGAGCAGCAACACCTGCTTTCTTGGCTGCAGAAACAACCTCAACTGCAACTTCATTCTACTTATTAACTCAGCTGCAAATACTCTGGCCATAACCACCACAGTACATCACCATCCTTCAAGCCTTTACTGCAACAATTAGGTACATCCTCTAAAGCTCAACTCTGCTCAAAACATTTCAACAGCATCCCATTTCAGTTACACGGCACAACACTGATCTATAACAGCACAACCTCAAAACCAACTCAAACCACCTGCTTCAACCTCAAAACACCACAGGATCACCCATCTCTGCTTACTCTTTATTTTTAATCATTATTTTCGAACTGAGCTTTTAACATCAAAAGGATTTTGTGGCAATTATATGCAGTAGACGTTGCCTTCAGCAAGGTAGACAAAGAATATTACAACAAAACAAGCTAAGCATACAGAGAAAGATCCTCAACTAAGAGAACTCCCACGGCTAACCCCAGGAGCAGTTTTGTTGAGTATCAACTTCATATACAGCAGTCCAAGCTTACAAATTTCAAATCCTGATAGCTATCATCTTTAATTCCTCTCACCACTTCAAGCTAATGTCGCGTACGGTGCAGCATACTCATCTCATAAAACAACACTTGCAAGGCAGAGCAGATAGTACCACAACAAAACAAGGCCATAGTAAATGACTGCATACGCCCCACTCAGTCGGGGAAAGATCTAATTGAAATGTTGTCTCTCAATTTTGTGGTCAGATGCCCCTACGCTACGATTAGACCGGAACTCTCAATTCCTTTAATGAAAGAAGAAAGCATCTACTTGCAGCACAAAGTTAGCAGTGTTATAGTCACACAAAGCCATTGTAATTGACTACATACTCCAACATACATATCCCATTAAGATGTGAGGATTTTCAGCCAAACAAAGACCTGCTGTTAAGGGTGAAGATATCGCTGATTGACAATATTCGAGAGTCCAACTCAATGCAGGACAAAGCGATTAATCACATCCAGCGAGTAACAACAAAGAGCACTCGCACCGCCAGTTCAGTCCACAACAGACATGGCATCAGGACGATGAAGATGAGGCAGTTAAGCACCTGCTCGCCACTTCCACCAACCATTTGAATTCGACTCAAACCCTAGCTTCAATCTCAGACCCATTCTTGATTTCAAGACAAACCTTCTACAGAGTAAACTCTAGCTTCTGTCTTCTACAAGCTCAACCACCATCTTGAATCACTTTTTCTCTCCAATTCTAATTCAATCAACCCGAACCCAAGACAATCCCTCTTCTCATTTCTTCTCTCAATTTGAATCCTAAACCCATCTGCAACTCATTCTTCCCTTTCTTCAAATCGAAATCATCTTCTTCAGAAAACCCTAGCTTCCAATTCTAGAATAACACAACTCAAAAACATGAACTGAGATTCAAATAGAAACACCATTTATTCAGAATCGAAACCCATATCCTCAAGCCCTAACTCATTAAATTCTCGAAACAATAAGATTAAAGGATGCTCACTGAGAGTAAATTAAGTATATCCTAACTTTGAATACAACATAAACCATAGTTAAAATTTCAAAAATTTACATTGCACATTAAACGAAATTAAAATCAAATTCAAACCCTAGTTTTCCTTTTGATCAGTGAACAAAATCCATAAGTCAATTAGCGAATTTACATAGTTGGTGACTCCGTCTTTGTCTAGTTGGTGACTTTTGAAGAACAATAAAATAGGAAACAAAATCCAAATAGCCTGATGATCCGATTGATATGTTGATGTTGCTTCTTTGGGTTGATAAAATTATCCTAATTGCTACCAGAACACCACGAAACCGCCGGTGAAGAACACAGATAAGGAAGAAGAAAAAAGATACTAGAAGAGACGAACTGCAGGGAATTTTGTTTTAGTGCTTTGTTACACATGTGACGATAATTACTATGAACGTCCATCTTAGCCGTTCAAAATATCTTCGAGATTTCCAGATCTTAGATTACCTGGCGAGATTGGGGTATACCCAAACTAATTGGTATTGATTGTTTCAATTTCTCGAATCTTGGCTAATTTTGTGGTTTTTAGATGTGATGAATTAGGCATATGTTTTTGCGTGAATGCTACTGAGATTGTGTGTGCTAATTTGTTAGTATAAACTAGGTACTGATCATGGTGAGATGGAGGGAAATGAAGAAAGTAATTAAAAACTGAAGGTGAGTTTGATTCTTTTCCATGTATGGATGTTATGAAATTCGTATTTTTGTGCTTTTTGAAATTTTTGTTTTATGGGTGTGGTAGTGATGTGGTGTTAGAATCGGTGGTTGGATGATTGTGTCATGACTTCTCGGAAATGCATACCCTGACAAAGCAATCATGGAAATGCATCCTCAAAAAGGCAGCAGGGAAAGTAGGATTACAGGAAATATATGTAGCGACTGTCTTGTGAATAATAGACTCTGCCTTGGGGCATGACTTCACATAGAAACCCAATTTCAGACCTTTTCCACTAGCTGTGTCTACGACAAGAAAAGGAGTTAACTAAAAAAATCGTGGTAGAGCAATGAAATGAATTGAAATGATAATAGTGGTGTTGATGAAGTTGATGACTATTCGTCATTTATATATAGTACTTCCATGGGGTTTGAAACTTTAGTAAATTCTTTGAATGTGTTTTAACAGAAGTGCTGTCATGATGTTGATTGGGTATAATTATCCTAATAGGACTTTATAGATGCTAGGATTATGCTTGTATTTTAAATGCTTGGATTTTATAGATGTAAATTCTGTATACCCAATAAGACAAAATAGGGTCATTTTGAAGTAAAACCAAGCCACCCCTTAACCTTGTATTTTCAAAATGGCAAAATTGTCCTCGTTTAATTAACACTAAAATTTTGATTAGATTAATTAATTAAGTTTAAATTGATTGAATAGATTAAAACTTATGAATTTTAAGTTATGAAATTTTGTTTTTGATTGAACTTTTGTGGGATGATTTTTGATGATTTTTTTTTTTTTTTTTTTTTTTTTGAGAATATCTCTTGCAACGAAAATGAAGCACACAACCGAAATACTTCTAAAAAGGGGATTGCAAATCATGTATATGAAATCATACTCAAAATCAAAGAATAAATCAACACTTTCGATTAAAAGTATGAAAAGTCAAACAAGGTCGACTAATGAAGATCATGTAGGCCAAAAGTGGCCAAGATCTGATCTTCATCGTGGCATCTTCATCGCGACCTTGCCGACTTTTGTTTTTTGACATACAAGAGATAACATAAAAAATTTATTGGTAGGCAAGGTATTCAAAAATACCCTTCCTTTTTTTTAGACTAGGGCGAGGTATTCAAAAATACCCTTCCTAATTTGTTGAAAAATTTACTGATCGCCGCCATGGTCATTTGTTATGAAAAGTCGGCAAGATATCCATGTTACGACCTTGCCGACCAAAAACACAGAAATCATAATTTTCGATTTCTAACCTAATATAACAATCAAATCACACAACACAATGATGGGTTTGAGTTTAAACATTATTTATAGTCTTCTTTTCGCTGGTAGTGTCAACAATTTTTTTGGAAAATCAAAGTTGAAGATTTTTATATGGATTTGGTTGATGGAAGATGAAGATGAAGATGAAGAAGAAGAGAAGAAGATGAAATGAAGAGAGTAAAAACTGATTTAGGGTAATTAATAGGGCTGAACATGGTTTCGGTTTTCCGCCGGAACCGGACCAAACCAAACCGATTAGGAAAAAACCGAACCAAACCATTTACCAATGGATTGGTTATGGTAAAAAAAATTGAAAACCGATATTACTGGTTCGGTTTTGGTTTGACCTAAAAACCGAACCAAAAACCAATGGAAACCGATAAGTATAGGCCGTTGATTAAAATCAGATAGATTTAATCTACCCCGTCCATCTAACTCTTTGTAAACCTACGCTCTACCCTTACCCCAGACGAGTTCATTTTTTCTCTTCTTCTTTTCTTCGTCTCTTTTCTTTGTCTGTAGTCGGCATTCGCCAGAATCTTCAATTGAGTTATGAATTTGGAGCATGCAAAACTTGGAGTTTATGTATTTCGAATTTGTAATGTTTATGTTTTGAACTTATGCTTATAAACTTGAGTTATGAACTATGCTTATGTATTAATTACATTCTGCAGGTAGGTTAAAAAAAATTCAACTGTTATTTTTTTAAAAGATTTGAGCTGTCAGTTTCAGACATACAGTCGGTTTTCCATTAACCCAATGGAACAAACCGAAACCGGCTAAAACCATTTAAAAACTGAACCAATGGTTAATGGATTGGTTTAGTTTAGATTTTTAGAAACCAATAGTATTGGTTTCGGTTTTGGTTTAGCTAGAAACCGAGCCAAAACCGACCATGAACAACCCTAGTAATTAAGATTATTAATGGGTAAGGGTAGTTTTGTAACTTACCCATTAGGACCCCCCCTAA
This sequence comes from Papaver armeniacum, assembly GCA_023531295.1. Taxonomy (NCBI): domain Eukaryota; kingdom Viridiplantae; phylum Streptophyta; class Magnoliopsida; order Ranunculales; family Papaveraceae; genus Papaver; species Papaver armeniacum. Next base: position 103,160 of record JAJJWW010010752.1, on the reverse strand, counting down.
AACCCACAAAAAGTGTCCCTTTAAAATTGGGTATACCCCAATTAGTTTGAGTATACCCCAATCTCGCCAGGTTAGATTAGGCTTTCAAATTGGCACATGTGGGCGAGGGCATTTTAGTAATCTTCGCACATCCCCGAGATATTGTTGTATGAGATTTTGGCGATAAATTGACTAGTCAGCGCGAGATATTGACTGAGATAACAGTTTTGGATGGAAACCGTTTCTTGGACTTAGATTTGTAAGAAATAAAAAAAGAGGCTTAGATTTGAAAACGAGGGTCCAGAACAGACCTATAACTGTAGATATTCCCGGAAATTTTCAACCATAAGTTTGAAAGAATTGTAAATTAGTATAAAATCAGGCTTTTTATTCAAATGATATATATAACTGTATTTGGTACAATCATCAATGATGTTACAATAATAGTTATATCCACTAACTGAAGGAACATGTCTTGGTCCCCAAAGATCCATATGCAGTAAATGCAATGGTGCACTATAATGAGAAAATGAAACAAAAAAAGGTAGTTTATGAGATCCACCTAGGTGACATACAGTACAAAATAATGTTTTTGTGGATAAAGGAATGCCATATGAGTGACATATTCTTTGTAAAGATTGAAATGAAGGATGACTAAACCTCTGATGAAGCTGAGTGGATGTAATGTTGTTGCAAGACAAAGCATGAAGTGTTGGAGTAGATGAGAATTGGATAGGATAGAGTCCAAGTCTAGCTGGCCCTTGGAAAATTGTCCTTCTTGATTTGAGATCCTTCACGGTGAAATCATCAGAGGTAAATGTAATGCTATAATTATTATCACTTGTTAATCTTTGTACAAACACTAAGTTTTGAGCAGAATTTGGAACATGTAAAATGTTAGGTAATGCAACTTTATTACCATGTAAGAACCCAAAAGTATGAGCAATATCATTGATTGTCATACCTTGCCCATTAGCAGTATTTATTTGATCTCCACCAGTATAAGAACCAACATTGTCAAGCCCTGGAGTATTAGAAGTAATATAGTGAGTAGCACCAGAGTCTACAGATCAAGGATTTTCACCACCAATATTGGTAGCAGCAAGCATTGCATGAAGATTCTGTGCAGGTTGTCTCCCTTGATATGAAAAATTCATCCTGTTGTTGCACTCATAAACAGTATGACCAAACTTATTACAGATCTGACACAAATGGTCTTTCATTGTTGAAGGATTGTGGTCTAGGTACCGAAGTTGGTGGAACAGGAGTAGGTGCATGTGAATATTGAGGTTTGGAGGAATGATAGGTATTATTGAAACTACCAGCTTTGTAATTGGGATTAAAAGGTTTCTTGCATTTGTAATTTTCTCTATGACCAGTAATAGGGTTGAAATGTGCAGGTAGTGATTTTTGATTGGAATTATTATTGGTTGCATAGAAGGCATTAGTAGTAGGTAAAGTGTGTTGGTGATGGCATGACACTACTACTTCCTCACTAATCAGTAAATTGTGTAGTTCAACACTAGATACAAGAGGATTACGAATTCGAATTGATGTGCAGAAAGTTGAGAATGTAGGATTCAAACCTCTAGGGATGATAACAACAAGTTCTTCATCAGAGATCTTGGATCCAGCAGCAGCAAATTCATTAGAAATTTTCTTGATTTCATCCAAGAAAACAAATACAAATCTTGAACCCTGTTTAATGGCTTGAAGTTGAGTAAGCAATTGTATAAGATTTGCAAGTTGATGAACTAGAATTGAAGTAATATCTGAAGTATTTGACATTGTAGATGGATCTGAATCTGTAATTGTTTGAATCATGAACAACCGTAACCGGAGAAGATAAAGATTCAGATGAACAAAAAATCAAGAAAGCTATGAAAGAAATAGAATCTTTTATGTGTAATTCGAGTAGGGTATTTTGATTGAATGGCGGAAGCTAGGATCGAGAAGGAAAACCTAGTGTTTTCCCTCTAATAATACCATAGAGAAATGGTGTTGTAGATATTATTAATGAATACAATACAATCGTACAAGATGATCATATGTCTTTATAAACACAGACTTGATCAGAGTGACAACAAGATACAACTGTGATTGTATGTACACAAACAGTTACAGTTAAAGATAACGGAATACAAGAATGATTGTAATAACAGAAATAGACTGTCGTTTATGAGTTATTAACTTGGACTAGACTAGAGATAAACTATGATGTTAATTAAGTTTGTCAGCGTATGCAAAATCCTACATCTGATCACCTGCATCAAAGAGAATATTGAGGTACATTAATGCAACAAAGAGCATATTGAGGTACACTAAAGGAATTCTTGACTATGGTATTATGTTCAGTAAAAGCTTCACTGTTGTTCATGGTTTTATTGATGTTGATTGGCTGGGGATCCAGCTTCAAGTAAAAGCACTTGTGGATATTGTATTACTTTGGATCTAATCCTATTTCTTGGTCTAGTAAGAGACAATCCATTGTCGTAATGTCTTCTACTGAAGCAGAGTTCAAAAGTTTACCAAATTCAACTGCTGAGGTTTTATGGGTGTGCAAGCTTTTGAAGGATTTGCATATTTTCGTTCCTACTACAACCTCTCTTTAGAGTGAAAACATCAGTGCAATTTCACATTCCTCCGATCGATTTTCACTCCAAAATGAAGTATCTTGCAGTTGATATCATTGTGCTAGAGAATTGATTGAAGCCAAGGAGCTGCAAAACCTCTTACGTCTCTACCTTGGATCATGTTGTTGATATCTTCACTAAGGGATTGTCAGGTCCTAGTTTTTTTTTATTTTCAGACAAATCTTGCAGGGTCTTCCAAAAACTTCTGGGGACTAAGAGCACATAAGATGTTTACACTCAGTTTACATCACTTTTATGTGTTGTCATCTTGTATTGGTCATGGTGTAGGTCAGCAGTTTGTACAGCATGTCTGTATACATGAGAAGTTACTCATTTCCTTTATAAGCCCTTTTCTGTTGTCGGCTAAATCAAGAATTTCATTTCTTTTTGTAACTGTAATTAATTACTTCCTGTGATTCGCACCATTAACGAATAATCCACTCTATCAAAAATTGGTTGTTTTCTCTCGTCTCTCATGTATCTCATCTGTTTTGGCAGCTGAGAGCAACACATTGTTGTAGTTGTACTTGTTGTTTTTTCTTTTGCCGTGGTTGTTTGCTTCCAGCTATGAAAAGGAAAAAAAAAAGACATTTGCGTGGCCGGCAAAAGAACGATGTTCCATGCCGAAAAAAAAAAGTTCATTATTTTACTTTTTGTCTCTGGCTGTGGGGTATCATCGAAAATGGATCAAGAGAAGACCTGGTTCTCCAACGGCTAGTAGCCGCATTGCCACGCTCCAGTCCAGTTAAACTAATAAAAAGCAACGGGATAAAAAATGAAACTGGAAATTGATGGACCACCTGGACCTAGTGTAGCCTCCTGGAAACACACTATTTGGATCTATTAGATTTGTTTGCAAATTTTGTCAGTATCAAGCGTGTATAACTTGAACCATCTTTTGATGTTATTCGAAACTGTTGTCTTTAAAAGCACAGTAGGCCAGTTTCATAGGCACATCCTGTGAATCTGCCATTGGTAACATGACAAATTAGCGTTAACTGCAAAAGAGACGACACTGAATTGTTTTTTTACGAGAACTGATGTAAACTAGATGGTTAAGCTGGAACCTGGCATACAGTATATTTAGTATTCAGAACAGTTAAAAATTGAGATTTCAAAAGAACAGAAAGAAAAAAAAAAGAGAGGATCTAAAAGATTTCCTGTCGGTTACTGTGCTGCCACTCAACCTGATACAATTAAGTTTTACATAATCTTTTACTGATTCTTTCTCTCAACATTCTTCTACTAATCCTACTGAGAAAGAAAAGAAAACTGGCAATTTACAGTCCCGATACATTTCTTACCACGGTTGCTCTACTTTTTCTTTCTTTTTCCTCCTACTATTATTCACAAGCCAACTTGGTGTCAAAGCTGCTTAAACAGATAGCAAAAGCCTGAAATGCAGAGAGAGGATAACGATAATCCATAGTGAACATATCCTTTCCGACTTTACCAAATTGGAGGATGACCTTATCATGTTCTGGTGGGGCTGGCTGTGACGGTGTTGGTGCACCAGCTGCAGGCTGCGCGGCAGCAATTAATTGGAAATTCTTAACCGAAGCAACTGTTACTCGGCCACGGAAGTTCAAACACCAGCATTGCAACTGTTCGTGCCATCTAGGAGCTTTGTTTCGAAGAACCAAAGGTCTCTCTTTGCCTTCCTCGTCATCGCCACCATGTGCACCAACAATGTCTGAAAAACGGGCACTGCTGAAGTCAACTGACTGGTCAACAATTGACTTGGAGAAAGGGATGCTACCAAATGACTCTTCGAGTGCCCGTGGAAGGAGTTCAGTTTGGCCAGGGACTATTCCACCTGCATCTAGGGCTGATGCAGGAATGGAGTGCATTGTACAATGCATCCTCCGGGGACCACGAGTTCCAAGTACATTCAGTTCGTAAGTGACTTGAGCAATGTCGTAGCTACCAGTAGGAACTTTAGGAGACACTTTCTTGGAGTAGAATCTTCGACTTGTTTTTCCAGGATGGGGGACAGTGGCACCAGTATGTGGAGGTTGGGTGTCAAAGATTAAGAATTTCGTGCCTAGGAAGTTGGATCTGAAAAATAGAAACATAACTGACAATTAGAAGGCATTTAGAAAGAGTTGGAATTAAATAAATGAGAAAAGATAATGCATCCTAGTATGAGAAGGCATCTCCTGAGTAATTACAAGCTTTATGTTGTTCCATTACCTGAGTTTTCCAATGTAGGTGCTACTTGATCTTGATATGTTATCAGCATGCATCGAGATCACATACTCGGTGCAAGTAGTTCGTCGATTCCTTTTGGCGGAAAGAAGGAATTTTCCATTTTCAACTAGCAATGCTGTAAATTTGAGATTGAATTAGAACTGAGCAACATTATATTAAAGCACATCAGAACTTGAGACAAGAGAGCAATTAAATAATAATAATATCAATTTCTTAAGTGTCAACAACTTCAGCACATCTGTTTGCTAATCAGCACTTCTATATTTGTTCAGGCTGAAATCAAGTAAAGTACTTGAGACAGGAACACATTTTGTGGGTCAGTGATTATACAGAAGGCAGAATGGAATAAATAATTGAAAAATAAAGCAAGTTTCGAATTTACGATTAGGATCTGTATATCTAAACTTTAGGGTTATATAAAATTATAAACTTAGAAGTAAAACCGTAAAGTCGACTCTAACACTCACCATAGAGCTAACAAGTAGAAATGGCATTTCATACAAGGAAAGATACTCACCAGGACTCAGGCACAGAAAAAGGTGATAAGTTAAGTTAGATTTGTCCCGCTTAATAAAACACTGAATCGTTCCATCACGAGGCCCTGGCTGTAGAAATTCAACAAGGAAAGATTGGTAACTAGTACTGTAAAAGTTTCTCATTAACACAAGACTCCTTCTAAGAAATAACTCAACAGTGATGGAAACAAAACCTTACCTGCTTTAGGGACACAGGAAACGTAAGCTTCCCGCAAAACTCTGGACCTTTAACATTTTCTTGGCACATTTCTCTCCATGTTCTGCATACAGCAGCACATGCAACTACATGTTTGCGAGACGGCCATGTGCTTTCACTTGCCTCCAACCTCCTAATTACATCACGAAGTAATTCCGGTGGAAGATTAGCCCAACGTCCATTCTGAACCACCAAAGCAGACTGATCGTGTATCTCATGGACAGAACCTTGAGATTTTCCCCTATTATGTCCAGGCAACCTCACCTCAAAACTACGTCTGGATAAGCTCCCAAACCCATCCCTAACATCACGCACTATACTTCTAAACGACATTTACCTTAAACCAGAAAATTTCCACAACCTATTTCCTCCAAGATACCCACATAAATAAGTTTCCTCTACTTGGCAATAAATACTAATAGTTACAGCAATTCAAATGCAAACACCTTTGACTGCAAAAACAAAAGCGAAAAAAAGTGTGTTAATTCAAATTATTGCTCCACAACTCAGAAACCAAAGATGTAAAGAGAAAAAAAAAAACAAAGCAAAAACTAAAAGGAAAAGAGATGCTCACTAAAAGAAGACCCTAGATGCTAACTTTAAGCAACCAAAAATCAAAGTTGTAAACCAAACCCTCATATACTAATTATGAGAGAACTACAACCACATCAAATATTTCAAACTAACCCAAATCAAAGTAACTTTTAACAATTCAAATCTAAAATCAAGGAAAAAATAGATAAGATAAGATGAATATGAACGAATTTTGAGGCGCCAAATCAATGAAATTCTAGATGAGCAAGAATATTTTAGACCAATAAAAAAAAGTAGTAGCAGTACACAAAATTGTAAAATCATACAAAAGTGTGAACCAGCCACATGAGTGATAATAACTTGGTCAGATCTGTATGTATCCCCCTAAAATTCCGGTCACGACTGTACCATTTTGAGATGAACCCTAATTAAAGCCTGAAAAAACCAACCTCTTCCTTTTAATGACCGAATAATCTGGATTATAAGGCCACGTCTTCTGATATAATTATAAGACCACCTTCAGTAGCAATTTACCCCCACTACCTGAAACACATAACCAAACTTCTTCAAAACCTACCTTAAAATTCATTCATTCCTTCAGTTTATTTTAAGTAAGTAAATCCATCGAGAATTAACCAAAAAAAGAAAAACGAAAAAAAAATCAGTTTTTTCCATTTTAAACAAGTTTATGTGACAAAAATAGAAAGAAAAAAAGTGTTTTACAGCTCAAGAAAATGAAATTAGTAACAAAATCAGATCTTAGCCGAAACCCAGACCTACAAACCACAAAATTTCTACAAACCAACCTGAAATTCGAAAAAAAAAAATCGAGAATTTGGTACTACTACTAAACTAAATGAAGAAAACATAAGATCTACACAAAAATAACAAAAATTGCAAAAAAAAAAAAAAGAAATCTTTAAGTACTTTGTTAACAGGTTTATATAGAAAATATCATCAGGGTAGTACTAGTGATTACCTTAGCATACAGAGAAATGGAAAGAGAGAAGAGAGGAATGATATGAAATCAAATCAAGATCCTTGTTGTTCTTCTTCTTCTTGCTGTTTGCTTTAACACACGGTTTCTTACCAGCTTTTCCTGTTTTCTTCTTTTCCTCTCTCTTTCCCTATCGACATCTTGATACCAAACCACATTTAATTTACTTCACACTTCACAGAAAAAAACAAAAAATAATTATTATTTTATTTATATTTATTTTTTAATAAAGTGGAAATATCGGAGGAACCCAAATTTTTTTTTATTTTTTATTCCTTTTTTTGATAAAAAAAACTCTAATTAAATAAGTCATAAACTCATTATTAAGATGGTATATATCTAAAAAGAAATTTACAAAATACAATATGTACAATTTTAGATTAATAGTTTTAAATTGAATTTAGGTTTCCATATTTTATATGAGACTAAATTAACCTTTACAAATTAAGATACCTAATTAACAAAAATAGTAATACAATAATTTATAACCGGTCAACTAAGTGGTGCCTTTTTTTGTGGGAGTTTTTATGGGCGGCAAGAGGCGTCAAACTCTAGTAGGGTTCGGAGCTAATAAGATGTTTTTTCTCTTCTTGTATGGTTGCCGCGTCTAACTATTATGCATGAAAGGATGCAACAATGAGGAATGTAACGAATGTTATCACTTCAGATGCCAAGTATTAGTTAGGGCTTAAGTAATCTGATTTAAATTAAACAAAATTTTAGTTATCAATTTTGAATCAAAAAATTGATAACTTTTTTGCATCCAAAATTCGTCTGAAAATCACGATTATCACAAAATTGTGAAAATTGAAATTATCACAAAATCGTGATAACCGGAATTTTCATTGGCCTAGTGATGTTAATTGCGATTATATTTATCACATAAGTGTGAAAATTGAGGTTTTCAATGAACTGTTAGTGATAATTGCAATTTTTTCAAAACATCATCAGTGGCAAAAAAAAAAAAAAAAAAAGTGAAATTAATGGAATTTTAAGTTTCATAATTGCGATTTTGAACTACTTTTCGGGTTTTTTTAACACAAGAATATTCCACGTTATTTTACTTAAGAATAAGATTTTCTTAATTTATGGAATAAACGTTAATTTAGGGATTATTCTCAATTTTGGATATTTTGACTTTTTAAAGCTTTAAATATTTTTTGAACAAAAAATCCGGAACTGTTTTTCCTAATTTAAATAAAGGTTGTTTATGTAATATTAGTAATACTATAACTAATTATGGACTCTACATATCTAGTATCTTAATGGTGAGTTTTTCATATTTGAAAAAAAGAAAATGGGCTATAAATATTTTCCCCCATTTAATAAATAATTGTTTAATATTCCCTACTTTTGGACAAAAAAAAAATAAATCGTAGCTCAAGAAAGAGTTTGATTTTGTTCAAAAAAAAAAAAAAAAAAAAAAGTTTGACTTTTCCGTTCCGTTACTTTCAGACACATAAGAGGAAAAGGAGTGAACATCCGGCGTAATTTAGTGTGGGACTGAAAGAATAGCTACACGACACGTGAATCGACGAACAAGTGGAGTTATTGTACAAAATTTCGGTTCGTGTTTTTGACTTTGATGATGTTAGGTGCTCACTTCAGCGCATAGTAGTACTTTACCTTGCTACTACTGTTGTCTATCATGCTTCATACACGACTGAATAAATTAGTAATCATTTTTAGATTATTAATTCTTGAAAAGAATACTTCGATGTATTTCGTGTTTTCAAATATTCGTGGTCGATGAAATTATCAGTTAACACGTGGTCTAATTGCTGCAGTAGAAACTGGAGGCTAAAAAAACCCGGATAGTTTGGGGTCTAGAGAGTGTATCCGCCACCATCAATATCGTGTCATCGTGCAAGGCTCTGAGATCGGGCGACTGCCGAGTCGACTCACACCGAAAATCGGTTTGTGAAAAATTTATGATTTTGTGATTTTTAATTTTCTCTTTTTGATTTTTATGTTTACCAATCTCTTTTTTAACTGGATTTGATAGATGGTTGTGGAATCAATCTATTTTATTTCTCTTTAATTTCTATCCACCGGTTTTTAGGTTTTTTGTTTATGGTTTTTACAATTTCCTTTTCTCTAATTTTTCTATTCGGTGTGTGAATTTTTTAGATCTCTGATCAATCATTATGTGTGATTAACAATGGTGGAAGCAGCATAAATATTGCAGTTGAGAAAACAACAGTGGTGTGGCCAGCAGTGGTGTTAACCATCTTCTTTGTCATGATGGTCCAAATTAGTAGTTCAGAAGGTTGTTTGAATTTTTCAAAGCAAGTCCCTTCAACAAGCCAATTTCACAATTCAAGTAAGGATACAACTATTCATCTTGATCAAGTTTTTCAATCTGATTTTCAATGGGAAAATTATTCTTCTTAATCATTGACTCAATTCAGTAAACCTAACCAAAAAATTCAATTTTCAGCCAATTATCTTCCGAGGTTTTATCAATCAATCTAGAGTAAATCAGTCATATTATTTGTTACCTTTTTCTTCAAATTCTCCAAAATTTCCTCTCTGAAATTATGGAACTACTTATGGTTACAATCTATATCTTGTTTTACTCCCATATCTAATTGAATCTAGCTAAGGTTTCCCAAAACAAAAGATACATTACTAGTTTATCAAATATCTGCAAAAACTATCTCAGCACCCATTGGTACATTAATACTGAGGAAAAGATTGAAGAACCACAAACCAAAAACCAATATCTTAGAAAGAGTCATAAAATCAATTTCTCAAGAAAAACCATGTCTTCTGGTCAAGGCAATCGTATAAATCAATTATCTTGACAACTAAGGAATGCAAATATTGATTTATCTGCAAACCAAAGAAGAACAGTGGGTTCATCTCAATTGATCAATGAAGCTGCGAAACAATGGACATATGGAATCTTAGGAAAGCTGAAAGAGAAAACAAAGATGAAGATGAGAGTCATAAGATCGGAAATAAATTCTCTTTGGGGAAAATATCATAACAAAGAGCTTAGGATTATGGGTCACAATCTGATACTGGTCAGGTTAAATAATGAAGCTGAAAGAGATGAAGTAATTGCAGATGGTCCTTGGCTAATTGGTGGAGTTCTTTTCCATGTTCAGAAATACTATAATCATATTCCTCTGAAGGATTATACTTTTGATAAGCAAATTTTCACTTTAAATTCAAATATTTGACTCTAGAGCATATGAATGTAGTTGTGATAGATGAAGCAATTGGATTTATTGGAAGGAAGATTTCAACCAAGCCAAAGACCTGTAGACCTCGAGCAGGAAACACTGTTAAAGCTAGAATTGAAGTGGAATTTAAAAAATCTCTTCATAGAGGAAGATGGTGGAAGACTGTAAATGCATATGATGTATGGATCAGATATCATTGGGAACTGCAGCCTAAGAACATCTGCCCAAAATGTTTTATCATCGATCATAATGATGAAACATGTGAGTATATCTCTCATTTACTCTACTTAGACTCTCTTTCTGTTGCTGAATATGAAGCTCTACTCAAGGAAGATAGTGAAGCTAATAAGGAGAAGGAATGAAGTAGTTCAACAAATTACATGGAGGAGGAGTTAGCTGATGAGGGTAATATAGAAGATTCAAGAAATGTCAAAAGGATGAGAAATTCCAATCTCAACACGGAGCCATCAATGAATCCTCACAATTTTCATATTCAGCCACCTGCAGTTATGCAAGGTCATGATACTACTAATATGGACCATCAACACAACACTATGATGGACTCGGATGAACCAGCTGCAATAATTTCTGCACCCATGAATGATTTTGTCAGAGACTCCTCTCAGGTATACATAAAATCCCATATCTATTTAAAATTTTCCAAATACTTATTCTATTTTAGCACTATGAAAATAATCTGCTAGAATGTGCAAGGTTTGGCCAAAAAATCTACAAAAGATCAATTATCTGTTTTAATTAAAAAACAATCTCCTAATTTTTTGTTTTTAACTGAAACAAAAATAGATGTTGCTAGAATGATTGATTTGGCTAAGTCTTTAAATTATTGTAATTATGATTGCATATATAGAATAGGTCTAGCTGGTGGCCTCCTGTTGATGTGGAAAGATGGTATCCAATGTGAAGTAAAAGATAAAACCAATAATATTATCAATGTGACTGCTAATCTTCATCCTGTTAAACCAAATGTTTTGGTTTCTTTCATTTATGGCTCTACTTATACTGATATTAAGAAAATACAATGGGATATGATGTATAGTATAAGTGACAACATAATGCAGCCTTGGCTAGTAATAGGGGATCTGAATGTTCATCTCCATATTTTAGATGTTAGTTCTTCTTATTCTCAAGATGATAGATTTGTCCAGCATAAAATTAATGATTGTGGCCTTATGGATTTAGGTTACATAGGGAGAGACTTTACCTGGTCTAGTAATAATCTTGGTACTGGTCTCAGAACCTCTAGAATAGATATGGCATTGGGCAATCAACAGTGGTGTAATGATTTTCCAAATGCTAGATTACATCATCTAGTTCAAGCTGGCTCTGATCATTGTCATATAATGCTGCAAACCGATCATGTTACTAAGAATTTGTGGAGACCTTTTAAGTTTTTCTAATGTGGATTAAGCATGCTGGTTTTAAAAACCAACTTGAAATTGCTTGGAATACTAATACAACAGGTTCTCCTGCTCATCTCTTGATTGAAAAGCATAATTCTACTAGGAAAAGGTTATCTTACTGGAATAAGATTGAATTTGGTGATATTGATAGTAATATCAATGCTCTTCAGGATTAGATTCATAGAATACAGAATGAACCAATATCTAGTATTTAGCATGATAGACTCAGTGACACAAATAAACAATTAGAACTTTGGTTTAATATCAAAAAAAAAATTCTATAAGCAAAAATCTGGAGATAGATTCATCATAGATATGGATAATAATTCTAGATACTTTCATACTCTAGCTAATAGAAGAATGTTTAGGAAAAATATTGATTGTTTATATGATGTGCATGGTAACTGGTTTGATAATAGAGATGATATAGAAAATATTCTTGTTAATCATTTTAGCTCTGTGAGCTGTTCTACTATACAACAAATAACTGAGGATATTTTTGATATAATCCCTACTGTCATCACTAATGATTTGTCTGAAGAATTTACCAGAATTTCATCCACTAATGATATTTTTAAAGTTGTTAAGGATATGGCATTTTGGAGCTCTCCAGGTCCAGATGGCTTTCAAGCTGGATTCTATCAAGCTAACTGGAACATTGTTGGTAATGATGTAGTTCAAGCTGTCCAAAATTTCTTTATTACAGGAAATATGCGTAGAGAGTTTAATAGGACTTTTCTTTCTTTAATTCCTAAAATTGATATTGCTAAATATCCTGCTGATTTTAGACCTATAGGTTTGTGTAACACAATCTATAAAAGTATTTCTAAGATTTTAGCTAATAGGATCAAACCTCATCTTAAAAAGATTATTTCACCTTATCAATCTGCTTTTGTTCCAGGTAGAGCTATTCAAGATAACATAGTCATAGCTCATGAGATGATTCATGCCATGAAGCATAAGGAAGGTTATACTGGTACTATGGCTCTTAAATTGGATTTATACAAATCCTTTGATAGGTTAGAGTGGCCATTTCTGTTAGGAATGCTTAAGAAAGTTGGTTTCCCTGAGAAATTTTGTAAATACATTGAACAATGTATTTCAACCACAAAAATTTCTATTCTTCTTAATGGTTCTCCCACTAGAGAATATAGTCCTACTAGAGGTTTAAGGCAGGGGTATCCTTTATCCCCCTATCTCTTTATAATTGTCATGGACTATTTATCTAGACTTCTTGTTAATGCTGCTTCTAACCATGTTATTTCTGGTGTTAAAGCAGCAAGAAATGCACCTGCAATTTCTCATCTTTTATTTCCAGATAATATCCTCATTTTCACTAAAGTTGATAGGCACAATGTGACAGGTATTCTTGATACACTTACTCATTTTGGTAATTTTTCAGGTCAGTTGATGAATGTTAGTAAGTATAGTGTTTACTTTAGTAACAACATCAGTCCTTCCTCTAGAACTGATCTTGCTAATGCTCTTGACATGATTGAAATGAAAGACACTGATAAATACCTAGGTGTTACACTTTTGATTGGCAGTCCTTCCGCATTATATTGTTTATCTTTATAATTGAAATATCATAGGTTGTACGTAAATGAATCAAAGTAGATACATCTGAAAAAGCGGGGGTACAACAACCACACCCAATATTTCGATTAGCAATCTGTATGGACGAACTCCAATATACTTTCAAGAGAATCAACTAGACTCAATCTTAATAAAGTATATCAAAGAGTTATATCTCTCTTTCTTGATTCAATTCTTACTCAAGCAAATAGAAATCTGCGAGTTTAATTGAATACAAGAGAAATAACTTGGATGGTACCAAAGATAAATATCCAAGTGTCAATCAATGTAAATCAACAACCAAAGGTTGGATATTTTAATTGATTGATCTTAACGCACAACCTGTGATATTTCAATTATATAAAAAAAATATAATGCGGAATAGAAATAACACAGACACCAGAATTTTGTTAACGAGGAAACCGCAAATCCAGAAAACCCTGGGACCTAGTCCATATTGAACACACACTGTATTAAGCCGCTACAGACACTAGCCTACTACAAACTAACTTCGGTCTGGACTGTAGTTGAACCCTAATCAATCTCACACTGATCCAAGGTAAAGTTGCGCTCCTTACGTCTTTGATCCTAGCAGGATACTACGCACTTGATTCCCTTAGATGATCTCACCCACAACTAAGAGTTGCTACGACCCAAAGTCGAAGACTTTAATAAACAAATCTGTATCACACAGAAAAGTCTACGATAATAGATAAATCTGTCTCCCACACGAAATACACCAAGTTTTGTTCCGTCTTTTGATAAATCAAGGTGAAGAGGAACCAATTGATAACCCTGACTTATATTCCCGAACAACAGCCTAGTATTATCAATCACCTCACAATAATCTTAATCGACGCGGCGAAAAGAAGATATTGTGGAATCACAAACGATGAGACGAAGATGTTTGTGACTACTTTTATATCTTGCCTATCGGAGATATTAATCTCAAGCCAATCGTTACGATTGTACTCAACATGATAGAATCAGCAAGATCAGATCACACAACTACAAGAAAATAGTATCGGTCTGGCTTCACAATCCCAATGAAGTCTTCAAGTCGTTAACCTATAGGGTCTCAATAATAAACCTAAGGTTAAAGGAGAATCGACTCTAGCTTATACAACTAGTATCACACAGGAGGTGTGGGGATTAGGTTTCCCAGTTACTAGAGTTCTCCCTTATATAGTCTTTCAAATTTGGGTTTGCAATCAATGTTAGCTTAGTAACAAAGCATTCAATATTCACCGTTAGATGAAAACCTGGTTAGATTCAAGCTAATATCTTTCAACCGTTGGATCGAAAACTTAGCTTGTTACACACAAATGAAATGCACGATTTTAGGTTTGTGTAACCGTCTCAAAAACATGTACATTTGTTGGTTCAACAATAGTTAACCAAATGGTTAGCCATATGATCACTTTCATATCAACCATATTCTTCTTCACCATAACTAGTTCAAATGACTCAAATGAACTAGTTAGAGAGTTGTTCAATTGTATAAATCTTATAGAAGTATACAAGACACAATTGAAGCAAAAACGATTTGATTCACTCAAATCGATTCATGAAATTTATATCCACGGTTTGCAATTTGCATTCCTTAGATAATATAAATATAAGTTCACAAAAATCGTCTTTAGATATAACCAACTTAAGTTCGCAGACTTAGTTCGCGGACTTAAGTTCCCGTAAGGAGTTCACAAACTCCAACATATATTTTCGGGATGAGAACTTCCACCAGTTCGCGGACTGGGTTCGGGGAATGAGTTCACAGCTCTTGTTCCGGTTTTCTGATCAACAAAGTACGCATACTTTGGTTCAAGGAATAAGGACTTATACATATATGTGTTGCCACACAATGCTTATATCCAACAATAGTTATATAATCTAAACTCTCATTTCAATCATTGAAACATTCTTAGAGGACGTTATTATATAGTTGTTATTCACAAACTATTTTTTGTCAAAGCAATTTTCAAAGTAATTGAATCATAACATGACTTTCGTCACTAGGTAAAGATGAACTTGGACAAAGCGAAAGCTTACCAACATGTATTTCGAGAAATAGATAAGCGAGATAAACTCGGCTCAAAATAGCAAATGTGTATAATCAAGGTATATATAGCAAAACGACTTTTGTCTCAAAATAGGAGATAGAGTAGATAAACTTTTGAGTGATTGATAAGTTCAAGTCT
Source organism: Papaver armeniacum (assembly GCA_023531295.1). Classification (NCBI taxonomy): domain Eukaryota; kingdom Viridiplantae; phylum Streptophyta; class Magnoliopsida; order Ranunculales; family Papaveraceae; genus Papaver; species Papaver armeniacum. The sequence continues at coordinate 87,689 of JAJJWW010010752.1, read as the reverse complement.
CCACATACCTTTTAGTCGACGAAGTTCCACCAGTTCCTTGAGTAGTTCTTCGTCTTGTATGATGATTGCCATGGAGTTCTTGAGCTCAACTACACTTACTATCCTAGTCCGAGACTTAGCTATAGTAGACTAGAAATCAAGACTTATAGTTTTGATCACTAACATTGACAAACATGCTTGAGATAGCAACGCATGCGAGTTCGACCGAGCAGTGCTCTAACAATCTCCCCCTTTGTCAATTTTAGTGACAAAACTATCAATACATATGGAATACAAAAATAAATGAATTAACTTTTGTAGCTCCTATTCCACATGCCTAATCTTCAACATTACTCGAAATCTTCGTCACATCCAAGTACTCCAATGATCCCAAAGGTTGTAAGTTCAGCATCATCGTTGTTGAAAATCTGTAGCTATAACAATGAGAAAACAAGAACTCTCAATCATTGTTATACAGTGTCATAGTATTATTATACAACATCAAAGTTCAATTGTATCACAACTTCGACAACAATACTATGGTGATATGTATCACTCCCCCTTAGTCAATACTCCATCTCACATGGAAACCACTCCCCCTTACATAATGATCCGAAAACCATATGTATTTGTAGTGTGAACTACATATTAATTCTCCCCCTTTTTGTCAATAAAATTGGCAAAGGTACGAAAACGGGATCCTAATGAAATTTTCAAAAGCGACATTTCATGACCAAAAGAAAGCACATATCAACTTATTTAGATGCAATCATATAGCCGAAGCTAAATGCATTCATCAAGGAGTTTATAAAGATACAAGATAACCCCTATAATATTCCACAGCCGCACTCCCCACAAAGATTTGGCAATTAGGCACAAGTTCAATTAAGAACTCTCCTCCATAATATGTCATTCCCGAAAGAACAACAAGAGCGACCTTAATTTCAAAAAAAAAAAAAAAAAAGGATTTCTTTGGACATAACAAATCACATACGAATATGAATTTGAATCCAAAATACTCAATTAAATTAACCACAAGAGAACCCATGATTAATTTAATCGGAAATATACAATCAAATTTACCACAAAAAAGTGATTAATTCAATTGGCCATGCTCGACATAAGAGAACTTACGGAGATACGACTAAGCTATTCATAAGAACAACTCAGTCGATTAAGCTCAAACATAAGAAACCTTACGGAACAACACAGTATATAGATAAAATATGGATCAGGGAAGATCAATACTGCGGAATACACAAGGATTCATTCTATTTTCCATCACTATTCGCACAATGACATAAAATAGACATAATCCTTGTAAACAAAAGATTTTAACCTATCTTCCATCAATAAATGACATAATAGGCTTAACTTTTGTATTGTTAAAAGTTCATACCTTCTTTTATCAATACATGCATATCGACATATGAAAGACTTAACTGTTGACAAGGTATGGGACAATCATAGTTCACGTACGCAAACACACATATCCCATAACAAATTGCAATATATAAAACCATAAAGATTAATACTGCAAAAATCATCTTCCAAACAGTTTTAGAATTTAAACCAATAAACCTAAAAACATGAAGATGAAAACGTTGGACATAGCTATGTGTAATCACAATAATGGCTATTCCAAACTCTAGTTATTCTTCTAAACAAAACAAGAAAATAGAAGATTTACTAGGCAAATAAAGGAAAAATCAGAGTTCATTGAGAACCTCATATCTTTCAATGAATCCATCAAAGAAGGTATCACTGATTTCCTTTATTCTCTTGACAGTAGACACACCATGTTCGTGAGTTAGAACATTAACTTTGCGATCAACAACCCGAGCAAGCTGTCTGACACAGTCCATGATGAGCTTCTTTTGATTCTGTATCAGAATATTTTGATTAGCAAGGATTCTGGCCTGACCATCTAAGAGTTGGTTTATTTGCAATTGAAGATTTGCAAACTCGACCTTTGAATCGTTCTGAAAACGAGTTAAATCCTTGACAGAATCATCAATCCAGGAGTTATGATCCTTTCTTTCAAGCATCTTCTTTAGAACCAACTCCTAAATTGACTCACGTCCCTGATTGTCTTCCTCCATATCAAGATGCACAATCTCTTGATATTTTGCAGAGTTCTCCATATTTTTTTTTAATTAGGGAAGGAGAAACACAATACAGAACAAGTATATTTGTGTTTGTAAACACGAGTTGGAAACTCTTGTTAGGAAAACCCTAAGAACTCACAAGAGGAGGACGCGAACGTTTGTGGACCGTCAGCACAAAAACTCAAACAGAAATAATATACAACATACTTGAGCATTTCTCAATTATTATCCTTGCACCTCTCAAGTTAGAAACAAGGAAAAGAATACCTGGAATTAGGTAGTAGAGTGAGATATAATCCCACTATGATTATTGAGAAAGGAGTTGTACATATCATCTGACAGTTTGATCTTTGTGTTCTTCGCCTTTCTTCGGTTGATTTTCATCCCAAAAGAGTAAGACACATCGTGTTTAAAATATCCGTCAGAAGGCTTTCTCTGAGGACTAAATATAGGACCTCTTGAAATTGGTTCAAGGGGATCATAATAGAGAGGGATCTATTTTCTAGATTTAGATTTACCAGACTCATTCTTATAAGCACGGGGAATGTGTTCATTAGTGGCACAAGAATTTATACCATTGAGATGAGATTGTTCCCTGTGATGATTTCTAGAGTAGAGATCATTTTTATAAGATTTCTGGTTTCTTATGGGCACGAGATTCACTGCAGAAGTCGCCAGACTACTTACTCCATTGATAGTAGAAAGAAGCAAATTATGAAGATTCGAGATTTGTTTCTCCTTTTCGACATGAAGTCTGTTTAGATCTGATGAATGTGTCTCGATCATTCGTTTTTCTCTAATTGAGTCTTCCTTGACAATATCCTCAAGAACACTAATCTTTTCACGCTGTAGAGTAGTTTCTTGGAGAAGTCTTTCAATATTGTTAGAGAAGGACTCAATGATGTTATAGAGTTCACGTTCTCGATCAAGAGACTTTTCAAATTCATCAATGAGATGAGCATGATCCTGAAAATTAATAGCCTCAGTGGATTTTTTTGAGATTCTAGTGAGCTCCATTTCAGCTTTTGCCATAGTGTCACATGCCTCATGGGAGGGAGAGATGTCAACATCTGATGGAACAACCTTTCTACCTCGGATTCGGAAGAATCAACTAAGGAGTAATCCTTTGAGGTATTTCCAAGACTCTTGGTATAATTAAAAGCTTTAGGAGACATTTTGGTATGCGTAAATTCTAGAGAAGAGATTCTGTCCTCAGACTCAGATTGCCACAAACACAGACTTATAAGGTCTTTAAACGTGCTTGCCTGCTCTGATACCAATTGAAAAAGCGCGGGTACAACAACCACACCCAATATTTCGATTAGCAATCTGTATGGAAAAACTCCAATATACTTTCAAGAGAATCAACTAGACTCAATCTTAATAAAGTATATCAAAGAGTTATATCTCTCTTTCTATATTCAATTCTTACTCAAGCAAATAGAAATCTGCGAGTCTAATTGAATACAAGAGAAATAACTTGGATGGTACCAAAGACCAATATCCAAGTGTCAATTAATGTAAATCAACAACTAAAGGTTGGATATTCTAATTGATTGATCTTAACGCACAACCTGTGATATTTCAATTATATAACAAAATATAATACGGAATAGAAATAACACAGACACCAGAATTTTGTTAACGAGGAAACCGCAAATGCGAAAAAACCCGGGACCTAGTCCAGTTGAACACACACATTGTATTAAGCCGCTACAGACACTAGCCTACTACAAACTAACTTCGGTCTGGACTGTAGTTGAACCCCAATCAATCTCACACTAATCCAAGGTACAGTTGCGCTCCTTACGTCTCTGATCCCAGCAGGATACTACGCACTTGATTCCCTTAGTTGATCTCACCCACAACTAAGAGTTGCTACGACCCAAAGTCGAAGACTTTAATAAACAAATCTGTATCACACATAAAAGTCTACAGTAATAGATAAATCTGTCTCCCACAGAAAAACCTACAAGTTTTGTTCCGTCTTTTGATAAATCAAGGTGAACAGGAACCAATTGATAACCCGGACTTATATTCCCGAAGAACAACCTAGCATTATCAATCACCTCATAATAATCTTAATCGACACGGCGAAAGAAGATATTGTGGAATCACAAACGATGAGACGAAGATGTTTGTGACTACTTTTATATCTTGACTATCGGAAATATTAATCTCAAGTCAATCGTTACGATTGTACTCAACACAATAGAATCAGCAAGATCAGATCACACAACTACAAGAAAGTAGTATCGGTATGGCTTCACATTCCCAATGAAGTCTTCAAGTCGTTAACCTATAGGGTCTCGATAAGAAACCTAAGGTTAAAGGAGAATCGACTCTAGCTTATACAACTAGTATCACACAGGATGTGTGGGGATTAGGTTTCCCAGTTGCTAGAGTTCTCCCTTATATAGTCTTTCAAATCAGGGTTTGCAATAAATGTTAGCTTAGTAACAAAGCATTCAATATTCACTGTTAGATGAAAACCTGATTAGATTCAAGCTAATATCTTTCAACCGTTGGATCGAAAACTTAGCTTGTTACACACAAATGAAATGCACGATTTTAGGTTTGTGTAACCGTACCCAAACATGTACATTTGTTGGTTCAACAATAGTTAAGCAAATGGTTAGCCATATGAGCACTTTCATATCAACTATATTCTTCTTCACCATAACTAATTCAAATGACTCAAATTAACAAGTTAGAGAGTTGTTCAATTGTATAAATCTTATAGAAGTATACAAGACACAATTGAAGCAAAAATGATTTGATTCACTCGAATCGATTCATGAAATTTATAGCCACGGTTTGCAATTTGCATTCCTTAGATAATATAAATATAAGTTCACAAAAATCGTCTTTAGATATAACCAACTTAAGTTCGCAGACTTAGTTCGCGGACTTAAGTTCCCAGAAGGAGTTCACAAACTCCAGCAGATATTCTCGGGATGAGAACTTCCGCCAGTTCGCGGACTGGGTTCACAGCTCTTGTTCCGGTTTTCCTGATCAACAAAGTACGCATACTTCGGTTCAATCATTGAAACATTCTTAGAGGACATTATTATATAGTTGTTATTCACAAACTATTTTTCGTCAAAGCAATTTTCAAAGTGATTGAAACATAACATGACTTTCGTCACTAGGTAAAGATGAACTTGGCCAAATCGAATGCTTACCAGCACGTATTTCGAGAAATAGATAAGCGAGATAAACTCGGCTCGAAATAGCAAATGTGTATAATCAAAGTCTATATAGCAAAACGACTTTTGTCTCAAAATAGGAGATAGAGTAGATAGACTTTTGAGTGATAGATAAGTTCAAGTCTCCACATACCTTTTAGTCGATGAAGTTCCACCAGTTCCTTGAGTAGTTCTTCGTCTTGTATGATGATTGCCATGGAGTTCTTGAGCTCAACTACACTTACTATCCAAGTCCGAGACTTAGCTATAGTAGACTAGAAATCAAGACTTATAGTTTTGATCACTAACATTGACAAACATGCTTGAGATAGCAACGCATGCGAGTTCGACCGAGCAGTGCTCTAACAACATCCATCCTTGTTTGTTGGATACAACTTGATTGATTCTTGGATATTAATTTTTGAGATCGTCCAAGTACTCTCACATGTAGTCGGGTTCACGGACTTGGTTGTGTAAACTTTCCAATTGTGAGAGAAAGAGATATAACGCTGAATATTATTCCTTGATTAAGATTCATTAAGTTGAATTCTCAGAATTGCATTTAGGTTTTGTCCATACAGGTTGCCTATGAAAAAGTTGGTGGTGTATTTTGGTACCCCCACATTTTTAAGTACATGATCAAGCAACACGACCTCTTTGTGGATACAGGGATCAAAGATAAGCATGTTAAAACAAAAACGAGAAAAAATGGTGAACCCTATTGAAAAAGCGGGGGTCTAACAACCACACCTCATATTTCGTTTAGGCAATCTGTATGGACTAACTCCAATATATTTCCAAGATAATCAACTAGACAGTCGGACTCATTCAATGGAAATATATCCAAGAGTTGTATCTCAATTTCTCAATACAATCTGCAATCAAACAGAAAGAGTTCTGTGAGCCTGATTGATATGAGAAATAACTTGAACGGTACCAAAGACCAATGTTCAAGTGTCAATCAATTTATATCAACAACCAAAGGTTGGATTATCTAATTGATTGAACTACGCATAACCTGTGATATTTCAATTATATAAAAAACATAATGCGGAAAAGAAATAACACAGACACCAGAAATTTTGTTAACGAGGAAACCGCAAATGCAGAAAAACCCCGGGACATAGTCCATATTTGAATACCACAATGTATTAAGCCGCTACAGACACTAGCCTACTACAAGTTAACTTCAGACTGGAATGTAGTTTAGCCCTAACCAATCTCACAGTAATCAAGGTACAATCGCGTTCCTTACGCCTCTGAAAACCAGCAGGACTCTACGCACTTGATTCTTTTAGCTGATCTCACCCACAACTAAGAGTTGCTACGACCCAAAATCGAAGACTTGATAAACAAATCTGTCTCACACAGACAAGTCTATTAAATAGATAAATCTGTCTCCCACCGAAATACCTACGAGTTTTGTTCCGTCTTTTAATAAATCAAGATGAACAGGAACCAATTGATACACCGGACTTATATTCCCGATATGGTAGCGGAACAAGATATTGTGGAATCAAAAAGAATGAGACGAAGAGCTTTGTGATTACTTTTTATCTTACCTATCGGAGATTAAATCTCGAGCAAATCTTAGAGAAGATAGTACTCAATACGATAGAACAAAGTAAGATCAGAACACGCAACTACATAGAAAATAGTTGGGACTGGCTTCAGAATCTTAATGAAGTCTTTAAGTCATGAACCTATAATGGTTTTAGGAAAAACCTAGGTTAAAGGAGAATCGACACTAGTACGCAACTAGTATCACAAAGAAGGTGTGAGGATTAGGTTTCCCAGTTGCTAGAGTTCTCCCTTATATAGTCTTCCAATCAGGGTTTGATAACTTTGGGACAAAGCAATCAATATTCACCGTTAAATGAAAACCTGATTAGATTCAAGCTAATATCTTTCAACCGTTAGATTGTCTTGGCTTGTTACACACAAATGAAATGTACCTTCATTTAAATATGGTTAACCGTACTCAAACGTGTACACTTAGTTGTCTCAATAATAGTTAACCGAAGTTAGCCTTAGGAACACTTTCATATCAACCTTGTTCATCTTAACTCAACTAGTTCAAATGACTCAAATGAAACTAGTTATATAGTTGTTCAATTGTTTATATTCTCATAGAAGTATACAAGACACAATTGAAGCAAAATCGGTTTTGATTCACTCGAATAAATTCATGAACATTATAGCCACGGTTTGCAAAGATTGCACTCCTTATTATGTAAATGTATTAGTTCGTGAATATGTAAAAATACTTAACCGATTTTAGAACTTAACCCACTCAAGTATGCAAACGGGTATGCATACTTAAGTTCCCGAACCTGGTCTTGTTCGCCAGTATGCAAACGTGTACGCATATTATCGTTCATGACCGAACTCAGTTGAAATCTGTACGCATACTATAGTTCCCGGACTTCAACTGTTGAATCAGTGCGCATACGGGTATGCATACTAAATTCCCGGACTTGGAATAACTTGCAACAGTTAGCATACAGTACGCATACTGTGTTATATCCAATCAACGGTTAATTGTTATAAACTCTCATATTAATCATTGAAATATTCTTAGAAGACGACAAGAGCTGTCTCACATAAACTATTAGCTTCAAAGTAATTTTCAAGTGATCAAATGATCAATACGAAACATTCCGAGTCTACATCAAATGACTGTCTCACACAAATCATATAAGATGTTACCAGAAGATTTTCACATGATCATCTTTTGACTTTCGTCAAGAATAAAAGATGAACTTGGTTAAAGCGAAAGCTTACCAACATATATTTCGAGAAATATGTAAGCGAATTAAACTCAGCTCGAAATATCAAATGTGTATAATTTAAAGTCTATATAGCTATACGACTTTGTCTCAATAGGAGATAGAATAGAAATAGACTTCTGAGTGATAGATGAGTTCAAGTCTCCACGTACCTTTTGTTGATGAAGTTCCAAAAGCTCCCCTTAGTAGTTCTTCATCTTCAATTGATGAACGCCGTGAAGTCTAAAGCTCAACTACATATTCTATCATAATCCGAGACATAGCTATAAGTAGACTAGAAATGAAGACTTATAGTTTTGACAACTAAACTTGACAAACAAGCTTGAGATAGCAACGCTTGCGAGTTCGACCAAGCAGTGCTCTAACACCTATAATTGCTAATTTTCTCTCTCGTGACATAATTTTTCTAAAACAACTATATGAGGATTGTTATTGTAAATTCATAATTATGTACGTTGTTGGGAATATTTGTTGAATTGTACCTACAAAATGAATGAAACCAAACACACACAAAAAATATCTTATGGTTGAGTAGCGGACTAGGTCGTTCTCTTTAAGACGTTTCACGGCTCTGCCCAAGATTGTGAAAGCAGTTCATCGATGTTACGTTGTCCCTAGGATAAAACAGTCGAGTTGAATCTCTTACATAATTACCCTTTTTTGGTGAGAGGATGTTAAACTTCTACGTTTCATTCGTGCTCAAAAATTCTTTTTGAAAAACTAAGGATGATCATACACTTTTCTTTTTTCTTTCTCACAAAAATTCTTTTCTTTAATGTGAACCATCAGAGTTAATTTTATAAGAACCCCTTGTAGGGGGAGACCAATGCATATCTATGCGGGGCTGCACATTAGTTATGGGTCTAGGAGAGTTGTAGTTTCTTTCATGTTCAGCTAGCTCTTTCCTGACACGATAAATAATCTGATCTGGAGTTGTGTTACTGCCCTTGAAGACCTTATCACATCTCTCATTCCATATGCCCCAAGCTACAATTAGCTGTTGACAAACTTCATTTTCTTGCCTCTGATTATTAAGAAGATTTTCCAACATGTTACAAACCCATGACTCCAAAGAAATGCCAACAGGCACATGCATTCCCAGAGACGCAAACCATACTCTTTTAGCTATGTCACACTCAAGGATACAATGTGTGGCTGTTTCCACATATTGAGCACATAACGGACAACTGTAGTCACCAGATTGAATAACATGAGTTAATTTATCTCTTGTTGGAAGAATGTTCTTCAGACATTTCCAGGCAAACTGATTGATTCTTGGGAGTAGTGGTAATCTCCAGAGCTTCTTGAAAACAGTATTCATATGCTGCCCAACTAGATTGTGAGAATTCTTTTCTTCAAACATTTTCTAATTGGCTGACTTGACTGAGAAAAAGCCGTTCTTCTCGAGAGTCCAGATCAATCTGTCCTCATGTTGAGTATAAATAGATAAATTGAGAATGTGATTTGCTGTAGCAGAATCAAAGAGTCTGAGAATTAGATTATAATCCCACCCTCCAGTTTGTTGTGAAAAAATATGATGAACATACACATAATTGTGCTGATATGTAACTCCATCTTTTGGTTTAGGTGGACCATCTAACTGCATAATGCATCTATGTTTCCATATTAAAAATTTATGACCATTTCCCAGTCCCCAACAACTGTATCTTCTAATGAATCCAAGCTCGCTGCTAATACTTCTCCAGGACCATATATCATTGTTATGGATTGGTAGTTAAAAATTTCTCCATCAGAATAATACTTTGCCTGTAAAATTTTTGCACAAATTGAATTGTTTTCAGTGCATAGTCGCCAAGTAGACTTAGCCAGAAGAGCTCTATTAAACAACTCTAGATCTCGAAATCCAAGGCCCCCTTCTTCTTTTGGTCTATTAACTCCACTCCAGGAAATAAAATGTTTTCCTTTGTTTGTCTTCTTATTTCTCCAAAATTTTTGTTGCACTGAGTTCAGCTCCTTGATGGTTGCGTCTGGAAGTTTGAATGAAATCATATTATGAACTGGGATAGCATTGGTCACATTCCCAATCATTACTGATCTGGCTGCTTCAGACATGTTTGTACTTCTCTATCTTGCAAGTCTAGTGGTCATCTTGCCTGTAAGAGCAGCAAAAGGTATTCTTTTGTTTCTTCCTACAAAAAAAGAAAGGCCTAAATATTTTTCTTCCTTTATATCATGTTGTCTCACTTGAAGAGTGCTAGTGATGAGCTGACCTGAACATACACTGAATTCCTCAATTACTTGAAGTAGTTTGTTGACTTGAACCTGGTTTGCTTTGCAGAATAGAAGACAATCATCTGCAAACAAGAGGTGATTAATTTTAGAGCTGACCTTGAAATCTTCATCCATGTTGGCCTTGGGTGCCCCTTAGACAGTTAGCTGAGTGCCTGAGTGTTTTGCAAATATTATATTTTGATTCCTTTTGATCCGTTGGATCGGCTTCACGTGCCGCGCACTGATTGTGTGATTGTTAGGGTTGAGTGATTGGTCTATTTGTGTCTGAGAAGCATTTGTTTCTCAGGTTATGAACGTTGTAAGAAAAACCCAATGGCTGCGTTGTTCTTCAGCTTAGATTATGGCCTGAATCTTTGATTTAGGAGTTCCTATTCTCAGTTTATCTATCAATTTCTCATTTCTGTTGTTAATTTGTTGTAAGCATACAACAATTGGCATCAGAGCCGTTCTTCCCACCCAAAAATCTTCCAATTTTTTTTTCTCACCATGACTTTGAAGGAGGTTGAATCAGAGTTCGAGAAATTGAGAGGATCTCAGGATGTTCTTAATACAAAACTCACAGATCTAGGTGGTTCAGTTGCTGCTTTAACCACCAGATTCGATAACCTTCTGCAACTACTGAAAAAATCAAATTTCATTCAACACAACCCTCAGAGACCTACTGGTTCTCAGAATTAAACTCATGATGCTCATACGGGAAATCGGTTTAACTATCATCATTCTCGAATACCCAAGTAGATTTCCCAAGATTCGATAGTGATAATCCAAGGAGATGGATACAAAAGAGTGAGCGGTATTTCAAGATCAATGATACTGAGGAACATATGAAGGCAAATATTGCTTCGATCTATCTAGAAGGTAAAGCCGAGAAATGGTTTTTAAATTTTCAAGTCAATCGGACTCGTATTACATGGTCTGATTTAGCTATTCATATTTGTGCTCGATTTGAAAACCCCATAGAAGAAAACTTCGTTGGTAGTTTCAATAAGCTTATTCAGAGTTCCACAGTTGATGACTATTATGAAGAATTTGAATCATTAAAAACCTTGATGTTGAACATGAATCCTTCACTTACTGAAACCTATTTTGTCATGAGTTTTCTTAGTGGTCTTAAAGAGGAAATTGGTAAATCTGTATCTATGTTTCATCCTGCGACTTTATCTGAAGCTTTCTCTTTAGCTAGATTACAAGAGCAGAAAGTTCACCTTGCAGCTACAACTTCTAAACCTTTTACCAGATCATTCAATACATCTTTTCAGACCAACAGACCCTACTCTTCACCAAATTTTCCTCCTAAACCAATACTTACATCACCTAAATATGCACCAATGACACCTAAATCATTTTCTACTTCTCAATCCAAATCCAATTCTGAAAGCCCTACAATCAAAAGACTAACCCCTGAGGAAATGCAGAAGAGGAGAGATCAAGGTTTATGCTACTACTTTGATGCAGTTTATAGGCCAGGGCACTTTTGCAAAGGTAAATAGAAAATATTCATGCTTCAAATGGACAATTCTGAGTCACAAGATACTGAGGAAGAGGAGGAAGTTTTTGAAGAATCTTTTGAATCTCCAATTAACTCTGACATTGAGATATCACTCCATGCTCTCACTGGTACAGTTACAGGTAAAACCATTAGAATTCCTGGTGTTCTCAATAAGCATAAGGTTTCAATTTTGATTGACTCTGGCAGCACCACTAGCTTCATTGATAGCAATTTAGCTTCTACTCTCAACTGCAATATAACTCCAACTGCTTCAATGTTGGTAACTGTTGCAAATGGTGACAAAACATGTAGTACTGGCATTTGTTCTAAACTGCAATGGAGTATGCAAGGCCACAAGTTTGTGGAGGATCTGAGAGTCTTACCATTGGGAGGTTGTGATATTGTGTTGGGAGCAGATTGGCTCAAGACATTAGGTGATGTGCTCTTTAAATTCTCTAAACTCAGCATTTCTTTTAAGTATCATAATAAGAAGATCACCTTACATGGCTCAACACCCAACAATTCTTTATTGATGATGAGTGGGGAATCTGTCAAGAAATTTTTCTCAAAAACTTCACATGGCATTGTGGGTCATTTATTCTCTATTTCTACCCCAACTACACAGCCAATCACTCCACCAGAGCTTCTTCCTATTATAGATGAATATCAGGACATTTTCCAAGAACGTAGTCAATTGCCTCCCAAAAGATCATTAGACCACTCAATTCCGCTCCAGCCTAATGCTGCCCCTGTAAATCAGAGAGCCTATAAATGTCCTTACATCCAAAAAGGGGTAGTTGAAAAACTTGTACAAGACATGCTCAACACTGGCATTATACAACCCAGTCATAGTCCATTTGCTTCTCCAATCTTGCTTGTTAAGAAGAAGGATAATTCTTGGAGATTTTGTGTGGATTACAGGAAGCTCAACCACATTACCATTAAAGATAAATTTCCTATTCCCATAATTGATGAGATTCTAGATGAATTAAAGGGTGCTATATTCTTCACTAAGATAGATTTGAGGGCTGGGTACCATCAAATTAGAGTGATTGATGCTGATATCTTCAAGACTGCTTTCAGAACACATCATGGGCACTATGATTTTAAGGTCATGCCATTTTTCCTGACAAATGCACCTGCAACTTTCCAAGCTCTAATGAATGATATTTTCAAACCAGTTTTGAGAAAATTTATCTTGGTCTTCTTTGATGACATCTTGATTTATAGTCCAAGCTTAGAAGCCCATATGGAGCACCTAAACTATGTTTTTTCCTTACTCAGACAACGTCATCTTTTTGCTAACTTCTCCAAGTGTTGATTTGGTAAATCTTCCTTGGAGTATTTGGGCCATATAATTACAGCTGAGGGTGTGTCTGCTGATCCTAGTAAGATATCTTGTATGCAACAATGGCCACTTCCCACTACTATTAAAGAACTCAGAGGTTTTCTTGGCCTAACTGGCTATTATAGAAAATTTGTTAAAGGATATGTGGCTATTGCTAAGCCACTTACTGAGCTGTTAAAGAAGAATTCCTTCCTTTGGAGTCCAGCAACAACACTTGCATTCGATAAGCTCAAAGAGGCCATGACAACTACTCCCATTCTAGCCTTGCCAGATTTCACAAAGCCATTTGTGGTGGAGAGTGATGCCAGTGATTCATGTGTGTGAGCTATTCTCTTACAAGAAAACAAGCCCATTGCTTACTTCAACAAACCTTTGGGCCCTAGAGCACAAGCTTTATCTACTTATGAGAAGGAATTTCTGGCTATAGTATTGGCAGTCCAAAGATGGAGGCAATATTTGCAAGGCAATAAATTCATCATCAAAACTGACCATCAAAGCATTAAATACTTTCTTGATCAGAAGATTACTACTGCCTTCCAACAAAAATGGCTTATTAAGTTGTTGGGATTACTTATGAAATCCAATATAAGAAAGGCACTGATAATGTGGTAGTTGATGCTTTATCTAGAAGACATACTCCTTCAGTGGCTTGTAACTCAATTTCAGTCTCTACTCCAACTTGGATGCAAGATATACTTCTCAGTTACTCTCAAGATGCCAAGGAAGACCAGCTAATGTCCAAGTTATTAATTCAAGCTGATTCTGTACCCCATTTCACCTTCCATGAAGGTATCTTAAGATATAAAAATAGGATCTACATTGGCACTTGAGGTAATATCTGACACCTTCTTTTGAATTCCTTGCATGCTTTTGCTGTTGGTGGCCATTCAGGTATGCAAGCCACATATGTTAGAGCTAGGAAACACTTTTATTGGCAAGGAATGAAGAAATATATTTTTCTCTTTGTCTCTCAATGTGATGTTTGTCAAAGATGCAAAGGTGATTCTACCACTCATGCTGGGCTTTTATAACCTCTGCCAATTCCCAATTACCCTTGGCAGCACATTACTATGGATTTTATTGAGGGGTTACCAATTAGTGAAATGAAGAGTGTTATTTTGGTCATTGTTGATAGACTTACTAAGTATGCCCACTTCATTGCTCTACAACACCCTTACACAGCTGCATCTGTGGCCAAAGCTTTTCTCAGTCAGGTATTCAAGCTCCATGGGTTACCTTCTTCCATTATATCTGACAGGGATAAGGTTTTCACCAACAACTTTTGGCAAGATTTGTTCACAGCTTTGGGCACAAGTTTGAACCACAGTACTGCATACCATCCACAGACTGATGGCCAAACAGAGAGGGTTAATGCTTGCCTAGAAAATTATCTGAGATGCATTACTGGATATAAACCTAGTAAATGGGTTCAATGGCTTGCTCTTGCTAAGTGGTGGTACAACACCAGCTTTCACAGGGGCTTAAAAATGTCCCCTTTCCAAGCCCTTTATGGATACTTACCACCCCATATGGCCATTCCCTCTTCTGCCACCACTTCTGTTGCTGCTGTTGAAACATACTTACAAGAACGAGCTCAGATGCTAGACTTACTTAAAGAAGCACTTTACTTAGCTCAGGAGAGGATGGAACTTTATGCAGATACTTCCAGGGTGGAGAGATCTTTTGCAGTAGGGGATTTAGTCTACCTCAAGCTTCAGCCTTACAGGCAGGCCTGTCTCTCTGTCAGAAAGAACTTTAAGCTCTCTGCTAAGTTCTATGTCCCTTTCCCCGTTTTGCAGAAAATTGGTCAGGTGGCATACAAACTGGAGCTCCCATCACATTCACGTATTCACCCTGTCTTCCATGTCTCTCAGCTAAAAAAGCACATTGGTGCCAGCATTGTCCCTTTATTATCACTTCCATTGGTGGATCTCACTGGTGATATCATCATGCTTCCAGAGAAGTCCCTAGACACCAGAACTATCCTCATTGGTGACCAGCTGGTTCGACAAGTGCTCATCCAATGGACTAACTCCTCTGCTGAGAATGCAACGTGGGAAGCCGTATCCAACATTAAAGCTCACTACCCACGGTTTATCCTTGAGGACAAGGATGTTTCTAAGGGGAAGGCAATGTTGCATACTTAGTCTGCATACTAGTTGGCCTTGGGTGCCCCTTAGACAGTTAGCTGAGTGCCTGAGTGTTTTGCAAATATTCTATTTTGATTCCTTTTGATCTGTTGGATCGGCTGCACGTGTCGCGCACTGATTGTGTGATTGTTAGGGTTGAGTGATTGGTTTATTTGTGTCTGAGAAGCATTTGTTTCTCAGGTTATGAATGTTGTAAGAAAAACCGAATGGTCTGCTTTTCTTCTTGACTCGATTATGGCCTGAATCTTTGATTTAGGAGTTCCTATTCTCAGTTTATCTATCAATTTCTCATTTCTGTTGTTAATTTGTTGTAAGCATGCAACATTTAGATGTCTAAAAAATGCTTCCATTGCTAAGATGAAGAGGTAGGGAGATAGTGGATCTCCCTGCCTTACACCCCTTGTTGGTTTGAATGACTTTGAAGGAGAACTATTTATCATTATCTCAATTTCAGTTGTGCTGATGCATTAGTGAATTAAGTGACATAACTTTTCACTAAAACCAAACTTTTTAAGGACTTCAATGAGAAAATCCCATTCCAATCTGTCAAAAGCCTTTGTCATATCCATTTTTAGGGCTAGCTGACCTGTTCTTCCACCCTTATTCTTCATGGCCTTAACTAATTCTTGCACAAGACAAATGTTTTCAGAGATCAGTCTGCCAGGCACATAGGCTGATTGCATAGGAGAAATGGTATTAACCATGTGTTGTTTCAGTCTTAAAGCAATAATTTTTGAAATCAGTTTGTATATAGTATTGCATAAAGCAATAGGCACATTATGAAGATGTTAATTAGCATTCTTAACACATTAAAAAAATAGTTTTTGATATCTACAAAAAATAAATTTATTCTTAAAGAGAATGAATAATGGTCATATTAAGTGAGAGATATTTGGAAATCAATTAATATTTCTAAAACATATATCCCAACAGAAGCTAGAAAAGAAACAACAATCAGATGTGTATCACCATGATTTGACTGGGAGCATGAACTGCTAACAACAAAATGTTGCTATCTGATTGTCAAAAGATTAAAAACCACAAGCTAACTTGCATGTTTGGTGATGAACATTTAATCAGCTATTAAGTACATGTTATGGAATTTATTATCTCAATCTATCCCCTCACCGAGCAAATCCAAAGTTTTATTTGGATCTATTTTATTTTCGGACCTTTCTCACTTTTTATTTAATATGTATCACATTGTTTCTTTTTTGATAAGGGCATATAAGTAAATAATGCGTCAAGTAGCGTCTTAATACAGATTGTGTAATAGCTGTAAATAAAAAAAATAATCATATATATAATTTTTGCTTTATCGACTAGCAAATGGTTGTTAAAAAAACAACTAAGAGATTAAGATAATTAAGCTACTAATTATATTACTTAAGCACTAATAGTAGATAATAACATCAAGTAATAAATAGTGAAGAGGTTAAGTAATTGAAAAAAAAAATTATATCAAAATGTTACAAGCACCGCAAAGGATGTCCTTGAGAATTCTGTACTATTCTACCCATCATGGTAGATCCTGGGTGTCCTGGTTGGTCAAGCCAAAACTTGAATATTTCTAGATCATCAAACTTATGGTTTATGACAATATAAGATTCAATAACTTTGATTGTTGTAATATACAACCAGAAGAGGTAGCTGACACATATCATGAAGTGATACATAAGTACTATTTATCTTCAGATATTGTTTTTGATAATATCCATTTCGGAACATATCTTTCAAACTTAACAAATATCTCAAAGATCTCGGGAATGCAAAAGGCAACACTAATTTTCAGTTCTTTGTCTCCTAGCAAGATAATATTGGCCCTTCCAGAACAATCTACTAAATTTGTTGAACCAGAGATAATGTTTACTTTTGCCTTGTATCCTTTTAAATCATATTAGTCGTTCCGCTATCTACCAAATATATATCTTTGTCGTCAAGACTGATTTTTGATAGATTACTTCTGAAATCCATATCCTCCGGTTTCCGAAAATTTTAGCAGCGTCTATTTTATCGGAACCAATAACAACCCAAAACTCCGAGCAAATGTTACTAACTCGTGGCTGAATATATAAAATAATTAAGCCTACTATACTTAATTACTAATGTTAGATAATAACTTCAAGTAATTCATAATAAATAGGTTAAGTAAGTGGAAGATATATTTCTTACTAACTTACAAGAAATTGAATGATCAAAATGTTACACACACTAACTTATATATGCATGTATATCAACACATACTAACTTTTTTTCTTTTTGCATAATCAATGACCTAACAGAAGGCTAGAGGTATGCCTCAACAGTTGGCAAGAGCCAGATTAGAGGTCTAGACCAGAAACAAGTTTCAGAATTGTCTTTAGCCCAAGTAGACAAGGTGTGAGCTACATTGTTGCAAGTTCTAGGTTGAAAAGTGAAAATACAGGATACAAGACTAGATTTGAAAAAAAGAAATATCGATTTCCATCGAAGTTCCCTTGAGAAAATTGTCCAATCAGAGCTTTGGCATCACTTTCCACAAGGAAGTGAGTAAATTGTTGCTTCGATGCTTTCTTCAAAACTGCCCAAATTGCTCTAGTTTTTGCTTCTTCTGGAGAGTGGGCTTCAGAAGTGATTGCAAAAAAAAAAAAAAAAAAAAAAAATCCAATTGTTGATGGTGAGTTTTTGACAAGGACATAAATTGTAAAATTACCATGCCCCGATTGCAGAAGTGTAATATGAGAATCCCTGACCCAGCATCAGGATTAAGGATTTGTATCTACAATTTGTATTCTGAAAGAGAATCAATAATGCATATCTAGACAATGGCTACAATAGTCTTGTACCTATTCTAAATGTGTATATGCCCACCAAATTTCAGGACTTCGCTAGGCTGAAACCTCGTTATTTCATGTGCGCCTATATATACACCTTTTATACTACGCAAAATACGTTATTTATACTGGTATCTATTCAGAATAGAATTTGATGCCATTCTCAAATAAATATGCTACTTAAGGTATCATATTTAATACAGAGTTGTATCTAACATCGTCTCAAGTCGCAAACTCCCACTGCCGAGTTCCTTGAGCATATCATATTGGCACTTTCGTATTCAAATTCCTACCCGAATGGCATCATCCAAGTCTGAGCACGACATACTTCCGCAATTCAAAACCCTAAGTCACGCCCAAGTCCGTGGCACAACTAATGTAGTTTTTTATAGTGATAAGAAAAGATCCGTTCAAGACTTGTGAAGATTTTAGTTTCAGACTTTAATTTATAATGCTAAAAATAAAGAAAACTAAATTGAAAGTGATATCAGGGTTTTAGAAATAACCAAGACTTTGGATTCCACTACTACTCATGATTCAATGATAAGGATTTCAAAACTCTAATCATCTTTTAAGTCCTCTTTTTATCTTAACTCACTAAAAATCAAACAGATTCTCAAATATTACTTGTAAACCTTAAGCATAGATTATCAATAGATTTAACAAAGCATAACCTATCAAATTGAATGACAAATAATAAGGAAAATCATGCAAACAATTTAAAATTCTGCATAAGCAGTGATTAAGTGAATTATATAATAAAACTAGAGAAAATAAAATAGTTACCCATCAATCATGCATAAGTAGCTTCATCAATTGCCTTGGTTACGAGGGAATTAGCTCATCATGGTAAAAAACATCTCAAAATATGTATTCATCACTCAAAAGTGTTTACAAATGATGAAAAGAATATAACAGCTCAATTGCAAAGCTTATAAGCGTTGCAGACTGACTGTTACTAAAGTTTTGATAAATAAGACTGCTTAGAATACGACTGTCTTCTATGTCGTTTACTTTTGCGACTGATTCTGGCCGGTTTATGTTCTTCACCTTCTTCTTCTTCTTCGCAGCAGAAGAACTTCTCTGCAATTTTCTTCCCAAACCTCAGCAATCTCCCAATCAACTTCTAACTCTCGATAGACTCCTCTATGGGACTCGAACAACCTTTATGAACACCACCAACACCTCCAAATCCCGAAAATCTCTTGTTTTTTCCTCCTCCTCAAGTTATGGGTTTTTTTCACTTCCCTGTTTAACTTTCACATGTATTATGCATCCATTTTAACCCAAATCTTCTATATTTGATGAATGAAACCTCATGGAATATATTCTACCTAATTTACTCCCCGTAACTTCCAAAAGAAATAACCAAACTATCCCGATATAACTCATATACCCTGTTTTATTCAAGCCGAGAGTTTATCCCTAAATCTTCGAATCTGACAAATATATCTTTCCTATTATTAACGCATGACAGGTAATTCCCAATCCTTTCCCGTGTAAAACTCCTCGAAAATTCTTTCCCAAAACAACTCAGAAAAGTACATGCCCCTGTTTTATCGAGAAAAAATTATCCAGCCCAATTTGCTTCGTAAAATCACTTACACTAGCCCTGTTTAGCCAAATACAGTCCAACGCAACAAAGTTTCGTGATTGAATCTCTCAAAACTTCAAATTTGAACTCAAATTCTGTCAGTGACTTGATATATTTCCCGCCAAATACAAATTTCAAACGAGGAAGAAGATGACCTCCCCCTAACAGAGATGGGGGTGCGAATAGCAAGTGGGTGCCCCTTATCAATTAGAGTGCCCCTTATCCAAACTGGGGATCCCTTTAGCATTTTTCCTCTGGGTGCCTTTAGTAAATCTTCAGGGTGCTAATAACATTTTTCTGGGGCGTCTCCAACATACTTCCGGGGTGTCTGTAGTACATCTTATGAGTGCCTTTAGTAATTTTCACCCGGGACCACTTTCGAGCCAATTTTTTCGCAAAAGTTTATTTCTCCGAAAATACCTACAAAGACATAAAATACCAAAATAAGTACAAAAATGGGTACAAAATGGATACTAACAATTAAACTACGAAAAAATATATACAGTATGGGTTAATGCTTGTGTTTAATAAATCCTCCCATTCTTTCCATTTTACGTTTGTTCTTTGGATGTCTGAACATGCAAAGTTTGTGTAAGCTTACATTTTCTTTGTGTCTTGTCCTCCATGTTTCGTAAATGAGTTATGAAATTTTTAAAAAGAAATGATGCATTATTAAGTCTGATTTTCATCATTAAGTTTTGTAAAAAAAATCATTCAACTAGCGTTTTAACTGTTTGCGAAAATGACCCAATGAACTTTGTATTTTAGACTCCGCCGGTAGCACCTCATTTAAATATGTTTCGTATTCTTTTTTTTTTAACCTCTTTCCCACCCCTGAGACTTCAAGATTTCAACCCATTCGTTTGTCTCGTATCACTAGCTTGAGCTTTTAAAATCCATGTTGTTCAACTCAACTTAAAGAAATGTATGACCTTCTAAAGTAGCACTATTGCTTTACCGTTGGGTTTTCTATTATGCTCCTCACTTAAACTTTGATTTCTTGCTTTCAACCTTAAATTAAATTTTTGGTTAGTAGAAATGTTTGGTAATAAAAAGTCACTTCCGGTCTTAGCCTTCTTCTTGTTATCATTTTGGATACTTTCTTATTTTTATGATTTCGCTTTGATTGGCTTTGGTTTAAAATTTCTGATCAACAAGCTTCACTTTTGTACTGGAATTTCTTTTTTAATTCACCAACAGTATTTTACCCATCCATTTCCTTAACTACTCTCCCTCTCGGCAATTAGGACTTGCTGAAAACTTCACAGACCTATGTCTTACTCCCAACCTAAAATATGTTGTTGTATTTATGAAGTCCTTTTACTTCTTGCATTGAGAACTGTTTGGTAATTTGGATTACCTATCATTTCCGCTAATTTATATTCTTCTCAATGTATAAGGATTATCGTACTTTCGGTAAGTGATTTTCACTCTCGTGTTTAGTAATTTCGTGAATCTTTGCAATTGAGTTCAAAATAGACATATAAATGCGTCTTGTTTTGGTTTTTGCATCATCCAATGGTTTCATCAACAACTACCATATCTCATGGGACCTTGGCCAAGTCATGGCCAAGTCTATTCCTTAATCATCATAGATTTTACAACTTGGACATGCCTTGGCCAAGTCCATGGCATAGGTTCCATGGCTTGCTCGAAAACTTCACAGACCTATGTCTTACTCCCAACCTAAAATATGTTGTTGTATTTATGAAGTCCTTTTACTTCTTGCATTGAGAACTGTTTGGTAATTTGGATTACCTATCATTTCCGCTAATTTATATTCTTCTCAATGTATAAGGATTATCGTACAACTCTTGTATTTAAGTAAGTTTCATTTATGGATTTCACGAGGTTCTTGAACTTGGTTT
The DNA here is from genome assembly GCA_023531295.1 of Papaver armeniacum. Lineage (NCBI taxonomy): Eukaryota > Viridiplantae > Streptophyta > Magnoliopsida > Ranunculales > Papaveraceae > Papaver > Papaver armeniacum. Next base: position 66,110 of record JAJJWW010010752.1, on the reverse strand, counting down.
GTAATATTTCCTTTGCGGCAATTGGATTTGGAAACTAGTGGACTCCAAACCCTTGGCCAAGTTCGTATCCTAACCTGCTACGCTCATATCATATTATCCAACCCTGTTGAACTATTACTTTTGAAACTTAATTCTACAATTTGTTATGTATTTAAAATTCTATCGAACATAGCATTTCGGCCAAGTCTTTGGCCTAGCTTAACAATCTCAAATCACCTTGGCTAGCTGATATCAACTCCCCTGGAAGACCTTCTACAGCTCATAGGACCTTGTCCAACCACATCCAAGTCCATAACATGGCCCATACTACTCCCACATGCCATAAACACGTGGTGGCCAAGTTTCTAAACCCTAGTACGAAACTAAGAGTCTCGACCAATCTAAAACTCTCTATTCCAACCTGCCAAGTTTACAAAACCATAATATGCTATTAAATGGTCATATCCAATCGACAGCCTAGATGATTTGATCTCAATTTAGCTCCAACTAATCTCAACTTAGCTCCAGCTACCCTAGTTAAAATATAGTCATGGTGAATATCCTTTGGCCTAATAATTGGACATAGCCAGCCAATTTTATTAAACCCTAAAAGTTAGGAGCAATCCTAACCTTTGTGGTTGGGACAATTAAACCACGACCAAAACTCTCAATTAAACCACCTAGGTTGAGATAAAATAATCCACGACCATTGGAAAGTTATGGCCAAGCCCTAATTCTCGTGGCCAAGTTGCGCCACCCGTGTTCCCTAAACCGACCATTATTAAGCCACGGATAAATACACGTTGGCCCAACCACAATGGTTGGCCACTAACATGCTACAACGATGTACATGTACTGAAAACGCGGGGGTACCAAAATATACCACCAAGTTTTTCTTAGGCAACCTGTATGGACTAAACTCAAATAAAATTAATTCAACTTAATGAATCTCAATCAGGAATTATATGAAGAGCTTATATATCTCTTTCTCTCATAATCAGAATGTAAACAGAGACAAGTCCGTGAACCTGATTATTCTGTGAGACTACTTGGACGATTCCAAAGATCAATATACAAGATCAATCAAGTCGTATCTAATAATTGCGATGGATTTCTCTACTTGAATTGATTTATGTACCACCTGTGATATTTCAATTATAAAGATAAACAATATAATGCGGAAAAGAAATAACACAAACACTAAAAAAAAAATTAACGAGGAAACCTCAAATGCATAAAACCCCCGGGACCTAGTCCAGATTGGAACACCAAATTGTATTAAGCCGCTACAGACTCTATACTACTATCAGAACTTCAGACCGGAATGTAGTTAAGACCGAATCTACCGTCACAATGATTCAATTACAGTCGCGCTCCTTACGCCTCTTGAATCCTAGCGGGACTCCGCGCAATTGATTCCTTCAGCTGACGTCCTTTACATCCTAAGAGTTGCTTCAACTCAATTGAATACTTTAAACCAATCTGCCTCCCACAGATATGCCTATATGTGATTTTAGTTCTGATCAAAGATCAAGGTGAGGTAGGAAATCGATTGCAATAAGTAAAGTCTAGCAAACCTCAAAATCCGGTCTTATGACTCCCGAAGAGCATCCTAGATTATTACTCACCTCACAAGTCGAAACTTGTGGAATCACAAAGTCTGAGACGAAGATACTTTGTGATTTCTATATATCTTGTTTGTTGGAGCTAAAGGCTCAAAAATCAAAAAAAGATTAGGATACACAAACTATCAATATAAAGATAGTTGGACCAGGCTTCACGAGTCCCTGGGTGAAGTCTTTTTAATCGCTAAACCTAAAAAGGTTTCAAGGAGAGGATGACTCTAGTTTACAACTAGGACACACAAGAATAGTGTCAGGGATTCAAAGATCCCAGTTGTTTGAGGTTCTCCTTATATTGACTTTCAAGATCAAGGTTGCTTTATATATAAGCTAAGATAGCTTTGGAATCAATCAATCAATAATCACCGTTAGATGAAAAACTTGATTTGAGATTAACATAACAAAATATACACTCTGGTTAGGATTAACCATAACCGAACCGTGTACAATGATTTGTTCATGAAAGGTTAGTCGAAACTATCCAATTGAATGATAAGCTTAACCATTTTCATATAACACTTTATGTCTTTAACTTTGAGTCACAAATGTGATCAATCATGTCTAGATAGTGTTTTTAGAGAGTTGTTCAAATGTTGATTATCTAATAGAAATAATTCTGATGCATCTGAAAATATTCGACAGGATAAGTACGTGTACCTGGTAGGTGTATTGTATACCTGTTCGTGAATATTTTTGTCAAGGTATGTGTATCGGGTATGTATACTAAAAAGACGAGGGTATATACCCAAATACACCACAATATTTTAGTTTCAACCTATAAGTCCTCTACCGAAAGTGATCGTCTATGGACAAAGTCGAGACAATACAACTAATCGGTTCACACTTCGTGTGATTGTCTATGGATACGAGATCGAGCCAATACAACAATAAGATAACTTGTGTGATTGACTATGGATACAAGATCGAGACAATACGACAACGAAGTATGTTACTTGATAATAGGTTTGGACTTAACCAAACTCTATAGGATCACTATCAAGTAATGCGGAGTTAACGTAAAGTGCAATTTACTTTAAATTATATAAACAAATATAATTGCGTAAAAAAAAAAAGTAAATCACACATCAAGATTTTGTTAACGAGGAAAACTGCAAGTGCAGAAAAATCCCGGGACCTAGTCCAGAATTGAATACTCTCAGAACTAAGCCGTTATACAAAATCTACACCAACTTCGTATAGTTGAGACCAAGCAACTACCTCTAGTTCACTTAGTTTCCTCTGTATCGATGCGCTTCCGACTTAGATGAGTGTACGCACTGGAACAATTCCTTTGTATCGTATTCCAAACAGTAAAGGAACAACAAATCTGTTTGGTAACAAATCTTTCGATTCTTTATACCAAAGATATCTCAAGTCATATGCAAAGGCTCTTCTGTTTAATCTAATAAACTCATTTGCCTGGTTAGATCAATCTATCCAATAACTACCAAAGTAGTCAAGTTTAGATTCGCAATCAATCAATATAGATTCCAACAAGAAACTATAAAGTGATGCCGATCTCACGCAACTAATCAATCGAATAAATCCGATTCTAGTTGGATCCCAGCCGATCAAGGTTTTTGCACACATAAATATATGAGAACTAATAAGAAATTTTCTTCATCTTCAAATCTTCAATAATAACCTGCACAACACCACTTGAATCTCTTGTGATCAATCACACACAGAACGTAGTCTGTTAACAATAAATTATCAGAAGATGTCTGTAGATCTACAAACAGTTCTAAAGATCATGTCGATACTTCGATCTAGTTTGAGTGAATCTTATATCAGAAGAGAAGATTCTCAAGAATAAACAAACTAGGTGCAATCAAAGTTTCAAAAGTTGTTATTCAATCAATCAAGCGAAAACTAATAACACTGCAATTATCTAGTTCCCACCAACGGTACTCGTAGAACTTCTTGATCCCACGGAAGTCTTTAAACGAGCGGTCGTAAGAAATTTCACCTAATTAGGATCCTTTCCTCTCCAAATAGATGGCTCCATCGGAAACAACAAGAAATGAAGTTTTCCTGGATCTTAGGATAGTTTGCTAGAAATGCAAACTTAGGTATTTATAGACCAAGGATGTTTGGACACCAAGGCATTTCCAAAACCGAAAATATTCTCAAGATATGCAATGAATATCAAGATTCGGATTTCATAATTCCAATAAATGCTTGTCAAATATTTCTGAAATCTCTCAATAGAAAATCTCCAATTAGTAAATGCACATTTACTAACTTTTATTTTATAGAGCTACACATTAATTACTGGTAATTAATGTATATAAAACTAACAACCTTAATTAAAAGATTCTTAATTTATTTCGGCACAGTATCTCCTTGAGTACTAAGGAATATCTTTGAACAATAAATAATAAGAATTACTGTACGTGTTCAAATTATGTTGACATCACTTTACTGTAAATCCGTATTCATATTTACATGGATTTACATTATTGGAATCGGTTATACCACACTTCCAAACAAGTTTAGAATTGGTTCACCTGAATTCCAAGATAACTATGTGATTGATTAAATATCAAATCACATACATGGGTTCAATCGGTTCTACCAATCACTAGGATCGGTTATACCTCAATATGGAAATACTTGTGATCGGTCACACAAGTTACCAGGACCGGTTACATCAATTACCAGGATCGGTTACATCAGTTACCAGGACCGGTTACCATATTCCCATGGCATTGCTTGTGATCGGTCACACCAGTTACCAGGATCGGTTACACCAATTACCAGGACTGGTTACCAATTACAAGGATCGATTACACATAATCTGTGATCGGTCACACCAATTACTAGGATCAGTTACACCAATTACAAATATCGATCATACCATCTCATGGTGATTACTTAGGATCGATTACACCAATTAATAAAAACTAGTCATACCAAATCATAAGACAGAGATTGTTATTAGTTATACCAAGATACATAACAAAGTTATGATTGGTTCTACCATCTCACACATATTGGTAATCCAAAGATTTGCAATGAATAGCCGTACCAATAAACCTAATGATTTCCCTTTCGATTCACAAAACAAGTTCATGAATGTACTTCCTTTAAACAAATGTAAAACATTGTTTCCTAGGATGAAATCTTCACCATAACCCATTCACATAATCATAACAGTATATACAAGATTATGTCGATGTCATATCTACGAAGTTCAAAAGATAAGCGTTATACTCCGTAGTCTAATTCCCTAATACTTTGATCATACAAATATGACCATGTCACATCACTAGAGTATTATACAATATGTACAGTATATACAGATTCGCAGTTATGTTTTCAATATATCACGAATTGAAAGATACGTTAGAAATGAAACAGTTCAAGTCAATATTACTAACCTCAAGTGGAAGGATGATGTCGTCGTTGTAGTTCGTTACTTCTTTACATTCTTCAGGTCTTCAGAGTAATACTTGTATGTCTCAACATTCCTAGACTTTCTAGTCTAACCTAAACGAAGTTGACTCTAGTATATAATCAAGCGACTTTAGATGAGTTTTGACACACTAAAATATGACAACCAAACTTGACATACCAACGCTTGGTGAGTTCAACCGAGCTATGCTCTAACATATACCCTTAAGACAAAAACGAGTTCAGGAACTCACAGATATTTTCTGGTTTGCATACTGGGTATGCGCACCTTTTCGGTTTGGAAACCAACAGATCTTTTCCGGTTTGCATAATAGGTATGAGTACCTTCCTGGTTCACGATTTAACAAAATTTTTATGGTATGGATATCGGATATGCATACCAAAAAGTCGCTGCCGAACTATAGCTACGCCGGTACGTGTATTGCGGCTCTGGAATTATAACAGTTCTCCCAGTATGTGAACTGGTATGCATACTGTCCTATATCCAAATTTATAATAGTTCTATATCTCTCTAATAATCGATTTGGAACATTCCCGAATAACATCAATGACACATATCACTGTTCCAGGCTATTTTCAAATGATTAAATTTTGAATCATAATTTAGGTCATAAACAATAAATTGTTTTTAACCAAATTCATCAAGTATGAACAAATGTTCTTAAGCTTAGCATATTTCGAGAACGATTATCAAGATAAACTTGACTCGAAATTTCTGTTATGCATGTAATGTCTAATTTAGTCATGAGACAATGATATAAACTTGAGAAATATGTGGTTTAGTCTTCACTTACCTTTTGTTGATGAAGTTCTACAAAAGCTTCGGTTGATCTTTGCCTTCAAACGGTATAACGCAGTGATGTCTGGTACTCAACTACACACTTCTATCCTAATCCGAGACTTGACTAAATATAGACTAGAAATCAAGATATAGTTTTGATCAACTAAATTTGACAACAAGCTTGAGATAACAACACTTGTGAGTTCGACCGAGCAATGCTCTAACAATCTCCCTCTTTGTCAATTTTAGTGACAAAACTGTCAATACATATGGATTAAAAAATAAAGCTTCAAAACTCCAGAATCCATCATGCTTGATTTCCTTGGTTCCTCAACTCCTTGAATTCTTCGTTGCTTCAAGTTGCAATGATTCTGAACGCGTTCAACTCATCATCGTTGTTGTTGAAGATCCGTAGCGATAACAACTTTGAAAATAGATATTCCCAATTGTCGTTATATAGAAACATGGTATTATTATCTCCTCCAAAGTTCAATTGTATCACAACTTCAAAGTAATACTACGGTGATATGTTTCTCCCTCTTAGTCAATACTTACATCTTTTTCATATAGGTGGAACCTATATATGTTGATTCACTCCCCCTTACATAATGATCCATAAACCATATGTATGTAGTGCGAAAGTACTAATTAATTCTTTCCCTTTTTGTCAATAAAAATTTGCAAAGGTACGAAAACTGCGGGATCGTAATGAATTCAAACAAAAAGTGCTTCAAGTCTTAAAGGAAACACATAACAACTTTTATTTAGATGATATCACAAAGTATAAATACTTAGCGTCTCATCTAGGAGATTTAAGATACAAGTATCCCATGTAAATTCCATATCCGCTCTCCCCACAAAGATAGAGCAATTAAGCACAAGTTCAGTCAAGCACTCTACCCCATTTGATGTCATTCCCAAGAAAACAACACGAGTGACCTTACTTTAATAAAAAGAATGATTTTGTCGGACATTAACAAATCACATGGATTTGTATCCTAAACATCGTCATAAATTAATCTCAACGCCAGTTATGAACAAAGAGATAATTTTAATTGATATGACTCAACATAAGAAAATTTTACGGAGTAGATAATGCAGTAATTACACAAGAGTGTGATCACGAGTAGATCAATACTGCGAAAAAATTCTCACAAAGCTTGTTCGATTTTTAGTTCATAAAACTTAATAGATTTAACTTTTGAGCATATATGAGATATCAGTTCAATTCACAAAAAGTAAAGGACACATATATCTCATAAGACTTTGCAATACATTAAACCAACAATGATTAAATACTGCAAGTTCATCTTCCAAAAACTCTAGAATTTAAATAAATAAATCAAACATACAAGATGAAAATCGTTGGAAATATCTTGTGTACTCACAATATTTTCTATACCAAACCCTAGTTATCCTTTTTAAATATAAGAATAAATTCTCACAAGAAGTTTCTAGTGCATAAACGAAAACAAAAAAAAGGAAAACTATAACTCATATGTAGTCCGCGACTTGAGTTTTGTGAGAACCAAGGTCATCAGACGCTTTTCCCAACTCTGAATTAAGGAGTTTGAGATCCCTTTTAGCTGCAAAAAATTGATCGAACACAACTCTAATGTCTCTCATAATATTTCCAACCAAATCGGTGGACATCTGAACTGGTCTTGTCCCTTCATGTTCTTGACCAAAGTAACATGATTATCGTAAAACTCAACAATACCTTTGGTACCACCATCCTCCATCTCCGTGTCATCTTCCTTTGTGCTGTTTGAAATCTCAGAAGCATACATAGTCTGTGAAAGTTCACGAGTTTTACCAACACTTGTATATATTCAAGGTAGGCGTATCTTGTGTATATATATCTTTCACAGTTTATAGGTCAAGAAAACTGAAGGAAGAGAGATACTTTTCTAGAATCTTCTGAAGAGTATTAGCTCATTACTTACATGGGTTTTAGATCGGTCATGGGACCCACATGGTTACGGGTTCATAACCAAATTAATTCCTAACACAGGTCATATAGACAACATCAACATTGTTCTTAACTCAATAAATGGGGATTTAGAGCAAAAGAGTTAGTTGATTTTCTCATCAAGACATTTGTTGTGATAGTATCAAGAATAAGTCCTATGATAGTGTTTAGAAACGTGTTTTAGCACAAGATAAAATTTACATAAAACAAAAATACATCATATGTCAAGAAAGAAACGATTTTTTTTCTTGAACAAGTTGTGCATCCTCCCTTCAATTGTTACATGAGGAAGCATTGCATACCATAATCAAGTTATGTTATGATAAGCATCCAATAACTGCCCATCATGAACAACATGATGTTTTGTATATTTTCTTATTTAGTACTTGTTATATCTTTAATGCAGTTTTTCTTAGGTGAGCTACCGAGGGATAGAGAAGTAAAATTCTTACTTTTTTTTTTTGCTCGATCAATAATAAATTTTATTACTCAAGGATATTCAAAAATACACAGCAGAAAAAAACCAAAAAAAAAAAAGTGAAATGAAAGAATAACTACAAGGGATATATAGGCCCAGAATTAGGCCCATACTCTAACGAAATCTGTAATATTTTTCATCTGGTGATTCTAAGGCACCTATGAAATCAGGTTTAGTCCAAATTTTTTGACTAACACCTCTACTCAAACCTGCACCTCTTTTTTCCATTTTATCTGTTGTAAAATTAATTTCCCTATAACAATGAATGAATCTTATCTTTATTAAGCTGCATTTTTGCATCTGTAGCATGATAGACACATTTTGTGTCTAAGTTGTCCTCAATTTTCTGCATTGTTGGTACTCGATTTTGTACTTATTATGGTGTTTTATGTGTTTGTAGGTATTTTTGGGAAATAAACATTTTTGGAAAATTCGGTTCGAAAAGTTGATTTTGGCACCCGGAGGACACTGTTATTCGGACTCCAAATTTTGGATAAGGGGTACCTCATTTGATAAGGGGTTACACTAACTGCTATCGACACCCCTACGCTTGTTAAGGGGCAACCCCTTCTTCTTCTGCTTGAACATAAAATTGGCGGGAAAATGATGGACTGTTCTGCGTGATTTTTATGGATTGATTTGGGGAGATATTTGTGCGGACTTTTGGTTGGAATTGGTTATGTACAATCCTGTTACACTGAAACAAGGCAGGTAGTCTTTTGTTTCGATAAAGAAAGGGGAAGTTACGTCACTGTGAAGTAAAACAGAGCTAGAGGATATCTCGGAGTTACTTGGTCGGATTTTGTGAGATTTTCTCGATCCTATTGGTTGGTACCAGCATGTTATATCCATACAAGAATGGTAAGTGGTTGAGGTTCAAAGAAATATGAGTGTGGCGTGACTTGGTCGAAAACAGGGAAAGATATCTTCGGTGAGATATTCTTGGAGTTCTGCTACATTATTGGGAAGGTTCGCGTGTGTTCTCAGTGTTCATGACTTCTTCTTAGACGTATGTCAGCACGTTTGGAGTGTTTCAACATGAGAAAATAGCGTGAGAAGACAAATTTGGGAAGAAAATATCTCAAGGATATATTCTTTTACTGCCGAGTAATGGCAGAATCTTTGGGAGTGATTCAGCGAGATTTCTAGGGTCAGTTGGCTATATAAGGGTGCTGGTGTTGCAGAGAGCGGTCATGGGGAGTTAAGGGTGAAGTTCTGGTTCGAAGAAGAAGCTGCAGACGAGTTCTGCACTTTCAGGCGAAGAAGAAGAGGAAAAACACTAAACAACATATTTGGACAGTCGCGGAAACCGTTGCCTATACATTCAAATCCAATAACTTAGTAACAATTATTTTGAGTTCGCAACAGTCTGTTAGTGTTTCTCTGTAACAGTGAGATCTGTAACAGTTATATCTATTAGAAACACACTGCTCTATACCCTTTCCTCTTCCAAATACCTTTTTGAGCAATGAAATCAACTTTTGAGTGTGTTTCCAACCTAATGAGCTAAACCCCAACACTGGGACGACGGAGGAAGAAGAATTTCATACATGGGTAAAATTATTTAATTCTTTTTAAGACTTTTGCATTAATTTTAATTGAAATATGATTTGAATTAATTGGTTGTCATTTAATTTGATGAAGTATGCTTAGCTTAAATGTTTTGATAAATCATGCTTAGGATTTACAACTAATCTTTTGAGAATCTACCTTGGCAAAATAAGTGTCCATGTTAATTTTATTTATTGAGCTTTAATTGTTGAGAATAGATAAATTGAACCCTATGATATGAATTCGACAAAATCCTAGTCCCAGTAACTCTCTTCATCCTGTGACAATATTTTGTATATATTTTTATTTAATTTTAGTTTATTAATTCTTAAAATCAATCTCATCAAGTCCGAGTGAACGAATCATCTTACTACATCATCATTGAAAAATACCATCAATTTTTGGCGCCGACGACGCGGACTTGTTTTTAGATCTGTTTTTAGGTTTTATTTTGATTTTTATTATATTTGTTCTTTTTTATGCGTTTGGTATTTTGTGTTTACTTTCAGAGTTGGAGCTAAGCTAAAAAAAAAGAAAAAGGAAAAGAGTGCTGAAAAGAAAAGCGAATCCAAAGAAGAAAGAAAAGAGAAATCCAAAGGAGTAAAAAAAGAAGATTTTTGTATATATATATATATATATATTTTTATTTTTTTTTTTTTTTTAGAAATTGTAATTAGGGTTTTATTTTTGGACTTTCTTTTTGAACTTTATTTTTTTGGGACATTGAACATTATTATTTTTAAACCTAAGGAAGGGTTATTTTAAATATAAACTGCACAGGGAAGGACGACAGTTACGATACTGTCTCGGCCCCTCGGGTTCATACACTGATATAGGAGTCAGTGGCTCGAGTAGACTTCAAAGGTTCATCCCCTGTCTGGAACGGGAGGTAAGAATTCTAAACACCCGCGAATCCCCTGTCAGCGGGTTTACTAGATGATTTTGTATGCATATATGTTGAGGTCTGAATACGGTTTAATTTCTAGTAAAGGGCAAGGCCTTGCCAAATTAAGATAAGGAATCGGATTTCATCACCATTTCCTTCTTGCCCGCCTTAGGAACACGTAACCTACGCGAACCTAAGCCTTAAAATTTTGACTAGAACGAGACCGATAGGGGTAACGAGCTTAATAGGAAAGTCGTTTGAAAAATATTGGTTGCTCTATTAAGCATACTTCGAAGTTCATGATGGTTAATGTAAGTTGAGCGTGCCACCTTGTAACCCAAGTGAATGTTTTTCCAGTGAGGCCTGGGTGTCAAAGCTCCATTGAGCTTCCCTTGTCTCTATTCAACTTACTTTAACTCAGATTGATTCCAGAGATGTTTGCTGAAATTGTAACGAATTGCCTTCTGAAAGAATAAAAGCTGGTCTAGAAACAATCTAAGGGATCCATCATGCTTTTTGTTTGCTAGATAAAATAGGCTTGTTGTGGTCGAGTCAGCCTTGTTTGTGCTTGTGTAGAATTCCCTTGCAGTTAGGATGTCAAACTGGTATTATAATAACCATCACAATGAATATGAATATCCAAATGAACAATATGGACATCACTCTTTTTATGACCATAGTGTGAATAGTGGTTGGGAACGCCAACCTTTTGAAGGTTATGGGTCATACCATGGTGAGCCCAATTACTATCCACACATGCATCAGTCTTACGAGAAGAAGATTATAATACTAGTTCTTCGTCTCTAGAGGATACAATCAAACTTTTGAAAAGTAGTCCTTTTTATGATCCTTCTATTCCTATTCCTTCTCTAGAAGAGTCCCTCAGGGATTTAGCTGAGTCGACACATAAGTTAGCTGAATCGACATGTAAGTTAGATGAGGTGAATAACGTAGTTATGGACGAAAGGATTGCAACAACAACTGAATCTACTTTAGAAGATATCCTCAATAGATTAACTCAAAACTTAGATCCAACACTAAGGGAACTTTCTTTGGAAGAGACCCTTGAGAGGATAGCTGAGTCGACACGTAGACTTGAGTTAGAGACGAACAAAAGTATTGCTCGAAATAACTTGAATTGCCAATATAGTGTATCCAATAATACCCTTGAGGATGAAGATAGTTATTCACATAATCAAGATGACGAGGTTAGAATTGGTAACACTACTTGTTTAGATGAGGTTCGATCATTTTCATATTATTATAGTGATGATCATGATGTGGATAGTGTTGATGAAGAATCTGAAGTTTTTAAGCATAGTGATCAGGAATTTGTTACTCCAATTGAGCTTTATAATGATAGTAATATTTCTGGTTTAAATCCAAATAATTTTAATAATTATTCACCTATTCAAAAGGATGAGGATTTGACTAGAAATACCCCCGTTTTAGACGATGTAGTATTTCCTTTTTACGAAACCGATGATAGTTTTGAGGAACGAGTTTATTTTGAGAATATTGTTTTAGAGTCTAGAGATTTAGAAACATTAGACTTAGAAAAACAAAATGAACTCGTAGAGATGAGTAAGGATGAACCTGACTTAGAAGAATCAATTGACCATTTCCAGGAATCTGATGACCTAGAAATTAGGGAAGTTGTGACTAGTCTTTCTAGAGACCCTGAAAACTCTAAGTTTGGGGGTGATTATCATTCTCCATGTTCTTTAACTCTTAGAAAGGTCCCTCACTTGGGACTTGACATATGTGCCTCAACCATTTTACAAGATTATCTTTATACACTTTTTCTTGAACCTAGTTTTGTCCATAAAGAAGTTCAGTTGTTAGAAACCCATCCTCTGGTTGACGTGGTTAACCCAGGCTACGATACCACGATTGACTTTGTTTTCCCACCAAAAACCTTCCTTCCAATTGTGGGAACATATGAATTTCAGATGTGTCGCTTATTAAGTTTTGAGACTAAACCTAATTACTTTAGAAAGTTAGGGTCGACACATTTGCTTAAGAATGACCACCACCGTGGTCAACTGTGTGAGTCAAATCTGATTGACTTAGAGGATCCCCAGTTATTCAAAGTTATTGTTATGTGCTTATAAGTTCTTAGTTGAGTATTCCCAGACTCTAGAACCTGATCTTCAGGATCCTGCCTTTGAGGAAATCCAGTCGATGAAAACATTTTATCTAGACCCTTTTATAGAGCCTGAACCCGAACCAAAACCAGATGTAGTTGTCTTAAACAAAAAAATTGATAAGGGTGTGTTGGATATCTTCCTAGTCTGTTACAGTCTCCTCTTCTTGTGGTTAGCACTTTTTGATCCAGATGACCCGCAGTTATTCCGACTGTTGCTATATGATTCTTCGAGGTGACTAATCTCTTCCAATGTCTGGTTGAAGACTTTAAACTTAGCACTTCTTGGGAGGTAACCCATGCTCATGCAACACGGTAATATATTTCCTTACTCTTTTCTTGAAGTGGTAACAGTTTCTCCTTGTTCATGCTTTTAATTTCATCTTTAGAACATTGAGGACAATGTTAGATTTAAGTTTGGGGGTATGGGAGAAACTTTTTAGTTGCAGTATAAATAAATAAACTCCAAAGCCTAGAAATTTATGCCTATTAAGAATAGCACTAACCAATCTAAGTGGATGGAAGCATCTTGGTTGTAGGAGTTGAGGAACCAATTTGATTAGATGAAAACATCTATAGAGTCTATTCATAAAATCACAGAGCTCAGGTGTTAGAAAAAAAAACATGGTAGTTTCGCCATATCTCTTTGAATCCTTTTCACCTTCTGTTTTTCTTTTTCTTTTCTTATAAGTGATTTGGTGGGGCACACGATTCAAGTTGTTACCATTGCGAGGGTGAAATAGAGTGATTGAGATACCAAAAAAAAAAGGAATTGAGACCAGACCATCAGACCAACCGGAATAAATTCAATAAAGTCGACCACTGGTGCCCTTGTATATGCCAGTTGTGTTGACCTAGAGTTAGGATTATCACCCGCTGGTTCGCTTGTATTTGCCAGTTGTGTTGATATTAGTCAGACTGGTATCTCAGTCCATTAGGATAGGTTCATCCTAGTAGTGGCCTTCAGACAGATATGGGAAACACCGTTCACCTTAGTCAACATAAAAACCATCTACGTTTTTCTCTACATCCATCTTCTTAATCTTTCCATGTGATTGGTTGACTCCAGTTATGATGTCCATAAACTATATGAGTGGAGCTCTGTCACTTATATATGAATTTTAGTATGCTTGAGTGCAAACTCGTGTACATCAATTGGAATTTCGCATCAGGGTACTTCCTCCTATAGTCAATGATTGTATGCCAACCAAGGAGATTCTTTAGTGCCTTTCAAGGCTCTGCGTAGATAACTAGGGTCTGGAGTAAAGGTTTTGTGGGTACACCTCCGGTAAACCCTCCCGAGACTATAACTCGGCCACTAGGGCCACCTAGGGGTTCAAAGGCTTGTTGCACATGCTAAGTGCAATCGCGATGCCTGCGACAGTGAGTTAGGATTTTATTTTCTAGAATAAATTTGCTCGAGGACTAGCAAATAATAAGTTTGGGGGTATTTGATAGACACATTTTTGTGTATAAGTTGTCCTCAATTTTCTGCATTGTTGGTACTCGATTTTGTACTTATTATGGCGTTTTATGTGTTTGTAGGTATTTTTGGGAAATAAACATTTTTGGAAAATTCAGCTCGAAAAGTTGATTATGGCACCCGGAGGACACGTGTTATTCGGACTCCAAATTTTGGATAAGGGGTACCTCATTTGATAAGGGGTACACTAAATGCTATCGGCACCCCTACGCTTGTTAAGGGGCAACCCCTTCTTCTTCTGCTTGAACATAAAATTGGTGGGAAAATGATGGACTGTTCTGCGTGATTTTTCTGGATTGATTTGGGGAGATATTTATGCGGACTTTTGGTTGGAATTGGTTACGTACAATCCTGTTACACTGAAATAGGGCAGGTAGTCTTTTGTTTCGAGAAAGAAAGGGGAAGTTACGTCACTGTGAAGTAAAACAGAGCTAGAGGATATCTCGGAGTTACTTGGTCGGATTTTGTGAGATTTTCTCGATCCTATTGGTTGGTACCAGCATGTTATATCCATACAAGAATGGTAAGTGGTTGAGGTTCAAAGAAATAGGAGTGTGGCGTGACTTGGTCGAAAACAGGGAAAGATATCTTCGGTGAGATATTCTTGGAGTTCTGCTACATTATTGGGAAGGTTCGCGTGTGTTCTTAGTGTTCGTGACTTCTTCTTAGACGTATGTCAGCACGTTTGGAGTGTTTCAACATGAGAAAACAGCGTGAGAAGACAAATTTGGGAAGAAAATATCTCGAGGATATATTCTTTTACTGCCGAGTAATGGCAGAATCTTTGGGAGTGATTCAGCGAGATTTCTAGGGTCAGTTGGCTATATAAGGGTGCTGGTGTTGCAGAAGAGCTGTCATGGGGAGTTAGGGGTGAAGTTCTGGTTCGAAGAAGAAGCTGCAGACGAGTTCTGCACTTTCAGGCGAAGAAAGATAGGAAGAACACTAAACAACATATTTGGACAGTCGCAGAAACCGTTGCCTATACATTCAAATCCAATAACTTAGTAACAAATTTTGTAACAATTATTTTGAGTTCGCAACAGTCTGTTAGTGTTTCTCTGTAACAGTGGGATCTGTAACAATTATATCTGTTAGAAACACACTGCTTTATACCCTTTCCTCTTCCAAATACCTTTTTGAGCAATGAAATCAACTTTTGAGTGTGTTTCCAACTTAATGAGCTAAACCCCAACACTGGGACGACGGAGGAAGACGAATTTCATACATGGGTAAAATTATTTAATTCTTTTTAAGACTTTTGCATTAATTTTAATTGAAATATGATTTAAATTAATTGGTTGTCATTTAATTTGATGAAATATGCTTATCTTAAATGTTTTGATACATCATGCTTAGGATTTACAACTAATCTTTTGAGAATCTACCTTGGCAAAATAAGAGTCCATGTTAATTTTATTTATTGAGCTTTAATTGTTGAGAATAGATAAATTGAACCCTATGATAGGAATTCGACAAAATCCTAGTCCCAGTAACTCTCTTCATCCTGTGACAATATTTTGTATATATTTTTATTTTATTTTAGTTTATTAATTCTTAAAATCAATCTCATCAAGTCCGAGTGAACGAATCATCTTACTACAACATCATTGAAAAATGCCATTATAGCATAAATTCCTCTCACCAATTTCCACACTGTACTAGCACTAGTAGGATGTAAAACAGTATACCATACCTTTTTAGTCCATTCCTATTTGTCATAATGGATTCTAATAGTTTCAACTGCAGAGCACACAGTGAATTCTCCTTTTATGTTAGCAGTCCAGATTCTTTTGTCTTCACAATTAGCTATCACTGGTAATTCTTCAACAGTAAAGTATTCTAGCATTCTTTGAGGTATCAGCCACTCTCAATCTTTAATCAGATCTGCAACTTTCATTTCATGTTTTGACATATATAATCTAAGAGAATAGCTCACTTAAAGGTTTATCCTTAATCCATACATCATTCCATACTGATAATTTCTCTCCTGATTTAATCATCCATCTACAGTTTTGTTTTACTTCACCCATTACCCATTTCAGACCAGCCAAAGTTGAAGATTTTTTGTAGCCAGCAATCTATTTCCCCTCAGTTGTAAAGAATTTAGCGCACACGAATCTATTCCATTCTGCTTCTGAGTTTGAAATCTTCCATAACAACTTCATAAGAAGTGCCTTATTGATTATCTTTAATCTCCTCAAACCCAGTCCACCTTCTTCTATTGGAGCACAGACTTTATCCCATTTAAGGGTAATCATCTTCCTGGTTGATGGATCACCAGTCCAAAGAAAGTTTCTTATTATTCTCTTACAAGTTTTAATCACACTATCTGGCAATTTGTATACATACATGTTAAAGATTTGGATACTACAAAGAACAGATTTGACCGAAGTAATTCTATCCTTAAAAGCCAACATCTTCCATACCCAACTGGATAATATACCTTGTAACATTTCCACCACTCCCCACACATTAACAGTTTTATCTATCATGGTTTCAGAATAACCCCTAAATATTTGTCAAGGAAGCTTGAAAGTGGCATTTGAAACTCAACAACTATCTGTTGTTTTCTCAACTCAGTAACACCACCAACAAAAACTTTACTCTTTAGTTGATTAATTACTTGACCAGAAGAAACTTGATAATCTCCCAACAACTTCTTGACTGCATTAATATTTCTTTTATGACCATTGGAAAACAAGAAAACCTCCTCTATTAATATTTCTCATCAACTTCTTGACTGCATTAATATTTCTCATCAGCAAAGAAAATATGAGTTTGTTGAACACCTCCTCTATTAACCATGGGAATTATCTTCCCTTCCAGTACCAAATTACTCAAACTTCTACTTAACACATATTCAGCAATAACAAAGATAATTGGTGATAATGGATCACCTTGCCTCAATCCCCTACTCACAAAGAAGAAACCTACAGGTTCTCCATTAACAAGAACTGAAAGTTTTGCAGAAACAAACAAAGTATGCAACCATTTTATATAGTTTGCTGAAAAACCAAACTTCCTCATTACTTCCCATAAAAATTCCCATCTCAAGGAATCATAAGCTTGGGTAATATCTAATTTAAGACCCACATTACCACCTCTTCTATTTATATCCAGCTCATTAATCATCTCAGAAGCAATTACAATTTGCTCTTGTATACTTCTTCCCTTTATAAAAGCACCTTGTTGTATTGACACCACTTTCTCCATTATACCATACATTCTTGATGTAATAATTTTAGTGAAAATCTTGAAACTAAGATTGCTAAGCCTAATAGGTCTAAACTGATTAGGTTTTCTTGCACATTTCACTTTTGGTAGAAGGAAAATAAAATTAGAGTTCATACCTAGGAATAAATCCTTTTTTCCAACAATATTGAATAGCTTTTATAACACCTTCACCAATGATATCCCAAGCAAATCTATAAAAAAAACCAGGGAAACCATCTGGTCCTGGAGCACTATCAGCATTTAATGCATAAACAACTTCTTTTATTTCCTCTATAGTAGGAACAACTTCTAGAACCAAATTGTCATCCTATGTTATCACCTCTGGAATTGCATCAAAATTTCTTTCAGCAAAATTCACTTCTTGAAACATAAATTTGTCTTCAAAGTGTTTCTCCAATGAATGAGCTATTATTTGAGGATCTGTAATTATTGTACCAGCTTCATCTTCAAGTTCAGAAATTGAGTTTGCAACTTGTCTTACTTTAATAGAAGTATGAAAGAACCTGGTATTGGTAGCACCATCCTTTAGACATTTCTCTCTTAATTTTTGTTGTAAAAAAGCTTTTAATTTCTCTGTAGCTATATCTTGTTTCCTTCTAGCAGTAACTAAGTCATTCAATAATGCAGTATTACTAGGATCACTATCAGATAATAATGAAGCTCTCATTACCTCCTTTCCAGCATCTTGAAGTTTCACTTTTACATCATCAAAGACCCTCCAGTTCCATTCTATGATTTTTATTTTCATAGTCTTCATTTTATTCATAAAAACTAAAGCTGGGTTCCCTTGTATATCCTCATTCCATGCATCTTGAACTACTTTCATAAAACTCTCCTCCTCCAACCAAACTTTTAAAATTCTGAAAGGAATATTTTTAGGTTTTATAAATGTATTACAAGAACCCAATAAAGGACTGTGATCTGAAACGTCTCTCACTCCAACTTTATAGCACCATTCAGGATAATAATCCGACCATTTCAAGGGCCCTAGCTATCAAGTGTACAAACAATTCTCTTCACTCGTGCTCTATGCTCTTTAATTCAATCCATAACTCCCTTATGTCAGTAGTTAAAGAAGCAGCATGAATACCAGAAACCAGAACACCCCTACATTCACAGTAACTACTTGATTTGTAATAGAAACAATAGTTGGAGTTGCAATAGAAGCACTCTAAAAAAGCCAAATATTCCCTTTTCCTCCATTTACTGAATTGTGTATAATCATATGACTCATCCCACTTAACTTCAATATTTCCTATCTTTTGAATTCCATTTTATTTTTGGTTCCACCACCCAAACTAAAGTAGGACTAAACTGATTTACTAAACTTCTAGTTTGTCTTTGGCTTTATCTCTTCTTAAGCCTCTGACATTCCAGAATATTGTCTTCATTTAGAAGTAGAAAGTTGAGAAGAAGCAGGACTTCTCATTCCACCTTTGCTAAATTAAGAGCTTATTGTCTTCTTGTAGTAACCAATCTAGTAGGTTTAGGTTTTACCACCTTCTTAATCACTTCTTTAATTCCAACATCACCTTCCCCTACAACTTTGACCATTTGTATTACTGAAAAACTACTAGAAGCCACATCCAAAAATTTTGTTACACTGATAGGAGGAAAATCTTCATTCTCCAAACTTTGTAAAGCATGAAATTTACCAGAATTACCATTTATTTGAACTGAAGAACTCCCATTACAAGTAACAGGAGGAACAATAACATCAAAAATTGCTTCTACATCACCCAGTTCATTCTCTTTATTCTTCTCTTTAATTTTTTCAGTCTCTAAATTCTTTTCTTTACTCTTTGGAGTCTGACGAATATCAAAAGGTTCCTGTCTTGGTACTGTTATTATTTTTCTTCCTGTAACCTGCCAAACATTCCTCTTTTGCACTGGCTCAGTATTAACTCTCTCCTCCTGTGCATTTTCCTTTCTTTTTGTTATACATTCAACAACCAAGTACCCCACCACATTACAATGGTTACAAAACTTAGGAAGTTTAGGAATTCTTACCTCATGCAAAAAACCACCATACTTTGTCTCCACCCACAACTTATTAGGAATTGGCTTCATGAGATCAACTTCAACTAAAACACTAGCATAATATCCAATCTCTCTGTTCAAAGTAGTTCCATCCACTTTAATAGGTCTTCCAATTGCTTTTCCAAGTGACATTATAATCTTCTCCTTCCAATACTCAATGCTTAAACCAAGAAAATGTTCCCATACAAAATCTGATGATGATTTCTGATTAGCATGAATGAAATTAGGTTCCCATTCTCTTAGCTGTAAAATCTTATACTCAACCTCCCAACCACCATTCCATTTTTTTTAATCTAAATCATTATCAAGCTTAATGATGAAAAATCCTTTCCCCAGTGGAATAAATTGACATTTACCAGTTATACTCCATTGTTTTCTCAGAGAGGATTCAACGATTTACATTGTCAATTATACTAAATCAAGTCTGCACTGAATTGCCATTCAACTAAACTCTCATCAATATCTTCATCAGAAATAAACAAAGAAGGGATGCTCACCATGTTTTCCACAATTACGAAGCTGAGAAGCATCAATCGATGAAACCCTTGAAGCAAATCTAAAATTATTCATTCTCGAACTAGACTCAAAATTATGTCGAGATTTATTAGTTTCCGACATTATTAATCCTACAGTTTATGAAAATGAACACCAATCATTGGTGTGTTGTAATGAAAAAACTAGAATCGAAGGAAAATCTACGCTGAAAATTATGAAGAAAAGAAAATCTTTTTTTCCCGACTGAGTCGTACCCCGATTTGCAGAGCTTCTCTCACCTGAACTCAGCCCGACTCAATAGTGGTGTACGACACTTATTCTACTGCTACTTCCTACCTGTAAAGTGTCAAATAAAATTCTTACCTTTATATAGCCTTTTCCTTGTTCCTTTAATGCCTCGTCTCAATCGGTTAATATTTGCGTTCTGAGTTCAGAAATCCTAGGATCAATTCTTTTCTGAAGGTTCGTAAGTATATAATTATCATTTTCTGAGAAAGATTTCTTCGAATTGGAGTAGGAATAACACTACCATTAGGCTGAGAACCAGCAGAATCACTACTTGTTTGACCTCCTTGTGTTGCAATGAAATCCAAAGAATCAACTTCATGAGAAGAATTGTTACAAATATTTTGATCCGTCATGGATTGACTAGTTGGAAGATGGAAATAACCATAGGGATTGACAAACTGATGGGATATTTCAGCTTGGTTGGATTCAGTGATAGGAGAAAGGTGATCAAGATTAGTAATGGGTGGACAAATTGTGTTATAATCTGGTTCTGGAGATTTATTGTTCACATGAGTCGATAAAATAGTCAAAGCAGCGGTAGCTTGAGCAGATTTGGCAGCTCTAGTACATTTTCTAGCATCAACACGAGGGTTTATTTTTCTCTTGTGATTACTAAGAGCATCATGTTTAGCAGCTAGCGAGACAACCTCTTCTTTGGATAAGGTTGTGGACTGAGAAGGTATAGCTGCTGTCTTAAATCTCTTGGAAGAATGTTTCAGATCTAGAGAATGCATAGCTTGTGTTTGTTCGGAGCCACTTGGCTCCAATGTGGTCGGTTTGTGGATAATAGGTAAACCAGTGTCCAGAAGATTAACAATATTGTTCTCTATTTGACCAGCTTCATAGATTTTCTGAGCTGGAGATCTCCTAGTAAAAGGACCCATGTTCAACTTTCTGTAGATGGAGTTAGCACCCTACTTTGAAGAGCTATCTTGCACAATGACTGGTTTACCTCTTGCTTTAAAAGTATGTACTTCAGTTTTTTTTGTCATTGCAGTGTCGTTGATGATTTGAGAAACTGGGTTGTTCTGTAGAGCCCCCATAGTCACTGATGGGGGTAGCTTGGGCTGGATGTGGTGGCATCCACCTTGTTACAATGATTCTGGTGACGAGCTGGCCTGAGCTGGTGAACGACTTAGATTTTCCACACGTGTCGGATTAGGTTTGTTTTTAGTACAAGTGATCTCTTTGTGATCAATGATTCTACAAGAATATCAAAAGGATCTTGACACCATAAAATATCTGCACTCAATTAGAAAAGGTTAAATTCTGCCTCTTGTAACTAGTGGGATA
Organism: Papaver armeniacum; assembly: GCA_023531295.1. Taxonomy (NCBI): domain Eukaryota; kingdom Viridiplantae; phylum Streptophyta; class Magnoliopsida; order Ranunculales; family Papaveraceae; genus Papaver; species Papaver armeniacum. Next base: position 44,445 of record JAJJWW010010752.1, on the reverse strand, counting down.
CCAATTGGAAGAGGTTTTTGGATAGCAATTCTAACACATACCTTAACATTTTTCTTGAGAGGATGGTTTCCATGTGGTTCCTTAGCTTCAATAAGTTCACCAAGCTTAAAGGTTAATTTTTTTAGATCTCCAAACTCAGTACATTCCTTAGGAGCATTACATAGTACCAACCACATAAGTTCTTCAGTGAAAGCTACTTGATAGTTATTCGGCCATCCAGTAGGAGGAACAACACGAAGAACTATAAGATAACCACAAGCATACCAAGGTCTCTGATCATTTTCTTTGTTGAAATCCACCTCCGCTAGAAAACAAATAAGAATCTCATTTTTCAAACCACTAAAAGTAGTAACTATATGAGTCTAGACTAGAGGCCATTGGGTAGTGATGTAGTTTCTAATTGAATAAGTAGGAACCAAAAACTCATTGCAGATATGGCCAATCATGCACCATTTCCAGTTGTTATCATTTTCAGCAAAAACCACGACTTTATCTATGAAGACAGGTTCAGTTAGGGAAGAAGGCAATCTGGTAGGTAGGGTGAGTTTCTCAGACATTTAAATAGAGAGATCTTGAATTTCTTTATCAGTAGAGCAAGGTAATGGGGATTGAAGATGTTTTTGTTTCTCAGGGAGGGATGGGTTTATAACCCTTAGCATGTATACAAATTGACTTGTTACTGTTTTATGTCCCCTTTCTTATGGTTCTAATCTTAGCATGTATACAAATTGCTTGTAGAGCCATGCCCAGTACATTCCCCTACCTTTCTAAAGACACACTCTATATATGTATTCGACTGCTCAGCTGCAAGAATGATTTTTAATGAGTTTATAGAGGTAAGCAACATGGAGAGAATGTTAACTTACTTCTCATGCCCACTAGAGAAGATATGTGTCACTATATTAGATATGGAAAGGTGGATTTTTCGCAGTGAGTCCATGTCCTGCAAAGTTTTCTCTTCATTATGCCATTGTAGCTTATTTATAGGTTTCTACTTTATGTTATTATTTCAACTGTTTTTAAGGCGTTTATACTTGCTCATGGATCATTGTTATCCATTTGTAGGTTCAGAAAATGTCTTAGTGGTCTTCTATTCTAGAGAAAGAGCTAAGGCCAAACTCATGAAGATATGTGATGCATTTGGAGCAAACCATTACCCATTCACTGAGTAAATCGTAATGCAAGCCCAGATGATGACAGAGGTATGCGAAGTCCTGCATTGAATCAGTCATGCAGATCCCAAAGGAGGGTATGCTAAATTTTTGCCATGATCTATTTAAACAGTAACTTTTAGCATTGAATCACTTGTAAAAGTGAATGATTTTTGTAGTTGATTAACTGCCTTAAATGACACTCGGCTTGCTCAATTCTAATAAGTTCATCTATGACATGCTGAATACATGAATTGTTCTTGATCAATTATGATGATCGGTAATTTTTCTTGATCGATTTTGATGAAATTGAGAATTCTTCCGAATTATAGATTGGTCCTAGTTCATCTAGAATGGTATATCCAGAGGTGCAAAAAAACTTCCGGAAGTATAGCCGGCGGCAACTTTTTTTTTTGCTCTGAAAATTAATTTGCAACGGATATAACTGCAACTAAACATATAAAACGCTGACAGAAAACCAAATTGGGACCCACTAAAGTGTTTTTTTATTAATAATAACCGTTGCACAAATTAGTATATCCGTTGCACAAATACGAAAAGTAAAATGCTGCACCACATATTGTGCAACATTTACAAACGTTGCTCAATATAATTTGTGGAACGGATGATTTGCGTTGCAAACCAACGCGCAACGCCGTTTTGCCAACGTTTATTACCGTTGCACAAATTTTGTGCAACGTTTATAAACGTCACAAAAAGGCTGTTTTGGTGTAGTGTTAGGGGAGAGATGGATAGAGTATTCATCAGTTGATAAATGATTAAACTACAAGAGAGGTGTAATAAATAAATAAATAAAAAGTATTTTTGTTTGAAATGAATGGTGATGATAGTGTATAGCTTGGATGAGAATGTTAAGAATGATATTTTTTGTTATTTGCCCTTTGACAATGATATGTCACTTGAATTAGCTGGAGAATCTGAACAAAGAGAGCCATATCATTCTTAAAAATAAGCTTCTTACAAATAACATAAGAGAGAGAGCATGAATCAAGTGTTTGAAAAGGTGTAAGATCAGTTGTGTCACAAGGGACATGACGACTAGAGATTTGAAAGATAACATAAGCAGAAATACAAACAACATTTCTTTTTAAGGACTGATCTTTGACCCTCCCTTTGGCACATGGTCTATCAGTGGAATGTCCACTTCTGTTGCTGATGTAGGTATATGGCTTCAAGTTTAACCTGCTCAAGTTGGTGTTGACAACAGAGATTCTCATCGTATGAAGTTGGTACATGCTATAAGGGGTAGGAAGATATATGGTGATTGTAATTTCCTATCCATTTAAAGAAGCCATATGGGACAACTCCAATAATGAGGTAGTATTAGGTGGAAAAAATGTCCATTATGAGCTTTGGTGGATAGTGACCGTGTTTGAGCAATTATATCCAAATGGTTAGTTTGCTTCAGGTAATGAAAATTGTTTGGGTAAAGGATACATTGCATGTTACAGACGTGTAAGCCATAGCGGATCATAATGCCTCTCAACAGGTGCTGCAAACTTTGAATCTGAAAAAAATCAATAAAGATTATTAGTGCAACACTTAAGGCCATGTAAGGTAGAGACTTACTAGTACTCCTCTTAATGACATTGCCGTGAGAATCTAAGCGATATGAGAGGTCTAGATACGTTTTGAGAATATGATTAGAGAAGGAGTAATGATGGATTTTGAAAAAATATGTATGTAATTGAATTAGCGTGGTATGCCAAGAGACACGATGTTTAACCATGCATCATATATGGTCATTTATGGTTAATCCACCCACAATATTTATGGGGGAATGGTGATAATTGGATTATCAACACAAATTATATTCAAAGTAGATAGATTTTTCACAGATTTAGAGAGAAGAACATTAGCTGGGAGTGAGAATAATCCAGGAAACAGAAATAAAATGAACAACCAGCAGATTCACCAAAAATGCAACATGCAAAGAGAGCAATTGAGGATCCAAAAAGTATTGAGATGGAGAGATTGATCCCCTTTCTAAATCAGGAGATAACCAGAAAAAGAGAGCATGAGGAATTTGAACGATTAAGAATCGAGAATGATGAAGAGTTTCAGTTATGGTTGAGGAAGTGCGATGCAATTGATGCACATAAAGCAATGGAGAGGCGTGAGATAATGGGTGGTTGGAGACGTAAGTGGTAGAAGATCATGAATGAAACTGAAAGTGATAGTGAGGATGAGGAACAACAGAATGTTGAAGAGGGATAGGAAACTACCAGTGATGCGACAACAGATCTTGACGAGGCTGCCAGGGAGGCTGAACGGAAGAAAGAGAGGCAGAAACAGGTCGACGAAATGATGTATCGATGTTATCTAGCTGAGAAAAAGATACCAAGGAAGTTTACTCGTACCATGTCAGAACCGTTAAATGTTGATTCTGATGGAGAGGAAATTCCTAGATATTGATAGCAACCTTTTGATGGAGGTAGATGAGATAAATGACAGTGAAGAAGAAGAGGAGGAAGATATAGATGATGGTTATGGTCCGGCTTATTCTTCAAGCAATGATGATGGTCGTTATTTCTATTATGATGATGATGAACTCGGCAGCTACAGTGATGAAGATCATTGATGTTCGTCATAGAGGTATTATCAAACCCTTTGAAAAAGGAATCCTGAAGGTTAATTTCTGATAGATTTCTGGTGCATCTGATACGTATCGATCTCTGTACCTTGGTGACTATTATTATAGAGGCGGAATTCAGAATAATAATAGACGAAAGCTAGAAAACATAACACACTAGAAACCAGATTCGAAGAAAAATATCTTCTCTAGATTATGAACAAGAAAACTATTACAATCCTCTCTTTGTTACGCTCACAATCTCTCTAGGTAAATAACCTTAAACTATTTGCTAAGCTTGCTTTTATAATAATTAATTGCCTCACAAACTTCTCTCTAGGTATGTGTGTTAAACCTCATTTTCTAGGTGTCAAACAACACTCTCTAGATTGTCTTAGATATGAGCTAAACATCTCTATTTATAGCTTTAACGGTTTCCCAAACCTTATAGGAATCTATTTCCTTATCTAGGAATAATTCCCTTTCTAGGTTTATTTCCCTTTATAGGAATATTACCTTGTCTAGGAAGTATTTACTTATCTAAGTATACTTTCTTACTTTGGTTTGGTATCCCAAACCTCCTAGGAATCTATTTTCCTTCTATATGAATACTGCCTTAAATCAGTAATCCCTCCTAAATTACATTTATATCCTCAATCCTTCTTGAGGATTACTAGTTCCCTGGGAGAGAAATATACACATGTATCATGCACCCCCCCCCCCCCCAAGAACTTGAACTCCTGTGAAAGTTATATTTGGAGGTTAGGGAACCCGAGAGTTCCTTTCTCTCTGCTGAACCATCTCTCCTTCATGGGAACTTGACTTCGACTTCCAATTAGAAAAGCATCCTTATTTTCTTGTCTTGTCTTAGTCTCTCTTCGCTCCATAATGCAATCCTCTTCGAGTGGTTCTTCTCTATCAAACCACAAGTCTTCCACGTGTGGCAAGATCATCTTGTCATCTCCATCATCATCTAGTAATGGTGGTTCAAACATCTTCAACCTTCCTAGGTCATGTTATTGTTGTTTGGTTAGGGTTTCCAAACAAAATCTACTCGGCTTCTCGTCAAGAGAACAGGTCACAATGAGAATGAACTTTGTACTAGCATTCATCAACCGTTTAGCCTGAGTGGTTGTAATCAAGCTCGCTCCCTCAAGAGGAGAGTCTATAGCTCGTATTACAAAAGCTTTCCCATCTTTAGTAAAGGTATACTTCTGGTCTCTCCTATGTAAAACCGCTTCTCGATCCCACAAGTAAGGACTACCAAGTACTACCTATGTAGGATCAGAATATCGCAACACCAACGCCCTTGCGAAATCCATAAACGACACATTGCGAAGACATCGCGGACGAGTAATATAAATGACGCAACGGATGACGACATCCAGAACACGAGAAAGATGTGAAGACTTAGCGAGATTTAGGAGTGTTGCGAGGTTTTACATTTGTACACTTGCGAGAATGTCGCAAGTCAGATCCGAAAATAAAGGACAACTTAGCTGTCATCCATTATGTAATGTCCTATATAAAGAGCCGCATAGGCTTATGAAAAGGGGAGATCTTTTTCAAGTGAGGAGCAAGTTATTAGGAGAGAGAAAGTTTAGAGCGGTTGTAAAGTCCTTTGCTTATTTTCCTTTCCACCTTGTAATATTAGTGAGTTTTAATCAATAAAGAATATAATTGTTCATATTCAAATGGCTTGATTGTATGAATTCTTGTGAGGGGTGTAGTGTGGGATTTCCTGCTACTACATATGGCGCTAGAAACAGGGATTGAAGATTAAAGATTGGAGATTGTTGTTAAAGTTGTTCAAATTAAGAAGATGATTGATAAATTGGTTAAAGTAGAGAAAATCAAAATCAAGGAACGTAATAGAAAGTTGGAATGTAGTTTGATTACAAAAACAATGATTAATGAATTTCATGAAAATATCAGAGGGAGAATACATAAACGAGATTTTGAAGGAAAGAAAATCGTAACAACGGAGAAAGCGTCACCTATGAAAGAATGGGAAAAACAGAAGATTACATTCACAGCAGCAGAGATACCAAGAGAAAACTTAAACCACACATCTCCTTTGGTGATCACAGTAACCACACAGAAAGAAAAAGAGAAATCAGCAAAAATTATGGAAGAATGGGCGGTAAACATAACTCTAATTGATACGGGGAGTTCGGCGAATATAATCTTTTACCATGCATACAGAGGGATGGGATACAAAGATGAAGAGATGTCTCCTTCAACTTATCATATTCATGGCTTTGGTAAATCTATAACAAAACCAAAAGGAGAAATAGAGGTGCGAATTTTGTTGGGAGAGATTGAAACACAAACGGCATTATGTATAGTGGATATGGAATCACCATACAACATGTTGTTGAGAAGGCCATGGATTCATGCGATTAAAGCTGTAGCATCAACATTACATCAATGCATCAAATTTCATATGCCAAGTGGGATTGGTGAAATTAGAGGGGAAACCGATAAAGCGAAATTATGCTATCAAATTGAAGTAAAACAATATGAAGGACGTGCAAAGAAGCGAAAAGATCGCAGAAAATTGGCGAAGGAAGGAAAGAAAGAAGAGGAATTTAGAGCTTATATGATAAGAGCAGAGGAAGGAAAATGGATACCCAGCGAAATTTTGGAAGAAGGAACTGAGCTTGCGAAGGAGATAAAAGAACCTACACCTATGGGAGAACCTAAGTCCAGTTACACTGCGGCAGAACCAACGAAGGAAGTGAAGGTTGGGACCGAAGAAGAACCAAAAATACTAAAAATTGGGACCAATATGGAAGCAGATGAAGAAGAAAAAACTATTGGTCTGTTGCGAGAATTTAAGGATATTTTCGCATGGAACATGGATGAGGTGCCTGGGATAGACCCATCTGTGGCATGCCACAGATTGGAAATTGACAAAAATGTAAGGCCATTCAAACAAAGAATCAGAAAAATCGCGACAACGTATCATCCTCAAATAGAAGAAGAGTTGCGTAAGATGCTTGATGCGGGGATTATAAGACAAGCAAAATATCCAGTGGATAGCAAATATGGTCGTAGTACCAAAGAAGAAGAAAGGGATAAGAATTTGTATAGATTTTACTGATTTAAATAAAGCTTATCCGAAGGATAGTTTTCCATTACCTGATATTCCACAAATGGTCGAATCAGTAGCAGGAAATGATAGAATTTCTTCTCTAGACGGATATAAAGGGTACAATCAAATTCCTCTCGCTGAAGAAGATCAGGAGCACACTGCTTTTTTCGATCCCAGAGGGTTATATTGTTACACAAAAATGCCATTTGGTTTGCGAAATGCTGGAGCAACATACCAAAGGATGGTAGAAAAGGTGTTTGCGAAGTGGATACACAAAACATTGGAAGTATATGTAGATGATATGTTAATAAAAAGTAAAGAAGCAAAAAATCATGTCCAAGATCTGAGGGAAATTTTTGAGCAAATGAGACATTTTAACATCAAGGTAAATCCAGAAAAATGTATTTTTGGGATTGCATCGGGAAAATTTTTAGGTTATATTGTATCCAAAGAAGGAATACAAGTTGATCCAGAGAAAGTACAAGCAGTTCGCGACATGCCAACGCCGGCGACGGTAAAAGATGTACAAAAGTTAAATGGACTTTTAGCTTCGCTGGGAAGGTTCATTTCGCGATCATCAGATAAGTGTAAACATTTCTTCAATATACTCAAAAAGGGGGCGAAGTTTAGATGGACAGACGATTGCGAGAAAGCTTTTCATGGAATAAAAGAACATCTGACGAACATATCTATTTCGCAAAAGGCGTAACCTGAGAAGAATTATTAATCTATCTTGCGACAACTTCGCATGCATTAAGTCTTTGTGTTATTGCGAGTAGATGCAGGAGTTGAAAAACCAATCTATTACATCAAAAAACATTCAATGCTGCAGAGAAAAATTATTCAAAGATTGAAAAATTAATTTTGGCATTAGTTTATGCAAGATTTAAACTTCGAATATACTTTCAAAGCGGATGAAATAAGGGTACCGACAAAAATACCAATCGAGTCGGTAATGAAAAAATTCAAAAGATCGGGCAGAGTCGAGAGATGGAATGCACGAGATAGGACATTTCAAAATCAAATATGAAATACTATCTTCACCAAAATCGCAAGTTGTTGCGTACTTCTTAGCAGAATTTCCTTTAGAAGATGATGAAGCAGTGGAAGAAATGATGGATATAGAAGAATAACATGGGAATCCAGGAGATCTGTTAACAGAGCCGAATAGATGGGAAATATTGGTGGATGGATCATCAAATGGGGAAGGTAATGGAGTTGGAATTGTTTTGATTTCGCCAGAGGGCAACAAAATGTCTTTTTTCTTCAGATTGGAGTTTGCATCCACTAATAATGAGACAGAATATGAGGCTGTGATACATGCCCCGAAATTCGCAATAGAAATGAAGTTGGAAAATGTAAGAATCACTCAAATTCGCAACTAGTTATTTGTCAAATAAAAGGAGAATACACTACAAATGAATCATCCATGAAGAATAAATGAAATGGAGTTGAAAAATTCAAAAAGATCAGGGAGTTGATGGAATGCCATGAGATAGGACATTTCAAAATCAAATATGAAATACTATCTTCACCAAAATCGCAAGTTGTTGCAGACTTCTTAAAGCAATTTCCTTTAGAAGATGATGAAGCATGGAAGAAATGATGGATATAGAAGAATAACATGGGAAAATACAAAAAACTTGTTGAGGAATTATCAGCGAGAATCCCAAAAATTAAATGGAGACACATATCAAGAAAAGATAACAGACTCGCAGATGCCTTTGCTTTTATCTCAAGTATGATGACGGACCCATATGCGAGATGCATAAAGATACAAACACTTTTATCACCATCAATCAATAAAGAAGAAGAAGAAGAGGTAGATGTAATGATAATAGAAGATGGAGAACAAATACCTAGTATTGAAGATTGGAGAGCGAACTTCATGCATACCTGAAAAGAGGAGAAACACCAAGAAATAGATTGGAGGCGCACAAATTAAAAAGCCGTGCAACAAATTATGAACTAAGGGATGGGATATTGTACCGGAGATCTTTTAATGGACCTTCACTCAGATGTTTAACACGAAAAGAAGGAGAAGAAGTACTAAAAATGTTACATAGTGGGGATCCTGGCAATCACAGTGGTGGAAAATCTTTGGCATACAAAGCGAAGATGCAAGGTTATTATTGGCCATTTATGCACGAGGATGCGAAGCAAATATCAAGGCGTTGCGAAGATTGTCAAAGGCACGGAAAGAAAATACATGCACCAGGAGCACCGTTAACATCTTCAACAAGTGTATGGCCTTTTGGATGGGGTTTAGACATTGTGGGACCATTCTTACCAGGAACGGGGCAGAGAAGATATCTGATTGTCGCTACAGACTATTTCACAAAATGGGATGAAGTAAAGGCAGTACAACACATTCGCGATAAAGATGTTTTTACATTCATATTTGAGAATATCATATGTAGATTTGGAATCCCTTGAGTTGGTGTCCGACAATGGGAAACAATTTGAGGACAATATAGAACTGTTACTTAATGCATTTAAGATAAAATGTGGAAAGTCAACTCCTTTATACCCTCAGGCCAACGGACAAGCAGAAGCAACAAATAAAACAATCGCAGATATATTGAAGAAGAAATTAGAAGGACATAATAGAGCATGGTGTGAACAAGTGCATAATGCAGTATGGGCTTACAATACAACCAAAGCGCGAAGCTACGGGAATGTCACCTTTCTGTTTAACATATGGAGTTGAGGCTGTACTACCAACATAAGTTATTATTCCAACAACAAAGAGAGAAGCTTGGGAGAAAAATCTTAGTGCGGGTAATATTTTAATTAAACTAGATGAGTTAGAATAAAAAAGAGAAAGAGCTCTACAACATATGGAGAATTACCAACGAAGATTAGCCAGAGAATATAATAAACGTGTTAAGACACGCGAATTTCAACCAGGTGATTTGGTACTGAGAGAAACACCAATATATCAGCGAGAAAGTGGTGGCAAGCTTGCGAAAAGATGGGATGGACCTTATATCATTAAGGATATAGTTGGAACAGGGGCATATAGATTGATGGATCCTGAGGGTAAAGATGTGGGCCACAGATTGGATAGACCATGGAATAGATTATACTTGAAGAGATATTACCCGTAAAAGATTGTGGGAAAAGATTAGACTGCGATATAATGTATGATTGAAGCAAAATGAATTTATATGAAAATCTTGCGAAAGAATCATTGCGAGATTGCACAAAATAAAGAAAGAACATGTGAAAATCTCGCATGATAATAATGACAAGAGATAATCAAAAATCAATGACATATCAGAAAGGGGCGAACCTGCTATGGCGTACACCCTAGTTCGCGAAATCAAAATTTCGCAAGAGGCAAATGTAAGACCTAAAGTACGTCATAAAAGGGGGTACCTGTTAACATGGCTCGGGGAAAAGGTTACACCGCCCCTGGAACCTGAGTCATGGAGAATTGGGGTCAATAAAGCCCATCCAGGAGAGGTACTTTGGATTTTCAATCTAAGCTTATGACTTAGGTTGGACGACCGAGGGTCTCTTCTAAGGAGTTAGAATTTGACCAAGGCGCCGAGGTACACGGTTGAGCCAAGAGTGCCCGGGGAATTTGAAGTGTCTCGGCCATTCTTGGCAAGTCTCGGCTTATGCTGCACTCGGCCCGAAGAAAACTCCACTTAGGGTGCAGTCTCGTAACCATAAGACCTATAGGCAAAAGGGATAAGAGGCTGCGAAAACAACTGGTTGTTGTTAAGACCGGATGGGGGGAGCTAGCCTTGTATGGCAGAAGTACGCCTCCTTGAAGGGGCAACCGGGGGGATGATAAGGGCGGCACCCTCCATCAGGGAGCTGATAAGTGTCTTAAGACGCAAATGTCATGAGGCTTTATTTTCGCAAGGAAATTTAGGCTTGTCATATTTGTGCGACAATCCTGAAGAGGCAACAATACAAAAGATAAAGATAAGACGAGATCAATGGGTCAATACATGAAAATGTAAAGACGTCCTGCGATTTCGTCCGGCAATGTCATGGGGCTTTATTTTCGCAAGAATATTTAGGCCTGTCATATTGTCGCAACAAAAATTTCAAAGAAAAGGTTAAGGCAAGGTCAATGGGTTTTTGCATGCAAATGCAAAGACGTCATGCGATTTTGTCGCAATGACAAGAGGTGGCGCAATAAGACCTTTAACTAGGAAGGCAAAATAAGACCACATGATTCAATAAAAGATTTATAAAAACTAATTATCATTTATGCAGGTCATCCATCGCAAGAAAGATAATGAGAGGCAGTATGGGAATTATTCAACAATGGACATTATCTTTCTCGCAAATAAACACAATAATAAAGAAATAAGTGCACCTCAGAGAGGACTGAAATACATCATATGCAAGAAGTTATGTAGGTGAAGAGGTTCAAAGAAATAAAATTACAAAAGAAGTTCAACTCTCAACATCAACTTTTTCGCAAGAAGGAGATAATGGACTTCCTTCATTAATTTTATCAATCTCGCTAGCTTTCTCGATCTCGCTAGCTTTCCCAGCTTCGACAGTTCTTCCTTCATTCTGATTTGTTTCAATTTCTCCTCCATCTGGATTATTATCAACACCTTCATCATTTGGAGGAATCTCTTCTATTCATTTGCGAAATCCTCGCCGCTTTCATAATGATAATCGCTGTCCAGAGTACCAGGGACTTCATCATCATCTACTTCCAAAGGCTCGATGGATACAGGGGAGAGAGATTTGGATAATAAAATTTCATTCAAAATAACTTCAGCCCTAAGATGAACTTGTCGAAGAAGTGCCTTCTGGTGATTCCTACTTTGGATATCTTTGGAGTAAGAGAGATAATCAAGTCTTCTTTCTGCCCGATCGCGAAAACGAGCAAGAGAAGTAGCAAGTAATGCATTTTCCTTGCGAATCTTAGCAAAGTTAGATTCCAAAGTAGAAAGAGAGGAGCGAAGATCTTTCTCAGATTCTGCAAAAACAAAGAATAAAGAAAATCATATAGGCGAAAGATTAGCAAGGAAGACATAATAAAAAGACTTAACAAAGAAAAAATGGTCGAGGCAGTCAAATTTTATGACTACCTTCCTTTTGCGAGATAAGATATTAAGTTAAAGCCAAGCAAGTGTTCTCCAAGTGATCCATGGCATTGTCAAACTTATCACCAACCAAGCCTTTCAGTCGAGATAGTAAATTATTTTCATTAGAAATAAGTAAGGTGTTTTGCTTCAATTCTTCTAACTTGGAATATTGATCCTTGAGTTGACTTGCTTTTATGCTTAAAGCTATTCTACCTTGAATAAGTTTATCTCTCATGAGAAGACGATTCTGTTACTTCTTTGAGTTTATTTCTCAATGAGCAAAGAGATCGTTCTTGATCATTACATACTTTTTGGCAAATGTTAAGTTCTTGCGAAGAGATCGCCACCTTATTCAAAAGAACTCGTTTCTCCTGTGATAGGGTTTGATTCTCATCTGATAAAGTTTCCAACTCCAGATTAGCTTTAGTCAAAAAGTAAGAGAGGCGAGACAATTCATGACTTAATAAATTTTGCTTTTGGACTAATTGAGCATTCTCCTTGGTAAGGTTATCTATTTGATCAACAGAATACGTATGAAGATTATCTAATTGGTTATATTGATCCATCTAAGCATCTCTATCCATGCGGGCTTCCTCGGCGACGGATTCAAATTGATATATCTCCATTTTTCGTTTCTGGTTTAGAGCTTAAGAGGGGAGTAGAAATTTCAAAAATAAATAAAAAAATAAAAAAAAATAAAAAAAATTCACCTTTTAGTTCCAAAGTCTTCCTGCGAAGATTATCACGATCCAGCGAAACGTTTTGAAGTTTTTGATTCTCAAGATGAAGAGTGTCACATTTCAAGGTCATAGCTTGGAGGTTACTTTTCAAAGCTTCAATTTCCTTTTCCAAAGATGTTTGCGAAACCATTCTATCAGAGCCAAAATATTTACTTACAACCTCGCAAACACCAAATTTGATAGGATCAGTGGAAGCTTTCTTGACATCATCGAGAAGGGCGGATAAAACCTTGAAAGCAATATCCATACCTTCCAAATTCTCTTTAGTAAAAGGGAGAGATTCAGATGATGAAGCGATGATGGCAGAAGGTGGGAGAGTCGAATCATCTTTCGACATAGGTATATCATCGGAAGACGAGATTTGATGAAGGTTAATGACTGGGGTTGAGGCAATGTTAAGAGAAGAGGCATGAACAGTAGAAGAAGAAAAGGGTTCATTCGCAACAGGGTTGTTGTGAGGAGTTTCATTCATAAAAATATTAGTTACAGGAGATGAATCTGCAGCCATATTTTCGGAAATGAGAAGAGGGGATTCCGCTTGCGAAGATGTCGCAGGAGGTGTTGAAAGCTTAAACAAAGGAAATGAAACAGCTGTTTCAACATTTTTAGGATGGCGAGATTTTTTGGGGGGCCTCTCGACATTTGCATCACCCTGCGAATCACAAATTATATAAGAAACAGAGGCAACAATATTGTTAGTAAAAGAATAAGTGTTTCTTAATACCTTGCTATTCGCAGGCTTCCTTTTGTTCACAACGAATTTTTGCTGCGAACTCTTGGGAACATTAGGGTTTTGAATTGTAAACTTGGTCTTTGGAAGTGTTTTTCTTTGAAACAGAAATGAAGATGAGAATTATCTAAAGATGAACAATATCAAATAAAATAATTTCAGTAGAGAAAATCAATTTTAAGAAGATCGGCTTCAGCAAAATAAACAAACCTTGATGGCTCCTTGGGAATAGTAGCAGAAGGATGAAGAAAATTTATGAAAAGATGAACAGTGAAAAAATTGCAGACGACAAAAAGAGGATTTACAGATGAAGAAGACGAAATAAAGGAAAGAAGACATTTTTACGATGGATCTCTTCTTAAATAGACAAAAAATGATGACCGGTTAGCATTTAAAGTGCCGGTGAAAAAGGGAAAATTTAACACGTGTAAACGGTTATGCTTAATTTACGGAATCTTGTCGGCAGAAAGAAATGAACAACTGCGGCATTTTGAAAGTATTAGTTCTCACGACATTCCTTCACAGAGAAGACATGAGAAGAGGCAAGATGTAGGATCAGAATATCGCAACACCAACGCCCTTGCGAAATCCATAAACGACACATTGCGAAGACATCGCGGACGAGTAATATAAATGACGCAATGGATGACGACAGCCAGAACACGAGAAAGATGTGAAGACCTAGCGAGATTTAGGAGTGTTGCGAGGTTTTACATTTGTACACTTGCAAGAATGTCGCAAGTCAGATCTGAAAATAAAGGACAACTTAGCTGTCATCCATTATGTAATGTCCTATATAAAGAGCCGAATAGGCTTATGAAAAGGGGAGATCTTTTTCAAGTGAGGAGAAAGTTATTAGGAGAGAGAAAGTTTAGAGCGGTTGTAAAGTCCTTTGCTTATTTTCCTTTCCACCTTGTAATATTAGTGAGTTTTAATCAATAAAGAATATAATTGTTCATATTCAAATGGCTTGATTGTATGAATTCTTGTGAGGGGTGTAGTATGGGATTTCCTGCTACTACAACCTGATAAACATCTAATGGAACCACATCGCATGTAACCTCATCAATGTATGAATCATCAAAAGCAAACTTGAATGTACACTGCTCTGCAACCTATAACCAACCTTCCTTTTGAAGCCACCCTAAAGGATAGGGTTTCGGATGTTTGAAAGTCTTCAAACCCAACTTCTGTACCAAAGAATGTGAAAGTAAATTCTTCTGACTTCCCGGGTCAATAACAACATCTATAAGTGTTTTCTTAACCTGCATCTTAACTGTGAAGAGTCGTTCCCTAAGGTCTTCTTTTAAAGGTCCTTCTTTTGCTCCTGCCATAAGAGAGAGCTTTGAGTTGGGTTCCGTTAGTCCTTGGACTTCTATTGGAGCTTGTGCGACTAATGCTGCCTTCTTGGCTTCTTTATTCTGCAACCCTTTTGGTTTTAGATTAGGATAATTCATCCAACACTTGTCGACAACATGTCCTGTTTGTTTGTAATTTGTGCAAGTCAAACCTTCTTTGTCTTTAGACTTCCTATCCTCTTTGCTCCTTTCATCTCCTTTAGCGACGAAACCTCTAGACTCCCCCCTTGGTGTTTCCCTCAACATCAGATTTCTTAAGCCTGCCTTCGATAACATTAGCTTTTATGCTTGCTCCGGAGATAGTATCCACCGAAAACATCTTCAACTCCTCCCGTATATACTCATGGAACCCGGAGATATAATTTATATAGATAACATAATCTTCCAAGTCTAAATCCAAAACCATAGCTTGATTCTGAAATTCCGAAGTATATTCTTGCACGGTTTGGTTGTATGACTGCCTTAAGTTGTACCACTTGAACATCTCTCTTCAAGGTAGCCAACCAGATAAAATTGTTTTCTCACAACTTCCTTTAATCCCTTCCACGACAATGCTTCCTTACTTAGGTATTGTCTTTGATAAGCGTTCCACCATATTAGAGCATGCTTTGAAAGCTTCAATGCTACAAAAGCTATCTTCTCCTTCAAACCATATTCAAAGAAATAAAAGTACGTCTCTAGACGTTATATCTAATCATCTAATTTCTCTACATCGACACTTCCATCATAAAGTGGAATATCAACATGGAAATCAATTTTTAGATTCGTACCATGATTCATAAACTTACCACGAGGTTTTGTTGCTTTTGTGCCTTTAGGAATCTCATCTTCTTCTTCCTCTTCGCTTTCTTCTTCTTCTTCCTCCTCATCCTCTTCTTCCGAACCCCAAGATGGAGATTTATTTTTCGTAAGTTTGAGATTTGGTGTATTGGAATGAATACAAGCAACCAACTCGTCCAGGGTAGTTTGAATCGTCTTCATCTCTTTTTCTAACATAACCACCTTCTCGTCGGTAGTTTTTGGTTCATCAGTCTTAGAATCATCGTCTGATTTTTTCATCCTTGGTTTTCTTGTTCTTTTAACGTATTCTTGATTTTCGAGTAACTCATCAAGCTAATTGTAGAGAGATCTAGTGAAGACCATAAACCACAGGAATCTTCCCTAAATGAACCTAACCTTGCTCTGATGCCAACTTGATACGTATCGATCTATGTACCTTGGTGACTATTATTATAGAGGCGGAATTCAAAATAATAATAGACGAAAGCTAGAAAACAGAACACACTAGAAACCAGATTCGAAGAAAAATATCTTCTCTAGATTATGAACAAGAAAACTATTACAATTCTCTCTTTGTTACGCTCACAATCTCTCTAAGTAAATAACCTTAAACTATCTGCTAAGCTTGCTTTTACAATAATTAATTGCCTCACAAACTTCTCTCTAGGTATGTGTGTTAAACCTCTTTTTCCAGGTGTCAAACAACACTCTCTAGATTGTCTTAGCTATGAGCTAAACATCTCTATTTATAGCTTTAACGGTTTCCCAAGCCTTATGGGAATCTATTTCCTTATCTAGGAATAATTCCCTTTCTAGGTATATTTACCTTTATAGGAATATTACCTTGTCTAGGAAGTACTTTTTTGTCTAGGTATACTTCCTTACTTTGGTTTGGTATACCAAACCTCCTAGGAATCTATTTTCCTTCTATATGAATACTGCCTTAAATCAGTAATCCCTCCTAAATTACAATTCTATCCTCAACCCGTCTTGAGGATTACTAGTTCCCGGGGAGAGAAAGATACACATGTATCAGCATCTTCGTGAAAATTTACTAGGGTTTTGAAAATACTTAAGTTTGTTGCAAATTGGTAAGAAGGTAGGTTTTTCTGTTTCCATCATCATAAAGAAAGTTCTTTTATTGTGTATGTGCTTTTTTTTCATGGAAATTTTAGGAGATAGAAGGGATCCCAGTTTGTTTTGTGGGTAAGTTAACTGATCAGCCGGAGTTTGGGAGGCAACACTGGAGATGTCAGGAAGTAGAATGAAACTAGGCCTAGTTTTTGTATTTCTTGTAATTTGACAACCAGAGTTTTGAGTAGACTTGCTAAGTAACTGGTTGTAATGAAGAAGGCTAGTGATCTGATCGGCGTCTGTTGATTTTTGTTTGCTTATAATAGATCTTGATGTAAATAAAGTTGTTTTCTCTAGTTTTTCTGGTTTCGCTTGCTATGAATATTTTGATGTTGATCAATGAACAATTGGACATGATAGTTGTTTGGCTTGTAAATTTGTTAAAAAAACAGGATGAACGGATGCTTGATTAGGCTTAAGATAGTGTGAATTTAGATAAATTTCATGACTGGAAAAAAAAGAGAAAAAGATTCAAACTAAAAATGTGCTTACGTCATGCTTATTTATCAGAGCTCACCAGAAAAATGTTGTTGCTAATGCAGGTGAGTTAACTTATCACCATCTCATGCTTTTAGTGACATAATGTATAGCCACTGACTATATAATAGAGATTAGATTA
The DNA here is from genome assembly GCA_023531295.1 of Papaver armeniacum. NCBI lineage: Eukaryota > Viridiplantae > Streptophyta > Magnoliopsida > Ranunculales > Papaveraceae > Papaver > Papaver armeniacum. Next base: position 27,177 of record JAJJWW010010752.1, on the reverse strand, counting down.
GTCAATAGTTACATAGTTAAGAACATAATTTACATGTCTTTTTCACCCAGGAATTGTCGTTATTGGGTTAATTGACCAATTTTGTGTTAACTATTCCCTCAAATAATCCCCACGTATTTTGTGATGCCTTCACACAAAATCAACATGTAAAAAACCAGTACACTAATTAGTTAAAACTAGAAAGAAAAACGTGAAAAAATTTTTGCGAGGAGGATGAAATTGCTGATGTAGCTCATCTTACAAATCTTATTTCTACATATAACTATGGCAATGGAGAAACAGATCAAAGAGTTTGGCAGAATGGAAGAAAGAGTTTGGAAGTTGCTGATTGCTACAAAGCTATGGAGGCTAATGGTTTGCTGCAGTTTCCACACAAGCTCTGTGGAATCCAAAAATCCCACAAAAGGTAACTTTTTTTTTTGTGTGGACTCTATGTTACAATGCAGCTCCAACACAAGACTCTCATAGGAATTCTTTAATGGTGAATGGATTTAATGTGCAATAGGGAAGCAGAGTCGAATAATCATCTGTTTTTGCATTGTGAAGTCACAAGAGATATTTGGTTATATTTCATGGAGTGTTATGGTGTACATGGGTGTTTCAACAAAATGTTAAACAGACTATTTGGGAATGGAGAAGGAAAAAAGGGAAAACAAACAATATTAAAAACAATATTTGGGATATAATCCCATTTGCAGTCTGGTGGGCAGTTTGGATTGAGCGCAATGGAAGACTTTTCAATGGAAGATATAACACTTTGGAGGCAGTCATCAACAGTGTAAAAATGTTCATCTATAACTGGTGTTTGAGAACAAAATTTTTCATGGAGTCTCACTAAATTATGTCTTGTATAACTTGGAGGCGGTCATGCAGTAATGTAATCGGCTCATTTTTGGGGTTTTCCCCTTTGTTTTGTTTTGTTTTGTTTTGTTTTGTTTTGTTTTGGCTCTACTATAATTGAGCCTCTTATGTTTTCTCTTTTCAGCTCTTTACCGCTTTGGTGATGAGCTGATCTTTTATAATCTATCGCCTTTCTGAGTAAAAAAAAGAATACGAGGAAAAAAAGACAAAGAAGGAGAAGAGAGGAGGCAGTAACAAAAAGGAAAACGCGGTGTTAATTAGGTAAAACTTAAAACCCTAAATAAGTTGGATAAATGGAGAAAATTTCCTTGCTTACACGATTTCCTAGTTTCCTAATAATTTTGCTTAGGTTTAGATATTGACGTAAGTATTGTCTACATCTGATGGCGTCACTAACGTCCAGTTAAGTATTTGGTGTAAACAAAGTGTAACCAAATTAGTTAGGTGTAAAATTTGACAGATGTATTCTTTACCCATCGTAAGGCGAACAGTGTTACTAACGGCCGGTTAAATACTTGATGTAAACAAAGTGTAACCTAAATTTTAATATTTAGGTTTAAAGAGAGGGTATGATCCAAAAGCTTAGTCTCGTGGCCCTAGTGCGTGATCGAGTCACTAAAGTCCCTGGTTGCTCACCGGGCCGGGATCGAGAAGTGGAAGTCATAAAAAACAAGAACTCCATAAGTCTCCTGAAGCAAACCTCCATATCAAGTATTGGTGTTTTTCGACCAATAGAATTTCGCCAAATGTCCTCACCATAGCTTATGCACTAAAAAATGCCTATTTCGACCAATAGGAAGCGAGGGTTCCATCACCGTTAAACGCGGAAGCTTTTTTTATCAAGGCCTTTAAGGGGAAGATTAGGCTGTAACCGACTCATTACTGCTGAGGAAGTTTATTCTATCGAACGAAGGTTATTTGCAAGAGGAAGGAGGGGAATTTGGAAAATGGAACCCAACACATGACTGGTATTAGACTCCTAAACTTTCATAAGTTTGTAATACGCACATATTTTAAATTTTAGTCCACCCAAATTCCACTGTTTGTATCGCACCTTTTAACCTACTACGCATATTCTAGAGTTTTCCTATTACAATTCATCTTAACGTCAGAATTACTATAGGCTTACTTATTTCTATTACATAACAAAACCAAAGGGTAATATAATTCTTTCATGAGTTGATTCTCACATTATCTCATAATTTTGACACTATTTTGTTTTTTATAAAGTACTAGATCTTAACCCGTGCCGTAACGGCACGGGATGTTTTGTCTCTAATACGATATTGTTCACATTCCTCTTGCTTCATTTTTTTCGTGAGTAATTATTTTGATATTCAAATAGGTTTTGGGAAACAAAATGGGTTACCTGATCTTTTTATTTTTTACTTAAGCATGTTATTCCAATTTATTATTTGGACGGAGTAATAATGTTGTGCCAACATGAAAATAAATAAAAAATACAGTAAATAAAAATTTTCCCCATTTATTGTTCCATCATACCATAATTTCAAACTTCAAAAAGAATATTTCATCTAACAGTACATATACCTAAACTGGTAATCCAACTCCATGATGTTTATGAATACATTTGTTCCGAAATTATTGATAACTAAGGCTCTAAGGAGTGAAGCAAAAACCCATAATATTTTCCCTACTATAGATAAACACTATTTATTTATTTTTTGCAAATGTGAGAGATATAAAAATGAAGAACCCTTGGCTATTGGAAGGATGAGATATACACATGTGAGTTGAAAAAATGAACTTATAATAGTAAATCAAAACATGTGTAAGATTCTTTCTCAATCATATTGATAACATAAAATTGAAGAAATTCGTGGATAAAAAGATTTCACACCAACTATGCTAAGTAGTGCATGAATGACGCTCTCACATCTAGTGTTACTCAAGTAATTTGGAGTTTTAAAGAGCATAGTCATATTGATATTTGTATCTATATAAATGCAACTAACCTTCCGAACAAAAATTATTAGTTTCAAGGTAGAGCCGACACAAACTTCTGTCGCCTTCAATGTATAGAACACACACTGGGTTTAATCGGCCTTGAGATTAAACAAATACCCCAACATTAGTCAAATAATGTCTACAAATACGGGATCGAAACAAAGTGCTAACGGGAAAAATGAGAGACTAACATCAGTGCTACAAAGAAAATACCCTATATGTATCAAAGTTTGTTAACCAAACATGTATTCAAATTAAAAAGTCATCAACTTAACATAAAAATATAAAAGAACCCAAGTTAAATCAATACTTGCATAAACAAAACTTATAAGAGAATTTTGTAATTATTAAATACCTTTAAAATCACTATTAGAGATTTAATTGCATGCCTCGTTAAAAACTACGGTAGGACGAAATCACCAGATTAATCTGTAGAAAATTCACTGGATATGTAGCAATTTAGAGAAGTTTACACTGGTAGTGATGCGTTCCATCTAAGTGTTGTTCGATTGATTACTTTTTTTAGAAGGTTTCGGTTTTCATCGGAGAAACCGAGAGGGAGCGTTTCATTATATTCATTATCATTCACAAATCCAAGACTAACTCGCCCTCTGCTTATGGGATCTCAATACAACCTTAGATATATCTATTGGACGGAGAAACCTTGATACTAAATATGTAGTTTTTAGTGTTATTTATTATATAACGTGACATCCAAATGTTTTTTTCTTATTCTTAATTTTCATGTATTTTAACCGAGTTTATATTAGCATTAAGACGATCAACCACATTTCTAATTTATAGTGTTATCCTTTTGTAGCAACACATAATTAGCATAGTCAATTACTACTCATCAATACCGGCCAGTACCACAAACCACCAGATATCACTTCTTTCTCCACCACCACAATTTTCCATCCCTCGTAGAATACACTTATAACTTTTAATCCCACACGTCATGTATAAAGTTTAGATTTAACAAACTTAGGTCGTCAATTAATTTATTCAACCATATGTTTTTTGTTAATACTGAAAATCATGCGTACGAACGGTTACCAAAGGTAGCAGTGGTACCAAAAATAACCATTTTGTATTATGTGATTTGGTATCATCCCAAAAGTATTTGTTATCCGCCTTTATTGATCGTGTCAAAAACAACCAACTATACTTTTCACAATACAATGTTACCCGTCATGTAAAAAAATTATTATTTTTGATTCAAAAAGAAAAAACTAACACCACCGCCATTAAAACCATCCAGCGCCACTATTTCTTCCACCAAAACTAATGTTACCGCCTCCACCACTTTGTAACACATTCCACCGCTTCCACCACTTACTTCTTCCTCTACTACCACCACCACCACTAATATCTATTAAAATAATTTTTGTCAAAATTATTACTTATTGATGGAGATATGTATTAATATTAATTAAGGGATATTTATGATGTAAAATTAATAAATCATTTATCATGAGAAATTAATGAGACATCAATTAATAAAACACTTATACTAATACTAATTAATATTTAAGTTGAACAAACCATAACCATAGATTTATCTTCTCTCTAGACAAATCACTTATACTAATTAATAAAACACTTATACTAATTAATATTTAAGTTGAACAAACAACCACTGTTGATTTATCTTTTCTATCAATTCCAACCAAGGTGGAACAATGGTTAGAGGCCACTCTTATGACACAATAGGTCATGAGTTCGAACCTCCCCGTTATAATTTTTGAAATTCAATATCTTGACTTGAGTATTCATTTTTAATTCATAATATTGGAATGAACACCACGTGTGCGACTTGTAGGGTGTGGCACGGAGGACCACAGCCTTTGATTTATCTTTGCCAAGGATAAATCCTGACCACCACTCAGATAGGCAAAGTTAGCCAAACTCTGTTTTATACTATTGACTAGATCTTAACCCGTGCCGTAACGGCACGGGATGTTTTGTCTCTAATACGATATTGTTCACATTCCTCTTGCTTCATTTTATTCGTGAGTAATTATTTTGATATTCAAATAGGTTTTGGGAAACAAAATGGGTTACCTGATCTTTTTATTTTTTACTTAAGCATGTTATTCCAAATTATTATCTCGGATTCGGAGTAATAATGTTGTGCCAACATGAAAATAAAATAAAAAATACAGTAAATAAATTTTTTTCCCATTTATTGTTCCATCATACCATAATTTCAAACTTCAAAAAGAATATTTCATCTAACAATACATATACCTAAACTGCCAATCCAACTCCATGATGTTTATGAATACATTTGTTCCGAAATTATTGATAACTAAGGCTCTAAGGAGTGAAGCAAAAACCCATAATATTTTCCCTACTATAGATAAATACTATTTATTTATTTTTTGCAAATGTGAGAGTTATAAAAATGAAGAACCCTTGGCTATTGGAAGGCTGAGATATACACATGTGAGTTGAAAAAATAAACTTATAATAGTAAATCAAAACATGTGTAAGATTCTTTCTCAATCATATTGATAACATAAAATTGAAGAAATTCGTGGATAAAAAGATTTCACACCAACTATGCTAAGTAGTGCATGATTGACGTTCTCACATCTAGTGTTACTCAAGTAATTTGGAGTTTTAAAGAGCATAGTCATATTGATATTTGTATCTACATTAATTCAACTAACCTTCCGAAGAAAAATTATTAGTTTCAAGGTAGAGCCGACACAAACTTCTATCGCCTTCAATGTATACAACACACATTGGGTTTAATAGGCCTTGAGATTAAACAAACATTAGTCAAATAATGTCTACAAATAAGGGATCGAAACAAAGTGCTAACGGGAAAAATGAGAGACTAACATCAGTTCTACAAAGTTAATACCCTATATGTATCAAAGTTTGTTAACCAAACATGCATTCAAATTAAAAAGTCATCAACTTATCACAAAAATGTAAAAGAACCCAAGTTAAATCAATACTTGCATAAACAAAACTTATAAGAGAATTTTGTAATTATTAAATACCTTTAAAATCACTATTAGAGATTTAATTGCATGCCTCGTTAAAAACCACGGTAGGACGAAATCACCGGATTAATCTGTAGATATTTCACTGGATATGTAGCAATTCAGAGAAGTTTACACTGGTGGTGATGCGTTCCATCTAAGTGTTGTTCGATTGATTATTTTTTTTAGAAGGTTTCGGTTTTCGTTGGAGAAACCGAGAGGGAGCGTTTCATTATATTCATTATCATTCAGAAATCCAAGACCAACTCGCCCTCTGCTTACGGGATCTCAATACAACCTTAGATTTATCTATTGGACGGAGAAACCTTGATACTAAATATGTAGTTTTTAGTGTTATTTATTATATAACGTGACATCCAAATGTTTTTTCTTCTTCTTAATTTTCATGTATTTTAACCGAGTTTATATTAGCATTAAGACGATCAACCACATTTCTAATTTATAGTGTTATCCTTTTGTAGCAGCACATAATTAACATAGTCAATTACTACTCATCAAAATCGGCCAGTACCACAAACCATCAGATATCACTTCTTTCTCCACCACCACCATTTTCCATCCCTCTTAGAATATTGGGCACACTTATAACTTTTGATCCCACACGTCATGTATAAAGTTTAGATTTAACAAACTTAGGTCGTCAATTAATTTATTCAACTATATGTTTTTTGTTAATACTAAAATCATGCGTGCGAATTTAACTGTTACCAAAGATAGCAAAGTGGTACCAAAAACAACCATTTTGTCTTATATGATTTGGTATCATCCCAAAAGTATTTGTTATCCGCCTTTTTTGATCGTGTCAAAAACAACCAACTATACTTTTCACAATACAATGTTACCCGTCATGTAAAAAAAATTATTATTTTTGATTCAAAAAGAAAAAACCAATACCACCGCCATTAAAACCATCCAGCGCCACTATTTCTTCCACAAAAACTAATGTTACCGCCTCCACCACTTAGTAACACCTTCCACCGCTTCCACCACTTACTTCTTCTTCTACTACCACCACCACCACTAATATCTATTGAAATAATTTTTGTCAAAATTATTATTTATTGATGGAGATATGTATTAATATTAATTAAGGGATATTTATTATGTAAAATTAATAAATCATTTATCATGAGAAATTAATGAGACATCAATTAATAAAACACTTATACTAATTAATATTTAAGTTGAACAAACCATAACCATAGATTTATTTTCTCTCTAGACAAATCACTTATACTAATTAATAAAACACTTATACTAATTAATATTTAAGTTGAACAAACAACCAAATCATGATTTATCTTTTCTATCAATTCCAACCAAGGTGGAACAATGGTTAGAGGCCACTCTTATGACACAATAGGTCATGAGTTCGAACCTCCCCGTTATAATTTTTGAAATTCCATATCTTGACTTGAGTATTCATTTTTAATTCATAATATTGGAATAAACACCACGTGTGCGACTTGTAGGGTGCGGCACGTAGAACCACAGCCTTTGATTTATCTTTGCCAAGGATAAATCCTGACCACCACTCAGATAGGCAAAGTTAGCTAAACTATGCTTTATACTATTGATGATAAACAATAATGAACTTGAAGTTAATTTTTTGTTGATATGCTTATCTTTTAAAGTTTTATAACCTTATAAAAAATTAGCTCAATCCGAATCAAATAACCCTATCATTTATCATTTTGAAAATCAGTCGTTGCAGACTAACCGTTGAAATAAAAATTGGTAGATAGCACAGTTTAGAATCTCGAAAATGCATTCATTTTTTTTTGTAGAAATATAGAGCTTTGTTGGGAACATATCAACAAAAAAAATAACTTTAAAGGAACGCGCAATTGGGGGATAAAAAAACTAATTGGGGGATATGAATTACTAACCTCATCCAATAATATCCGTTAAGGGGTGTTTTTTGGGGGCGGAAATACTAAAATACCCTTCCATCTAAATTAAAATTTAAAACTAAAAATCAAAATCAAAATCAAAATCAAAATCAAACCCTAACAAGTTCTTAAAGATAGGTTAAATTGAATTGTTCTTAAGAAAGAAATAGAAGAAGAATAAATGGCTTTATTGAGAAGGTACATGATACCTAATCATATTTAAAGTGTTGTTGTTTTAAAACTTCGTTTGGGTTAGAATCATAAACTTTCAATCCACTCCCGGCTTGTGTTTATGATGAATACCCTACTATTTTTTTGTTTCGGCGTAGTTTTTAGGATGAATACTAGTGCCGGCATGGTTTTTTAGGATGAATTTTAAGATGAATACAATGCCGGTACTTGCTATTTCAGACAAGTTATCTGTATGTTTTTGTCCTCAAATCGGCACGGTACACTTGGGAATCAACCATGCCGGCACTACTACCGGCATGCTCGATAATGAACTTTCTATGCCGGTAGTGTACTTCCAATTTTCAAAATTGGAGGATATTGTGTACCGGGATGGTGAAAGTATGAATACCATGCCGGTTTGGTCACTTCCGGCATGGTATTCATACTTTTACCATGTCGACACTGAGTTTTTCAGGCGCAACAATGGAGAATTCAATGAAAAAAAATATCAAATATCAAATATCAAATTTCAATACATTAATACTTATATATATGAGTAATTGGAGCACTTATATGTTCAACTAGTTTACTTTCCTGGGTTGGTTCTTCACCTAAACCTTCATGATCATAAATATTTTGATTTGATGTTGTTGCATCAACAAATTCAATGATAATGATTTATTCTAATGATTATCAAACTAATCTATTAACTTAACTAATTATATTTAACCACTAAACATGATTAGTAAGGGGTAGATTAGGAATTAGATAAAATGCTTAGATAAGGGGTGACCCTGATTTGATATTTAAATTCAGTTTTTGTCTTTTTCCTCTATCCCCCAATTAGTTTTTGGTTTTACCTATTTCCTATCCCCATTTTTCCTAAATCCCATCCCAACTACACATATTAAATTTTGCATAACCCTTTCTAAGTTGGGTGATCAAAACACACCGTCTTCTTCTTCCTCCCTCTCTTAAATCTCAACCTAACTTTTATGATTTCTGCATGATACACTATCAGATCTTCTCCAAGGAAATCGGCAGCTTCCATCCTCCTAACAGAGATCAAATTCATAAACTAAAACACATCCAATTGATTAACTCGAAGGATGTACAGTTAATTAATGAGGTCCAATATGACATATCATTAACGATGGATGAATGATAATATCATTACCTCGGTGAATGAATCCCTACAAAGTAAACGAATCAAATTAGGTTCAAAACGTGGATAGTATGTTAATTTAGACACTCCATGGTAGCACCACGGCGCCGACTATTTACTACCACCAGCAGCACCATACCAACTTTATCCAATTTGATTTACAAACTTGATTAAGATGGATATATGCAGTTTAATTTTTAAACCTGATCAATTTGGTGGTGATGAGAGTTTATATTAAGTATGGAGATTAGGGTATATCAAAGAAAAAGATGGAGATTAGGGTATATTGAAGTGAGTATTGTTTACCCAATCTAAAAAGAGTTAATCAGAATTTGATTTATGTAGTTGGGATGGGAATTAGGAAAAGTGTGGATGAGAAATAGATAAAACCTAATTTTTTTATCCCCAATTGCGCGTTCTTTTAAAGTCCTTACGGCTTGGATTTTATAGAAAAATTGGTGCCAAAATTATGAGATATGTGAACAGAATCACAGATCCTCCCCAAACCTAACATCACAAAAAGTAAATATCCCTGCTCACAAAACATAAAATAAAGTAAAGTAAATATCCCAAACTGGAACTAAAAGATTGTCGAATCTCTATAGATTTTTTTCTTCTTAAAAGACTCGACATAAATGGTTCCACCACTAGATAGATGTTCGTGATGCAAAAGGCCGTCGAAATTGGCATGTTAAGTCGTGCAAAGGTTTGTGGCTTTCTTGCCTCTCCACTTGGAGACTTAATTCAAATTATTTACGTTCAGACTCTATTATTGATTCGATCATGAATTCATGATTATATTAAAGAGTTCACGTTTACATTTGCATCCCGAAAATGTTCTAAAGATATACACACGGGAGAAATGATTACACACGGCTTGATTGCTACCGTATTTGTTGTTTTCCGACCGTTGTTGAATTTTCGACTCAACCAAAAAAAGGTACATGAAATGGTTTAAACACTAAATACTAGCATTTTCGTGTTGGTGGTTAAATCATTACCACCCTTAAGTGTCCACCAGTCCATACGTGACACAAACAGGTGCTGTTGTAGAACTATCATTTTAGCATTATACATATCTTTTTCTCCCGGCATTTTTAGGGGCGACCCCAAAAGAATTAGGGGCCACACTAAAAGACAAAAAAGGTTACCCAAACGTAAATGTAAGCTACCCTTTATTTTCGATTTTTCGAAATGGACAATATACCCTTATATAATCGGGAGCCTACACCATAATCGGTAGGTTAAAGGTGAATCGGTAGGTTAAATTGAAACTATACCTACCGATTATTGTGTAGATACTTTGGCTAATAATCCCTTTTATAATCGGTAGATTATCCAACATGTAAGACTACCGATTATAAGGAGCCCCATATTCAACCTTGGCCAAATTCCATAGGTTTTGAGGGGTGCAGAGCCAGCCATAACCACTTGGCTTGAGCTGTGGAAGTAGCCATAATCGGAAGCCTAATAGGTTACATAAACGATCGATTATAAGTTGCCCCAAAATGAGTTTTTTCTAAAATCCTTCACGTAATGAATTTTGAAATCTACCATAATCGGTAGGGTATATAATTATATAACCCACCGATCATAACGAGCCCCAGATCCAACCTTTGCCATATTTCATAGGTTTTCAGTGTACACAGCCAGCCATAACCACTTGGTTCGTGTTTTGGATGCTTCGTTAATCGGGAGTTAGATATATTACCAAACCATCCGATTATGGGTTGCCCCAAAATGAGTTTTTTCTAAAATCCTTTATGTAAGGGAATTTGAAATATATCATAATCGGTAGAGTTAACAACTTAACAACCTACCGATTATAAGGAGCCCCAGATCGAACCCTTGCCAAATTCCATAGGTTTTGAGTGTACAGAGCCAGGCATAACCATGTGGTTCGTGATTTGGATGTAGCCATAATCGTAAGCCAAATAGGTTCCACAACCTACCGATTATAGGTTGCCCCAAAATGAGTTTTTTCTAAAATCCTTAATGTGATGAATTTTGAAATCTACCATAATCGGTAGAGTTTATTACTTCTTAACGCCCGATTATACGAAGCCCCAAATCCAACCTGTGCCAAAATCCATAGGTTTAGAGGGTACAGAGCCAGGCACAACCATGTGGTTCGTGATTTGGATGTAGCTATAATCGTAAGCCAAATAGGTTCCAAAACATACCGATTATATGTTGCCCCAAAATGATTTTTTCTAAAATCCTTCATGTGATGAATTTTGAAATCTACCATAATCGGTAGAGTTTTTTACTTATAACCCTAACGATTATAAGTGTCCCCGGATTCAACCTTTGCCAAAAACTATAATATTCGGTAGCCAAAACAATAATCGGTAGTTTCACAAAATAATCGGAAAAGAACTCTTGTAATCGGTAGGTTGGGGTCTATATATTAGTGTTTGGAATTTTTTTTTGACTCATTGTGAGATAACTCCCGATTGAGTGAGAGAAGAAGAAGAAAAAAAAGAAGAAGAAGTGGGTATATGTTGCCAACTTCCGATTTTTTCCAACTTCCATAAACATAGATGGGTACGAAGAAGGACGTGAAGTTGTTGAAGTTCAAGGTTCACTACCATTTAGAGATGACGATTTGGGGTATATGTTGAATGATCCAAACTTTGATGGAGATGAAACCCTAGACGACGCTTTCATGGAAGAAAATGGAGAATCACCCGAGATCAAAGCTAACGATGCATCAAACATACATGTATGTTGTTAACAAACTCTAATACCCATGTTATCCATGTTATGTGCGTTTGTGTGTGTTTTTGAACGTGAAAATTCGATTTCTGCATGCATTGAATGACATGAACGACATATATTCGGTAGTTAATTTAGTACAATATCTACCGATTATCCACAATCGGATATATTTTGATGTATTAATCTGCCGAATATGAAAAAAATCCCCAAATTGAAAGCTTCAATTTCTCACAATCGGAAGTTGTATACATAAATACACGTCCGAGTATATAACGTCGCCCCAAATACGAATTTCTCCAAAAAATAAAATATTCGTAAATCTTGATATTTAATAATCGGTTGGTTTATGAATTTATAGTCCCTCCGATTATTGAATCTTTTTATACAGAATAATTGTTCATTTGTGTATGTCGTTAATCGGTAGACTATATTCGTACATGACTGCCGATTGCTCATAATCGGTTATGTTGTATAGTATTAAATTACCGATTGTGTTACAATCGATTACTTATTATCTAAACTTCCTTCCTATTGCTAATGCATAACTTGTTGTTGTTGTGCGTAGGCTGTTGTAGCTGTTGATGACGATTATTATTTGAGGCCTGATACTTCCCTACACTATGCAAACAATTTGGTATGTTCATGAATTATCTTTTCTTTTTCCAATCATGTATGTTAGATGGTTATGCTTATTTTTTTTGGTTTGTTATATGCGCATTTAGATATTTGGAAGTAAAAAGGAAGCAAAGGAATGGCTTATGAACAAGGCAAAAGAGAAGATGTGCGTGGTAGTTCAGAACCCTTGCGTGAAGGACATTAGGTTTGAAATGGTTTGTGAGCGAGGTGGGAAGAAAAAGAGTCACGAGGGAAAGAATAATAAGTATGTAAGGAAGACGGAGAGGAAGAAGTACCGAACTCATACAAAGAAGATTGGATGCCCATTTAAGATTGTCTTCTATAAGCCCGATGGTAAGGAAAGTAAAGATTGGAAAATGTCTAAAGTTGCTAATGGTTGTCACAACCATGATGATCCGGATACTCTTATTAGACATGTAATGGTTGCGAAGTTAAAAACACATGAAATGGAGACGGTGAGGTCTATGCGTATCCAAAAGGCGAGTGCGATCTTAAGTAAAATAAAGGCGGACGACCCCGACAACTTGTCTTCTTTGTCTAGAATTAGGTCGGCCCTAGCTACGATCAAAAGGACGGAATTGGATGGTAGAACGGTCATGCAACAATCGCAGTGGTTAGCTGAGTTACACGACTACACGTTGCGAACGGATGAAAATGATGGTAAAGTGGTACGTATTTTCTTGGCACATCCCGAAATGATAAAATTGGCTCAATGTTTTCATCAAATTTTGTTGATAGATGCCACTTACAAGACAAACAGATATAACATGCCGTTGTATGTTGAACATTGCTTGTCACACTTTGAAAGATGTATTTTGGAAAGCCCTATTTGTACATGTTTTTTTTGGAATTTTGTGGAAAATACTGTGAAGTATAAAGCTATAATCGGTAGTTATATTTTTAATATATCAACCGATTATACAAGCTTTTGTAAACAGACTCAATCAATATTATAATCGGTTATTAACTTTTTGAATTTATCTTCCGATTGTAAGGCTGACAAAACAACTGAAATTTTTTTCCCCGAATCGGTAGATTACATATTACATAAACATCCGATTGTCACCAAACTCTGACAAAAAATAAACTGAAATTTTTTCCCAGAATCGGTAGACAACTTATTGCATAAACTTCCGATTGTCACCAAAGTCTGACAAAAAAGCTGAAAATCTTCCCAGAATCGGTAGACAATATAAAATAATAACTTCCGATTGTAACCATCAATCAACATTTATACTGTTGCGACGGACTTCAGGAATTCATAACTTCCATCACAAGTGAATTCTTCACCCTTTTCCACTAAGTACTTCGTTTTAGTAAGAAAGATTAGACACCCGGTGTTATTTAAACAGAATAACCGAGCGTTATACTTACAAATTGTTGGATCGAAAAGCTTAAGTGGCTAGTGTTAAACATCCTCTTTTGTATCGTTATGTAATCATTTACCCTTTTTGGACAAGTCGGAAACGATCATGAACTTGTTGGAGTGATCTTTGCTTTGGATTTCCATACTCTCGCACAAATTGGCTATATACCCTTGCCCAAAAGACTTCGGGTGTTAACCTTCCTGCTATGACATCTTCACGCCTTGTTTCACGATACCATGTTTTCACAATGACCAAATCTTCAGCTGCGTCAAACGTTGCCATGCTTGTAAGTTGAGATATAGAATGAATTCACAAGAGTAGACGATGGAAAATCTATTTGTAGAATACATGATGCTATATATGTGTTGTTTGGTGCATAAATAAGAAGAGTTTACCCTCCTTATATAGATGAGAGTCCCAACGTCTCTTTTTTTTTTGAAAATATGGCCGTTGATGCGTACTTTTACAAGACTTGTACCGAAATTACGTACAATTATTACACACAATCGGTAGGAAATGTTTGAACAAAGCACCCGATTATGCGTAATCGATAAATATTTATTGTTATATACTTCCGATTATAGGATGTTTTGTCAATAGAGTTCTCAGTTTCATTAGAGTAGTATAATCGGAGGTTTATCAATATGTATTATCAACCGATTGTGTGTGGTTTTCGAGGCACAACTAGTTTCTTTTAACGAACTAGCCGTTGGAGTATAATCGGTAGTTAGATCAACAATTAAAACTTCCGATTTTCATAAATATTTTGAAATTCATAACAATATCACCTACACATCATCATAATTTTACATTGAACTCCCGCAATTCTATTACAAGGTATTGTGATTAGCGTCGTGGACGTGTTGGACGAGTCCTAAACGGATTAAATCTTTCCATCACCCTAAGGATTCTAAAATGAGATTCATAACGGAAGCTTGATCTTTTCCATCTCCGCCATTCCCCTAGAGATCGTTCTATAACCTCATCATTGGTTTCACCCCTCAATCGATATTGATTCACAATATAAGTTAAATGGACGATTCTTCGACGTGTCTGTTTATTGAACCAACTCGGCACAAAAGATCAGCGGAGTGACGGTTGTTTGGGTTACCGGTGTCGGCGCAGAATTTTTCGTGAATTTTACCCAAATAACTCATACTCATTATGCCTCCTTGCCTACGTTCTTCTCCTCGTCTCGGATAGAATTGAACATAGCGCCTACATAAAGATAAATCTTCTTCAATCGTGAACTCCGTAGGATTAATGAATGGTTGAGCCATTATGTTGAAGATGATGTTGGAGAGAGTTTAAAGGTATTTGTGTTCCATAGAGAGTAAAAGATACAATCCTTATATAGAGTTTAGAGTTCCAACGGCTCTATTTTGTTAGGTAAATCGTATAATCGGTAGTCAAATGAAGTTTTTTTACTTCCGATTATACAGGTTTTCCAAATTTTGTTTTTGCGAAATCTCAATTTTTTCGAATTTGAGAACTATATTAATCGGTAGTTAATAAGACTTCCGATTATACAATTTGCCCCAAATTTTGTTTTTGCAGAAATGTCATTTTTTTCGAATTTGGGAACTAGAATAATCGGTAGTTAATATGACTTCCGATTATAAAGTTGCCCCAAATTTCTTCCTTGACGAAATCACCAATTTTGGGGATTTAGGAGCTACTATAATCGGTAGTTTATTGAGGTTGTTTTTCCTACCGATTGTTATAGAAGCCAGATGCGCGTTAGGCACAAAATCGATATTAATCGGTAGTATAATATCGTTACTAAGCTTCCGATTGATTTATAATAATCAGGCACAAAATAGCTTCCGATTATGTAAGGGCATTGACGTATTCTCCCCGTTTTTGGACATCCCTTAACGGTGTATATGGGTTGGGAATAAAAAAATCGCCCCTAATTCTTTTGGGGTCGCCCCTAAAAATGCCAGGCTTTTTATGATGAACAGACTTTTATTTATTTATAGTGGAAAGCTTACAGCATGGATTAAAGGAACTAATCCAAGATCAACCCTTTCAAAAACATAAGTTCCTCTATATTTGACATGGATTCAGATTAGAACAAAGCATGACAGACTTCAGATCATGATCTACCCCGCAATCTTGAGGAATAAGTTGAAACCTAAAAGGAAGACATGATGCAACCCACATTTAAGATTTAGGTAAAGATTTCAGCATCGTGAGTGTCTTTGAGAACACCACCCCTCCAACATAAAAAAAGACTATAATTAAGAGCTAGGGTTATGAAGTGTACACGAACAAGACCTACCTCAAAACTTTGTCAACGGATACTGCATATATATTCATGTTGAATTAACTGTTTAGCACGCCAAACAGTACACCTAAAATCCATCGTCTAGTCTATGAGGCATAGGTACCATCACAGATACATGTTTTTTTTTGTTTTTTTTTTTTTTTGGAAGCATCACAAATATATGCTGATGTAGTATGTAATGGAAATGGAAATGAAATTTATTACTTCATCTACTTTAGAAATTTGTAATTTGTAATAGCACTCTAGTCAGCTTCCGACACGTGGTAGAATGTCACGTATCCTTCACTGTCATATGTGAGTCCAATTTTGTGCCCACTCCTTTAAAGAGTGTGCACGTAACAAATCGACTCTATTGGCTGCTGAAAACGGACAGTTATCTAATATGAATATCTAGATTTATTTCATTATATTTTGGTTTGCTAATACTCTGATCTAAAAATGGCTAGCATATTTATCGTCATATATATCGTAAAAGGAAATATGCAAATTAAAGAGTTTTTTTGATTCTCAATACTTGATCAACAATCTGAACAGTCAAAGTTTCAACTTCATCCACTGTAATTATTATTCGTTGGGTTCAAATTCATTTCACCAAGATGATCATCAGTACCATTATTCTTGGTATTTTCAATTCAATATGATCACATTGACTCATGAATAGCTTCTCAGCAGTTTGATCAATTAGATTCCTAAACTCTAGGGCCATCAACTGTATCAGTATTAGCACAATCGCATTTTCATTTACATCAACTGTATCAGTATTAGCACTCCGCTAAAATTTCTTCCGGTTAGTGATCGGGCCATATTGTTATCAATTGAATAATTTAAAACTCACCAAATTAGATATAAGTGAAGATGAAAATCCAGAAATTTATCCTTTTCTATCTCAACAACACAAAATGGAAGGATTGACCATTGCATGTTTCTTCGTTATAATCAACAAAGAAACTAAAAAAAAAGAAAAGTTCCATCAGATTTGTTTTCCCCTTGAATCGCGCCACATACTTGCTGTTTATAGAGTCCAATTTTATTAAAATAAAAGAACTTAGATATTCATATTAGATAATTGTATGTTTTCAGCAGCCAATAGAATCGATTTGTTACGTGCACACTCTTTAAAGGAGTGTGCACAAAATTGGACTCGTCATATGGGAAACCCACTTGCTAGACAAGTAGAATCTTAACCCTACCAGGTACACGCACTTTACAATATAACCTACCATACATATGACATTAGTTATAAATCTGATCAAGAGCTTCTTCAGCACCAACGGTACGTCAATACAAGTAAATTCACAAGCATAAAGGCACATAGTTGCAAGAAATGAAAGGCTTGTCAATCGGAATGATTTCATCAATGGAAAGCAAAAAACCATATATAGCAATGATGTTCATACAATTTGTATATGCAGGCATGGCTTTATTTTCTAAAGCAGCAATTGGTGCAGGAATGAACCCTTTCGTTTTTGTTGTTTATAGACAAGCTTTTGCTTCACTTGCCTTAGCTCCATTTTCTATCTTCCTTGAAAGGTGTGTGTGTGTGTTAACTTTTCTCCGCGCTCTTCGTTCATTTCTATTCTACTTTTTCTTACAAGTTACTGAAGACTTTAGATTTTGTGCAGGAAAAAGGCTCCTCGTCCGCCATTCTACTTATTATGCAAGGTTTTCTTTGTTTCTTTGTTCGGGTGAGTATTAGTATTCTCTCTTCGGCTAAAAAGTTAAGTAGATCTATTCGGTCATCGGCGTCCGTTGCCATTTTATACTCAGGCTTCTTGTAGTGATATTTATTTTGTTCCATTACTACAGGATAACACTGAGTTTGAGTCTGTATTATGTCGCTCTTAACAATACCTCTGCAACAGTTGCTACTGCTACAACCAATACAATTCCTGCCATTACCTTCATCATTGCTGCTTTTCTCCGGTAAAGTATGCCTACATACATATTTCACACTTGCTATTTTTTGCCCAAGTATATTCCTTTGTAGTTTTCTATTTTTGTTTGGAGTAAGATTCATCACCTAGTACTAGAGGAGGCTGAAATCAACAAACTCCACTTCTTCATTTGATGAGCTTTTGATAATCAGAAACTCCTGGATATTTTGGAAACCACTTCCTAGTGGAGACTAGAAAACGTGGTTATTGATACGTCGAATGGGAGACAGATATGGTGCTTGCTTAAGATTTTTTTTTTTCCTCCTGATAGGTAAATTGAGAGGTAGATGATGTAGACGCACAAATTAATGCAGTAACTGGTAGCTAGCTTGCATGTGTATATACTAATTCTATTTTTCAGGATGGAAAGCATTACATTAAAGCATTATTATGGAGTGGCAAAGGTGATTGGGACTACAGTATGTTTATCAGGAGCTCTAGTTGTCGCTTTATATAATGGTCCTGCAGTGAAGTTAATGAATTGGAACTCTTCATCATCATTTCATCATAACCAAACCGGCCATATTTCTAATGACCCATCCCCACCATCTAACTCATCATCAAAGGCAGTAGATTCAGTTAAAGGGGCTCTCATCATGCTTTCTGCAAATACAGTTTGGTCATTTTGGCTCATCTTACAGGTAAACTGAACTCTCATATATATTGGTCTTGTTATGTTTAATCATTAGGGCCACATTGATACTCGTTATCATACAGCGTTATCATTGATTTACTGGAAGCCAAAAGATTTTTAAATATGGCTCCAGAGCCAGAATAGTATACATCTTTAGTTTTGTTGTCAAGAACCAATTGGCTCTTTGGGTATTCCAGTTCTGATTTAACCAAGTGTCATCAAAAGCTAACATACTAACAACTGAGACAAATCATACTATTTTGCGCAATTTTTCTTAGTGGATGGTAGTGGTTTCTAGTAAAAGAATCCAAACTTACGAAAATGGAAACCAGTACCCCCATTTAAAACTTTTACAATTTCTTGAGAACTTTCTTGTCGTTCATGGTGACTTTTCCTGTGGTGAGATAGGTCAGTGATTAGTGATTATCAGCTGCTAGGACCATCTAGATATCACTTGCATATTCAAAAAGCTAAAACAGTAATCATTGAACAATAATTTTATGTCATGTCATGGCCAAAAGAATTCTTTTAGAGAAGAAAAAAAAAACGTGGAAAAGAAAGCTCAGCGTCGACCATATCTTTGATTATAGTGCTCTTGTCAAATCTGATTGATAAGCAATATATCAATGGTCATATTTGAGAGTAGTTAAATCGGTCAGCCGTGTCAGCCGATCTTTTCTCATTGGCAGCTAGGTTTGCAATTTAGAGTATTTGCATCCTTGTATAGGTTCCACTAGCTAATGTTTTTACTAGGGGCTTTTCATTTGTTCTTCCGTTGGAAAATTTTACAAAAGAGTAATTATATTTCACAAATTGGTCTGACTAAAAGAACAAAGGAAAGTTCAAGAAAATTTTAAAGAAAATAATTCATGTAGCACAACATGATAGATTTCTGTTGTTACTTAAATTGATTTATATATGTCTCCTTCCAGGGTCCCCTTATCAAGTTATATCCAGCAAAAATACATCTGACTTCCCTGCAGTGCTGGTTTAGTTGTATTCAATCGCTAATTGTGGCTGTAATCTTTGAGAGGAATAATCCATCTTCATGGAAGCTTGGATGGGACATTCACCTTCTCTCCGTGGCTTACTGTGTACGTCTTCAGGAGCCCCATTAAACCCTTTATACATCTTTAGAACTCACATTTTACGATGCTTCCGATCTCTTTCAACTTTGAAAACTTGCATTTCACAACTTAGACGCTAATTTAATTTTCATGTTCGCACGACAGGGTATAGTTGTAACTGGAATGACCTAC
The DNA here is from genome assembly GCA_023531295.1 of Papaver armeniacum. Lineage (NCBI taxonomy): Eukaryota > Viridiplantae > Streptophyta > Magnoliopsida > Ranunculales > Papaveraceae > Papaver > Papaver armeniacum. Next base: position 7,262 of record JAJJWW010010752.1, on the reverse strand, counting down.
TGGTTGCAAGCTTGGTGTATAGAAAGAAAAGGACCAGTTTTTATAGCAATGTTTACTCCTTTAGCACTTGTCATTACTATCATCTTCTCTGCCTTCATATGGAAGGAGCAGTTGCATTGGGGAAGGTACATATTACAAGATGTTTTTTTTACCGATATCCCAATTAATATTATTTGTGATGACCTCCTTATGAAAACTAATTTCTTGAATTTTCAAAATATTTGTTGCTAGTATTGCCGGTGCACTGTTGTTAATAGGAGGCTTATACAGCGTTTTGTGGGGGAAGAACAAAGAAGAACTCACAAATACTAAGACCGAGGAAGATATAGAAAATGATGAGAAAACCAAAGAAGCAAATGAACTGGAAACTTATTGATGCAGAAAAGCAACTGAAATGCGTTATAGAATGAGTTGGTTCGTTTTCATTTTCCAGAAACCATAACCATCTGCGGGTTTATCTAGGATGTTAGCGCGCGAATGGGATACATCACATTAATATGGATGGGTGGTGGGATATTTTGTTGGAAACAATATTTATTAATTATTATTTTAAGGTTTTTAACTAAATAAAATTAATTTATTGTTTTGTTGGTGAACGAAATTTATTAGTCCCACATTGTGGAGTTTCCATTTTTTAATAATTTTAAGAGACTATATAAACATTTTAGTCCCACATCGGGGAGTTCCTCTTCTTAAGTTGTATTTGTCAATTATATAAACAAATTCACTACTTTTGTAAAATCTATGGGAAAGGGGTTTCTCTATATTTTAATTTTAGAGGGATCCCAGGGGAGAATATTTTATATTGTTTTCTTATGCGTTCACATTTTCCTTAAGGTTTTTTTCGGAGTTGCCAAGCTCAAGTTGAGCATCTACTACATATGCTAGTAGTAGGTGTAGTAGGGTGTTTTATTCTGGAGATATCCGTCCTGTGAGGGTTATAGCATCACTCTTGAGTATAGCCGGGCGCTAATGTCTTAAGGACAGCGTGTTGAACACGTGACTCACTCTGTTTTTCCAAAGTTTTGCCTTGTTACTGTTGTGGAGATATGAGAAGCTCGTCAATTTCGTCAAATCGATCACTTCCAGTTTAAAGGAGCTAAGTATCAATAACTTTTACTTATTTGATTTTCTTTGTTTTTGATTATTGCACCCAACTTTGTCACAAAAAAAAAAAAAAAAAAAAAAAGATAATTGCACCCAACAATCTTAAGACAATAGAATTTGTGATAATCATGAATGTTAATTGTGGAGTGAAAAACAAAAAAAAACTAATTTTTGGTCAGCTGTAGAGTTTCAAGTTTATCTCTTAACCAAGAAGGAATTTCGGTGAACCCTTTTAACCTAATGTAGTAGACATCCTGATAGTTACCCGCGTAAAATTTCGGAATTTTTGGAGTTGTAAAAGTATTTTCTTGATATTTTACAAAACAGAGAAACGTTCCTGAAAAATTCTGACGAGCTGAATTTTGTTGTTTCTAAATTTGTTTTTATGGGTAACCCTGAGTTTTTTGAAATGGTGATTCATACGAAGTTTGTAGATCTATATTCTATCTTCAAAACTCATATATTATTTTCGATTCAGAACTAAGGTTTGTGAGATGTGGTGTATTAGGTGATTGGGAAATTACCGTGTCCGTAGTCAGAGTATAAACGAAGATTGTGACATGAAATTGAAAAGGGACATGGCTACAAGGCACATGTGGATGAACACAATTCTTCCAAAGATGACATAAGCAAAGAACATCAAACACAACTCTAAGCGTAGTCTTCATAAGAAAGGTATGTTTCGTAAAACTGAATTCGACATTACTTTAATTAAGGGTGATTGTTATGCTTGTAAAATTCCTAGCCACACGGCAGTAAATTTTTGACAACATAAAAACCTTAATAAGTAGAAAGTTTAGTTGAAACATACTAGAAGGAGTTCAGTGGCATGATATCGGAAGTTATTTTAATAACCAATGTGAGAGATCAGTAGGTGGACTCTAGAGCCACCAAGAATGTTTGTTGAAACAGAGACCTGTTCATGTAGGATCAGAATATCGCAACATCAATACCTTTGCGAAATCTTTATACAACACACTGCGAAGATATCGCAGATTAGTTCTGAGAAATGACGCAATGTATGACTACAGTACTAAACACGAGAAAGTTGTGGAGATCTAGCGAGATTTAGGAGTGTTGCGAAATCTAACACTTGTATACTTGCGAGAATATCGCAAGTCAGATCCTAAAATAAAGGACAGCTTAGCTGTTACCCACTATGTAATATCCTATATAAAGAGCCGAACAGGCTTGAGAGAGGGGGAGATCTTTTTAAGGTAGAGAGAAAGTTTGGAGGAGAGAGAAAGTCTAGAGCAATAGTTGTATTCTTGATTTCATTTCCTTTTTGTAAAATTCTTTAACTCAATTAATAAAAAGTGTGATTGTTAATCTTAAAATGGGTTGATTATTATGAATTCTTATGAGGGGTGTATTGTAGGATTTCCTGCAACTACATAATGGCGCTAGAAACAGGGATTGAAGGTTGATATTGTGATTTGAAAGAATTTGGAGTAGCAGATAAAGAATTTCATATAATTTTCAACAACTCATTAAGATTGAAAAATGGCTAGAAGAAGAAATACATTGATAGGGTGTAGAATACACCCTATTTATTATCTATTGGTTATGCTTTCTTTGCTATTTTTCTAGTAAATTATGTATTTTACGCGTGTTTTTGAGTTATTAGATACTCTGGAGTCACACGGACGAAAAGATGGAGAAATCATCCAATTGGAGTAAAAGGGCAAAATTATCATTTCATGGGCGAACACTATCCGGAACCCAGCCACATGTTAAGGGGTAGCCAGATTTTGGTTAAAAGAGAAGTGCTAAAAGAACCCTTGGGTGTTGATAGCCATCCCATTCATTTTGACCTAGATAGGTCGAGAAGAAATCAGTTCTTTCTCCATTTTTGCAGCAGCTGTGTAAGAAGAGATATGGGTGATTTTTGATTGAAGAAATGAAGGTGATTCAAAGGGGTTTGTGTGTGCTGCTGTAATTGAATCGAATAGATGGAAGTTGTGGTGAATTTCTGGTCGATAAATCAGCAGGGAGAGGTTGCTGCTCTTGGGATCTGTGGTGTTTTTGAGGAAGAAGAAACAATGGAGAATTGAGAAACTAAATTGGGGGTTTGAGTATGAAGATGCAGTCTTTGTGTGATGAGAAATGATGGGTTCGTGTTTACAACCAAACTCGAGAAGGAATCAGGGAGATTTGTGCTTTATTTTTCTTCCCCAAATTAGAGTTAGGGTTCTGAGCTTCAATTGACATGGGATTTCACTCGAATTGCAGACAAGATGTGTTTGCTATTGATATTCATGGGTTTGAGTTAATTTCGATTGAGGGCAGCAGAATGGAATGAGGTTGTTATGAGGGTTTTTCATAGGTATCGAGTTGAAATGGCAAGGCTGCAGAGATAGAAGTGGTGGAATTGAAGGCATGTGAGAAGATGAGCACCAGTTGGTTGAGGTTGTTGATGTTGCAGTCAATGGGAGATGGACCAAGTAAAGATGGTGGTACAACTACAGATGAAATTGGCAGAGTGGAGTTGAGGCTGTTAATTGGTAATGCTGGTATGAAGGCATGAAGCAAATAAGTGAGAGCACAAGGAACTGAATTGTAGAGTTGCAGGCATAGAGATGGGTGGTTGTGCTGCAAGTGGACGAGTACTTTTCTCAATGGAGGAGTCTGTATGGTTCAGGTGGTGGATGTAGCTCAAGTTGCAGGTCTGGACTGGATTATGAAGCTGCAGATGGTCGAGTTTGAGTCATGGAATGGATGCTGTGTTGCAGGCAGGGATGGCAGTGTGCAGCTGATGCAGCAATGAGTTTTACACTGAAATGGTGCTGCGAAGGAATGGGTCGAGTTTAAAACATCGATTGAGAACAAGAACAAGAAGGTTTGATATTGAAATGAGATGCAATGATAGACTCGTGTCTTGGGACTGGAGAATATTGGAGCTGGTGTTGAAGTGATGGCAGTGGTTAAGGTTCTACCTAGAACTGATGTAGTATGCTGGAAAGGAAGTGGATGTAGTTGAGCTGAAGCTACATGAAATGGAAATTGCAGGTTACATTGGTGAGTTTGTGTAAGAGATGGCTTTAACTGTGCAGGGCAGGTCTGAACACAAGAGAATGAGTTAGAGTTGAGATGGAAATGGACGACTGAAATGTGCATTACAGGGATTTGGTGGTGCTGGCCTGGAGTAAGAAAATATAATGAAAGTTCAGAGGAGGTGGTTTGGTGTAAGTGAAATGCATGATGATTCTGGTGGCCTTTGTATGGCGATGCAGTGTTATGGATTTTGGTGGCTCAAATAGGAAAGTGATGAGTTTTGGTATTGGAATGTTGTGTTGATCGAGCTTGGCAGGATGACACTGTAATGATTCAGGCCGACGAGCTTTGCATTGGCAGTGACAATGAAATGCTGTGACGGCAGTAATGGGTTGTTCGAGATGACAGGGAAGGTATATTGGAACTTGACAGTGGATGATGTTGCTTCATGAGTCTTGGCACTTGAGTGAAATATTGCAGAACCGGATGTGACAGATACAAGCTTGAGATAGAGCTACGAGAACGAGAATTGGTGTTGCTTGTTTGAGGTGTGAGCCAAGTTGTTGTAATGGAGGCGCTGTTGCTTTGCAACCTAACCCGAATTGCAATTGGTTAAGCGGGGATATGGTGATTGCAAGAGTAGCAAATTTGAGTTGGTTATGTGACTAGAATGGATGGCAGTGGCAAGGAATGTGTGTGTAGGAAGCGGCCATTATGGCTGGAGTTGCACTGGTGATGCACAATGATAGTTCAGCACAGCTCTGGCATGTGCAATGGTCTGACAAGTAGACCAATTCAGCTGGTTAGATAGTGACTCGATTCCGACTCCGCTCGACTCGCTGACCTTGACCGAGTTGACTCGGTGACCTTTGACCGAGTTGACCCGCTTGATCGGTGACCAGGTGGACTTTGCCTGGTCACCATGATATTTTTTCCGGCCAATTTCCACACAATACCAGCTTTTCCAAATGACTTTTTTGGGACATATTTTCACATGGGTTTTCCTCACACATGGGCTTGGTGGACTTCTATCTATTGGGCCTTTGGGACTTGACCTAGTTTTGGAAGGAGGAAAAGCTATAAAAAGAAGAATTCTACAACTTTGATTATCTTCTTTTGGCCTCTACTTTTGGTTTTCTAGGTTTAGAACCATGAAAGTTTTTCTCTTTCTTCTTGTTATGAACTCCATGAATATGAGCTAGAGTTTTCTTTTGGTTATGGATTAGTTGGATTTCCAAACATGAGTTTTTGTTCAATAAATTAGTTTTCTCTCATATTATCGTTTATGATTCACCATTAATATTGTCATATGATTGAATGTTTGTTTTGTCAAGTTGCAAATTGGTAGAACTCACATGCATGTCTTTTGCTAGATTAGGGTTATTATACGAAAAGTGATAATTCCTGATTTGAAGTAGCATAAATATGATTATAGTTTCTAGTGATATATTCTTATGATCATATGTGAACCATAACCTTTGTTAAATCGGATTAGTTCTTTTACACGTTCGATTGCTTTGATTGGCCTGATTTCATAGAACCTAATGCATCTAGGGAATTAAACTTGATTAGTGCTTTTACACGTTAGGTTGTTCTTTTAGATAGAATTCATATTCGCATCTTTTAATGTGTTTGTTGATGACAAGAGGAGATTAGCGGGATATTCTTGCGATCAAGGTATTCTAGGGCCTTTGATAAAAGTTGAGATTAAAATATCAATTCTAATTATTGTGTTGAAAACATGTTTGTGATTGAAGACGAAATCCATGACCATTTTCTCATCCTTGATTTGATTTGTTTACCTTTATTGTTTGCTTTTATTTAGTTTTAATTTTATAAAAATCAGAAAATTCCCGGTGTTATTTATAGGAAACCAAATCAATTTGACAACCAAGACCTCTCCGTGGGAACGATCCTTTCTTGCCCTTGCTTCATTATATATTTTGAGTAGTAAGAAAGTGTAATTTATTTTTGTGTCGGCTGACAACCGATCATACATCAAAACAACCAACAACTATTAGAAGGAGTATGAGACTTGTTGGAAAAGGGAGAGATGAAATGGAGGAATCTTCAAGAGTGAACACTAGAAACAATGGACAAAATCAAGTTCAACCGCCAATTCAACGTACACCAATACAAAATAGAACTGTGGATTATGACAGTATCTTCTTTGTCTTCAAATATTCTTAGATCACTTGATAACGTCTTTTACACGATCCACTTGAATCTCTTGTGATCAATCACGCCGCGATAAGAATGCAGTTAACAATGGATTATCACAAGATCGTCTTTAGAACTAACCAACGAGTCTAAAGATCCCTGTCGAAACTGCGAACTAGTTGGAAGTGAATCTTATATCGAAGAGAAGATTCTCGACGCATAAAACAAACTGGAGGTGCAATCAAAGTTCCAACCACCGTTAGCCAATCAAATCCAAGGAGAGCAAAAAGATAAACGCGATTATCAAGTTTCCCACGGCGGTACTCGTGGAGCTTCTCCAATCCCAAAAGAAGACTTTAAGCTGAGCGGCAGTAAGAGATTTCAGCCTAATTGGGTTTACTCTCCTCTCCGAATGGCCGGCTACACCTGATAACAACACAACAAGTAGGAGAGTACGTGTATTCCACGAAGGATTAGTTTGCTATAGGTGAAACTTCAAGTATTTATAGACAAGGAAGTTTGGACACCAAAGGAATTTCCAAGGCCTGAAAAATATTCTCAAGATATTCATTAAAAGCACAAATTCGGTTTCCACTAATTCCACGGAAATGCTCTGTCCAAAAATAATGATCCGAAATCTCTCTGGAAAATCTCTAATTGGTAAATCTGCACATTACTAATTCTCTTATTTCCCTACAAAAATGAAGTTAAATACCTTAATTAAGAGATTCTTAACTTATTTATGTTTCGATCCTGGGATTCCTCTTCCCTTAGCTATTAAGGAATAACTTTGAACAATTAAGGGAATAAACATTCATGGCACGTGTTCCAAGTATGTCGACATCTTAACTTTGTAAGTTCTCTTTCACACTTACAACCTTGAAAGCAGATTTGCCACTTCCAAACAAGTTTAGAATTGGTTCATCGACTTTCAAGAACTATGCGATTGATCGAATAACGTTGATCACAATCACAGGTTTAACAGTTCTGAAAATAAGTTT